>OX359192.1:7486900-8104400 GCA_947172415.1 Chondrosia reniformis
TCCACGGGACACAGTACTAAAGTATGCCCTCGTTCAGCCCTGAGGCCAATCGTGCCAACCATCGACTGTTCCCAGGCTTTTTGAGATTTCATCGATTTTGCCCGAGGCCCCTTCAATCAAGGAGAGCCTGCAAGAAAATCTGGAAATCAAGGAACTTTCATCCCAACTTTCGGTCACTCGAATCTCATGTGAAACAAACTTGCCAAGCTTCAGGTATTCAACTGTAGCTTGGTCCAAGCCCTAACCGTTAGCTGTGGAATTTGCGTGTAATCTGCAATTGCATTCCTTCGGTCACATGGCCACTACTAGTCACTTCGGTATCACTACTCGGCAATTCTCGGATTACCCCAATAAGGCTTAGGAGCATTCATACGAGGCCAACTGCCCTTCACCGGACTTTCTCGAATCGTAAATTTGGCCCGTAGGATTTCGCTCACCATGCTCCCCCTTATAGTAGGCAAGAACACAGTGGCGCGCAAGGGGGTGACAAGAAGACGGAAAAAGTCTCAACTGCATCTCGATATATTTAGACCAACTAAGTCTTTACCAGCTACTATTACCATTCAAAATGAAGCCAATTTCATAACTAACAAGATTCAATTTTCAATTACTTTAAAAGTGTTGTGATAATTGAGTAATTAACACATTTATTAACACGTCGAAAAAAAATCGGAAATTTGGGGGTCACTTTCAAATTTTTGTATCCGACATTTCTCGAATGACTGAAAAGGAAGGAGTTCCCCTTCTGTAGTCAACATAAAATTTTAGTCATTCGGCCTTCTCCGGATGAGCTTGTCGACTAAAATTTAGTGGTCACCTATATCCGGCAAAAGTCGACATGGAAATTTGGAGCGACCTAGTGATGGATCGAAGCATTTTCGATCAAATCCGGTAAAGGTAGGATTACAAATTTGGAGTGACTAATTGTTGATCGAAGCCACTCGATCTCATTCGGTAAAATCCGGGTTGTGAATTTGGAGTGACTAAATGTCAATCGAGACTTCTCGACTTCATTTGGTGAAATCCGGGTTGTGAATTTGGAGTGACTAAATGTTAGTCGAGACTTCTCGACTTCATTGGGTCAAAATCGGGTTGTGAATTTGGAGTGACTAATTGTTGATCGAAGCCACTCGATCTCATTCGGTAAAATCCGGGTTGTGAATTTGGAGTGACTAAATGTTAGTCGAGACTTCTCGACTTCATTGGGTCAAAATCGGGTTGTGAATTTGGAGTGACTAATTGTTGATCGAAGCCACTCGATCTCATTCGGTAAAATCCGGGTTGTGAATTTGGAGTGACTAAATGTCAATCGAGACTTCTCGACTTCATTTGGTGAAATCCGGGTTGTGAATTTGGAGTGACTAAATGTTAGTCGAGACTTCTCGACTTCATTGGGTCAAAATCGGGTTGTGAATTTGGAGTGACTAATTGTTGATCGAAGCCACTCGATCTCATTCGGTAAAATCCGGGTTGTGAATTTGGAGTGACTAAATGTTAGTCGAGACTTCTCGACTTCATTGGGTCAAAATCGGGTTGTGAATTTGGAGTGACTAATTGTTGATCGAAGCCACTCGATCTCATTCGGTAAAATCCGGGTTGTGAATTTGGAGTGACTAAATGTCAATCGAGACTTCTCGACTTCATTTGGTGAAATCCGGGTTGTGAATTTGGAGTGACTAATTGTTCATCGAAGCCACTCGATCTCATTCGGTAAAATCCGGGTTGTGAATTTGGAGTGACTAAATGTCAATCGAGACTTCTCGACTTCATTTGGTGAAACTCGGGTTGTGAATTTGGAGTGACTAAATGTTAGTCGAGACTTCTCGACTTCATTGGGTCAAAATCGGGTTGTGAATTTGGAGCGACTAAATGTCAGTCGAGGCTTCTCGACTTCATTGGGTCAAAATCGGGTTGTGAATTTGGAGTGACTAAATGTCAATCGAGACTTCTCGACTTCATTTGGTAAAATCCGGGTTGTGAATTTGGAGTGACTAATTGTTGATCGAAGCCACTCGATCTCATTCGGTAAAATCAGGATTGTGAATTTGGAGCGACTAAATGTCAATCGGAACTTCTCGACTTCATTGGGTCTAACTCGGGTTATGAATTTGGAGTGACTAATTGTTGATCGAAGCCACTCGATCTCATTCGGTAAAATCCGGGTTATGAATTTGGAGTGACTAATTGTTCATCGAAGCCACTCGATCTCATTCGGTAAAATCAGGGTTGTGAATTTGGAGTGACTAAATGTCAATCGAGACTTCTCGACTTAATTTGGTGAAATCCGGGTTGTGAATTTGGAGTGACTAAATGTTAGTCGAGACTTCTCGACTTCATTGGGTCAAAATCGGGTTGTGAATTTGAAGTGACTAATTGTTGATCGAAGCCACTCGATCTCATTCGGTAAAATCTGGGTTGTGAATTTGGAGTGACTAAATGTCAATCGAGACTTCTCGACTTCATTTGGTGAAATCCGGGTTGTGAATTTGGAGTGACTAAATGTTAGTCGAGACTTCTCGACTTCATTGGGTCAAAATCGGGTTGTGAATTTGGAGCGACTAAATGTCAATCGAGACTTCTCGACTTCATTTGGTGAAACCCGGGTTGTGAATTTGGAGTGACTAATTGTTAGTCGAGACTCCTCGACTTCATTGGGTCAAAATCGGGTTGTGAATTTGGAGTGACTAATTGTCAATCGAGACTTCTCGACTTCATTGGGTCAAAATCGGGTTGTGAATTTGGAGTGACTAAATGTCAATCGAAACTTCTCGACTTCATTTGGTGAAACCCGGGTTGTGAATTTGGAGTGACTAAATGTTAGTCGAGACTTCTCGACTTCATTGGGTCAAAATCGGGTTGCGAATTTGGAGCGACTAAATGTCAATCGAGACTTCTCGACTTCATTTGGTGAAACCCGGGTTGTGAATTTGGAGTGGCTAATTGTTAGTCGAGACTCCTCGACTTCATTGGGTCAAAATCGGGTTGTGAATTTGGAGCGACTAAATGTCAATCGAGACTTCTCGACTTCATTTGGTGAAATCCGGGTTGTGAATTTGGAGTGACTAATTGTTGATCGAGGCTTCTCGACTTCATTGGGTCAAACCAGGGTTGTGAATTTGGAGTGATTAAATGTTAGTCGAGACTTCTCGACTTCATTTGGTGAAACCCGGGTTGTTAATTTGGAGTGACTATTTGTTAAAAGCTGGTTGTCAGATTACAAATAAACTTCATGGTTTCTGGTATTATTATTATTATATATTTTTTTTATTATTATTATTATTATTATTATTATTATTATAGATACATAAAATTTAAATTTACAATGGATAATGGATAATGGATAAATAATAATAATAATATAAATTTGTTTAGTTCATTGTTGACATGATGGACATCGCGTTCCCCTTCTGAGTGGCAACTGCCAGCTGCTGGATGAGATGGCAGTGTGCAATAATAATAACAGCTAATATTCCATCTTTATATTATTATTATTATTATTATTATTATTATTATTATTATTATTATTATTATTATTTATATAGTCTTGTATGAAAGTATATTGATACATATGGTTTCATGATATTTTGTCTTTCTGCAGATTGATATTATCTCTGCCAGATGCTTATAAAAGTTGGTTGTTTCTCAGCTAATACTGTGGTTACATAAACAAGGAGCCATTGTCCACTTTTCTAATCCGACCACTATAGTCCTTCTTCTATTAAAAACATACATGTTGTGCGATAATGTACAAATATTATATGTATCTTGCATTGCGAACATCAAGAATGCAAAAAATGAAAATAATATAAGTTGTCCATGCAAGTGTGTAGGTGGCCAAACAGAGAAACATGCAAGTCATTTTGGGACAAATTATGGACATATAGAGGTAGTGATCAACGATATATGCATGTCATTGATTGCAAGCAAAAAGGCATTGTTTGAGCACACTACTATATGAAATAATGTAGCATAAGGATTGCATATTCACACATTATATTTTAAAGTACAAGCATCACGGTCCATTACATGTGCGTTCCTTCAGATGGCTGTAAAAGGAAAGCAGGCCATATTAAAATGCTATTTTGACAAGGTCAATTTGAATGCAATATCTTACTTCAATTTTGGACTCTACAGTTTGCTCAATAGAAGCACTCTGTGCAAGGGATGTTGTGTTAGCAGATTTTTTATTATGATCTCCTTTCGTCCATGTTTTAACAATATTGCTAAAATCCATCTTCACCTCACCACTAGGATTCTTATACATGTAAAACATCTACCAGCACAAAATATTCTTACTATATAGCTTTTCTAATGGTAGAATACTGTTTATAGATCAGAAATACAGCATTACTTACCTTAGGAACAAAGTTGAGAGTGAGCAGCAAAGTGAGAGTAATAAATATACTGGCACCTTGAACTGCATAGACAACAACCACCTTGTCATTCAAGAGCAATGATATCGGTGTCAAAGTTAGAGCTGTGACTACCATGGTATAAAGGGAAAATACAATCATCCGAGAATCGTTTAATTCCTGGACTTTGATTTTGCGTGTTTCAAATGCAAATATCAATCCAAATATGACTTCAAATCCTTTGTATGCTAGCAAAATAGGAATCCATATATTGAATTTGGAGTGACTAATTGTTGATCGAAGCCACTCGATCTCATTCGGTAAAATCCGGGTTGTTAATTTGGAGCGACTAAATGTCAATCGAGACTTCTCGATTTCATTTGGTGAAATCCGGGTTGTGAATTTGGAGTGACTAAATGTTAGTCGAGACTTCTCGACTTCATCGGGTCAAACTCTGGTTATGAATATGGAGTGCCTCACCATTGGTCGAAGCCACTCAATGTCATTCGGATTATTATTAAAGTGTCCCATGCATGTACATACATTAAGGTGTAGATAAATGCCAACCAGTTCTGGTTAAGGGCATGGGGCTATATACCTGGACACGTATAAACCATCTCAGGTACATAGCCCGACATCCTGGGTGCATTAAGCTAAGGCTACCAGGCCGCACTTCCCAAACAGTACTAGTAACGTATAAAACCATCCCAGGTACATAGCCCGACTGCCTGGGCGCATTAAGCCCTCACCACTTAAGGCTACCAGGCCGCACTTCCCAAACAGTAACATATGAACCATCCCAGGTACATAGCCCGACTGCCTGGGTGCATTAAGCCCTCGCCACTTAAGGCTACCAGGCCGCACTTCCCAAACGTACACCAGCACTGAGTTTGGAGGTGGTGCATTATTTAGTTCAAGTGAAATTAAGGGTGAAGGGTGATTTACAGAGTGGGATGATGTGGGTAATGTAGATAATGTAGGTGCATATGTATACACAAAAGTAATAAGAAAGTAATAAAATATCCATAAAATATAAGTGAAATATACACAGGGGAGGGAGCCATGGGGTTATTATCTGATGTAGTTTCGTCTTTTCCACATTTTTAATATTAAAAACCCAATTTTAGTACTCCTGCAAGCCTCAGTCAATGCCACTATCCTATCTAGTTTACTATCAAATTCAGCAACCCTCTCTCTCTTAACTCCTCAAACAAGCTACTTCTTTCATTACTAATCTTTTCGCACCTAAGAATGAAGTGGCTACTGTCTTTTACTTCCTGTGATTCACAGTGCTGACACAGACGCTCACTCCTCCCAATTTGGACCATCTACCCTCTTCTACTCTCAGTCTAGCTGTGCCTCGCCTCCTCTTATCTTAGAAATAAGGCTTCTAACTTCTCTATTTCTAATATCTAGTACTATAACTAGGTTCACTACTAGACAGTAGGCCAGCTAAGTCTTGCAGTTTACTGCTACTGGCTATACTTTCCTTCCATTCATTTTGTACCTCTCTCTTAAGGCAACTGAATACTACTGCTCTAACTAGATAGGCTCTTACAGTCAGTTGGATCCCCAACTTTTCAAATATGCTAACAATCTTTGAGACCCATTAAACCTTTATTACCCGGAGTTGTGAACTCAATATACGATGTTCCGCAGCTTCTATCCTGCCATCACTGCATACCGTGTACAGCCTGTCCTCTCCTCAGTCTCTCCATCTCCATGTTTCTATTGCTGTACCACCTCTCAGTTTAGTCAAAACCAAAACCCTTCTCATTTCCTTGTCCCCTACTTCCACACATGTGGAACTATACCATCTCTCAGAAATCTCACAAAGAACGTTGTAGTTTTGGCTTACTCTCTAAGTCTATCACACTTATCTTTAACTGCTCTCCACACTCTACAGTTTATAACTCTATCAGAGATACCGCCTCTAAATCATATGGATCCCATCCATTTCTGCCAGGTTTGATTGAAGGTCCTCAATATCCATTTCACTTTCCCACCCAAAGGTATGGGCCATGGGGAGATGGCTGAGCTCGAGGATACTTGGGAGTCCACTGGTAGGCTAAATTTGAAAGGAAGGAAATTCTGTTGTAGAAGGGCATATACTGCAAGGGGCGAGCTTCTTTGCATCCTTCCTAGATCCGACAGCATTGTAACAATGTCTTCAGATCAGTAAGGATAGGTTTTCTTGTTCTAGAGGGAGGACTCAACCGAAACACCAACGTTTTTCATTGAATCAAGTTTTTGCACCATATTATTATTATTAAGTGCATTGTGTGCATACTCCACACTACTACTTGCATGCCCATACTGCACTGTACAAGAAATGAAAAACTTTAAAAAGAGAAAAAAAAAAAAAAACTGTTCCATTATTACAATACCTAACACCTAATACATGTTCATTTTCATAGCTGGAATCTCTTGTCCCATATCTTCTCCACTATTTTTATATATATGAATGGACTTCATTAGTCATATAAATACGTGCATGTATATATAGATTGGAGATGTTGGAGTTGGCGTTTTCCAGAAATTGATGGGATCTCTTGTGGAGTCAGGTATGATGTATGGGGTTGAAGTATGGGGTTGCTCTAGTCATTTGGAACCCATTGAACGTGTTCAGTTGTGTGCTCTCTGTCAGTTCTTTGGGGTGGGCATACTTCACCCCAAGGTATCCTTGTTATTTGAAATGAGGGCCTTACCTGCTGTGTGGGAGGTGAAGATGCGTTGTGTGAGGTTCTGGTTGAAAGTTTGACAAGTGAGATGTACAAGGGGAAGTTGTTAAGGAAGATAGCAAGACAGGCAGTGGAGTGTGGCAAGGGAATATGGGTAAAGAATATGGCTAAAGAATATGGCTAAGTGTTTTGTTGAGTTTGGGTGGCAAGGTATGGATGGAAATGCCATAAAGGACCTTAGTGAGTCAGAGATTAGAGATATGCTATCAAGTATTGCCTGGAGGGAGGTGAGATACAGGTGGCAGAAGGAGATGGAGGAGAGGCCGAAGCTAGGGATGCTGAATGAAATAGCAGCCCTTGAGGGTGAGTCAAGTTGTGCAGTTTTGGGAAGGAAGAGAGACAGGAATATGATGATGAAGTTAAGGGGAGGTACAGCGGCATTCCAGATAGAAGTGGGAAGGTGGAAAGGAGTGGTGAGGGAAGAGAGGCTATGCAAGGAATGCAATAGTGGAGAAGTGGAAGATGTCTGCCACTGGATGCTGCGTTGCCATGCATGGGACATCGTGAGACGGCCCCTGATGGAGAAAGTCAGCCAGTATGATGGTTTCCGAGGACAGTGTCTTGAGAAGTAGACTGCATTTATTCTATCTATGGCATGCACCAACTATTCCATTTTAAACTATATCAGTGCAATGTGGTGTGCCAGATTTGGCCCGAGATGTGAACAAACTATATTATATATATTTTTATATTTATTGTCATTTTTAGTGCTACATTGGACTTTTGTAATGTCCTAGCACCTGTTGGTGTGGTGCACTTTAATCATGATATTGATTGATTGATATACACTGGAAGAATGAATAGCATGATATTGTACCTCAGCTGCAGAATGTGGGTTAAATTTTTTCAACAACCACAAGCATCACTCACGTGACGCAACTTTCGCCATCCACTGAGATTCTGTGACCAGGTGAGACAGTCCTCCTACATTATCTTATAACGCCTATATATATGGTACAATATAGAAGCTGTACAATTAGCAAAGTCTCAGTCTTCATCAAAACGTATTATTGTCCCCCCGCCGGTTTAAAGATACGAGATTCACTGGCTTAAAAAGAAGACGGAGTTAGCTTTATTTATCAGTTAAATGACGGAGTCGATTAGCTAGGTTTATGAGGCTGTGTTAACAAATTGTCGTCATACTGTTACGGGAATAGCTGTAGTTAAACGGAAGCGATATAAGAAGGTGTACAAGAGGTCTGTTTAGTTTGCTTGTAAACACTGAAGCCACACAATTTACACACGTGATAATATCATGTTGATTTTGGGTATTTCCAAAACATTCCCTTTTGTACAGGTCAGAGAGGTAATGTTTACACAGCAACAGTGCTATGCAAACATGAGCAATCCCAGGCAGCCATTCTCACAGGGTGGCTACATGCCTCTGACAGCACAACCAACTGGCATGCCATTTGCAATACAAAGTCCATATGGCCTCTTAAATCATCCAACCCAGGCATGGCCACCTCCTTGTTCAGTGCTCCAAAACCATAGTGTCCAGTTTTACTGCATGCCACCACCCAATGATGTAGCTTTTAGATTGTCTCCAGTCACTAAGGAATCTGGTCTTCTTCCAAACCCTGAAGCAAGAGAGGAGCATTGGAAGAGACAGCAGGCCGTGACTGCAGGCTTGTTTACAGCACCATTAACCTCTCCTTGCATACAGTGTGAGGAATACAAGAAAAAATTGAGTGATGCCAATATAACGATTAATACACAGAGTGAAACTATTGTTAACCTGAAGCATAAACTTCAAAAGGAGTGCAAGAGATCTGTAAGTGTATATACTTAATCACTTGATCAATAATCTTAGAGTAATAACCACTTGTCAGCCCCCTTCTAAATACACATCCAAATGCACAGCTTGTTATATACTATATTTTAGAAGAGACTGAAGAAGCCAAATGCTAAAGAGGAGAAGAGCTACACAGGGAGAAGCAAGGAGCTATTGGAGGAGGAGGGTAGAAGGATCAGGGAGAGGTGTGCCAAGGCTGCTGAAGATTGCAAGGCCATAAGAGACAAATTGGAAAAAGCTGAACAAGAGCTACACAATCTTAAAATGAATGTTCAGAAGGCTTGTGAGTTATATTTAATACTGTACCCATCTCGTAATAGGGGACTGTATTATCCATATATATATATAGTGCTGAGGAGCTGTCCTCGAACCATAGATATTGACAAATTTGTCCTGCAGTATCTTCCAGCTATAGCTGAGAGTGAGTATTCCTATGCACCAGTCATAATGAGTATCTTAAAGGTACCCAGGGACAGGATCCATTGGATTGATGATGACAAAATAAATTCTACAAATGTTGTCTACACTTGGCTTCAGCTTAGTAAGGAGAAAGACTCCAGTGTGCTTCCACCTTACTGGGGTACCCTGTTTGAGGCGCTTGGAGAATTTGGAAGACATCCGGTCCACATTTCAAAAAGTGGTTTCCTGAATGGTTAAAGAAAATAAAAGAAACTACTGCTGGTACAGACCTAACAATCTGATTTGTAACTATATACTCAATTATTATAAGCAAAAATAATCACTGGAAAGTATTACGCCAAATCAGCCAAGTGACCAAAGTTTAATCTTGGCTGGCAGACCGAAGTCCTATTAAATTGGCAACTAGTGATCACCTCTGGGGATTATTTTTGCTAGCCTTTGCATGGCTGAGTGCAATTAACTCCCTTTTACTCAATTATTATGTATGTTCTATAGAGGCAGCCATCTTTACTTTACCTTTCCTGGGAGACCCTGAGAAGTATCAACTTTACAGAGAGTTCTTGGGTGGAGGAGGGTCATATGAGGAATTGGGTCCCTTTGTTAACACTATCCAGTGCACAGAATCCAGAGGAAATACTGAACCAGTTTACTAATTGTATGTGTACATCCAGTAGCTCTTAGGGATAAAGGTATAGCATTCCTCAATAGGCCTTTATATTTATATTATAGTAGTTATATGTATTAGTTGTATTATTATTACGTAGTAATCAGTAGTAAAAAGTGAGAAAAGTGATTCAAATATACTACTCGAGTTCTACAGTTCCTCCGACTGCTTCGAGTTGCTCTTTCAATTTTTGAGCTTCTTCCTTATTGACAGCTTCCTTTACAACTTGTGGCACACTTTCAACAAACTTTTTTGCCTAATACACAGGCACAGACAGATACACACAAAGAAGAGATTGTTAATGAATACACATCAAGATGAAAATGCATTTGAAAGCTCAGATCCACTAAAAACTGAAATTCAGAGACTTGATGTGTTGAGTCTGACATAGTTTGGTAAAAATGATGTTTTAGATACACACACATACCAAACAAGTTATTGGTTACCTCAACAAGATTAAGTCCTTCCATCAGTCCCTTCAGCTCCTTGATCAACTTGGCTTTAGAGCTAGCATCAAACTTGACTAGTTTAACAGTAAACTCTGTCTTTTCTTCTTTTTCCTCTTTGGCAGCCTGTACATATGATCACATGCTTTTTTTAATTTAAATAAAGTGGAGCTATGGGTGGTTACCTCTGTCCCAGCACCAGCTGCTGCTCCTGGTGCGATCATTGTGGTGGGCAACATGGCAGGCACATCAGAGATGTTCAAAGTGGTCTACAATGAGTAATACAATTAACCATATATTTGTGTGCCCATAACAATGGAGTGCAAAGTACAAGTATGAGAGAGAGAGCAAACTTTGAGCAACTCGTTCAGCTGGGCTGTTTCTGACAATGTCAATTGCGAAATGTCATCGACAATTTTCTTAATCTTATCTGGATAGACTTTGTCCTGGGAATCTGGTGTTGGAATGGGAATGGGCTCCGCTACCTCGCTCCTCAACTGGCTGCTCCCAAACAGTCCTCTGCCAGGTGACGGGAGGATCCTGGGCGTAGAGGCGTGGCTATGGAGGGAAAGAGAGACAAAATAAATTTGACCAAAGAAGCGAGGAAATATAATACAATGTAATGAAGCGGTGTGGTCCCAAGATAAAGTGATGTTCGGAAAACACCAATCACGCGCAGAGATAAACTTACGATAATCTGTAAGTGAATAATCTGCTGCATGCAAATGCAAGCTGTTTAACTTTGCTCAGGCTGGAAGCCATTTTAAAGTATTGCATAATCACGTGATTACCCCAAGAACTTGGAATCATGCAATGAGTAACGCAGTAGTACACGCAGGTGCAGCGAAGGACGAACTGGAGTCACAAGAGTGCAAAATGGAAAGTCTAGTTACGGACAGTGCAAGTGGCGGCATACAAGAGGACTCGGAGCGACTACCTTTACTGGGTAGCACACCTTCTCCCACGGACTCGCGAACACACACTAATGGGATGGATTACTCGACTTCCTATAGAGGAATGCGCGTTAGTTTTACCCAGTCGTACGCTATAACAGATATTATATCTTCTTAGTGAATTTGGACAAATGGCTTATGGAGGTGTTATCCTTGTAATTAGTAGATTACATTTAGGGGTAGTAGTAATTATGGACCCGTAATTATGTGATTAACCAAAAATTCATATTTATATTTTTAGAGATATAAACTTGTATATTTTGATCTATAGCGTTCCATCAGTGCCACCAAGCACAAAGTGATTGGTTGCTGCGGAGAGCCAGTGAGTTTCCAAGACAATGTGGACATCCCTTAGGCAATGTACTTTATACTGTATCTCCACAGAACAGTGTGACCTCCCGACAGAGATACAATGGGACCAAATATATAAATGCCAAATACGAGGTACTACATAATAAGACTTGCTTACTACAAACTATTCCTCTGTTGTTAAATTGTATTGATTTATGTTCGAAGTCAGCATTGTGTGGTCTGAAAGTTGTCATAGGAAGACCTACTTCTGCATACAAATCATGTGACTTAGTTTTACATATATATAAATAAACACTTTCAATGTGAATTTAGAGCTTAAACTATGAAATGCTGGAGAATGATGTTGTCGCTAATGAGATACAACAGAAGAAGTACATTGTGAGTTTACCAGCTCAAGTCACCAGTTGTGAGAACCCTACTGAAGTGTGGTTGTTTGTTTTCCTGTTTACCAGCTCAAGTCACCAGTTGTGAGAACACTACTGAAGTGTGGTTGTTTGTTTTCCTGTTTGTTGTAGAGTTTTGTATTTGCCGATTTCATGCGATGGGCGCTGATGTTCTTCATTGGAATCATAACAGCCCTGGTTGCATGTGGAATTGACATTGGAATTGAGTACATAGCAGAAGGGAAATTTAAAGCTGTTAAAAAGTGTATCCAACAGTATGAACATATCTCATTAACTATGTAGGAAATCCTTAGGTGTGTCAGGGGTGGGGGGAGGGGCAGGCTATCAGGTGTGTCGGGGGTGGGGGGAGGGGCAGGCTATCAGGTGTGTCGGGGGTGGGGGAGGGGCAGGCTATCAGGTGTGTCGGGGGTGGGGGGAGGGGCAGGCTATCAGGTGTGTCGGGGGTGAGGGGAGGGGCAGGCTATCAGGTGTGTCGGGGGTGGGGGAGGGGCAGGCTATCAGGTGTGTCGGGGGTGGGGGAGGGGCAGGCTATCAGGTGTGTCAGGGGTGGGGGGAGGGGCAGGCTATCAGGTGTGTCAGGGGTGAGGGGAGGGGCAGGCTATCAGGTGTGTCGGGGGTGAGGGGAGGGGCAGGCTATCAGGTGTGTCAGGGGTGGGGGAGGGACAGGCTATCAGGTGTGTCGGGGGTGGGGGAGGGACAGGCTATCAGGTGTGTCGGGGGTGGGGGGAGGGGCAGGCTATCAGGTGTGTCGGGGGTGGGGGAGGGGCAGGCTATCAGGTGTGTCGGGGGTGGGGGAGGGACAGGCTATCAGGTGTGTCGGGGGTGGGGGGAGGGGCAGGCTATCAGGTGTGTCTGCAGACTATTAGGATATGGTAGTGTAAGGTAGTTCTTGTGTGATTAGTAGTATCACAAATTATCTAAATATCTGTGTAGTATGTGAGTTACGTATATGAGCACTGTGTGTGTTAGAAGAGATGGTCTTTCAGTTTGCTTAACGACAACTAGTAATTGATTTGTTAGAGGAGAATCCAGACTATTCCATGTCCATCAGTGTAGCTGTGTTTATGGCTTGGGTTGGTATTAGTGTTGGCCTGGTCAGCGTTGTAGCATTCCTAGTGGTTTTTATAGAAGTAAGTGCTTGCTAACACATACATATTTGTAACTTCTATGTAATCCCTATTGCTGTATGTATGTATGTACGTATGTATATTAGCCAGTAGCTGCTGGTAGTGGAATTCCAGAGATAAAGTGTTACCTCAATGGTATAAAGGTCCCTCATGTAGTGAGGCTGAAGGTAGGTACATACACACACTTCTGTCAGCATGCTATTGCTTGAGCACTCCTCTCTTGCTGTCCTGTCGATACAGACCCTCTTTGTGAAGGCAGTGGGTGTGCTCTTCTCAGTAGGAGGCGGGCTGACAGTTGGGAAGGTTAGTCTGCTGTGTCCCGAAGTCAGCTTGCCTAACATAGTGCTGTTATTCCCCTCAGGAGGGCCCAATGATACATGCTGGTGCGGCAATAGCTGCCGGAGTGTCACAAGGAAGGCTTACATCATTCAAGAAGGTGGACTGTACAGGAGTAAGCCTGTTGCCTAGGTAACTGGGTACATAGGTCATCACACTTGTTCTTACAATACAGAGGTTCTTGCCAGTGTTTAAAAGCTTTAGGAATGATACAGAGAAGAGAGACTTTGTGGCCAGTGGAGCGGCAGCAGGTGTTGCAGCTGCTTTTGGTGCTCCTATCGGTACATGCTTGTGTTGTGTGTGTTGAATGACATTGAATGCTAGGACTGTACAAGCCCTTGTATCCTATGTAGGTGGTGTCCTGTTCAGTTTGGAAGAGGGAGCAAGCTTTGTTAGTCAAGGAATTACCTGGCGAATGGTATGAATTAGTCTTCTTAGGAAACAATTCCATTACTGGTTGCCTTTGTCTCCTGCAGTTCTTTGCATCAATGTCCTCGGTCTTCATGTTGAACTTTGTTCTGTCAGCCTTCCATAACCATATTGGCAATCTATCTTACAATGGAATCATCAATTTTGGTGTGTTTTCCAATGAGGCACAGTCTTACCAGTGGTACGAAATACCCATCTTTCTCCTCATGGGATTCATTGGTGAGATACACGTCATCTGCTGTGCTTAACCTGTCAATATCCCTGTACATTGGCTGGTTTAGTAAACTTTGTCTATCATTGTATGACTCACAGGAGGTGTTCTCGGAGCACTATTTAATTGCATCAACTATCGTCTGACACTCTTCAGAAGGAGGTAAGGTTACATCAGTGCTATGAGGCCCCGGCAAATCCTATTTGTACCTCTCTTACCTAATAGGTACATTCGTACCAGATTCATGAAGTTCCTGGAGCCATTAGTTGTCGTTACAATTACAGTGACAGTTGCATTTGTAGCTATGTTTGCATCAAACGACTGTAAACCCAATGGAACTGAAGAACAGTATCAGGACACTTTTGGGGGACCAGTTAAAGTTGGTACTTCGCTATATAGCATAGTGCTCATTGCAGTCTGCATGGGTTCCTACACCTATGGTCTGTGTATGTCATTTGTCTGTAGCTGTTCTGTGGAGATGGTGAGTTCAATTCAATGGCAACCCTCTTTCTAACTACGCCAGAGACCTCCATCAAGAATCTATTTCATGACCCGACATGTGAGGAGGTTTATTTGTAAAGTAAAGCATCTGGTGCATTCCACTGTTCTCTATTTCTCTATTTCTAGTATCATACACCTGGATTAACCTGGCCATATTTGCAGTCCTGTACTTCTGCCTGGCTAGTTGGACGTACGGACTCATGGTGTCCAGCGGTCTGTTTATACCAAGCCTCTTAGTCGGTGCTTCCTGGGGCAGAGTTTTAGGAATTGGCATTAACAGGGGTTTTCCCACAATAGTGAGTGCAGAAAGAAGTACAAGCTGCAGCTGTTTCTGCAGCCTGTTCTCAGCTGTGGAGAGCAGTTAGAGGCTGAGTGCAGCTGATGTATCTTTCAGTTTTGTGAGATGTGGTTGCCTCATGTTTCTTTCTCTTTATTAGATTTGGTCTCCAGCAGGAAGGTACGCCCTAGTTGGAGCAGCAGCCATGCTTGGTAACCCACACTACACACACATAATATAAGGTATCCAGCATCTTCTATTCTGTATCTTCCTTTTTACTTGCTTCTTCCCCAACACATGTTGTGGCTCATTAGGTGGTGTTGTCCGTATGACTATCAGCCTGACTGTCATTGTAATGGAGGCATCTCGAGACCTGACCTATGGCTTGCCCATTATGCTATCCATTATGGTGGCCAAATGGGTCGGAGACCTTTTCAATG
This sequence comes from Chondrosia reniformis, assembly GCA_947172415.1. NCBI lineage: Eukaryota > Metazoa > Porifera > Demospongiae > Chondrillida > Chondrillidae > Chondrosia > Chondrosia reniformis. The sequence continues at coordinate 7,502,309 of OX359192.1, forward strand.
AGGTAAAGTCTGCCTGTTTCCTCCAATCAGCTGCAGTCCAGTACTTTCTGTTTGTTGCAGGGACTGTATGACATCCATGTTGAGGTCAGCAGCATTCCACTGTTACCCTGGGACCCACCTCACATGCTGCACAGTAAATCTGCCAGGTAGGCGATCACTGATCTGTGCTGCTATTTCCTTTCTGTCTCATATTTCTGTTTTTAAATCTTTGAAGGGATATTATGAAATCTCCAGTTGTTACTTTAAACACAATTGAAAAGGTACATAATGAAAACTGTAATCCTGTACTATATTTCACTCTTAGTTTTCATGTTGGAATGTTGTGTACCTTTTTTACCTTCTATAATAATTAGGTGGAACGGGTCTACGATGTTCTAAGAACTACTCACAATGGTTTTCCAGTAGTAACTGGTGAACCGGTAAGTATTTAATTCCATTTATCGGCTATTGTATCGCGAATGCGTTGGTGGTGTAAAGGCTAGCATTGTTGCCTTCCAAGCAATAGATCCGGGTTCGATTCCCGGCCAACGCATTTTTAATTTTTTTTTCTCCCTTTATAGTCCAGCGAAGACGATTCCTATGGCTTGTTCAAGGGTTTAGTGCTGAGATACCAGTTAATCATGCTCTTGAAACACAAGGTCTGCTATCCAATCTCGGATAACTACATAAGCTGTAAGAGTAGATTTAAATCTCTTTCAGGTCTTTGGTGCCACTCCCCAACTTGCCTCAGCAAAGGACTCAATTGGAAGTGATATCTTCTCCACAGCCTACCCTAGATTCCCTAATTATTTGGTAATTGACAAGAAACTCTACTGATTGTTAACATTGTTAAATTCTTAATTTCCACTTTAGGAGCGCAAAGTTGTTCCTTCAGAAAAAGAATTGGATATGTATATAGATTTACGACCATATATGAACAACTCTACATACTGTGCTTTTGATGTGAGAGTGCTTCTCAATCTGTCAAATAACTTAACCTTCAACAAATGCTTTGCTTGCCGTAGGACTTCAAGTATCCCAAACTGTTTTATCAGTTCAGATATGTTGGACTTAGGCACTTGGTCATTGTCAATAGAAATAACAAGGTAAGATCAGAGAAGTGGTTTGCTACTAGGTTAATTCCCTTGTCTACCCCCACAGGTCGTTGGCATAGTAACTAGAAAAGATCTAGCCAGATTCCACCTCCATTCAACTTGTGGAAAAGCATCAGTACATGAGCTTGAGTTGTACAGGGATTGATATTTATTTTTTGTAACTAAATCTGTAATGCTGTAGCTATATTATTCAGCCAGATCACTTCCTAAATTTGATGGTTTCCGTTTCCATTGCGGTATGTACGTTGTTGGCCCGCGCGGCGTTCTTCGACGATTTAGTCAACTGAACGACAACCGTACAACAGGATGAATCACAGGGACCTGGAGTATACGCTTTTAGCCGAGAAGCTCTTTCAAAGAGGAGAGACCATATCAAATGGAGAGACGAAAGAAGATGGTAGGCGCCGCGTCCGTATGTCTTGAATTAATTTGTGGGTGCCTTTATAGTAAGGCAATAAACTTAATTACGATATCCTGTAAAACTTGTGCACAGTATAGTAGGAATTAGAGACAGCGTTAAGTAACCCTCAAGGTACTAGCTATAGAGTTTGGTTAGGAGCTCAGCTCTGGGTAAGGCCTGGCGCTGGCACGATGAAAGAGGTTCGCCGCGGGCGCCCGGGGTATTTATATTCTCTATGCCATCCATACTAGTCTATACATTGGTCCAGTGCCACTGCTGTGGTCTTAAGTGTTGGGTTTTCATTATAAAGTATAAAGAAGAACTCCGTTGTACGTATCCATTCCACATGTACATCTGTGACGCTGATGTCCAATGGCCAAGCCATTTAAATGATTTTGACAACAGACGTCCCTACATAGAGGTAGTATGTTTGCATACACATTATGGAAATTGATGAATGCATTCCCATTAAGGTTATTAAAAATGAAAGGTTCAAAGGCATTCTGAAACTTAAACCTGTTTATAGACATAGTCTTTTATCACATTAGGAGTGATAGAAATATGCATGTGGTTATATGAGTAAGTAGCTATACCATAATGTGTACCACTTTCTTACAGATTTACATTTGGCAGCTATTGTGGGGAAAATGCTTTTGGACAGGAATTCAGAACTGGAAGAGAAGCTAGTTAGATTGCAGGAAATTGCTAAACAAGCCTCCTTGGACTACGAGGTACGCATAGAATGATATAACCACTAACACACCCCATATCAGAAGAATTTATATTTGTATTACATCACATCAGTTGAACACAATATTACTTATCACTGTCACTATAAATGTACACATGTACACAAGTAGTATAAATAGCCATATCTGAGTGACTAATGCTGGACACGTGAACCTTTAGAACCTTGCAAGACAGTTGTGCAATGCAAAGGACAATCTGATGATGAAGACCAATCTTTCAGAGGAGCTAGATTACAAACTGGAAGAAGTAGAAGAAGAGAATGATGAGTTGCAGAAGAAGGCTGCTTGCCTTCAGACAGAGCTGACCAAAAGGGAGCTACAGATTGAACAACTGGAAGGGAGGGCTGCCGAACAGACCACAGAAGTGGTATTGCTTCAAAGGAAGATTGATGAACTGGAGCTTGAAAATAAACGTCTTGTACAAGAACGGAAACTACAAGATTCAGATATAACCAGCTCCACTGAAGATGCCAGGTTGACTATGGAAGTGGGTACACTGCAGTGCCAACTGGCAGAGTCTAAGAGAAGCAAGAAGGAACTGGAGGCAAAACTCAGTGACAGCATCCTACAAAATGAAAAACTGTCTGAACAGGTTTCTAGGATGGAAGAGCAAATAGAAGAACTCAAAGATAAGTTCACATACACAGAAGAAATGGATGGGGTTGAAAAGGATGCATTTTCTTTGAAGCAGATAAACATTAAACGTTCAAAAAGCCTCAGGATCTCAAGACTAAGATATTATCAGACTCGGTCAACTGTCAAGTCACACCTACTTCTCCCTCCACAAACCTCTGGCCATGAAGAGCCAGCAGTGCCCTTACCAAATCCCAGGGGACTGTCCCTTTTCAGTGAGCTAGACAACCAATATGTCCAGCTCCAGCAGCAGTTTGAGGTGTGGATGGAGAGGTGTCATTGCTCTGCGAGCTCAGAATACAAGAGTCAAAGAGAACCTAACCAATCCTCCACAAAATATACACCAACTGACTCACAACCTTTTCAAAAGATGTTTGATGAAGTGTTCAAGTCTCTCAAGGAAACCACTGCTGTGGCACATAAACTTTTAGCTAAAAGTTCTCAGAAAGTTGATGCAGCACCTAATACATCTGCAGCTCAGCATAAGTAATGACTGCATTAAATTTTCAATCCACAGCTGATTAATTTTATTCCATGGGGTTCTAATTTGTAATATTTTTATTAATATCTAACTTTCTTTATTTTATTATTATTAAATATTGTAAATTGTTGAGATATTTTTATTAATTAAGTATAGTACAATAAACTAGTGTACAACAACATGACATACAGTGAGGACAGTTTGCCGAGCAAAACAAGGAAACATGAGCGAAGATGCAGTTTGAAGTAGACAATTGAGTTAACTAGTACTGTCATGAAACCTGTACCATCCTTCTGATCTGTACTTTTGGTAAGCCTTCATATATGCCGCCACGTGTTCCCGGCATCGTTGCGGGTGGTTAACTTCTTCATTCTGAACACAACTTCTAACTCTGTCTCGAAGGATTATAACTTCTTGAAGAGAAATGGCCCTTTCACGAACCCAATGGTCCCGAGCTTTTGCTCGCTGTACGAAGTCATTTTTATCAATTTCATCAAAGCTAGGTCCTTTTGGATAATCCCGGAGATATTTGTTTTCGGCAGACATTTTGTGTTCTTGGCTAATCGCCTAACACTAAGCGCCTTCCTAAACCACGTGGGACTTTAAGCCAGAGAAGCAAAAATGGTGAGATGAACATGTGTAACGAAATCGTGATTACTCTTCTTTTGCTTGCAAACTAGTTCATTTTCAAAGACAGCACTGTACTGTATCTTTCATGTATTGTGCAGAGTCACAGAAAGTTTGAGGCCCCTCGACACGGTTCTCTCGGATTCCTGCCGAGAAAACGAAGCAAGAAGCATCGCGGTAAAGTGAAGTCGTTTCCGAAGGATGATCCCTCCAAACCGATCCACTTGACAGCATTTATGGGTTACAAAGCGGGTATGACCCACATCGTCAGAGATATGAAGCGAATAGGCACAAGTGAGTAGTGCAATGAGCGAATTTGGTACTTGAGCTACATATTACGGGTCGATTTACTCGCTACAGAGGTGACTACACTGGAAGTAGTGGAACCGGTGACTATTATCGAGACGCCACCTATGACTGTCGTAGGAGTTGCGGGTTACGTGGAGACGCCGCGCGGATTAAGGCAGCTCACGACGGTGTTCGCGCACCATCTTAGCGTCGAATGCAAGAGACGATTCTACAAAAACTGGTAAGCTCTGACACAATTTGCTGTACATTTTAAGAGACTGAAATTTTGAAGAGAAAGTGGTGATTCAATGCTAATAATGGCGCTGTACTGCAAGGACTGAAACTCCTCTCACTCAGCTGATGAGTTTCAGCTTGCCTCTTCCTCTCTCTGTGCACTGAAGGGCTATTTCCAAGAAGAAGGCCTTCACAAGGTATGCTAAGAAGTGGGAGGACGATGCCGGCAAGAAGGTCATTGAAGAAAGCTTGGAAAGAATGAAGAAGTACTGCAAAGTTGTCCGAGCAATCTGCCACACTCAAATAACCCTCACAGGGTTGAAACAGAAGAAGGCACACATTATGGAAATCCAAATCAATGGTGGAACAGTAGCTGAAAAGGTAAGGTAGCTGTTCTGTTGGCTGACATGTTCCTTCATTGTTCTGTTGTGATGACCTCAGGTGGACTGGGCACGGGACCACTTTGAAAAGTCTGTACCAGTAAAGGACATATTTAACCCTAACGAGATGATTGATGTGATCGGTGTTACCAAGGGAAAGGGCTTCAAAGGTAACCATAGCAACAGCCTGCATCCTTACTGTACTGTATCATGCTAGCTGGGTTGTCGATTAGGTGTCACCTTCAGGTGGGGCACCAAGAAGCTGCCTCGCAAGACGCACAAGGGGCTGAGGAAAGTTGCCTGTATTGGTGCTTGGCATCCCAGCAGGGTGCAATATGCTGTGCCCAGGGCTGGTCAGATGGGTTACCATCATCGAACTGAAGTAAACAAGAAGATTTACCGTATCGGAGAAGGCAGTGATAATAAAAATGCATCCACAAAGACAGACACAACAGAGAAGAAGATAACTCCAATGGTCAGCCATTTTTTTTATTTTAAGGCACAAACTGCAACTCAAATCTGTCTCCCCAAGTTGTTGACCAGCTTTTGTCTCTTAATTAGGGGGGTTTTCCTCACTATGGTGTAGTAAACCAAGACTTCTTGATGTTAAAGGGTTGCGTTATGGGACCAAAGAAGAGAGTAATCACTTTGAGGAAGGTATGTACATCATTTGGGAGAAGTGCAACAACTGAATGTGTTGGTGTTTTCTCTGCAGTCTCTGCTAACACAGACCAAGAGAAAGGCAACAGAAGAAATTGAGCTCAAGTTTATTGACACGTCTTCTAAGTTTGGTCATGGTAGATTCCAGACTGATAAGGAGAAGTGGAACTTTATGGTAAGAAAGTGGCTTATTTTGGTGAACGTGTACATAAATGCTGCCTGTCTGCCCATTTAGGGAAAATTGAAGAAGCATATTGATAAAGAAATTTCAAAAGCTTAAACAACTGACTCCAAATTGTTGTTTTGAATTTTGTCTGAAAATTTGGTTTAACGTTCATAATTATATGTAATAAAACTGTACGAGTGTGCATGCATCATAAAGCAGGTAAAAGAGTCAAGGACCTAATTCAAATTTTCTGAATTTTTCTTCATCATAAAACTCTGCCTTCACAACTCTACCTCCAAAATATCTTCCATTTAAATCAATTACAGCTATACAGGTTGTACATAGAGCACAGGCAATCACATGTTCAAGTTACAGAGAATAGAAAATTTTACCTTTTATGGCCGATTCCATTTTGACAAATTCAATAAATATTCTGACAGCCTCCTCATCAGGTACACCATGTGGAATCTAACCAGAGGCAATAAATAATAACTCAATCAAATTATTGGAAATGTGCCACTGACCTCGTAAATGAGGCACTTCTGTGTTGGTCCATAGCGAGAGCATTCCTCCTGCACCTCTGGTTGGAGGTCTTCGTCAACTTCTCCAGGACCAACCATATTCTACCAGAGAAATAAGAGCCCATCAGAGAGAGGTAACAGCCTAGAGCCTCCTCACCTACTTTTAATAATACCACTTTGGTTGGATTGTCAAGTGTTGTAGTTATATTGCCCTTAGGCTGCTGGTCCTGACCAGAGGGGGCACCCCCTGGGGGAGGCATTGTTGTTTCAGGTTGGGGTATCGAATCTTGAAAAAAACAACTTGATTGATATTGATGGGGAGGAAGATGAAATCGGTCTTACCTTTTCCAGAAGCATTGATAATTTTACCTCCTCTTAAACTGGTCTTTTCAACTGCCAGAGCAGTTGTCATTCCTTGTTCAGATTTCCCCAGACCTACAGAAAGGAAGAATGGTGTGCATGCTCATCTCATTTCCTTTGGTGACAACAGTCTGCTACCCCCAAAGAGACATGTGTCCCACCAAGTGACATACCCTGCCCCGCCTTCCAACCATATTTGGCCATGATGCTGGACGCAACCTGGGAACCACTACACAGACAGGTAGCGACTCTGATACAAGAAATAGAGAGAATATGCAACTCAGGGATGGTTGGACTAACAATTTGGGTGGCTGTGGAACAGCAAACTTTCCATCTCCTTTGAAGTAACAGAAACAGGTAATATCAACTAAAGTAGGTCAGATAGTGACTGCTTACCTTGATCTTTACTGGCTTGATTGTCTGACTCAACCAGAGAGGGAGGAGGTGCAAACTTGGCAGCTGACTCTATAGACATTGAACAAGAATTAATTTTGCACCAAAGAAGTGTTCATAGCATAGGGGTATATGGCTCCTTATATAGAAGTGCTAACATTAGTGATTGGAATGAAGCAATGATTATTAAATTATGGCCTAACAACATCTATAAATCTGATGTCTTCATATACTGAATGCCATATTAAGTACTAACCTCTTCTCTTTTCCTCCTTTATAGTTTCCTCTTCATCATCAGACTCACTGTCACTATGACCATAGGCCGTGAGGGTTCTCTTCTCCGCCACTTGTGCTAGAGCTGCTTCTGCTTCTTTCTGTCTTCTCTGTTCACGTTCCTTCCTTCTCTTCACTCTGTATAGCTCTTCAAAATCATTTGGAATTGCAGGGTCATACTCGTCCTTTAGCCCCACCCCCAAATCATCTTCCATTGGTTCCTCAAGGTTAGGTACAAGTCTTTGACTCTAAAGAAGAAGGGAGCCACACAAGAGAGTTGGTAGCAAGGGGATGCACAAGAGATGGAGTTGCATACTTGAGTTGGTTGTGTTGGCTTGGAGCTCTGCAGGACCACATTGGACACTTGGGCTGATCTGGAACGCTACAGGCATGCATAACATGGACACATCCCGGCGTGTACCCCCATATAATCACACACTATTTCATGCATGATGCTAAATAACAGATGGGTAGTGATAGAATTGTCTGATTTTGTGACATCGCCTAAAGACAGTCTTGACACGCTTCTCGGCTCACCTGTGGTGCAGCAGACTTGGCTGCCTTTTTGGCGCGTTGTACGTGTGTAGCCATTAACTTCAAACCTGACCCCCAACCACCTATGTTCACAGGCCTCACTAATCCACCTGATAGTTTTCACATCGTTCCTAATAGTTATTTTAGGGTAGCTTTAAATGTGACTAACTTGTACTTGATGAACTATCAGTTTCTGTAGAAACACTCCCTCCTATAACTGAAGAGATGGGCGCAGTTTCTACGCCAAGTCCTTCGTAGAGAGACATTTTAATTATTGCACAAGACTTATGAATACTGTTACGTAGTTTCTAATATTGATGAAAATGTTCAATGATCTGTAGAACGTCACTATTAATTGTACAAAACTGGGATAATACACTGATACAATACACATACATAACAAATGGTCATTGTACATGGTACTGAAATGTTGTTTTACACAAGCATTGAATTACAGTCATCTGTAGAGAACACATTGCAAGTCTTTAAAGAGTTCTTTTCCCATTTCCACTGGTTGACCCAGTTTAATAGCATCTGGATGAACAGTTCTATCTGAAACACTCCATGTCAAGATGTCTGACTGAGGTTGTTGCAACCTGGCCCTAATATCACTGAAATGAGGTCTGTCACCTGAATTAAAACGCCTGAAGAGAAAAAGATGTGTAATTATAATTGTGTGTATAGCTGGTTGCTGAAGTCGAGAATACACTTAAATTATAATTACCAGCATAATGTCATGATCATGTACACAGCTCTTGGACAGCCAGGAGGTGGCGGGAGGTAGTACCCCTTTTCTATGAGAGAAACAGCCTTACATTTGATGAAGAGAAGAAAAGTTCATATAAAAAATATTCCAATTTATACCCAATGCTTGATTGTACCTCATCATTGCTATTTTCAACAAAGGGATGACTCCCTAGACTCCAAATTTCATATAATACAACTCCAAAGCTCCACACATCACTTGCTGTCGAAAACTTCCCATAATTAAGAGCCTGTATCAAATCAAATATTAATCAGATTAATTAATGTATATGTCATTAAATTTACAGCAGCCAACTTTGTTTTTAATATTCTTACTTCTGGTGCAGTCCAGCGAACTGGGATCAGACCTCCCTTAGACATGTAACAAGAGTCCTCTTCTAAATCACGAGCCATTCCAAAATCACCAACCTGAAATTAAAACAAGTTCATGGTATTACATCATCTAGCTACCTTATAAACTGAAGCAACCTTGCAAATGTAATCTTCTGTGACCAGAATATTTCTTGCAGCAAGATCACGATGTATAAAACATTTCTTTGATAGATAGTCCATTCCGTCAGATATTTGTCTTGAAAACTTGAGCAGCAAAAGGGGAAGGTCCTTTACTACAGGCTCAGAAGCAACTTGCGGGCTACAGAAGTAAAAGGGAAAGATCCAAAAAAGAAATGTACATAACCAACTACTGTACAGCAATGAAAGAAATTTTATTTAAATACATTTATTACATGTATATAGCTCAATTACTAATGACACTTAGAGTGTTTAAGGAAGACTAAAAACACAGAAATCTTACATTATGTACTGATGTGTACAAATAAGTACAATTGTGAGCACACATATATGGCTTATTTACCTTTCCATTGGCCTTAAACTCATCAGTACATTTTTTAGGTCCCCTTTTGAAGTCAATTCCAAGACAATCATTTTCTAATCAAGGTAGGTGATAAGTGTGTCTCAATAGCAATGTTTACTGATTTAACTGGGTGTGACGAGTGCAGATTTCTGCCCCTGTCCTGGCTAATAGAAGCCTAACTTTAGTGTGAGTTAAACCTGTCTGTAACACAGGGTCCACATGCCTTACATAACTTTAAATTTACTTTTTAGCTGTTATCAGCAAATAAAGAATTTCAACAAAAACAAAAAGCATATGCATGGCCTCAAGTTCCTCTGATCCCAATCATCTCACAGAGAAAGGATGCTGATACATGAGGATCATGTGTCATGTACTCACAGGCTCTCCTTCCTTGACGACACCAAAAAGTTTTACTATATTTGGATGCCTGAACTGTCCTATAATGACTGCCTCTTGGAGGAATTTGATGCGATCTTTAGGAAGACAGGTAACATGCAGTGTCTTAATAGCAACCACTTTTGGTCCTCCCGTGACTGAACTCCATTCTCCTTCCCAAACAGTTCCAAACTCTCCCTTTCCTAGTTCTCTTGTCAATCTGAAATTGAAATGGAACATCTTGTAGAATATATATATACAGATCTTGGATTTTGGGTTCATGTATACAGATATGTATACACACTTTATGGCTTCTCTCTGTATATTATCATAGTGTCTCTTTGCCAGTTGAGAATATAGATCCTTTTCATTGGACGGTGGTTGTACATAAATATCATCATAATCATCAGTAATTGTACCCCTTTTAGAGGGCAGGGGTGGATGACCAATCACACGAGTGCTTGGAGATGGTATATTGCTGAAGTCGTGTGGATATCCACTGTTATAGAGTATTAACTCAACAGGGGATGCAACTTCCTTAGGAATCTCCTCTGAATGTTCCAGATCACTCTATATAAGGTAGTGCCACTCCACTTATATTTTGTTTTATAATACGTATACTAACCTCATCATTACAGAAAGGTGTGAGTATATATGAAGCACTTAACCTGTTTTACATTACAATTAGTACCTTTACTATCTAAATACACTTTATTTCATTAGGCTTCTTCTATTAAGCATGCTAACTAATTACTAGACTGGGTGATGTTAACTATTCCTAACAGCTGCTATTAGCTGTGTTGGTATAGTAACTGTTACAACATGGTGAAATCCTATAGGCTGTTTCTTAAGCTTCTAACCTGGTATTCCACTTTTGAATAATTTGGGTTAACCTTACAGTTGCCATTTGTCAGGGAATCAATGGAACACCAAATGTTATTCAGCGGCTTCAATTCCACTCTCTCAACTTGCTCCTCTTCATCCTTCAATATTTTCCTTTCGTTCTGACTCTTTTTTCCAGTGGGTTGCTCGTCACTTTCGTTGTTCTGGTACTTGCAGCGCAGCGCACAGACGCATATGGTGACACCAATTGCAATTGCGAGTAAGCATAACAGCAAAACCATCACCCAAGCCACTATTGCTATAATGATTAACTGTATTTTCGACGCGGGAGCAGCGTCAGTTAAGCCTTCCTCTTTAGCTACGACAGTTTCTAGACAATTGAATGTACATGTAGGGTATATATAGGGTTTATATAGGTTATTATACCTTCACAATTTATTAAAATTTATTGTGTATATCTCTCACCAGTTTATATTTTGGGCACTTATATAGGTTACATTGATAGTACTCGTGTAGAGTTACAATTAGCTCGTAGTACTCCGCGATCGACCCACAATGCACGCTCCATAGTATATAGTTTTTACACAATAAAAGACTTACTGTTATCCTGGCTTTCCACTGTTAACCATAGCACCTGCAACACATATAGAAAAACTGTTCTCCGCAAGATCATTCTGTAAATCTCGACTCTGAAGCCTGTTCGATAGAGTACAGTTAGATATAGCTGCTATATATAAAAATGTCAGTAATGCTGTCGACATATATATATAGCTTCCTATTCATCTGGCACGTTAATATAAGTGATCAGCATATGGTCTGCTTGGTATTGGCCCGACTCTTTTGTACCTCTGTACACCACAGGTGGCGCTACTACACAATTGACCAAGGTACTAAAGGGCGACGTCACGCTAAACGCAGGAAACGACAGAGTATTGCAAGTACGTCTGCCATAATGAAATAATATGGAATTAATAGGAAATACACAATTTCAAAGTGCCCACAAATAATTTGTTTAAAATTTCACAAACAACTCTGTACTTAGTCTTAAATGCTACATGCATGCATGCATAAAAGGGCAACTGTTGTTATTTAACATGAGCAACGTCCGCAGAACCCCAAGTTTTGGCCAGTGTTAGTTGTGGGGAGTAATACTTGAACTGCAAGTCACTGTATAATTGGTGACCAGCTACAATCCTTGCACCAAGCTGAGTGGCCTCTGGATGTATCTTGTCTTCTTCTTTCCATGCTAGAATTTCAGAAAGTGGCTGCTTCAGGGAAGCTGCCACATCACAAAAATCTGGTCTGAGATGTGATTTTGGATGCCTGTTTGCAAGCAAGGGAGAGAGCAATGTATTCCAATTGACTCTGCCTATTCCAGGCATTTATATGGGACCTACGTAATTTATCTGGCTGCATTACAAGGAAGTGACTGAATTATCAATGCTTAACAATATGTAAAATATTATAGTGTGAATTTTTGTGACTTGATTGATGTGGCCACTTTGAGTAAGTAACTGTTCTAGAGAGATGACTGTTCATACAGATTCCATTGCATACATAAATGAAGCTACCTACAAGTGCATATCAATGCTAACCAAGCATTTATCATGAGTGTGTAGATCATTCTGGGACATCCTGGAGGAGGCGGTAACCGATACCCTGTTTGAACAAGCTTTATGGTCTGAAAATGGAGGAAAGGTAACTTTTACTGCTTTTTTAAATTTCAAAATAAACTACCAAGTTTATCTTGGAACAAACCTCAGAATTTTCAATCTCTTCAAAAGGTTTCCGGCCCAGCCCCCAAATTTCATACAACAAGACTCCAAAACTCCACACATCACTTGCAGCAGAATATTTACCAAAATTAAGGGCCTGTGTGAGATTCACAAGAGTGCAGATGAGCCTACACTGCTATCAGTTAGGTATAAATTGTATACCTCCGGAGCTGTCCACTTCACAGGAACTAATCCTCCAGAAGAAATATAGCAGTTGTCATAGGCCAGGTCACGTGCCATTCCAAAATCACCAATCTGAAATAGGAAACATGTTATATTCTGAAAGAGTATGAATATTTTTTCTGCCATCCCTATATACTTAGACAGTACTACTGTACGTACTCTCTGATACAAAAGTGTACTTATTGGAAAAGAGTGTATATTCAGTAAAACATACCTTACAAATGTAGTCTTCTGTGACTAGAATATTTCTTGCAGCAAGATCACGATGTATAAAACATTTCTTTGATAGATAGTCCATTCCATCAGATATTTGTCTTGAAAACTTGAGCAGCAAAAGGGGAAGGTCAGTTGAACAGGCTTGTCCGTGGCTGTGGGATGATAATTATACAATTGTTTATTTAGTGAACAAACAAGTCACGTCTGGGACGACTGTAGGATGACTGCTTACAGACTAAACTTAACAAAGAAATACACAAATGTGTGTTTGGTGGCAGTTAGATGGCTCGTGATAGGCTACCCCACATGTGGCAATGTTAATTCATCAATAATTTGCAGCTTACAAACACTTGGACCAATCTAAATTGGTAGCCTCAATTGGAAGAGTCTAATGGTTCATATATGGCCACAATTATACATATAAAGAAAGTCTTTACAACACCAGTTCAAACCTGCATGCATATATGCAGATACAATATGTATGGGTCTGGTAACTTATGTTAAGTACGTATATATTAAACTATATGATTAACTAATGTATATGTACTCATATATGCATGCATGCATGCATACAATAAACATTTACTAATTGAATTTTGTGAATGATGTCATAAACTATGAAATGAATCTCTAATCTGCTTACAACATTTTTAACTTTCAACATGTTTGTATGAAGTCACTTTCATGAGAAATCATAAAAGGAATCTGGATATATAAGGCTAGCTGTAATTCATATAAGGCACAAAAATAACCATATACATACGATCCCATGCTTACATTGGCTTCAATTCTATGAGGACACTTCTTAGATCTGCCTTCTCCATCAGCTCTAACACAATCATTTTCTGTTTAACAATGAAAAAGGATGTCAGAAGCATCTATATATAATATGTATCTATAACCATTCTAAAAATAGACACAGAGCTAAACTCACAGGTTCTCCTTCTTTGACTACTCCAAAGAGTTTGACTATGTTTGGATGCCTAAACTGGCCCATGATGACTGCCTCTTGGAGGAATTTGATACGATCCTTTTCTTGTGCTTGAAGATTAAGTGCTTTAATGGCAACCTTCTTCCTGTAGCTTCTCTGATTCCAGTACCCCTTGAAGACTGTCCCAAACTCTCCACTCCCTATCTCTTGCACAATCCTACAAGAAATGTAACCACCATACAGAAGACCCTCATTGACGAAATGTTCGGCAGAAGATCAAAACTTAGTATGTAGATGCTCCAAAAGTCAAAAGGATAAACCATTTAAAAGAAAAATGTCACCACCTGACTAACATGATCATCTGTCTAATGTAATTACAACTGCCATTAAAACTAGGGTTTAAGATATAGATTTCCACCCATTTCTATTCCCTCTTGGAATACATATACTTTAACTTGATAGACTGGTCTTAGATAGGGCTTCAGATTAGATGTGTTACACATGACAGTGAGATTATTATGTTACTAGATGTACAAGTGTTTATAAACAGATCTGACAGGAGAATAATGAATAATGCAGTCTGGTTTCAGCTTAACATTCAACTTTATTACATCCAAGAGAGAGAAATTTGAATCAGATGACTTACTCTAGAAAGCTGCGAGGTATTGATTCATAATTCTTCCTTGCAAGTGTGGAATAGAGTTCCTTTTCATTAGAAGGTGGATGCTCGTAGATGTCTTCATATTCGGTAATTTCAGGTGCATCATACTCTGTGATTGGAATGTCGTAGTAGGTGTTGGGTGCATCGTACTCATTATGTCTCATCTCGTACCCCACTCCCTCCCGTAGCATTGGTCCAACAGCACTGTAGTCATGCTCATAGTCGGAGGATGAGAGGGTATTGTTGGTAAGAGGGGCTAGGGAGAATGTACCAGTCCCTGTTCCTTCCTGTGCATACAGAGGATACTATAGCTTATATAGCTTGATGCATAGTTAATTTGGAGGTCCTTTTGTAACATCCTCTCTAATTCCCTGTTCCCCTGAATTCTTATGATGATGATTAAATAGAAGAGATGTTATGTCTAAATATGTCAGGTCTTACAGATGTCACCCCCCATATATAAACTCAAAATTAAATTAGCATCCACTTAGCCCTGCCAGTCTGCCTATTAGCTGTAAGGACAGCTGTTTTTTAATTACCCAGAGACAGGGAAAACCACAATCAGGATTTTACAGACAAGGTTTAAAAATCAGACTACAAGGCAAATTTAATTAAGAAGGGTGGTGTTACACAAATCAGCCATATGTCGGCCATATGTCGGCCATTTTCAAATGATACCATACAACAGCTTTGTCTCTAGTCTTGGGTATAATGCCCATTTATTCTAATTTGACAAAAAAGTGTACATATGTATACATATGTCTTCCATTAACCAGTTGAATATGTATATACATATATAGACTTAGATGATTGTATAATTGTCTATTAGGCAGTATGTATGCCACTAAGGGAGAACCAACATACATATAGACACACACACAACATTATATGCTCACCGATGAAGGAACATATTCTTGATCATTAGTTTTGAAGGATGTAAGCTGAGCAGGGATATCCACCATGTCTCCTCCCCCAGCTGAATCCTCCTGGTCAGTTTTATTGGTTGGCAATGGATGGCTTGCCTCTCGGCACTGCTGCTCTGTAACATCTGTAACTTTACCTTTGCTAACCTTTCCAGGCTTGTGTCTCCTTCTGTAAATTGTAACTGTTACAATGAACAACACTATTGTCAACAAAATTAACATTGCCATGACAACAGCAACCACTACGACTATCTGAATCAACTCCTCCATGTTGGTTGGATCTTCAGGAGTGGAAAGAGAGGCTCCAGTAGAAGGAGAAGTGGTTCCAGCTGTAGAGGGAGTTGGTGAGCTGCTATTTGTGGCTTCCATTACATCATCTACAGCATGAAATTAGAGGGTTAATTTGCTCATGTGTGTACATAAGTGTGTGTGTGTGTGTGTGTGTGTGTGTGTGTGTGTGTGTCTGTGTGTGTGTGTGTGTCTGTGTGTGTGTGTGTGTGTGTGTGTGTGTGTGTGTGTGTGTGTGTGTGTGTGTGTGTGTGTGTGTGTGTGTGTGTGTGTGTGTGTGTGTGTGTGTGTGTGTGTGTGTGTGTGTGTGTGTGTGTGTGTGTGTGTGTGTGTGTGCAGGCAGTAGTTGCTAGGTATTATGTAACACTATTGTGTTATTCTTGATCATCTGAAAAACTCTTTGATCTGTTGCATTTATTCTCTTCTTTAGTATCAGATTACAGAAGTTTTACTAATATATGTACCAACACTCACATGAGATTGCTACCTCAAGTAATGGATATGCTACTGATTGAGGGATGGCACTACCAAGGTCATGCAGGGAGAGTGCCCCTCTTGATAGGTTATAAAGCTGTACAGCATCATTGATGTAAATTAGAGAAGCTCTTGTGTCATTCACATGGATGAATTCATTGCTGGAATACAGTGGACTAGACTCTGCTCCTTTTGAATAGATTCCCAAAATATCCCCTTTTTTAACCATTAGTGGTTCACTTAGCAAAAAGGGGACTTTCCTGCAATTACTACATGAACTTATTAGTGGTTCTTCCCACTGCACTAGCAGGTAGGTGTCATTAGAGAATGATCTCCACACATGCAGTTCCCAATCGGACGAAGCTGCAGTGTTATTTGACATTACAATGCTTCCATTTAATATCGCTGCATCACATGAAAACTTGGTGCTGTTGAATATCATGAGCCATTTTTGTCTGATTTTAGATGTTCTACTGGTAGTGGTGTTACCCAAAGTAGCCAAGCAAACGGTATCCATACTGGGGCAGGTCGCTAAGGGACAGCCTATAAATAGGGAAAAGTAAGCCATTCAGTGTATCTGCAATAGCTGTACAAAGCTGCAGTAACCTATATATAGTAACTCCAGATTATATACTTAGAGGATATGGCAGTCTCAGAGATGTATACACAACTTGGTAGTCTATTCTGGGAAGGTGGAATTGTTATATACACACTTTGGCAGTTCCACCTTCCTTAGGAATAGCACTATCCTCATCTTCCCCATATCTTATATACAGTACTAGCCAGCTGTGCATGTCTATATACTTGTGGCTGGGACCTCAGCTACACATACAGGGCTGGTTGGTATATAAGCAACCATTTCCAGCTAAGAGCCCTACCTCTAAGATTTCCAGCTGTCTCAACTACTAGAAAAACTTGAAAAATAGCTACAGAAACAGAAAAGACTCCAGCCATCCTAGAGACCTGCTCTCTCTAGTATGTGAACTGCCAAAATGAAGCTTTGATGGAATCCCAAGTATTCAATGAGCTGTAGCTAATTATTACTGCTATATGCTAAATATTACTGATACTCACATATATAGTGTTTTCAGGAAGTACTTCTAGCTATGGATGATGTCATCATTGTTATATATACACTTATTAAAACAACCAGCCACCAAATAATCTGTGACATCCTTTGAGACAATTAAGAAAGACATAATATGGCCCAGTGGAGAAAAGAAAAAGAAATTGATATGAACTGTATCCTCACTAAACTCTATATATAGGTTTCCTAAGTGGTAGAAAGCTGTCCATTCCATATTGATATCCACGTCAAGGAAAGTGGTGTTTTAGATTATTCATGTCACCAAGTATTCATGTATTGTGTCACCAAGTATTCATGCACTGTGTCACCAAGTATTCATGCACTGTGTCACCAAGTATTCATGTATTGTGTCACCAAGTATTCATGTATTGTGTCACCAAGTATTCATGTATTGTGTCACCAAGTATTCATGTATTGTGTCACCAAGTATTCATGTATTGTGTCACCAAGTATTCATGTATTGTGTCACCAAGTATTCATGTGTAGTGTCACCAAGTATTCATGCACTGTCACCAAGTATTCATGTGTAGTGTCACCAAGTATTCATGTATTGTGTCACCAAGTATTCATGTGTAGTGTCACCAAGTATTCATGTGTAGTGTCACCAAGTAAGCAGGAGAGTACATACAGTATATGTACTTGCTTCTTCCAGCCAATTCTTAAATTATTACTAAAGGTACACACTTGTGAATTCACTACAGCTAAGGAAATTAACTATTCATACCAATACACAGCCTTTGATACTTATTAAATATAAATTAGAGGTTTGATATCATTAATTGCATTAAAGATTAGTGTAAACACCAACAGCATGATATCAGAACCAATATCAAATTGGTAACCATGGCAACAACTTTTTGCTGACCACAAAGACTTTAATTGGCACTTGAAGAGAAGTTAGGTATTTGTAAAGTATTTATAATTGGTCGGGTATACATATAATATACAGTATATTGCAAATACTGTATGTAATGAGGTGGGAGCTGATATGAAAGTGTCCATTTGACACATTGCCTGGTTCAATTAGAGAGCAGTAGCCATGAAGTATCTCAACTAGAGCTTGTTGACTACAGGAATGGAGAGGACATAGCTAAGTTTTCTCTGAAAGCTACATATCACAGGATACTCACTTGACCCTTTTCTGCTGTCAAATGATTAAGAGATGTAATTGTAACTTCTAATTCCTTCTACATTAAGTTGTAAAAGAAAAAATGTTACTTGTTTAATTAGCATAATGAATGGTGAAATGCTTATATATACAACGACATACAGTCACTTTCTAATATCCATACTATTTGTCATGAGTGGTATCATCCCTACCCTTTCTTACATTTGGAAATATTTATATACAGTGATGAATATACAAATAGCCACCTTCAGTAGTATATTCATCTTCATTCAAAGAAACAAAATTATTCATCTAACTGTAGAGCAGCTCATATTATCAGTTCATAAAGTCAGTAATGGAGTCATTAGTATATCAACTGACAATAAGCAATTACTACAGGATAATCTATAAAATAGTCTGGACTAGGTCTAGGTGTACATAACTATTAAGTGCCTGCTTACATAAGCTGTAATTAAAACTATCAAGCAGTGTAGTTGCAATTATATCAATCAGACTACTAGGAGATTATTGACATCAAACTTAAGATAAACTACGTATATGGCAAGCAAAACAAACTTCTAGTTCCTTAATCCGTTTGTGAGCTCTTTCAAGGCTTGCTTGAGTCTAACAGCGATAAGAAACAAAACTAAGAATATTTCATTATTGTATATACATCTTCATTACCTCCTCCAGGAGATTCTTCAGGTGTTGATCTAATCCTGCATCCAACTTGTACGAGTTTAGCACATTAGCATTGCCATCTCTCTCCTAACAGAATTGGAACATTAAAATCAGAATGGGGATCCTATTGCGTCATAAGCTGCCCATCACAATATACATAAGATGAATAGGAGGAGCACATTGCACAATACCTGTGTAAAGCTATGACAGATATTTAGAAAGAAAATTAATATATGTACATATATACATCATATATAGAGATATTTCCCAGTGATTGTATAGCATACATACATACTTTGGTTACAAAAGCTAATTTTCTCTCAAGTCGCTTGATATGACCATCCTTCATCTTAATGTCGGTTTGAAACTTAGCAATTTGGTCATTTAAAGTAGTTATGTCTGCTTTAAGATCTTGCAGTTTACAATCCTTAACTTTCAGCCTAAAATTAAAATGGCTTCCTTCATAACATGAAGTGTTTATATTATCTTTAAAGTACAAAGAACTCACTGCGAGTCCTTCTCTCCTAAATTGTCTTTGAGCAAGAGCTCATTTTGCTGAAGGAGTAACAACTGATGAGCCATTGTTAGTGGTGATGAAGGCAATGTTGAATCACTAGACTCCTCCCACTTTGACAGACGAGACTTTAAACTCTAAAATAACAGAAAATCAACAAATCATTAGTGTACCCAATATTGCTATAAACCTGCCAAGTAGGCCATGAGAAGGTGAACACACAAACATATTATTTATATATACGTAACACTTACCTCATTCTCTATCTCTAGCTTTGCCACTTCTTCTCTCAAGGAATCTGCTTTCTTCAACTTCTCCTCCAAAGTGGCCACCTGGTACTCCAAAATGTCTTTCTTCTTACAAGACTCACTAAACACAGGAGACACACAGAGAGAGAGAGAGAGAGATAGAGCAGAGAGAAAGAAAGAGAGAGAGAGAGAGAGAGGGGAATTAACGAGTATTGCTCTTATGTACTCTATATATTTTGTTACAGTTTAAAGTTACCAAACAGTGTGGACAATTTTATGGTTTGGTTGCTCACATAATGAACTAACTATTAACCTTGTTAATTCTCTGACCGCCTGTGGCAGCATTCATAACACAATCATGGTAACACTATTAGGAGTGACACAGTTACTAGATACTAGATAGGGGAATGGACAAGGAATTGTTTGGAGGAGCAGTGTAAAGCCACCGTTTGCACATTGTACACACCAGGAAGGCAATGACTATATGTACGTATATCCAACTAACACAGTATAGCAACCACACATTTAGGCTCCAAATTAAAACCCATGCTTTGTAATACTTGATTTATTTGCTAATGCAACCACCTGCTATTCTAAGCTATATACATTCATAATCTTTAGTACAAAATCATTTTAAAATATTTTTCATATACACAACCAATCAATTCAAAATTTATCAATTCCTTTGTATAGAATGTCACTTTTCTCATATTTAGTCTACTATTAGTATCCATAAACACAAATTAAATAATTGATTCAATACATCAAATTAATTTGACTACATTTTTTATCTATGCTTTCTATTTGCAAGTTTACCACAATATCAGGCCAAGCCAGCCCACTGCACGGCCATAATATTGGTGTATATTCTTATAACTACATACAAACATATTCCCCTTATAAATTCTTATAAACCAACTACCCTATAAAAATGGAATTAGAGAGGTAGTCGCTACAGTCAGACAGTATTTTTGTGTTACAAGTATAGACTGACCACTTAAATTACAAATTCAGTATCGTGGATTAAAAGAAGTTTAAATTAGATTTACCAATTTGGAGGTAGTCATTGTCAATGAACGCGGCTTATCAAACAGTGGAGTAATAGTGAGTGGAGTAATTCAATCCATTGAGATACACTATTACATTACTCAGCTCAACTCTGCAAGGTGGGTGGGGGGCACATGTACTCTGCAGGAGAGAGCACTGGTGGATAATTATGGAAATATATTTGATTATCCCAGTCTGGCCAAGAGCATATCAGATGCTGGGAAGAGATACCAGCTTATACAAACATTAAAATTAAATTTGATTGTTAGACTAGTGAAGTTACCAGATGCTGACCTTCCTAGGAGCCAAAGTTGTTATACGATTATAATCTCATGCCTGGATAAGCTTTGATGTGGTTCACTGAACCATTCAATAAGAAAAAGACTACTTATATGTATAGCATCTTTTAGATTTGAAACTTGACCTTAAAGTGGTTAGTCTGTTTCCACTGAACTTCAAATGGTTATGTAGTCTTCAGGTTAACATGAAACTTACTGCAGCACCCTATTTTCATCCAACAGTCTCTTGTTTTGAAATATTGGGTCTCTTTGCACTCCCAGCTGCTGTTTCAGTGTACTGAGCAGGAGGATCTCACCCTCCAGCGAGGTTACTTTATGTTGCAACACCTAGGACACACAAGCAAGGAGCATGACACACAGCTGAAATTAACAATGAACAGTTCTAAAAGCACTGTCTGACTGACTGAGGAGTTGAAGCAATCTCATTTTCTTATTTTGTTATGGGAGACTAGTATACCCACTGGACTAGTATACTCATAGGACAGTCCTGGACTAGTATACCCATAGGACAGTCCTGGACTAGTATACCCATAGGACAGTCCTGGACTAGTATACTCATAGGACAGTCCTGGACTAGTATACCCATAGGACAGTCCTGGACTAGTATACCCATAGGACAGTCCTGGACTAGTATACTCATAGGACAGTCCTGGACTAGTATACCCATAGGACAGTCCTGGACTAGTATACTCATAGGACAGTCCTGGACTAGTATACCCATAGGACAGTCCTGGACTAGTATACCCATAGGACAGTCCTGGACTAGTATACCCATAGGACAGTCCTGGACTAGTATACCCATAGGACAGTCCTGGACTAGTATACCCATAGGACAGTCCTGGACTAGTATACTCATAGGACAGTCCTGGACTAGTATACCCATAGGACAGTCCTGGACTAGTATACCCATAGGACAGTCCTGGACTAGTATACCCATAGGACAGTCCTGGACTAGTATACCCATAGGACAGTCCTGGACTAGTATACCCATAGGACAGTCCTGGACTAGTATACCCATAGGACAGTCCTGGACTAGTATACCCATAGGACAGTCCTGGACTAGTATACTCATAGGACAGTCCTGGACTAGTATACCAATGTAATGTTGTCAACTCAGCAACATACGTACATCAGAATGACATGCATGCCTGTTCACACCAGATCAGCATACCACAGCACATCCTCTTTAGAGTAAACCATTGCTAGAATTCTTTCTCAAGAGGATATCAAATAATTCACAGCTTCTCTTTTAACAACAATACGGACTAGCAAGGGTGTGCCATATATAGGATGGCCGGCCCATGTACACTTACTACAATCTCTCGTCTTAGCTGATTTTGATCCATCTGTTCCTCGTTGAGTCTTTTATTTTCATCTTTCAAGTGTGATATCTGTAACTCATAAGATGAACACAGGCTTCTTAAACCTTCCACTTCAATTGTGTATTTTTCCTTTAAAGAATCATATCTAAGTGAGAGAAACAATTTAATTAATGTTTTACAAAATATCTCTCTTTGTACTAACTGCTTGTCCAAATAGTCCTTCTCTGAAAAGGTCTCTGTTGATTCCTGTTCTTTCTGCATGGAGAAATAAATTCAGTAAAAACATTAATTTGAAACTAAATTGATTCCTTCTATTAGATACTCACTCATTTAATCATAAGAGCAAAATTAACTGCTAGAAAATATTTAATTAACTATTTCAAAAACAAACCCTCCACAGACAGTAGTTTACTCAGCTCTGACCAGCACGGTCTGACAGGTCTTATGAACCTTTGAAACAACCTACTTGTGATAATTTAGCCTTCAGATCTCTTATCTCTGCCTCGCTCCTTTTGGTATGGTCTTCCAAAGCAGATGTCGTCTCCTTCAGCCGCTGTTTAGCCTCTCTTGCATCTTGCTTCGCCTCACTTAACTCGCTTGCAATGTCCTTCCTCTCCTGTTCCATCTTGTGCAGCCTAGTCAACGTGAGGGCACTGGACGCATTTTGGTCTTGGTCCTCGAGGCGCTTTATTTTTGCTTCTCTTTTTATAAAGGATAGCTCAGTTTCTATCTTACTGGCATATGTCTTGGTAGAGATAAGGTCAACTTCTAGATCTCGCTGTCTCTTACGATCTGCAAATATTGGATCATTGAGTGCATGCGACGCCATTTTGTAGTAGGTTCAATTAAAGTATGTTCGCTTTTCTCGTATGTAGAATAATAAATATTTATAGAAATGTGCGTTAATTCGCACCCTAATTATCTTCCACTTGTCACTTTCAGTAACAGAACAAAACAAAATAGAGGAATCTTAAACTAGCTCTTTGACCTGCATTTAGTACAAGATACCCCAACGGGGAGGTTTCGAAGTACCCATTGAACACTAAATCAATGGAATTCCAGGAATGCAGCATATTCTGGTGAGTATATATGCGTAGTGACTTGGTCGCCTGATCCATGTAATTTTCTTCAATTATAAAATTATAGATATAAAAGTGAACCTAGTAACCGAATACATGAAGTTGGTTTACAGGAAGTAAAGGACAAATAAAAGAGCAGTTGAGAATATCCAATTAAATACGCTGTTCGCTTGTCTGAGAGCTATTGGATAACATGTTGGCTGTTCATAGGAGGAAGGATGTGGACGAATCCCAAAGAACTCAGCGTCTTCATGGGATTTGTAGCAGTCAGATTTTAGATGATAGATTGGGAGATTATGCTGCTCGGGATTCGGAGTCTGCGATGACGAAATGTAGGTCAGTTCCTCGATCGCTTCAAGTCAACATGCCAAGTGACAGTCAAATTCTGTCGAGCAACTCTTGGAGGTCGACAGACGCAGAACGATCTAGTGAACAGCTTAGAGGAGGTAGACTGGAGGATAATCCAAGGATCGTGCATCGTAAATCCGCTTCGATTCCGTCGTTACTGGAGGCCACAGCCGATGAATGGATGGATATGCGATCGCGGGAATCTAGCGCTCAACATTTTCCTGTCGGATTACAAAACCTTGGAAATACTTGCTATCAGAATGCAGTATTGCAAGCTCTATTCTTTACCGAGGAACTTCGCAGATACTTCATCGGAGGGAAATACGAGCTGGACTTTCCAACTGAAAAGCAGGGCCAGTCTAATAATAAAGAACCATTGGCTGAATCTCTGTCAGTCTTGATGACAACCATGAGTAAAGGAAAATTTACCTTACAAAGGCTGCACCATTTCAAGTACTTGATTAATAGCAAACTACCTCAGTTTAACGGGGTGGGCCAGCATGATGCTCAAGAGTTTCTGTTCTCCCTCCTTGATCTGATCAATAGTGAGCTTGACCCTCAGTCAGACGGGGCAAGTAGGAGTCCATGTGTGAGTGCACATGCTATGCGTGCTACACAATCCTGCATACTGCATACAGTATGACACATTATACTGTATACATCATATAGGTATATATTGAAACATTGGAACAAGGTTACCAATTATATAATTAAGGGGATCAAAGTCCTTTTGTGTATACACATGCACACTAGCAATTTGTTCAATCTCTTGTATTATGGTGTCACTGCGTCTGAGTTTATATGCTATAATTCAATGTACTTTGTTCAAATTCCTCAATGCTCTAGCTGATTGGCTTATCTGCAGATACACACAAAATAAAATATATACATTAATTAAATATAATTATATTAGTATAATTAATTGAATATCTGTGTTGGCTGGTGGGTACGTACTTTGCCCATTTCATCCTTATAAGGTAATGTACATATTAGGCCACTTACATAGGATGTATGATACTAGTATACGTGCACCTAAAAGGTGTCCCACGACTTCACTTACGATCATTATTAGATAAATTTGTCATATAATGTAATTATAGGATCAAGAGCCTGGTTTCCAAGGGCAACCCAGACCTCTTGTGCAATTATTTCAAGGACAGTTTAGTTCCAGACTGTTGTGCAATAGCTGTTCCTATCATTCGACAACTTTTGAGCCTTTTAACTGTCTCTCATTGCCTATTCCAAATAAGAAGCTTTTTGAAGTACCAATATCTCTTGTGTATCGAAAAGCTACCAGTTCAAGAGGTCCTCAATCCAAGATCAACTGTGTGGAGCCATTTTATGTTAGCCCAAAGCTTACTATCAGAGGGTTGAGGTGTGCTATTGCCAAAGAGAAAGGAATGACCAAGGAAAGCATTGTTCTGGTGGAGATGAAAAAAGATGGATTTGGCACACTTTTCAGAGATGATATGCCTTCAATGAAACTCCTTGTTCATCAGAACATTCATGCCTTTGAAGCACCACCCTACATTCCTTCTATCAACAAAAGTGAAAAGGATAGAGAGCCAATTCTTATCCTTTTAACAAACAAAATTGTAAAAGGAAAAGGACCCAAAAGGTATATAAAATTATTCCATGGCACACCATAGTACTCTAAAATTTTCAAATGCATGTTTGCACTATACAATTAACAAACTGTAGACTTAACACTTTCCAGTATGTGCCACTTTGCTTACCTTCTATTTGTAGGTTTGGGTATCCAACTGTACTGAGAGTGTGGAAGGATCTCACACAAGATAAGTTCCAGTCTGTAGTTCTGAATGCAATGAAGGACTTTCTCAAGCCAGGAATAGACATCATTGAAGTAAGTATACACTGTGTGTATGTGAGTGTGTGTGTAGGTATGTGTATGTGTGTGTGTGTGAGTGTGTGTGGATGTTACACAGCCCATAATGCCAGACTGCTAAAGTGGTATAACTAATTGACACTCTGTTGCCACTTCTTCATCAGTGTGGCTTCTATAAACATTGTTAATTGTGCCAGGAATCTGTGTCCTGTATCTTATTCCAGAGGAAGATGTGAAATCATGCACAAGTTCACCTGATAAGATTGGGTTTACCTTTTTTTAAATATCAAGCATTACATTAACTTTTTAAGAAAACCTCCATAATAAATTTGGTTGATCAATATAATATATATGCACTTCGTTGTAAATTTTAATCCTTTTGGAGTTAGCATTAATTCTTACAGATATAAGTAACATATGTTGTCTCTGTTTACAATGCATTCCATTCAGTTGTACTCCCTTATACAGACTAGCAGCAAGGCTACCCTATTCAGTTGTAAGGTTGTGGATCACCATGGCAACATACTAGGAGAACTGACCAAAGAGAATGAGACTGGTCTCTTTCATCAAGGTTTGGTTGATTCGGGAGTTCTTGAGGCAGTCAGTTTTGGTCTAACCCCTCATGTCAGAGTTGTGGCAGAGTGGACTAACAGTGTCAGAGATAGGTGAGAATATTACAGCATTCTTCATATATAGCTTCAGTTAGAAATTTACACTGTCATTTTAAGAAAACAACATGTTGTTGGTTTGTAGATACCATACAACTGTAGAATGTATGTATGTATAAGTTTGGTATTAATACCACAGATATCACAACCCTATATGCATATGCTGGTTTGTAGTAAGGATTGATGGTTTTGCAGTTTACTAACAAATACTAATTTTTCACCAAGATACGTTAATAGCCTTCATTCAGAATATGAGTGTGCTTATGATTGGCTGCAGTTACTAGATATATTAATGGCATGCCGAATTAGTTAGCTAATT
Organism: Chondrosia reniformis; assembly: GCA_947172415.1. Taxonomy (NCBI): domain Eukaryota; kingdom Metazoa; phylum Porifera; class Demospongiae; order Chondrillida; family Chondrillidae; genus Chondrosia; species Chondrosia reniformis. Next base: position 7,528,955 of record OX359192.1, read on the forward strand.
GTTTTCAAACTACACTTTAGTTAGCTTCCTTTGCTTCACAAGCCTAAATGTTAACATTACAAGCTTATGTATACATATAACATTACAACATTACGTGTACAAGATGCTCTCAATATGAATGAATTCCACTAATATACGTAATCACCTGGACTTACCTATAAACTATACAATAATGAAGTCACCTAAATTGCATTTTTGAGTATCCCAGTCATTTGCACTATATACAAGCTAAGATTTCTATCTATGCTTGTTTCTAAATATAGAACAGTCAAGTATACCATACCAACAGACTTCTTGACCAGAAATATCTCTTGCTATACTCGTTGTAAAAGGGAAAAATACGCTAACCTAACATCACTACATGAGTGCATTAGCCAGTATATTCAGGAGGAGCATGTGAGTTATGCACTTAAACTGACAGTGAACCACATTATTCAGGAATAATGATGATGACATATTAAGCAGCTTGCATCAGTACTACTGTAGTTGATTCTTCTCCTATCTATCTATCTATCTATCCATCTATACATAGATTGCTGGTGTCAATTGGAAGTGCCCACTTTGTGGACATAAACACACAGAAATTGTCAAGAAAATGGATTTCCATAACCTTCCCAAAGTACTCGTGGTCAGCATCAAGAGATTCAATCAGGTATGTCAGATTAATTGTTATATCATTACTGTATTGTTGCTATATGTGCTAATGGTTCTTGCCTGTGCAGGTGTACGACCAATCAGATGGCCGCCCCAGCAGATCCAAGTTGGAAACCAAAGTAGACTTTCCCATTAAAGATCTCAACATGACACCACACATGGCAGAAGAGAGACAAACACTATCTCCAGTGGCTATGAAAACTGAAAAAAAGAAAGGAAAAGACCAGAGGAGAGTTCCTAGGCCACTGAAAGGCCAAACTGAAGTGGTGGACGAGAAGACAAAGTTCTCATACAGCAAAAAAATGTGGTCAAAGCTGAAGACAGGAAAAGTGAAGCAGGAAGAATCGGCTGCAGATCAATTATCAAAGTATGACAGTCCCCTGAAGGAGCACCTGTATGATCTCTATGCAGTCATTAACCATAAGGGGTCCCTGGAGTCGGGGCACTACACTGCAGTGTGCAAGGGGCCCCAGGAAGGAAAATGGTACCTCTTGGATGACAGTAAAGTACACGAGGTAGCTGAAAAATCTATAGTTACAGAAAATGCCTACCTACTCTTTTATGCACGCAAAGATGTAGCTGATGAGGATATCAAGTATGAATCAATGTTGCAATCCCATCACTCCTCGCTCACCAGCATGACAGATATTGAAAACACAAAGCACTTTACACTTAATGCGCTGAGTCCATCTGATGGTGACAGCAGATACTCCTTGTCCTCAGTTTCCAGATCCAAACCAGATTCTGGATATCAAAGTGTAGCATCCACTAGATCTCTGCCAAGGGAAAGTCCCTTAATTGCCATCAATCAGCCTGACTCAGCTGATATAGATCACAGTTGGGCCAGTCAGGATCAATGGATGCCATTCCAACACGCCAGTGATCACACCCTTCAGTCACCAAAAGACTTTGCCACACCTCGCAACTACTGGTCCACAGAGTGTGCAAGCCAGGGCTGTGGATACTGGAAAGATCACCAGCTAACCACTCAGTGGAGAAGAATACACTCTAATGAAACCCTCCTAGATACTGGGGACCACATGGCCATGGCCCCAAACCTCTCTTCACTACCAAGAGAAACACTGGTTCAATCTAACAACCTCTCACACCCAAGCAGATTAAACTCATTAGTTTAACATTTTTGACACCATTTTGTTTCACAAAACTACAAATGATTGCATGACATTTCTTTGTTCTAAATGAAAAAGTCAAGTTTAAAATTATAATAAATAATTATTTTTGATAAATGAATAACTGAATGTCCCGGAAATATGACGTCTGGAAGAAGAGTCTAGCTAATCTGCAGGCTTGACATTAGGCGACCAAAACACAGCCAACCACACAGTTAGAGTTTCAGTGTCTGTCCATGTAACTCGATGTTTACAGTGAGCAGGAAGAAACGTCCAACCTCCAATTTTCAGTTCTATCTCGTCATCTCTTCCCTCAATCTGCAGTCTAGCTGATCCTTGTAAAAGAATGACAAATTCATGTTCTTCTTGGTTGTACCAAAAATCTGGTGGAGAAGACTGCCCTTTTGAAACTATTCTTTCAATTCTTACACCATCACTTTTCAGTAAGTCTTGAAATTTCTCTTCGTTTAGATCACATTCAAGTGGAAGATCTTTCAAAATATTGCCTAAGTCGGCGGCCATTTCTAGGAAGTAAGTATTACGCAATCATGCTTTGGGTGTATCGTTCCCATGGATACCGCTCTTTGACTTTGACAGCCGGATTTACTCAGTGCCTTCAGCTGCATCTTTGAAGTACTTTGGGGGCGCTGATTGAGTTTAAGCGAGAAGACAGGGTTCTTTATTTCAAATCGAAGGAAAGGTATAAACTTTAATAGCATTTAAACGTTTCTACTCACTGCTTTTGCGGTAAGTGTAAGCGTTATTAATTATCGTTAACGCTCCAGCAAACGTTTATCATAAATGCTCATCTTAGCACATTTTGTATGGTTGGTTTATAGTTTCTGCTTATGGGAGAAGCATGGGCGACGAAGAGCAAAAGGAAGCGACAGACCCTCGAATAGACTTCCTATCAGAATACACTCTGAAAACCTTAAAGCAGAAACCAGACAAATGGGCCAAACTGATAAGTCAGGAGGAAAATCTCGTGTTACTGAACGAGTTTCTGGAGAAGGGAGACTGCAGGTTTCTTTGTGTCTTCGCCAATCCTCAGGGACAGATGATGCCTACCACAGAGTTTCCAACTGTAAATAAGAGCAAAGCCATCTACTTTGTTAAACGTTTTGCAGAAGTGATCAAGAGAGATAATCTCAAACGGTTGCTGATATTTGGTGACCTCTCATACACTCCACTGGATCACCTCACATCCCTCGTGGATGCAGTGAGTGCTGGAATAGCCGCATACATGTACACATGCATAGTGGATCATTTAGCTGAGTGATGTATTGCTCACAGGTCATGGTGCCACTGCTGTCAAACGATGACAATCATCAAAAGTGGCCAAGTGTGGTCTCCACAGACGTGATGCACCACGTACAGGACCTTAAGGGGAATGTGTACGTCATGTCAGGACAGGTCAAGGGCCGGACCTTGCTGCCTCTCCCAGCCAAGTCAGACACTGTCGTGGAGATAGTGGACCAGGAGGAACAGTAAGGAATGACAGCAATTGGCTACTGTTCTATGGTAACCTCTTCCATTACTTACTTGTAGAGGGCTTCCTTTTGACAAAAGTGTTATACACACTGTGGAGTCGGTGGTGATTGAGTGGTCCCATCAGATTAGAGATGTGTTGCGCAAGAACTCTGCCCAGCCTCTGTTGGATGGTAAGAACCCCAATCCCATTGTGGAAATGGACTTTTGGAAGGCGAGATGTACCGACCTGGAGTCCATCTTTGAACAGGTAAGGTACATAGAGCGCTGTGTACTCTAGCTTACTAGCTCTATACATGTACAGTAATGACCTGTTGGCCTCTTGTATACATAGTTGAATAGCACCAAAGTGAAGAAGATGACAAGACTGTTGGAAAGACTGCAAAGCACATACTTTATTGCTTTCAAGGGCATGTACAGTGATGTAGTGTTAGGTAGGTTTTGCATGCACTGCCATGCATTATAGTTGATTGCTAGCTTTGCCATTTAGCTCTGGAAGAAGCAAGGGAAATTAGCATTTTTCTAAAGCCTGTCAGAAAGATGATAGAAGAGCTGGAGGAATGTGACTATTCAGAGCTGATGGAGAAGTTGCCTCCGCTGATGCATGTCATCTGCTTGCTGTGGGCTCACTGCAAGCACTACCAGCAGCCCTCCAGACTGGTGGTCCTCCTTCAGGAGCTGAGCAACCTGATCATAGAACTGACCAGGAACTACCTGACAGAGGAGATCATTCGCATGGAGCCAGACGAAGGTCTGGAAAAGATTCAAGATGCTCTAAAAGTCTGCAGAGAGTACAAGAAGCTCTTTATGGAAAAGAGGCAGGGCATAGCTGTCTACTTCAAAGAAGGCCCACCAGTTGAGTGGAACTTTCAGTCTGACTTGATATTCCAGAGGTTTGACAAGTTTGTGCTGCAAGTGGAAACAATCAATGTAAGTTAGTCTATATCGTACTTTTATTCACATACATATGTCATATGTATGTACATTTACAAGCATTTTTTCACATTGTTCATGTGGATATGATTTCTGTTTGCCAGAACTTTTTCAGGACTGTTGTTGAATTATTGAAACTTGAGAAGATTGAGTTTAGTGGTGTGAGGGGGCAGTCACTGAGTGACAAAGTGTTAGCAATGTTTAATGACTTCAATGACCTGATGACTGCCATGGTAGGCAAGCCATACGACTGTCTGGACCCAGAGAGTGAGGTACGTATGTTACATGAAAAATCTAAGATGAAAAATCTAAGATACCATTTTCCTACATGCTATATGCCTATTCTGTAAAAAGAGCCTATAGGGGAACTAAACCTAAAGAGAGCTTTAGATGAAGATACAGTAGTCTTTTCTTCCTTCTTTTCCCTTCTTTCATCTTCTTCTCCACTGGGTCAGACAGCCGTTTCTGGGAATTCCACCCTTCATCAGTGATCCTGGGAGTCTTTGTCTTTTTCTTTATCTTGATCTTCTGTGAATCCTGTACATGTACGTATGCGTATGATTATACATATGTATGTATGAATGTACGTGAACCCAGTTTTGAACACTTTCACATTTAGGATTTTATGAATGATTACAAAGAGTTTCAGTCCAATGTATCTGACATGGACCAGCGACTGGCCACCATTGTCTGCACTGCCTTTGAGGACTGCTCCTCCTGTACCTCCTGTCTCAAGCTAATTGAGATATTTGGGTCCATATTAGAGAGACCACTGATACACAGAGACTTTCAACACAAGTATCCCAAGCTGTTGGCCATGTACAACTGTGACTTGGATGACATCAAGACAGTGTTTGATAGGCAGTTGACACTTATGGACTTGCCATCAGGTCCAGTGGTGAACAAGAACTATCCTGAAGTTGCTGGCATGATGGTCTGGTGTCACGAGCTCCGGGAGCGTTCTTCAGAGAATATATCCAAACTAAAAGCCATCAATCATGGCACAATGGAGAGTGCGGAGGCCATGATGGTTTACAACAAGTTTGATGAGATGATGCAGTTGATAGCCCAGTGAGTTGCTTAATTTTGCAGTTCATAAAACACTTTCAGTGCAATTTCACTTTCCTTAGAAAAGAAGATGAGATCTACTTGGAATGGGTTGCCAAAGTAGATGAGATAGCAAAGGCTAATTTGGAGAAACCACTTTTACTTAGAGATGAAGCTACACTGCAAATATCTGTCAACTTTGACCCCCAGGTACGTAATGTCACAATAGCTATGTACATATTACGTATTACATCTGCTATGATGCATGTTAGCTGGTGGCTCTGCTCCGTGAAGTAAAGTACTTGAGTCCATTCAAGGATTCCAAGCATACCATTCCAGAGAGTGCTGCTGAAGTGTTTACCAGAGATGAGACTTATCGCAAGTACTTGCAGAACCTGGACGTAACTGTTCATTTGTACAACACAGTCCGCGAGACCCTCCTTGATGTGGAGTACCCCTTGGTGGAGGGGCAGCTGGAGGACCTGGACAAGCAGCTGAGCAGGGCCATATCAGAGTTGAACTGGACCAGCAGTGGTGCTTGGGAGTACATTGAGGCCACGCGTGATGTAGTGAGGGACCTGGAACACAGAGTGCAGAAAGCAAAGGAGAATGTGACACAGATGCAGACCATCATGGCTGAATGGTGTGCAGCCCCACTCTACGTGAGGAAGGAGGGAAAAACAGCATCTCTACTCAACTTGGAGGTACGTACGCACGTACATAAACGTATACATATATACGTATACACATGTTAATGCTAATGCCAACAGAAGACATTTTACATTGGCATTTGCTTATTACTTGTGTTTCCTATGTTGACTATAGGAAAGGGAGAGTAAGAAGAAGGGCAGATATGATTTGGTTACCAAGGGAGGAGAAAGCATTCATCAACTTGTACAGGTCAGTTAGGAACTGAAGGATTTTAAAGTCCTATTTGCTAGTAACTCATATCTACTGATGTGGTGTTTGTGTAGGATAACTTGAGTCTCTTCAAAGCAACTGAAGATTCTGAAATGTGGAAGGATTATGTAGAGTATCTTGATGATTTGGTCTTGGATGGATTCTTTGAAGCTGTACACACCTCTTTGCAGTACCTCCTCCAAGAGACTGATGCGAGCAAGGAGGAGCTTCTTCCCCTGAATGAAGTAAAACTAGAACTGCAGTCGCCAGAGATGGTGTTCTCGCCTTCTCTTGACCAAGACAATCCAGATGGCTTCTTTATCCTCATGGAGACCCTGGTGGATGACATATTCAGGGTAGCCACTCTAGTGCCCCGGATAGCCAAGCACAGTGAACAGGAGAACTATGGGGTGAGTGGTGTACATACGTACGTACATGTATATTATACATACGTATGTACATACTGCATTTTTGGTTGTTTTGTTAATTCTCACTAATGTTTACTTTCAAAGGTGGATGTGGAAGAAATAGCAGAGTTGTCCGATTTGAGAGACGAGTTGATGGGTCGTGTAACTAGTGTCATGAACCAGGCTAGAGAGTTTCAGAGTTCATTTGACCAGTACACTTATCTCTGGGTGGACGACCGTCAGGAGTTCATGCACCAGTTCCTCCTCTATGGACATGTCCTAACAACAGAGGAGTTAGAGGCGGCCGGTGATGAACCTGTACCAGAGAGTCCCCCCACCCTGGAGCAGTTCAAAGAACAAGTTGACACTTATGAGAAGGTTCATTCAGAGCTTGAAGAAGTGGGAAGTACCAGTGTCTTTGAGAAGTGGTTCAAAGTGGACGTGCGTCCCTTCAGACAGGCCTTGCTCAATGTTGTCAAGAGGTGGAGCTTCATGTTCAAGGAACACCTCATCAACCATGTTACCAACAGGTACGCATGTGTATATGTATGTACAAGTAGACCTGATGTGTGTGGAGGGGGTAGACTGTCAGTGTAACAATGTACGTATTTCCCCTATTGTACATGTGTGGGGATGCTATACACAAGTATATATACATACATATGTGTATGTACGTACTTACAAGTGCCAATTCATTGTACAGCTTAAATGATCTCCAAGAGTTTGTCAAGAAGACATCGAAAGGGCTATCTGCTACGGTTGAAGAGGGTGACTATGATGGTCTGGTGGCTATCATTATTCACCTCTCAGCCATAAAGGATAGGCAGGCCACCACAGACACCATGTTTGAGCCACTAAAACAGACCATTGAGCTCCTGAAGGCCTATGACCAGGAGATGCCAGACGAGGTACATCAGCAGCTACAAGAGCTGCCAGAGCAGTGGAATGCTGTGAAGAAGCAGTCGGTTGTGGTCAAACAGGAGGTAGCTCCACTGCAAACCAATGAAGCCAACAACATCCGGAGAAAGGCCAACGGTTTTGATGTCAGTAGCACAATGTTAGAGCACACTCTGTCCGTCACTTGAGGTTATCACTTGAATTACTGTAGGTCAGGCAGCACGAGTTCCGTGAGACTTTCAGAAAGAGGGCACCGTTTGTTTATGACTCCAAACAGGCCTATGCAAGGCTTGATAGAGTAAGTAACACATACGTATGTACATCTGTTGACTTGTACTCTGTGTATTATGTGTGTATTTGTACGTATATTTAAGTAGAATATGGCTATTTGGTAAATGTATTCATAAGCATATAGGTATATACTTTTGCTGATGAAGGCCTACAGGTTGAAACGTTCAATCTAGCTTGATTTTTGTTGCTCCAATAAACTTATCTATCACTACATATATACGTACGTACATACGTACTGACCAATTCTGCAGGCTAATATTGAAATTAAAGAGATGGAGACAGAGATGAAAGACATCCAAACTTCTGCTGGTCTGTTTGAGGTGAACACAACTGATTACAAGCAGCTGAAAGCTTGCAGAAAGGAAGTGAAGATGTTGAAGAATCTCTGGGATATGATAAATCTTGTGAACAGCTCCTTTAGTGCATGGAACACCACTCCATGGAAAGATATTAATGTGGAGCAAATGGAAATGGATTGCAAAAAATTTGTCAAAGATATCCGTGGTCTTGATAAGGAGATGAGAGCCTGGGATGCTTTTGCAGGTCTGGACTCTTCTGTCAAGAACATGGTGACCTCTCTGAGAGCTGTAGGCGAGCTACAGAATCAGGCAATCAGAGACAGACATTGGGAACAGCTCATGCAAGCGACAGGGGTAAGCTATTACAAGTGTGCCTTCCTGGGTATATCAAATGTGCTGCTTTGCACTGGTACTATTGCAGGTAAAGTTTATCATGTCTGATGAGACAAAACTTGCCGATTTGCTGGCCCTGAATCTTCACAACTTTGAAGATGAGGTTAGAAACATTGTAGACAAAGCAAGCAAGGAGTTGAGCATGGAAAAGACACTGGGAGAATTGGACCAGACTTGGTCTGTGATGACGTTTGAGTATGATGAGCACACTAGAACCAAAATACCACTTTTGAAGAGTAGCGAGGAGTTGATTGAGACCCTGGAAGACAACCAGGTGCAGCTTCAGAACATGATGACGTCCAAGTACATAGGATACTTTCAGGAGGAAGTGTCCACTTGGCAAAAGAAGCTGGCGACTGCTGACTCTGTTATTACCATATGGTTTGAGGTGCAGAGGACTTGGTCCTATCTGGAGAGCATCTTCATCGGGTCTGCAGACATCAGGGCACAATTGCCTGAAGATTCCAAAAGATTCGATGGTATTGATGCTGACTTTAAGGTAATTGAGTCACTGCTTTTATTGCGATGAAGCAGTGAATGCTTTTTAATCAAATTTCCTCAGGAATTGGCAGCTGATGCTAAAACAACTCCAAATGTTGTTGAGGCTACAAACAAGCCAAGACTCTATGACAGGCTGGAAGATATTCAGAAAAGGTACATATATGTATACCTACATATACCTATCATATAGGCTATGTACTTACTTTATGTAAAGTGCTACGTACATATATACATACAGGTACGTATTTCTATCAGTCTTTGCAAAAGAGATATTTCTAATGCTTTAGGCTGTCTCTTTGTGAGAAGGCATTGGCAGATTACTTGGAGACTAAGCGTTTGGCCTTCCCCCGCTTCTATTTCATCTCCCCCACTGACCTGCTGGACATCCTCTCAAAGGGCACCCAACCACTGGAGGTGCAGCGTCACCTTGCCAAGCTCTTTGATAGCATGGCCAAGCTAAAGTTCAAAGAAGAAGATGGCACGCCCACCAAGGAAGCCATTGGAATGTTCAGTAAGGATGGTGAGTACTCCGACATGGAGGAGTGTTCATGCACTGGGGCTGTGGAACACTGGCTTCAGAAGCTGTTGGAGGCCATGCAGGCCACAGTCAGGCGCACATTCTCAGAGGCTGTTGTGACTTATGAAGAAAAGCCACGGGAGCAGTGGCTATTTGATTACATTGCTCAAGTAGCACTGGCTTGTACGCAGATCTGGTGGACCACAGAAGTAAACATTGCCTTTTCCCGCTTGGAGGAAGGTTACGAGAATGCAATGAAGGACTACTTCAAGAAACAGGTACGTACATACATTACGTATGTGTGTGTATTGTTTAAATTATGGTATCAGTTGACTAACTAACTTATGTACATACGTACGTATTTGTGCATATGTACATACGTACATGTATACGTACATCTTGGTTTTAGGTTCAACAGCTGAATACACTAATTGGTCTGTTGCTGGGAGACCTTTCAAAGGGAGACAGACAGAAGATCATGACAATCTGTACCATTGATGTGCATGCTCGAGATGTCGTGGACAAACTGATCAAGCAGAAGATTGATAACGCTCAGGCCTTCACTTGGCTGTCACAGCTGAGACATCGCTGGGACGAGGACCAGAAGCACTGCTTTGCTAACATTTGTGATGCTCTCTTCAAGTACTCCTATGAGTACCTGGGGAACACTGCCAGACTGGTCATCACTCCATTGACTGATAGGTGAGTCGGACCAGTAGTGGCCTTTACAAGCTATTTCCAAATATTGCTATACGTAATCCTAACTGTAAGCCTGTTCTAATAACTACAGTTGAGATTCATCATTATTATGTATACATGTACATACGTACATGTACTTTATTATGTACATTTGTACGTATGTATGTAGGTGTTACATTACTCTGACACAGTCTCTTCACTTAACCATGAGTGGAGCTCCAGCTGGACCTGCTGGGACAGGCAAGACAGAGACAACTAAGGATTTGGGAAGAGCTCTAGGTATCATGGTCTATGTGTTCAACTGCTCAGAGCAAATGGACTACAAGGTACATACATACTGGATGTACCATTCTTTATGTACATATATACGTATGTGTATACATACCATGAGTATATATACGTACGTATGTACGTACATATATGTGGGTATGTGGGTTTTGACTCTTGTTTCTACTTGCACAGTCTGTAGGTAATATCTACAAGGGTCTATCTCAGACTGGTGCTTGGGGCTGTTTTGATGAGTTCAATAGGATATCAGTGGAGGTACTCTCTGTAGTGGCTGTACAAGTCAAGTGTATCCAAGATGCCATTCGAGATAAGAAGAAAATATTCTGTTTTGAGGGAGTTGACATTAAGATGACTCCCACAGTTGGACTGTTCATTACAATGAACCCTGGCTATGCTGGTCGCACAGAGTTGCCTGAAAATCTAAAAGCCCTCTTCAGGTCACTGAATACTCAGAATTTATAGACAATTTATATATATGCTATGTGTGTGTTACTGTGCTTGTGATGCCTTCTTATATAGGCCCTGTGCTATGGTTGTACCCGACTTTGAACTGATCTGTGAGATCATGTTGGTGGCTGAAGGTTTCTTAGAGGCAAGACTGCTGGCTAGAAAGTTCATCACATTGTATACCCTCTGCAAGGACTTGCTGTCAAAGCAGGGTCATTATGACTGGGGTTTGAGGGCCATTAAATCTGTGTTGGTAGTGGCTGGGTCCCTAAAGAGAGGAGACAGAAAGAGACCAGAAGATCAGGTGTGGTCTCCCTGCAACAGCTACCACATGACATTGGTTCATTACATATCATGTCAAATGCTGTTAGGTACTTATGAGAGCTCTTCGTGACTTCAACCTTCCAAAGATTGTGTCAGATGATCGTCCTGTGTTTATGGGTCTCATTGGTGACCTCTTTCCTGCTCTGGATGTGCCAAGGAAGAGGGACATGGACTTTGAGAAAGCTGTCAATGAGGCTATAGTGGTCAGTTTTAAATTATAATTCAATTCCAAATACTAAATTAACAAAAATCATAATTTATTATTCTGCACACTCAGTCTCTTGGACTGCAGCCAGAAGACAGCTTTGTACTTAAAATTGTACAGCTCCAGGAACTGATTGAAGTGAGACATTCAGTCTTTGTTATTGGAAATGCAGGAACTGGAAAGTCACAGGTAAGTCAGAGCAAATCTTCATCAAACATCCGGGACCCAAATAATGTATAGTATGGCTTTTGGAGCACCTGATATTTGTGTATGTATGTATACTGGTACGTAGGTCTTAAGGTCCTTGAACAAGACATATCAGATAATGAAGAAGAGGCCGATGTGGGTGGACCTGAACCCAAAGGCTGTTGTGCCCAATGAACTGTTTGGATACATTAACCCAGCCACCAGAGAATGGAAAGACGGACTTTACTCTACAATGATGAGAGACTTCTCCAATGTCCAACATGACGGTCCTAAATGGATTGTGCTGGATGGAGACATTGACCCAATGTGGATAGAATCACTGAACACTGTGATGGATGATAACAAGGTAAGTATACACACACCGTGACATGCATATATTGTATGTATGTACGTACATGTACATACACTTGTTATGTACGTATGTATGCTTAGCAGTTCAATGCACAATCACCTTGTTTTCCCTGCTGTTGTTAAGGTGTTAACTCTGGCTAGTAACGAACGTGTACCTCTCACCCCCTCAATGAGACTGATGTTTGAGATTGGTCATGTGAAGGCTGCGACCCCTGCTACAGTGTCCAGAGCAGGAATCCTCTTTGTCAACCCTAATGATCTTGGGTGGAATCCGTAAGTAGTAACTAGGCTTCTGATACAATGTACATACTTACGTACATACAGAGAGGCTACAGGTAAGTATTGTTCTGTTCTCCTAACTCCCAAGGGTTGTGACTAGTTGGATTGAAAAGAGAGAAGTGCAGTCTGAAAAAGCCAATTTGACCATTTTGTTTGATCGCTATGTACCTCTCTGTTTGGATACTTTGAAGCATCGCTTCAAGAAGATTACTCCTGTATCTGAGCAGAGTATGATCCAGACGCTCTGCTACCTGCTGGAAGCACTGCTCACCCCAGCCAACACTCCTCCAGACTGTCCCAAGGAGTGGTATGAACTGTACTTTGTGTTTGCAGCAGTATGGGCCTTTGGTGGCTCCATGTACCAGGATCAGGTGGGAACACCACTACTGTATATACGTATCTACACATATTCACTACATGGATAATTTGTCACTCTTATACATACATACATATACGTAAGGGGCCTTTTAGTGGAGAAGATAGTTATGTACTATATAAGATTATGGTGTTTAAGTGCATATGTACATACGTATGTACATGTATACGGTAGATATACACTTAATCTACATGTGTATTATGTATGTATTTATGTATATAGCTTGTTGACTATCGAGTGGAGTTTTCCAAGTGGTGGACCAATGACTTTAAGAACATTAAGTTTCCATCACAAGGCACTGTTTTTGATTATTACGTTGACCCAGAGTCTAAAAAGTGGACACAGTGGACAGAAATGGTACCAAAGTTTGACTTTGATGCTGAACTGCCTCTTCAGGTATGTTGACAAATCAGCTCTTCTGTGTATCCTAACTGATAACTTAACATTGTGCAGGCTGTCCTAGTCCACACCTCTGAGACCACAAGGTATCGCTACTTTATGAACCTCTTGATGGCCAACAGAAGGCCTGTGATGCTTGTGGGAAATGCAGGACTGGGAAAGACTGTTCTTGTTAATGAAAAGCTAGGAGGCCTTGATGAAGACACTTTAGCCAAAAATATTGCTTTCAACTACTACACAACTTCCCTGATGCTTCAGCAAGTCATGGAGAAGCCCCTGGAGAAGAAGGCGGGCAAGAACTTTGGACCCCCTGGAAACAAGAGACTAATATACTTCATTGATGATATGAACATGCCTTTGGTAGATGAATACGGGACTGTGCAGCCTCACACTCTCCTTCGACAGCATCTTGATTACAACCATTGGTATGACAGACAGAAGCTGACGTTGAAGGAGATCCATGGTGTGCAGTATGTTTCGTGTATGAACCCAACGGCTGGTAGCTTCACCATCAATCCAAGACTGCAAGTACGTATGTAGACATGCATAGTCAACATAGAGGAGTGCTGTATATTCTTTAAAATGTCTGTACTCACATAGACATATGTACGTATATTGTTTTCCTATTTGTAGCGTCACTTTTCAGTGTTTGCTATCAGCTTCCCAGGGATGGAATCACTTACTACTATCTACCAAAACATCATGATGGGCCATCTCAAGACTAGCAAGTTTAGCTCTTCTGTTACAAAGATAGCAGACAAGATTGTGGAAACTGCCCTTGCATTGCACCAGAAGGTCACTGCTGCCTTCTTGCCAACTGCTGTCAAGTTCCACTACATCTTCAATCTCAGGGACTTGTCAAACATTTTCCAAGTACGTACGTACGTATGTGTGCCCTATAAACCAGTTTGTTATTGTACTCAGACTACATGATCACTTCTTGTGCAATGTACGTACGTACATAGGGATTGCTATTTGCAGCACCAGAGTGTTTGAAGACTCCCATGGACTTTGTGCGGATATGGCTGCACGAAGCTACCAGAGTATACCAAGACAAGCTCATTGATGATAAGGACTTAGCTACCTTTCATAAGATGAAGTTTGAGATTGCAAAGGGAGCATTTGATGTGAGTGTATCAATCTGTTTTGTATTTAAGTTTTAAAGTTGGTTGTGATACAATGTGTTAGGAGCTGGATGATGAAGCATTGAAGGCTGAACCTTTGATCTACTGCCACTTTGCACAAGGTGTTGGTGAACCAAAATACATGTCCTGTAGCACCTGGGAGGGGTTGAACAAGATTCTAGTGGAGACCTTAGACTCCTACAATGAGGTCAATGCAGTCATGAATCTTGTCCTGTTTGAGGATGCAATGCAACACGTGTAAGCAGCTATTGCATGCTACTCTTTCAATGATGTTTCTACCAATATATGTACGTACGTATCTCTTATTGTGGTTTATCTGCATACCTACGTATGTGTAGGTGTCGTATAAATCGTATTCTTGAGGCCCCTCGCGGTAATGCTCTGCTTGTTGGTGTTGGAGGCAGTGGCAAGCAGTCCCTGACACGTCTTGCTGCCTATGTCAGCGGTCTTGAAGTGTTTCAAATTCAGCTGAGGAAAGGGTACAGTATTGCAGATCTGAAGGTTGACATTGGTCAGCTGTACATTAAGGCTGGATTGAAAAACATTGGAACAGTGTTTCTGCTGACAGACGCTCAAGTACCAGAAGAAGAGTTTCTAGTTGTTATAAATGATTTACTGGCTTCAGGTGAGGTCCCTGGACTATTCCAAGATGATGAACTGGAAGGGATTATAAACGGATTGAGAAATGAAGTCAAGGGGGCTGGTATGCAAGATACTAACGAAAATTGCTGGAAGTTTTTCCTTGATCGAGTTAGAAGACAACTAAAGGTATATACTGACATATGTACGTACTTTTGAAGCATGTCCAAGTCAAGTTACTTCTTTATGGCATGTTGTAGGTTGTACTGTGCTTTTCTCCTGTTGGGACTACCTTGCGAGTGCGAAGCAGAAAGTTCCCAGCTGTGGTGAACTGTACTTGCATTGATTGGTTCCATGAATGGCCTGGGGAAGCCTTAGTGTCTGTCAGTAGACGTTTCTTGGAAGAAGTAGAACTTCTGTCTGTAAGTACTTGCTAAAGGATGCGTACGTATGTACATTAAGTTAAGGTAAATGAAATTCTATCCTTTATGACTCCATATGCATAGCCTGATTTACGTGACTCCATCAGTAAATTTATGGCCTTTGTCCACGAAAGTGTTAACGAAATGAGTAAACTGTACCTCCAGAACGAGAAGCGATACAACTACACCACACCCAAGAGCTTCCTTGAACAGGTTAGTAGAAGAATTTTCAGACGGTTATACGTATGTACGTGTTTCATTTTAATGTAATAGTAGATTTTATGCATACTACCTAATATGGTTTCTGAGTTATCTTTGTCTCTGTCTATTTATGGACATGTATGTAGATCAAATTGTATGAGAATTTGCTGTCCAAAAAGCATACTGATTTAATGAATACTATGGAGCGTTTGGAAGGTGGTTTGACTAAGCTGAAGAGCACAGCAGCCCAAGTGGACGACCTAAAGGAGAAGCTGGCAGCTCAAGAGATTGAGCTAAAGCAGAAAAATGAGGATGCTGATGCACTTATTCAGCGGGTAAGTTGGTAAAATTATTTAAACACGGGACAGTGTGTCACATGTCACATAATATTGCTGCTAGGTTGGTGTTGAGACGGAGAAGGTCAGTAAGGAGAAAGCTATAGCTGATGAAGAAGAGAAAAAGGTTGCCAAAATCAATGCTGATGTGTCTGTCAAACAAAAGTCATGTGAGGAGGATCTAAAGAAGGCAGAGCCTGCTTTGAAAGCAGCAGCTGAGGCACTGAACACCCTCAATAAAGGTAACTTGACGGAATTGAAGTCTTTTGGAAAGCCACCTCCTGCTGTAGTCAACGTGGTAGCTGCTGTCATGTGCCTTGGCTCTAATCCTGCAAAGATTCCTAAAGACAAGAGTTGGAATGCTGGGAAAAGCTTTATGGGTAAAGTAGATCAGTTTTTGGATATGTTGGTCACCTTTGATAAGGAGAACATAGCTGATGCTAACCTCAAGGCTGTAAGACCCTATCTGGATGATAAAGACTTTGATCCTGATTTTATTCGCAACAAATCCTTTGCTGCTGCTGGTCTCTGTTCTTGGGTTATCAACATTGTCAGGTTCTATGAAGTATTCTGTGATGTGGAGCCAAAGAGAAAGGCACTAGCAGCAGCCAATGCTGAACTCTCAGCTGCTCAACACAAGCTCTCTCAGATCAAGGCCAAGATCAAGGAATTGGATGACAATCTTGCACAACTGACAGCTGAATACGAGACAGCCACTGCAGCAAAGCTCAAGTGCCAGCAAGAGGCTGAAGCTACTGAGAAGACAATCAATTTGGCCAACAGGCTTGTCAATGGTCTGGCTTCAGAGAATGTGCGATGGAACGAGTCTATTTTGAAACTGAGAGAGGATGCCAAAACTCTCCCTGGAGATGTATTGATGACCTGTGCCTATCTGTCATATGTCGGATGCTTTACAAAGCACTATCGTGTACTTCTCATGAATAAATGGCAAGAATTTTTACAATCCTTAAAGGTACATATTTGTTAGTATTTCTGTTCTAATGATGAACGTATGCAAGTATATACATTGTACTTTTTATAGGATGTGATAATAGTAATTTTCCTTTCCTCCCACAGCCTGAGATTCCTGTAACTCCTGGTCTGGATGTCCTCTCCTTGTTGACTGACGATGCTCAAGTGGCCACTTGGAGCAATGAGAACCTTCCCAGTGATCGCATGTCTGTGGAGAATGCCACAATCCTGACCAATGCAGAACGCTGGCCACTCATGATTGACCCTCAGCTACAAGGAGTGAAATGGATCAAGACGAGAGAGGGAGATGCACTCAAAGTGGTCAGACTGAACCAGAAGGGGTATATACATAGCATCTTCTGTGCATAGCAGTGTCTTTGATGTGTATATACATCTCTTAAACATTTGTAGGTATTTGGATGCAATAGAAAGAGCTGTTGCCAATGGAGATTGTGTGCTCATTGAAAACATGGGTGAAAATGTTGATGCAGTTTTGGATCCACTGATTGGCCGAAACACCATCAAGAAAGGAAGGTAGCTAATAATGCTATTTCTCAAGCAGCAATCGGTTTACAATGCATGCATGTATGATTACTGTGTAAACATAAGGTGAACCAGACATTGCTTGTCTCTGTGTGTAGAGCTATCAAAATGGGAGACAAAGAAGTAGAGTATCATCCAAAATTCCACCTCATTTTGCACACCAAACTTGCTAATCCTCATTACAAGCCTGAAATGCAGGCACAAGCTACCTTGATCAACTTTACTGTCACAAAAGATGGATTAGAAGACCAGCTTTTGGCTGAAGTAGTTGCAGTCGAGAGACCTGACCTAGAAGAACAAAAAGTATGTTGTTGTTATATTTACAGATGTACGTACACATGCAGGTAAAGTACATACGTACTTCTTTTAATAGTCTCACTTGACAAAACAACAAAATGACTTTAAGATCAAGTTGAAAGAGTTGGAAGATTCCCTACTTCACAGGTTGTCTTCAGCAGAAGGTAACATTTTGAGTGACACAGCTCTAGTGGAGAACCTGGAAACAACTAAGCGTACAGCAGGGGACATTGCTGAACAAGTAGAGAAAGCAAAGCAGACAGAAGTGCAGATCAACAATGCTCGAGAACTGTACCGTCCTGCTGCAGCTCGTTCTTCACTGCTTTATTTCATTCTTAATGACCTCTACAAGATTAATCCACTTTATCAGTTCTCCTTGAAGGTAAACAAATGCTATACCTGAGGACTGGGATTTTGACTAATTTGCTTTATTTGGTTATTATTTCTGTAGGCGTTTAAAGTTGTCTTCCACAAGGCTATTGAGAAAGCTCCTAAGAGTGAAGATATCAAAGAAAGAGTTGAACATTTGATTGATTCCATTACATTCTCAGTTTTCCTATACACTGCTAGAGGTCTCTTTGAGAAGGACAAACTGATCTTTACTTCCCAAGTTGTCTTTCAGGTCAGTTATTTTGTTCCTTTACTCACTCCATACACATTTTGCAACTCTTGTTCTACTGATGTGTGTAGCACTGAATACTCAATTATGTATGTAGGTCCTTTTGGCTAAGCGAGACATTGAGCCTGTTGAACTGGACTTTCTGCTGAGATACCCAGCGCAGCCAAATGTAGTCAGTCCTGTTGACTTTCTCAGCCACAACAGCTGGGGTGGAGTAAAGGCCTTGTCTAATATGGAACAGTTCCGCAACCTGGACAAAGATATTGAAGGCTCTGCTAAGCGATGGAAAAAGTTTGTCGAAAGTGAATGTATAGAAAAAGAGAAGTTTCCCCAGGAATGGAAAAACAAAACTACATTGCAAAAATTGTGCATTTTACGTGCACTTAGACCTGACAGAATGACATATGCAATTACGTAAGTTTGTGAAGTCAACATTTCCAAAGGACTTTTTTTTAAACATATTGCCTTGGTATCTACATATGTGTACAGTATGTTTGTGGAGGAAAAGCTGGGTTCCAAGTATACCGAGGGGAGGAGCATTGAATTTGAAGTATCCTATGGGGAAAGTGGTCCTGCAACACCAATCTTCTTTGTCCTTTCTCCTGGTGTTGATCCACTGAAAGATGTGGAAGCTTTGGGCAAGAAACTTGGCTTTACATTTGATGCTAAGAATTTTCATAACGTCTCATTAGGACAAGTGAGTGCAATAATGTTACCGTACATGTGAGTATGTTACATACATATGTGTACATTCAGTGCATCAGTGTAACTTTGTATATACTGTTGTAATCTAACATGCATAGGGCCAGGAGGTAGTGGCAGAGAAGGCATTGGATCTAGCTGCTAAAGATGGACACTGGGTGATTTTGCAGGTATAAATACACATCACAGGTAGACACTGATGAATAAATTAAGAATACTTGCTCCTATTCCTAGAATATTCACTTAGTTAAGAAGTGGTTGCCCAAGTTGGAGAAGACATTGGAAGAAAACAGTTACAACAGCAATGAGGCCTACAGAGTGTACATGTCAGCCGAACCAGCTGGTTCTCCATCTGAGCACATTATTCCTCAGGGTATTTTGGAGTCAGCCATTAAGATTACTAATGAACCTCCAACTGGAATGTATGCTAATCTTCACAGAGCTCTGGATAACTTTAATCAGGTATGTACCTGGGCTTAAAGACCTTTTTTGTGACATACAGAATTGACATGACATTTTATCAATTAATATCTCATAGGACACACTAGAGATGTGTGCAAAGGAAAATGAGTTCAAGAGTTTGCTCAATTCACTATGCTATTTCCATGCTTGTGTTGTTGAGAGGAGGAAGTTTGGCCCTCAAGGTTGGAACAGGTCCTACCCCTACAACACTGGTGACCTCACCATCAGTGTGAACGTACTGTATAACTACCTGGAGAATAATGCCAAGGTGCCTTGGACAGATCTGAGGTACCTCTTTGGCGAGATCATGTACGGTGGCCACATCACTGACGATTGGGACAGGAGACTATGCAAAACATATTTGGAGGAGTTCATGAAGCCTGAGCAGGTTGGTGTAGTGCTGTTTCAGTCTCCTGTTGTGTTGTTGGCATGTATGCTATTGAGGGCCATTATGTATTGCCTTAGTTGGATGGAGATCTTGATTTTGCTCCCGGGTACAAAGTGCCTCCAAACTCAGACTATCAAGGATACCATCAGTACATTGATGACAATCTACCCCCCGAGAGTCCTGTTTTGTATGGACTGCATCCTAATGCTGAGATTGGCTTTCTGGCTGCTGCTTCAGAGAAGCTCTTCAAGACTGTTCTGGAAATGCAGCCAGCAGACTCGGGTGCTGCAGGTGCTGGAGGAGTCAGCAAAGATGAAAAGGTATATGAGGGCACATCTCTTCTTTCAATCTAAATCATCTATAGCGATATTTAAACTATAGGTCAAGACAATTTTGGATGAGATTCTGGAGAAGTTACCGGATGAGTTTAATGTACCAGAGATGATGGCAAGAGTTGAAGAGAGAACACCTTATATAGTGGTTGCCTTCCAAGAGTGTGAACGAATGAATATGCTCACTAATGAAATGAAGAAATCACTGAAAGAAGTTGATCTTGGACTGAAGGTAAAGTGTGGTATACTGTTAATATTGATATGGAAGTGTACATTGAGCCCATGTCTATCAATGACTCTCCATTAGGGTGAACTCACAATAACAGCTGTAATGGAGAACTTGATGAATTCACTGTTTTTGGACTCTGTGCCCAGTAACTGGAGTGCCAGAGCTTACCCATCTCTCCATGGCCTGTCAGCTTGGTTTAGTGATCTCCTGCTGAGAATCAAAGAACTGGAATCTTGGACATCAGACTTCCAAATGCCCTCGGCAATATGGCTGGGAGGGTTCTTCAACCCTCAGTCATTCCTGACAGCCATTATGCAGTCCATGGCCAGAAAGAATGAGTGGCCACTGGATAGAATGTGCCTACAGTGTGATGTTACAAAGAAGAATCGGGAAGATTTCACATCTCCTCCACGTGAAGGATCTTATGTGCATGGCTTGTACATGGAAGGAGCAAGATGGGACACACAGACCGGCTCCATACAGGAATCCAAGCTAAAGGACCTCACACCTGCTGTACCTGTCATCTTTATCAGAGCTATCCCAGTTGATAAGCAGGACTTGCGTAACATGTATGAATGCCCTGTTTACAAGACTCGTGAACGAGGTCCAACATTTGTGTGGACTTTCAACTTGAAGAGCAAAGAGAAGGCATCCAAATGGATCATTGGCGGAGTGGCTCTGTTGTTACAGGTTTAACTCTGATTATAAAACTGAACTTATAAAATTGAATATATAAAATATACATCTAGTCTCTAATAACACATATTACAACTTGGACATGTTATATGTACGTAATTACAAAAAATGGATAATGGTTGACTTGTAAGAGCTTCTTATACACGTTTGGACAAGAAAGCAGTTGCCACTCTTTCCCATAACTCCAACTGCCTTTCTGGTCTCTTTGTTGACTCCATGTTCAGTGTCGAGGTGTACTTGAAAAGGTTCCTACATTCCTACAAACATACGTACATGGAGGAAGTATGAACATATGTATGTATATCATTATAGGCACAAGTATCATGGTTGAATACATACCTCATGTAATGACTTCCTTAATAATGTATTTTTGGTGACAATAGCAACTTGTAACTCGAGATCCTGGAACACAGATCTGTTTCCTATAAAAAATAATGCAACTTTGTAAAGACTAACTCTATTACTTGTATGTATGGATGTGCATTCAGTGCAACTTACCGAAGTTGCTGGATCCTGCTAACACCAGTGTGGGGAGCTCTTCATTGGCAGGGTAATGCCACAGTCCTAAAGAGGGGAGTACAGACCAATGATTGCCACTGAATGCACTACATTTCATTTTAGGGACCAAAGATGCTGTTACCTTTTCCATGAAATGTCCAGTCATACTTTAGGTATTCGTGGTATTTGACATCACTTTCTCTTTGTTGTTTGTAGACTTCAGTTAGAAACTTATTGCCAAAATGAACATACATATTAGGAATGTGTCCTGAAATTCCTTTTGCGCCATAGAAACCATTTGCCTATAAATAGTAATAAACAGGATTTAGTTGACTATCATACCTCATTTCCATAGTAACAGACCTGAGGGGATGCTGCAATAATATTCCACTTTCCTTTGCCTTGTAGAATTGTTTGTGTGTAAAATGGTGGAAGATTGAAGTAGCCAGAAGCCAGGAAGGTGTTTGATCCTTGTGGATAGGAAGCAAATAGCTTTTGAGTGACTTCTTCATCCTGAGTGACACCAACTTGCCCCATCTGGACCAGCGGATAGACTACACTATCAAATTCAGCATTCTCCTCGATAGTAAATTCCTTAGGATCATCTGGATGTACCAAGGCCTCAACTTCCTTTTTTAATTTCTGTTTAAACAATTGGCTTGATGTGCCTGAGAGGAGAGGGTTCTGTCCACAAGGTGGGTCCGAGACAGTTCCATCCATTTGATAGACAAATGAATACTTCTCTACCACATGAAGCAGCTTTGAAAGGAAATCAGCCAAATTTTTACAATCTTGAAACTCAATGTATCTATCTTGGCGATTGGCAAAATAGGAATGGCTCAAGTTAGCACTAATGGAAGGGTTGAGAATTATGTCAGTGATAAAGGAATGCAGTACATATGTACACAATGATGCACTCACCCACTGATTAGCACATTGTCATCAAATATGTAGACCTTCATGTGCTGTACACCCATCCCTTCATTGACCCTCTCTGGCAAGACACTCTTCAGTAATCCTCTGAAATTGGGAGTGTGGTAGAGATGGAGAGACATTCTTTCCCTGAATTCTGCCAGCATGGGTTGCAGAAGGGTGCAGGAGTTAGTTTGTCCACGAGTACCCCTCAAATGATCTAGTAGGATACGGCACCTCAGGTTGGGGTTACGAGCCAGACTGTTGTTCAAAGTCTGAACCAAATCCCTCTCCAGCTGGTCAACTCCGAGGTAGAGAGATGCCAGCTCAATCCTCCTAGAGGCAGTTGACATTCTTTCCTGTACAAATAGACAGACAACACATGCAGTCTAACAAAGCGGATAAAGGAAGAAAAATGGCACAAAACAATATCCTCATATCCAAAGCTCTACAAGTTTTCTCTATATAAGTAATATAAGTAGGAAAACAGTCTATTCTAAGTATTCTTTAGCCTCATAGTGATATCAACTTGTATTTAGGAAAATGGGTTGTAGATTATTCCTGTGCACTACAACATAACATTTCTGATGACACTTACCAGCCAAAGAGGCAGGCCAGATCAATAATAACTACGATATGGTATGTTATATAAACAGTAATATTGCGATCTTCAGCTGATTAAACAAATTCATTATGTCACTATGTTCACAATGTCATCACATGAGAAAGTGAGAATCCATCATGTGACCGAGGCCCACGGCGAAGGTCAACTAACATAATGGACGTATAGGGGCACTTTTTCTGATATAGCTACTATAAGGTTACCTTTAGTACACTGTAATATTCATGAGGTTCAGTCAAAATCTTCACATTTCTCCCTCTGATTGGGAACCCAAGCGCACACAGCCCCAGCCATGAAAAATCGTCATTTCCAGTGGGCGTTACTGTTTCTGGCTTACTAGTGGAACTGCTGTTCTTGCTTCTGCTCATTTTAGTCGTCCATGTGATTTTCAAATTATCACCAAACCACGCTCGGGCTCTGACCAAGTAATTAACGGCAACCGACCACCACACCATCATAGTGTCGATGAAAGTTGCCATTTTGTAGGCGTACCCCCTAGCAACGAAGCCTTACACAATGGAAGTTGTAAAGTTTGTAGAGTCTCCAAACAGCCCGCTGTTTCTTGCATCAGAAGAGGAAGAGAAAAGGCAGAAAAAATCGTGTGTCCAAGAGTCGCTTAGACGAAAGAAAACGAGTTGTATCCTTGCGCAGCTACTAGCGTCAGACAATTAAGACTTATAGTTTATGCAGGACTGTTATATAAAATACATAAAAATATGGTAAAACTGCAAAGGTGGTTTAATACTTTGACTAATTGTCAGATCCAGATGTACCCAGATGCATCCCTACATCTACAGTGTTTGCCATAGGTGGCATGGGCGAAGTGAATAGGCAGATAAGTACTGTTCCCTTAGTCTCAAGATCCACCCTCCACCCTTTGGTGTCGGATACTGATGTCAAGAGACACAGTGCAGTAGCACCTACCTACAGCATCACGGATGTACTTAAACAGAAAAGAGAGGACAGGCTGAGGAAGGAAAATAAGCAAAGAACTGCTTTGATTGAGGTAAGTCAATTATGACATAGAAATGACATGTTAGCTAACAGACGTTACTTTCCTCCAGTATGCAAAATATCCTGGATATCAGTCACACCAACCTACAGCACTGCCTTGTGGTAAGGAAGTGTTGAATCTTCTTAGACTAGCTACATCAGCTCAGCCTATGTTTAAGACCAAACCCACTCTAAAACGAGAATGGGAGAGATGGTTTTACGGAGAAGATTCACAGAAGCTACTTTTGGATTGCTTCTGGTGGTACTTCTTGGAAAAGTTCCCTCAAAGTGTTAGAGAGGGTGACTCACAGAAGGAGATTCAGTCAAGACTCTTTGATCGAACTTCAGACACATACATACAACTCCTATTCATGTCTGATTTACACCAATATAGAGATACTATATTCAAAGTAAGTGGATAGATTGAAGAATATGTACAGATGTATTTATGTACAAACCTATAGTGTGTACTTGTTATAATTATAGATTTATCCTGGAATTCTCTGTCAAGCAGTGTATTGTGGCTTCATATGGTGCTACCCAGCTTCGTGGCAACATTTTGGTGAGCGGTTTAAGACTGACCTCTGCAGTTTGGTTCACTTGTGGTTGACAGGTTCCAATCCTTTGCCTGATAACTGGAGAATGTGGAACTATCACATCCTTGACCCACCAAATGACCTGAAGATGATTACAATCGAGAAAGAGATAGAAAAATCAAAAGATAAAAGTATCCATTCTATAAAAAGAATTTGCCAACACTTGCATCCACTTCACTGCTTACAATTCTGTAGACTTTGATTTGGATGCCTTGCTATCTGAGTTGCCAGTCAGCAGAAAGAAAACACTATCAAAGTGTACACTAAAGAGCAGATGTTCCCAGCAGAAGCCGACCTTACAGATACCTCAACAGAAGCTTGGGACACTGCCCGATCAGAAAGATGCTTTAGCAAACCCTGATCATGGCACAGCTGTTGTGAAGATAGTTGTTGAACAGCCATCATCCAGTTTCGGCAGTAGTGTCAGTTTATCTTCCAAATCTACTCTAAATGGGGAAGAAAAGGATACTCAGTGTACAATTGATAGAGAAAAGAAAGCAGTACTTGGAGGCTGGAAACCAGTTTATGGTAGAACTGCAAGAGAGACTAAACAGGTGAGTGAAATGTACGTATGTAACAGTTTGACACACTCATATAATTGTGTATTTACAAGTACTTACTGTATAAAGTCTGTGTCTCTGCTTATAACACTTTTAGTCATACCCAGCTGATGAGAAACCAAGTTTCAATCACATCCTCTTTGATATTTATGGTCACAGTCCCTTAGTCTTTTATTTCATGCAAAAAAGAGGTCTCCTGGCAGATTCTGGCTGGGCAATACTGTTCAACAGAACAGAGCTTGCACCACAGTCCTGCCCCAGTTCACTCACCTACCAACAGGTACTGACAGATAGCAGGAAGCAATGCAGCATGCTTCACAAGGAATTTTCAAAGTTAGTTGATTGCTGATTGCTCGAGCCAGAACCTCCTGTCATCACTTCAGCTTCATAAATCAAACTTTAGTTTTTACTCAAAGCAACACAAGAATATGGTTTTGTTTGAGGAAAGAAGAAAGAAAGAGAATGAACAACACAGAAAGTACAGGCATATATATTCAAGAAAGTTACATATGTACTGTTAGAAGCATAATATACACACTGATACATATAGCATCTGACTATAATATACGAATGTATGTACTTCTGTCAATGTAACTGTTACGTAGAAATTTGACCATGCTGCTCTCAAAGAAGAAGGACTTGAGTAGACTGAGTCAAACCCTTACACTGGAACTTCTTAAAAAGAAACCTGTATGTGATTCTATAATAGTATTGGATGATTTTGAATATGTCCTATCTCGTATACATACATACGTATGTTCATATGATAAGGTACATACGTATGTATATATTCTTTTGATGTATTAGTCACCTTTAAGTGTAATCCCACATACTTTAGGTAAAGCCAATTGAACAAACTGTAGCTGACTATCTGACAACTGAACTAGACAACATTGCACATTCTGGTCATTGAGAACTTACTCTCTCTTGTTAACTTATACATTTGTACTTTGTCCTGTTTTAAAAACATAACTTTTGAGTGAATAATGTATATATATATAAACTATACGAGGCATGCAAGTAGCCCTATGTAGTGTGGAGTATGCACACAATGCACTTAAAAATTAGAATTTGTTTGTTTTAGAAATTTTGATTCAGCAGTGTATATAAATAACTTTTAATTTTGCTCTAAGAAGCTCTCTTTGGAAAATGAAATACTAATTCTAACTGTGAATTTATAAGTCAAGTCATAAACCTCTGCTTCATCGCTTTAATCGTTTTACAGACGTTTTAACTGCTGGTTAGCGTTAGTCTCGCGTGAGATTAAGAAAAGCTTCGGAGAGAATCGACAGACGACTCCTTTCTTCATCACAAATTTCTAAAGTTCTCAAATTCACCAGGGACTGCGATGCTAAATAATGTTGTTCTCGCGCCTCTCTTCAATTAGCATTTACAATTAGCACTTGTCAGCCATTTTGTATCTACTGTATTGTGAAAGTGTGAAAGGCAAGAATCTATAATCTAAAGCCATCCTTCATACATTTGTTAACTTAATGTATGGGGAGAGATAGGGCAAATTTATGTAGAAATCAAAATTCTAAAACTGTTTGGAAATGTTTCATTCATGTCTGTGAATACTGATATAGAGTGTCAGATCCATATCTCTCCATTTAGAAGAGTTATATACAGCCATAAATGTACTTTCAATTACTGCTATAGAAAGTTAAGTGAGAGATAGGACAAATTTGAGTAGATATGAAAAATTCATTAGAAGCCTTTCATACATCTCTGTGAATACTTACACAATGTTTCAGCTTCATATCTCTCCATTTGACAGAGCTACAGCTCTCTAATGTACATTAAATTTCTACTATACGACCTTAAATGGTGTAGCATATATATCGTGCGATACTATTATGCAAATTATCGGAATACCAAGTTAAAATGTTTTGACATGAATGGGGCAACTAGAAACACGCAGGGACAGTCCAGAACGCAGCTGTCAGAAGGTCTTTACATAGAGGCAGGTAGCCATTATGCTATTACTGCAATTGAGATTGAGAGTGGCTGGTTATACCAGTTTACGTTCATATCGGAACACCTCTCGCTAAAATCGTTTCTACATGGGACCAGAAAAGTTGGTCTCCTCCGCCAATCAAGACACTTACAGGATTCTATCCATTTTTCCCAGTTTCTAGATGAACCACGAATACTGGATATACCTTTAAAATGGCTTGGAACGATGCACTCATCCCGAATTAACTTGATATAATTTGACTACATTTTTCTCGCAAATACCCTATTCTTAAGTATGGAATAGCGCCAACCACAATCGTTTCCTTTTGAAATTTTCTTGTTTAAATAGAAGCGCAAAACCTTATAAAGTAGGCCTACCTGGACACATCTCTATGGTGGTAGCGGTTCCCATAGAGGTTGGTAGCGCTTAGACTCTGAAGCTGTCTCCTAATCGGTTGGTGCCATAGAGACGTGCTCACCAATAATCCGGATTTCGGGGGGTTCCACGTAATGTGGGATTGGCATCTGATATCTTTAAGGATTCATATGAGTCGGCCATATCGAGAAGAACTGGTTCTTCTCACGCAAGTGACACCCAAAGCTCAACTCGGCAGAGCGTTACCACCGATCCCGGCCTCTGAGCGTCGTGGATGGTAGCGTTCGGTATGGTCCAACTTTTTTTCTTTGAAGTTTCGTTGGCCGTCGATCGGCAAAATTTCACTTTAACGACATCCATATAATATATGTGGATAGATACTGCTTCAACAACAATCAAATACTACACAGTGCATATCCATGTGTATAAGAAATCTTTCAAAGAGTTCTATTTTTTAAGAAATACATACAGTACCGCATTTTCACTCTTACACCTACTCAAGGCCGGCCATTTATAGTATTACGCAATTAGGGTTAATGTATTGTGAGAAATAGGGCAAATTTATGTACAAATCAAAATTTCTAAAACTGTTTGGAAATGTTTCATACATGTCTGTGAATGTAGACACCAAGTTTAAGCTTCATATTTAGCCATTTGACAGAAGTACGGCACTAAATGTTCATTGTATTGTGAATTAAGTTAATGTATGGGAAGAGATAGGGCAAAATTATGTACAAATCAAAATTTCTAAAACTGTTTGGAAATGTTTCATACATGTCTGTGAATGTAGACACCAAGTTTAAGCTTCATATTTAGCCATTTGACAGAAGTATGGCACTAAATGTTCATTGTATTGTGAATTAAGTTAATGTATGGGAAGAGATAGGGCAAAATTATGTACAAATCAAAATTTCTAAAACTGTTTGGAAATGTTTCATACATGTCTGTGAATGTAGATACCAAGTTTAAGCTTCATAGTTACTGATTTGACAGAGTTACGGCACTAAATGTACATTTGTTAAGTTAATGTATGGTGAGAGATAGGGCAAAATTATGTATAAATCAAAATTTCTAAAACTGTTTGGAAATGTGTCATACATGTCTGTGAATGTAGACACCAAGTGTAAGCTTCATAGTTACTGATTTGACAGAGTTACGGCACTAAATGTACATTTGTTAAGTTAATGTATGGGAAGAGATAGGGCAAAATTATGTACAAATCAAAATTTCTAAAACTGTTTGGAAATGTTTCATACATGTCTGTGAATGTAGACACCAAGTTTAAGCTTCATATTTAGCCATTTGACAGAGTTACGGCACTAAATGTACATTGTATTGTGAATTAAGTTAATGTATGGTGAGAGATAGGGCAAAATTATGTATAAATCAAAATTTCTAAAACTGTTTGGAAATGTGTCATACATGTCTGTGAATGTAGACACTAAGTTTAAGCTTCATAGTAACTGATTTGACAGAGTTACGGCACTAAATGTACATTTGTTAAGTTAATGTATGGGAAGAGATAGGGCAAAATTATGTACAAATCAAAATTTCTAAAACTGTTTGGAAATGTTTCATACATGTCTGTGAATGTAGACACCAAGTTTAAGCTTCATATTTAGCCATTTGACAGAAGTACGGCACTAAATGTACATTGTATTGTGAATTAAGTTAATGTATGGTGAGAGATAGGGCAAATTTATGCAGAAATCAAAATTTCTAAAACTGTTTGGAAATGTGTCATACATGTCTGTGAATGTAGACACTAAGTTTAAGCTTCATAGTTACTGATTTGACAGAGTTACGGCACTAAATGTACATTTGTTAAGTTAATGTATGGTGAGAGATAGGGCAAATTTATGCAGAAATCAAAATTTCTAAAACGGTTTGGAAATGTTTCATACATGTCTGTGAATGTAGATACCAAGTTTAAGCTTCATAGTTACTGATTTGACAGAATCTTTACATTTGCCCTATCTCTCACTATACATTAATTTGGTATTCCAGTATATTAATGTACATTTGGTGCTCTAACTCTGTCAAATGGAAAGATATGAAGCTCAAACTTGCTGTCAGCATTCACAGACATGTATGAAACATTTCCAATGACAATTTAAAATTTTCATAAATCTTTACATTTGACCTATCTCTCACCATACATTAATTTGGTATTCCAGTATATTAATTTACATTTGGTGCTCTAACTCTGTCAAATGGAAAGATATGAAGCTCAAACTTGCTGTCAGCATTCACAGACATGTATGAAACATTTCCAATGCCAATTTGAAATTTTCATAAATCTTTACATTTGCCCTATCTCTCACCATACATTAATTTCGTATTCCAGTATATTAATTTACATTTGGTGCTCTAACTCTGTCAAATAGAAGGATATGAAGCTCAAACTTTCTGTCAGCATTCACAGACATGTATGAAACATTTCCAATGAGAATTTGAAATTTTCATAAATCTTTACATTTGCCCTATCTCTCACCATACATTAATTTGGTATTCCAGTATATTAATGTACATTTGGTGCTCTAACTCTGTCAAATGGAAGGATATGAAGCTCAAACTTGCTGTCAGCATTCACAGACATGTATGAAACATTTCCAAACAGTTTTAGAAATTTTGATTTCTACATAAATTTCTCATCATACATTAACTAACCCTAATTGCGTAATACTATAAATGGCCGACCTTGAGTAGGTGTAAGAGTGAACATGCCGTACTGTATATATTTCTGAAAAAATAGAACTCTTTGAAAGATTTCTTATACACATGGATATGCACTGTGTAGTACTTGATTGTTGTTGAAGCAGTTTCTATCCACATATATTATATGGATGTCGTTAAAGTGAAATTTTGCCGATCGACGGCCAACGAAACTCCAAAGAAAAAAAGTTGGACCATACCGAACGCTACCATCCACGACGCTCAGAGGCCGGGATCGGTGGTAACGCTCTGCCGAGTTGAGCTTTGGGTGTCACTTGCGTGAGAAGAACCAGTTCTTCTCGATATGGCCGACTCATATGAATCCTAAGATATCAGATGCCAATCCCACATTACGTGGAACCCCCCCGAAATCCGGATTATTGGTGAGCACGTCTCTATGGCACCAACCGATTAGGAGACAGCTTCAGAGTCTAAGCGCTACCAACCTCTATGGGAACCGCTACCACCATAGAGATGTGTCCAGGTAGGCCTACTTTATAAGGTTTTGCGCTTCTATTTAAACAAGAAAATTTCAAAAGGAAACGATTGTGGTTGGCGCTATTCCATACTTAAGAATAGGGTATTTGCGAGAAAAATGTAGTCAAATTATATCAAGTTAATTCGGGATGAGTGCATCGTTCCAAGCCATTTTAAAGGTATATCCAGTATTTGTGGTTCATCTAGAAACTGGGAAAAATGGATAGAATCCTGTAAGTGTCTTGATTGGCGGAGGAGACCAACTTTTCTGGTCCCATGTAGAAACGATTTTAGCGAGAGGTGTTCCGATATGAACGTAAACAGGTATAACCAGCCACACTCAATCTCAATTGCAGTAATAGCATAATGGCTACCTGCCTCTATGTAAAGACCTTCTGACAGCTGCGTTCTGGACTGTCCCTGCGTGTTTCTAGTTGCCCCATTCATGTCAAAACATTTTAACTTGGTATTCCGATAATTTGCAAAATAGTATCGCACGATATATATGCTACACACATTTAAGGTTGTATACTAGAAATTTAATGTACATTAGAGTGCTGTAGCTCTGTCAAATGGAGAGATATGAAGCTTTAACTTAACGTCAGCATTCACAGATATGTAGGAAACATTTCCAATGAGAATTTGAAATTTTCATAAATCTTTACATTTGCCCTATCTCTCACTATACATTAATTTCGTTTACCAATACTTTAATGTACATTTGGTACTATAACTCTGTAAAATGGAAAGTTAATAAGCTAAACCTTGGTGTCAGCATTCACAAACATGATTGAATCATTTCCAAAGAGATTTTGAAATTTTTATAAATCTTTACATTTGCCCTATCTCTCACCATACATTAATTTGGTATTCCAGTATATTAATGTACATTTGGTGCTCTAACTCTGTCAAATGGAAAGACATGAAGCTCAAACTTGCTGTCAGCATTCACAGACATGTATGAAACATTTCCAATGACTATTTGAAATTTTCATAAATCTTTACATTTGCCCTATCTCTCACCATACATTAATTTGGTATTCCAGTATATTAATGTACATTTGGTGCTCTAACTTTGTCAAATTGAAAAATATGAAGCTCCAACCTGGTGTCAGCATTCACAGACATGTATGATACATTTCCAATGAGAATTTGAAATTTTCATAAATCTTTACATTTGCCCTATCTCTCACCATACATTAATTTGGTATTCCAGTATATTAATGTACATTTGGTGCTCTAACTCTGTCAAATGGGAAGATATGAAGCTCAAACTTGCTGTCAGCATTCACAGACATGTATGAAACATTTCCAATGACAATTTGAAATTTTCATAAATCTTTACATTTGCCCTATCTCTCACTATACATTAACTTGGTATTCCTGTATATTAATGTACATTTGGTGCTCTAACTCTGTCAAATGGAAAGATATGAAGCTCAAACTTTCTGTCAGCATTCACAGACATATATGAAACATTTCCAATGACAATTTGAAATTTTCATAAATCTTTACATTTGCCCTATCTCTCACTATACATTAATTTAGTATTCCAGTATATTAATGTACATTTGGTGCTCTAACTCTGTCAAATGGGAAGATATGAAGCTCAAACTTGCTGTCAGCATTCACAGACATGTATGAAACATTTCCAATGACAATTTGAAATTTTCATAAATCTTTACATTTGCCCTATCTCTCACTATACATTAACTTGGTATTCCAGTATATTAATGTACATTTGGTGCTCTAACTCTGTAAAATGGAAAGATATGAAGCTCAAACTTTCTGTCAGTATTCACAGACATATATGAAACATTCCCAATAACAATTTGAAATTTTCATAAATCTTTACATTTGCCCTATCTCTCACTATACATTAATTTGGTATTCCAGTATATTAATGTACATTTGGTGCTCTAACTCTGTAAAATGGAAGGATATGAAGCTCAAACTTGTTGTCAGCATTCACAGACATGTATGAAACATTTCCAATGACAATTTGAAATTTTCAAAAATCTTTACATTTGCCCTGTCTCTCACTATACATTAATTTGGTATTCCAGTATATTAATGTACATTTGGTGCTCTAACTCTGTCAAATGGAAGGATATGAAGCTCAAACTTGCTGTCAGCATTCACAGACATGTATGAAACATTTCCAATGCCAATTTGAAATTTTCATAAATCTTTACATTTGCCCTATCTCTCACCATACATTAATTTCGTATACCAATACTTTAATGTACATTTGGTACTATAACTCTGTAAAATGGAAAGTTAATAAGCTAAACCTTGGTGTCAGTATTCACAAACATGATTGAATCATTTCCAAAGAGTTTTTGAATTTTTTATAAATCTTTACATTTGCCCTATCTCTCACCATACATTAATTTGGTATTCCAGTATATTAATGTACATTTGGTGCTCTAACTCTGTCAAATGGAAAGATATGAAGCTCAAACTTGTTGTCAGCATTCACAGACATGTATGAAACATTTCCAATGACAATTTGAAATTTTCAAAAATCTTTACATTTGCCCTATCTCTCACCATACATTAATTTGGTATTCCAGTATATTAATGTACATTTGGTGCTCTAACTCTGTCAAATGGAAGGATATGAAGCTCAAACTTGCTGTCAGCATTCACAGACATGTATGAAACATTTCCAAACAGTTTTAGAAATTTTGATTTCTACATAAATTTCTCATCATACATTAACTAACCCTAATTGCGTAATACTATAAATGGCCGACCTTGAGTAGGTGTAAGAGTGAACATGCCGTACTGTATATATTTCTGAAAAAATAGAACTCTTTGAAAGATTTCTTATACACATGGATATGCACTGTGTAGTACTTGATTGTTGTTGAAGCAGTTTCTATCCACATATATTATATGGATGTCGTTAAAGTGAGATTTTGCCGATCGACGGCCAACGAAACTCCAAAGAAAAAAAGTTGGACCATACCGAACGCTACCATCCACGACGCTCAGAGGCCGGGATCGGTGGTAACGCTCTGCCGAGTTGAGCTTTGGGTGTCACTTGCGTGAGAAGAACCAGTTCTTCTCGATATGGCCGACTCATATGAATCCTAAGATATCAGATGCCAATCCCACATTACGTGGAACCCCCCCGAAATCCGGATTATTGGTGAGCACGTCTCTATGGCACCAACCGATTAGGAGACAGCTTCAGAGTCTAAGCGCTACCAACCTCTATGGGAACCGCTACCACCATAGAGATGTGTCCAGGTAGGCCTACTTTATAAGGTTTTGCGCTTCTATTTAAACAAGAAAATTTCAAAAGGAAATGATTGTGGTTGGCGCTATTCCATACTTAAGAATAGGGTATTTGCGAGAAAAATGTAGTCAAATTATATCAAGTTAATTCGGGATGAGTGCATCGTTCCAAGCCATTTTAAAGGTATATCCAGTATTCGTGGTTCATCTAGAAACTGGGAAAAATGGATAGAATCCTGTAAGTGTCTTGATTGGCGGAGGAGACCAACTTTTCTGGTCCCATGTAGAAACGATTTTAGCGAGAGGTGTTCCGATATGAACGTAAACTGGTATAACCAGCCACACTCAATCTCAATTGCAGTAATAGCATAATGGCTACCTGCCTCTATGTAAAGACCTTCTGACAGCTGCGTTCTGGACTGTCCCTGCGTGTTTCTAGTTGCCCCATTCATGTCAAAACATTTTAACTTGGTATGCCGATAATTTGCAAAATAGTATCGCACGATATATATGCTACACCCATTTAAGGTCGTATACTAGAAATTTATTGTACATTAGAGTGCTGTAGCTCTCTCAAATGGAGCTTTAACTTAACGTCAGCATTCACAGACATGTTTGAAACATTTCCAATGAGAATTTGAAATTTTCATAAATCTTTACATTTGCCCTATCTCTCACTATACATTAATTTGGTATTCCAGTATATTAATGTACATTTGGTGCTCTAATTCTGTCAAATGGAAAGATATGAAGCTCCAACTTTCTGTCAGCATTCACAGACATGTAGGAAACATTTCCAATGAGAATTTGAAATTTTCATAAATCTTGACATTTGCCCTATCTCTCACCATACATTAATTTCGTATACCAATACTTTAATGTACATTTGGTACTATAACTCTGTAAAATGGAAAGTTAATAAGCTAAACCTTGGTGTCAGCATTCACAAACATGATTGAATCATTTCCAAAGAGTTTTTGAAATTTTTATAAATCTTTACATTTGCCCTATCTCTCACCATACATTAATTTGGTATTCCAGTATATTAATGTACATTTGGTGCTCTAACTCTGTCAAATGGAAAGATATGAAGCTCAAACTTGCTGTCAGCATTCACAGACATGTAGGAAACATTTCCAATGACAATTTGAAATTTTCATAAATCTTTACATTTGCCCTATCTCTCACTATACATTAATTTCGTATACCAATACTTTAATGTACATTTGGTACTATAACTCTGTAAAATGGAAAGTTAATAAGCTAAACCTTGGTGTCAGCATTCACAAACATGATTGAATCATTTCCAAAGAGATTTTGAAATTTTTATAAATCTTTACATTTGCCCTATCTCTCACTATACATTAATTTGGTATTCCAGTATATTAATGTACATTTGGTGCTCTAATTCTGTCAAATGGAAAGATATGAAGCTCAAACTTGCTGTCAGCATTCACAGACATGTAGGAAACATTTCCAATGACAATTTGAAATTTTCATAAATCTTTACATTTGCCCTATCTCTCACCATACATTAATTTCGTATACCAATACTTTAATGTACATTTGGTACTATAACTCTGTAAAATGGAAAGTTAATAAGCTAAACCTTGGTGTCAGTATTCACAAACATGATTGAATCATTTCCAAAGAGTTTTTGAATTTTTATAAATCTTTACATTTGCCGTATCTCTCACCATACATTAATTTGGTATTCCAGTATATTAATGTACGGTGCTCTAACTCTGTCAAATGGAAAGATATGAAGCTCAAACTTGTTGTCAGCATTCACAGACATGTATGAAACATTTCCAATGACAATTTGAAATTTTCAAAAATCTTTACATTTGCCCTATCTCTCACCATACATTAATTTGGTATTCCAGTATATTAATGTACATTTGGTGCTCTAACTCTGTCAAATGGAAGGATATGAAGCTCAAACTTGCTGTCAGCATTCACAGACATGTATGAAACATTTCCAAACAGTTTTAGAAATTTTGATTTCTAAATAAATATCTCATCATACATTAACTAACCCTAATTGCGTAATACTATAAATGGCCGACCTTGAGTAGGTGTAAGAGTGAACATGCCGTACTGTATATATTTCTGAAAAAATAGAACTCTTTGAAAGATTTCTTATACACATGGATATGCACTGTGTAGTACTTGATTGTTGTTGAAGCAGTTTCTATCCACATATATTATATGGATGTCGTTAAAGTGAAATTTTGCCGATCGACGGCCAACGAAACTCCAAAGAAAAAAAGTTGGACCATACCGAACGCTACCATCCACGACGCTCAGAGGCCGGGATCGGTGGTAACGCTCTGCCGAGTTGAGCTTTGGGTGTCACTTGCGTGAGAAGAACCAGTTCTTCTCGATATGGCCGACTCATATGAATCCTAAGATATCAGATGCCAATCCCACATTACGTGGAACCCCCCCGAAATCCGGATTATTGGTGAGCACGTCTCTATGGCACCAACCGATTAGGAGACAGCTTCAGAGTCTAAGCGCTACCAACCTCTATGGGAACCGCTACCACCATAGAGATGTGTCCAGGTAGGCCTACTTTATAAGGTTTTGCGCTTCTATTTAAACAAGAAAATTTCAAAAGGAAATGATTGTGGTTGGCGCTATTCCATACTTAAGAATAGGGTATTTGCGAGAAAAATGTAGTCAAATTATATCAAGTTAATTCGGGATGAGTGCATCGTTCCAAGCCATTTTAAAGGTATATCCAGTATTCGTGGTTCATCTAGAAACTGGGAAAAATGGATAGAATCCTGTAAGTGTCTTGATTGGCGGAGGAGACCAACTTTTCTGGTCCCATGTAGAAACGATTTTAGCGAGAGGTGTTCCGATATGAACGTAAACTGGTATAACCAGCCAAACTCAATCTCAATTGCAGTAATAGCATAATGGCTACCTGCCTCTATGTAAAGACCTTCTGACAGCTGCGTTCTGGACTGTCCCTGCGTGTTTCTAGTTGCCCCATTCATGTCAAAACATTTTAACTTGGTATGCCGATAATTTGCAAAATAGTATCGCACGATATATATGCTACACCCATTTAAGGTCGTATACTAGAAATTTATTGTACATTAGAGTGCTGTAGCTCTCTCAAATGGAGCTTTAACTTAACGTCAGCATTCACAGACATGTTTGAAACATTTCCAATGAGAATTTGAAATTTTCATAAATCTTTACATTTGCCCTATCTCTCACTATACATTAATTTGGTATTCCAGTATATTAATGTACATTTGGTGCTCTAATTCTGTCAAATGGAAAGATATGAAGCTCAAACTTTCTGTCAGCATTCACAGACATGTAGGAAACATTTCCAATGAGAATTTGAAATTTTCATAAATCTTGACATTTGCCCTATCTCTCACCATACATTAATTTCGTATACCAATACTTTAATGTACATTTGGTACTATAACTCTGTAAAATGGAAAGTTAATAAGCTAAACCTTGGTGTCAGCATTCACAAACATGATTGAATCATTTCCAAAGAGATTTTGAAATTTTTATAAATCTTTACATTTGCCCTATCTCTCACCATACATTAATTTGGTATTCCAGTATATTAATGTACATTTGGTGCTCTAACTCTGTCAAATGGAAAGACATGAAGCTCAAACTTGCTGTCAGCATTCACAGACATGTAGGAAACATTTCCAATGACAATTTGAAATTTTCATAAATCTTTACATTTGCCCTATCTCTCACCATACATTAATTTCGTATACCAATACTTTAATGTACATTTGGTACTATAACTCTGTAAAATGGAAAGTTAATAAGCTAAACCTTGGTGTCAGCATTCACAAACATGATTGAATCATTTCCAAAGAGATTTTGAAATTTTTATAAATCTTTACATTTGCCCTATCTCTCACCATACATTAATTTGGTATTCCAGTATATTAATGTACATTTGGTGCTCTAACTCTGTCAAATGGAAAGATATGAAGCTCAAACTTGCTGTCAGCATTCACAGACATGTAGGAAACATTTCCAATGACAATTTGAAATTTTCATAAATCTTTACATTTGCCCTATCTCTCACCATACATTAATTTCGTATACCAATACTTTAATGTACATTTGGTACTATAACTCTGTAAAATGGAAAGTTAATAAGCTAAACCTTGGTGTCAGCATTCACAAACATGATTGAATCATTTCCAAAGAGATTTTGAAATTTTTATAAATCTTTACATTTGCCTTATCTCTCACCATACATTAATTTGGTATTCCAGTATATTAATGTACATTTGGTGCTCTAACTCTGTCAAATGGAAGGATATGAAGCTCAAACTTGCTGTCAGCATTCACAGACATGTAGGAAACATTTCCAATTACAATTTGAAATTTTCATAAATCTTTACATTTGCCCTATCTCTCACCATACATTAATTTCGTATACCAATACTTTAATGTACATTTGGTACTATAACTCTGTAAAATGGAAAGTTAATAAGCTAAACCTTGGTGTCAGCATTCACAAACATGATTGAATCATTTCCAAAGAGATTTTGAAATTTTTATAAATCTTTACATTTGCCCTATCTCTCACCATACATTAATTTGGTATTCCAGTATATTAATGTACATTTGGTGCTCTAACTCTGTCAAATGGAAAGATATGAAGCTCAAACTTGTTGTCAGCATTCACAAACATGATTGAATCATTTCCAAAGAGATTTTGAAATTTTTATAAATCTTTACATTTTCCCTATCTCTCACCATACATTAATTTGGTATTCCAGTATATTAATGTACATTTGGTGCTCTAACTCTGTCAAATGGAAGGATATGAAGCTCAAACCTGCTGTCAGCATTCACAGACATGTATGAAACATTTCCAAACAGTTTTAGAAATTTTGATTTCTACATAAATTTCTCATCATACATTAACTAACCCTAATTGCGTAATACTATAAATGGCCGACCTTGAGTAGGTGTAAGAGTGAACATGCCGTACTATATATATTTCTGAAAAAATAGAACTCTTTGAAAGATTTCTTATACACATGGATATGCACTGTGTAGTACTTGATTGTTGTTGAAGCAGTTTCTATCCACATATATTATATGGATGTCGTTAAAGTGAAATTTTGCCGATCGACGGCCAACGAAACTCCAAAGAAAAAAAGTTGGACCATACCGAACGCTACCATCCACGACGCTCAGAGGCCGGGATCGGTGGTAACGCTCTGCCGAGTTGAGCTTTGGGTGTCACTTGCGTGAGAAGAACCAGTTCTTCTCGATATGGCCGACTCATATGAATCCTAAGATATCAGATGCCAATCCCACATTACGTGGAACCCCCCCGAAATCCGGATTATTGGTGAGCACGTCTCTATGGCACCAACCGATTAGGAGACAGCTTCAGAGTCTAAGCGCTACCAACCTCTATGGGAACCGCTACCACCATAGAGATGTGTCCAGGTAGGCCTACTTTATAAGGTTTTGCGCTTCTATTTAAACAAGAAAATTTCAAAAGGAAACGATTGTGGTTGGCGCTATTCCATACTTAAGAATAGGGTATTTGCGAGAAAAATGTAGTCAAATTATATCAAGTTAATTCGGGATGAGTGCATCGTTCCAAGCCATTTTAAAGGTATATCCAGTATTCGTGGTTCATCTAGAAACTGGGAAAAATGGATAGAATCCTGTAAGTGTCTTGATTGGCGGAGGAGACCAACTTTTCTGGTCCCATGTAGAAACGATTTTAGCGAGAGGTGTTCCGATATGAACGTAAACTGGTATAACCAGCCACACTCAATCTCAATTGCAGTAATAGCATAATGGCTACCTGCCTCTATGTAAAGACCTTCTGACAGCTGCGTTCTGGACTGTCCCTGCGTGTTTCTAGTTGCCCCATTCATGTCAAAACATTTTAACTTCGTATGCCGATAATTTGCAAAATAGTATCGCACGATATATATGCTACACCAATTTAAGGTCGTATACTAGAAATTTAATGTACATTAGAGTGCTGTAGCTCTGTCAAATGGGGAGATATGAAGCTGAAACATTGTGTAAGTATTCACAGAGATGTATGAAAGGTTTACATTGAGTTTTGCAAATTTTAAAATCAACTGAAATTTGCCCTATCTCTCACCATACATTAACTTAATACACAATACAATGTACATTTAGTGCCGTAACTCTGTCAAATGGCTAAATATGAAGCTTAAACTTGGTGTCTACATTCACAGACATGTATGAAACATTTCCAAACAGTTTTAGAAATTTTGATTTGTACATAATTTTGCCCTATCTCTTCCCATACATTAACTTAACAAATGTACATTTAGTGCCGTAACTCTGTCAAATCAATAACTATGAAGCTTAAACTTGGTGTCTACATTCACAGACATGTATGACACATTTCCAAACAGTTTTAGAAATTTTGATTTATACATAATTTTGCCCTATCTCTTCCCATACATTAACTTAACAAATGTACATTTAGTGCCGTAACTCTGTCAAATCAGTAACTATGAAGCTTAAACTTGGTGTCTACATTCACAGACATGTATGAAACATTTCCAAACAGTTTTAGAAATTTTGATTTCTACATAAATTTGCCCTATCTTTTCCCATATATTAACTTAAATGTACATATATTGCCGTAACACTCTCAAATCGGTAAATATGAAGCTTAAACCAATCACAGACATGTATGACACATTTCCAAACAGTTTTAGAAATTTTGATTTGTACATAATTTTGCCCTATCTCTTCCCATACATTAACTTAACAAATGTACATTTAGTGCCGTAACTCTCTCAAATCAGTAACTATGCAGCTTAAACTTAGTGTCTACATTCACAGACATGTATGACACATTTCCAAACAATTTTAGAAATTTTGATTTCTGCATAAATTTGCCCTATCTCTCACCATACATTAACTTAACAAATGTACATTTATATAGTGCCGTAACTCTGTCAAATCAGTAACTATGAAGCTTAAACTTGGTATCTACATTCACAGACATGTATGAAACATTTCCAAACAGTTTTAGAAATTTTGATTTCTACATAATTTTGCCCTATCTCTTCCCATACATTAACTTAATTCACAATACAATGTACATTTAGTGCCGTACTTCTGTCAAATGGCTAAATATGAAGCTTAAACTTGGTGTCTACATTCACAGACATGTATGACACATTTCCAAACAGTTTTAGAAATTTTGATTTCTACATAATTTTGCCCTATCTCTTCCCATACATTAACTTAACAAATGTACATTTAGTGCCGTAACTCTCTCAAATCAGTAACTATGCAGCTTAAACTTAGTTTCTACATTCACAGACATGTATGACACATTTCCAAACAGTTTTAGAAATTTTGATTTCTGCATAAATTTGCCCTATCTTTCACCATACATTTACTTAACAAATGTACATTTAGTGCCGTAACTCTGTCAAATCAGTAACTATGAAGCTTAAACTTGGTGTCTACATTCACAGACATGTATGAAACATTTCCAAACAGTTTTAGAAATTTTGATTTGTACATAATTTTGCCCTATCTCTTCCCATACATTAACTTAATTCACAATACAATGAACATTTAGTGCCGTACTTCTGTCAAATGGCTAAATATGAAGCTTAAACTTGGTGTCTACATTCACAGACATGTATGAAACATTTCCAAACAGTTTTAGAAATTTTGATTTGTACATAATTTTGCCCTATCTCTTCCCATACATTAACTTAATTCACAATACAATGAACATTTAGTGCCGTACTTCTGTCAAATGGCTAAATATGAAGCTTAAACTTGGTGTCTACATTCACAGACATGTATGAAACATTTCCAAACAGTTTTAGAAATTTTGATTTGTACATAATTTTGCCCTATCTCTTCCCATACATTAACTTAATTCACAATACAATGTACATTTAGTGCCGTACTTCTGTCAAATGGCTAAATATGAAGTTAAACTTGGTGTCTACATTCACAGACATGTATGAAACATTTCCAAACAGTTTTAGAAATTTTTGATTTGTACATAATTTTGCCCTATCTCTTCCCATACATTAACTTAACAAATGTACATTTAGTGCCGTAACTCTGTCAAATCAGTAACTATGAAGCTTAAACTTGGTGTCTACATTCACAGACATGTATGACACATTTCCAAACATTTTTAGAAATTTTGATTTCTGCATAAATTTGCCCTACCTCTCACCATACATTAACTTAACAAATGTACATTTAGTGCCGTAACTCTGTCAAATCAGTAACTATGCAGCTTAAACTTGGTGTCTACATTCACAGACATGTATGAAACATTTCCAAACAGTTTTAGAAATTTTGATTTGTAGACTAAACTTCATATTCAGCCATTTGACAGAGTTACAGCACTAAATGTACATAGTATTGTGAATTAAGTTAAGGTATGAGAAGATATAGGGCAAAATTATGTAGAAATCAAAATTTCTAAAACTGTTTGGAAATGTTTCATACATGTCTGTGAATGTAGACACCAAGTTTAAGCTTCATAGTTACTGATTTGACAGAGTTACGGCACTAAATGTACATTTAAATTTGTTAAGTTAATGTATGGTGAGAGATAGGGCAAATTTCAGTTGATTTTAAAATTTGCAAAACTCAATGTAAACCTTTCATACATCTCTGTGAATACTTACACAATGTTTCAGCTTCATATCTCTCCATTTGACAGAGCTACAGCACTCTAATGTACATTAAATTTCTACTATACGGCCTTAAATGGTGTAGCATATATATCGCGCGATATTATTATGCAAATTATCGGCATACCAAGTTAAAATGTTTTGACATGAATGGGGCAACTAGAAACACGCAGGGACAGTCCAGAACGCAGCTGTCAGAAGGTCTTTACATAGAGGCAGGTAGCCATTATGCTATTACGGCAATTGAGATTGAGAGTGGCTGGTTATACCAGTTTACGTTCATATCGGAACACCTCTCGCTAAAATCGTTTCTACATGGGACCAGAAAAGTTGGTCTCCTCCGCCAATCAAGACACTTACAGGATTCTATCCATTTTTCCCAGTTTCTAGATGAACCACGAATACTGGATATACCTTTAAAATGGCTTGGAACGATGCACTCATCCCGAATTAACTTGATATAATTTGACTACATTTTTCTCGCAAATACCCTATTCTTAAGTATGGAATAGCGCCAACCACAATCGTTTCCTTTTGAAATTTTCTTGTTTAAATAGAAGCGCAAAACCTTATAAAGTAGGCCTACCTGGACACATCTCTATGGTGGTAGCGGTTCCCATAGGGGTTGGTAGCGCTTAGACTCTGAAGCTGTCTCCTAATCGGTTGGTGCCATAGAGACGTGCTCACCAATAATCCGGATTTCGGGGGGGTTCCACGTAATGTGGGATTGGCATCTGATATCTTTAAGGATTCATATGAGTCGGCCATATCGAGAAGAACTGGTTCTTCTCACGCAAGTGACACCCAAAGCTCAACTCGGCAGAGCGTTACCACCGATCCCGACCTCTGAGCGTCGTGGATGGTAGCGTTCGGTATGGTCCAACTTTTTTTCTTTGGAGTTTCGT
The DNA here is from genome assembly GCA_947172415.1 of Chondrosia reniformis. Classification (NCBI taxonomy): domain Eukaryota; kingdom Metazoa; phylum Porifera; class Demospongiae; order Chondrillida; family Chondrillidae; genus Chondrosia; species Chondrosia reniformis. The sequence continues at coordinate 7,572,461 of OX359192.1, forward strand.
TGGCCGTCGATCGGCAAAATTTCACTTTAACGACATCCATATAATATATGTGGATAGATACTGCTTTAAAAACAATCAAGTACTACACAGTGCATATCCATGTGTATAAGAAATCTTTCAAAGAGTTCTATTTTTTCAGAAATATAAGTTACTTGACCCATGAGATTGCTAAAGTTTCTGTGCCAGACGGTGGTCGTTCCTTATCCCGAGTTGTCTTGTTCGGAGCGCTAGACAAGTAGACCCAGGATTCCCCTAGCTCCGACAGCGAGCTGAGAATGCGGCCTGGTGTCACGTTGGATATGCAATCTGATCAGGATCTCAGTGGGAGGGTTGGTGCTTGGGATCGGACCTCACTAGCTCTGGCTTCGGCTGGGGTCTGACGGCACGGAGAATTAGGTGATCACGTAACTATGTAAGTTGAAGTCGGTTGTCGACACCTGATTTGGGCAGTTGTTTCGCCAGTCCCCACTTCAAGGACGTCATCCGATCCTGAGGAGTTAAAGATGTGGCAACACACTGATTCTCATCGGGGCAGTTTGCGGTTCGGGAGGGTCGGACTTGCATGGCATATAGGCTGAAAGAGAGGCTAACGCTGATCGATTCCTATGTCATGGCTAGTAACTCCATGAGTGCAGATTACTGCGCAGTTACAGCTTCTGTTACACAATAGTTAGTGTCAACGCTGTGGGGTGGGGCACGATGTACTTTCACCTCCTCGTGGTGTGCCCTGGGACAGCTCTACTTGAGTTGTGCTGAGAGAAGTACATGACCAGTTTCAAGATTTATTTTTCTCAAGTTAAGTCCCTTATGAAACATATAACCGCATCATTTTATTTCTTGTATTTTTATTTCATGTATTTCCATTGTAGGGAGGAGCTGTTGTGTCCTGAATCTTCATTGTGTTCATGAAGTTGTTCATTTGACAGTGCCAATTAAGTTACTGTGTAGTCTTATAATTTGACTATTTAATGAGTTGTCTTACATAAGTTTTATGGCTATATAGCCATTCACTGATCCTTTAATTTAATTGCTGAAAAGTTATAGTTATATGAAGAAAAAACATTTTTGTCACTTTAAAAGTGGGCACTCGGTCAGTCAGGGTGTATGCTGCCAACATTAATATTTAATCCTGCATGATCATGATTTACTTATCTACATTGGAAGTCCGCATGATGAGTTTGATTGAGCATATTATCCTGCGGAGATCATTACAATATCCATACAGAATAATGTTAACCTGTAAAGTGCAACTTTAATAAATTTTTATGAAATATACAAACACCTTATAATTAAATTAGTTAATTTGAACTTTAACATATACATGTCACACTGAAATTTAGTACATAATGTTGCAACTAGATGGATATTACACATTAGCTTGTGTGAAATTACTTTAAGAGTCTAATTCCAAATTTCTAGAATGGGAGATTAATGTATCGATAGAGATCAATCAAATACTAATGTTATCTATCTATCTATCTATATAGAGAGTTGAAGCACTAAATGTATATACATTAAATACAAATTTACAATAATAACCACATTGTGTATATAAAATTGGCAAAATACAGGATATATATATTTACATCATTCTCTAATGACTGTGTTATTTATATCGTGATTGCAAGTCAATAAAGAGTGAAGTTCCTTTTGATAGATGGTCTCCAAGTAAAGCTGATTGACTCTCGTTGTCAAGTAAGAGTTGCAGATGGTTCTTTGGTTCAAAGACCACATACAGTGAGCCAAAAGTTGGTCTCTTCTCTGGATTCGGATGCCTATAGAAAGGAAACAAGCGATGATTGAAAACCAAATGTTTCCAAATCTACTGTTGGAGAAGTAGTTTGAATGAATATGTGCCTATCTGACATATACAGCCATGATAGTAAGGCCACTGCATGTGGTTTGGTTGAACAGCAGCAATGCTAGTTCTTTTAACCAAGAGATTTTCTTCTTTAAAACAACCACCTTATTATTATTACAGCAAACACTCTGCCATCACTTCATATAACTAAAACCCACCAACACTCAATCATGATGGTGTACACTGTTCTCGGGCACCCAGGTGGAGGAGCGGTCCTATAGCCTTTCATTAGTTCGCAGTACACCTACATACATAATATAATTATTAAGCACAAATTTATAAACTTTCTATATGCTTTAATAGGCAGTAGTGAATTATGTGGAGGAATATCACAAGATTGACTTACATTTTCCAGTTTGATATTGTAAAGGGGCTTGTTTCCAAGGCTCCACATTTCAAACAACAGGCACCCAAAACTCCAAACGTCACTTGCAGTAGTATACTTCCTGTAGGCAAGTGCCTAGCACATGTACAGTAGATGAGAAGAGTTAACATTACATTAATAATCATGCTGGATGCACAATCCCGTACTTCAGGTGCAGTCCATTTGACTGGCACTTGACCTCCAGATGACTTATAATAATCATTACTCTCCAGATCTCTGGACATTCCAAAATCACCAATCTAAAATCATTATAGCTGTATTTAACCACATTCCTGCATGCAGCGGTTGTCATGGATTAGGAAGTTTTTACCTTGCAGGTGTACCTGGCATCTAACAGGATATTTCTAGCTGCAAGATCTCTGTGAATGAAGGACTTGTTATAGAGATAGTTCATTCCAGAGGCTATCTGATGCGTGTATTCTAGTAGCTTATGAGACACATCATGAGGCTTTATTGTGCTGTTGTGAATGCTAAGATCAGAAAGATGGGTGTGGTCACTAATCAGTTAATCATATTGATCACTATCTCCTTCTCTCACCCTTCCTTCAGGGATTTCAGATGAGTAATCAAATCACCATTTTGGAGGAGCTCCAATAGGATCCACTGGAGGTAAAGAGGGGTTCTGTGATGATACAGAATATGATAGTAATTTGGTTTAAGAGAGGGGCTTACTCGATCCTCTTCAGACTCCTCTCCTTCTTGTACAACTCCATAAAGGTGTACAATATTCCGATGGTGAAACTGGCCCATTACGGCAGCCTCCTTAAGAAAAGTCACCCTTTCATTGATTGTAGCAGACACTTTCAACTTCTTCACAGCAACCTGTATTGCTGAGTTTCCATTTCTCCATTGGGCTAGGTACACAGTGGCAAAGTTGCCTTCTCCCAGTTTGGATAATATTCTAACCGTTGGTACAGCAAGATAAATAGTAAGCACATGTGATAAACCTAATTACTACTAAAGTCTATAGTGTGTACTCTATTTCCACTTTTAACATACGTTATTTCCATTTTGGGGACAAAACTAAACCGCTTTCTCTTCAATGTCTCATAAATCATTTTCTCTGAATTTGGAGGTGCCCAGTAGATATCTTCCTCAATGGGAGAAGTGAGATGTGGAAAGGGGATCACCTGTTCCCCTCCAGAGGGACTCTCATAGCCCCAGTCACTGGGTCTGTGGTCCCCCATCTCAAAGTAGTTCTCAGGGACACCCACTCGAGGAACAGGAGGGTGCGGGGGAGGAGAGAGAGCATCGGCCACTATCTAAGGAGCACATGAAAGTGAAATTTACATAAATCAAGCTGTGTATTGAAGATTAATGGTTTATCAATTAGCTATATAGGAGTATATTATATATTGTACTAAGAACTATACACAAATTCATATTCACAGACACATACTGAATATTCGTCTTCGACATTCTGTTCTACAACTGCATATGAGTGTGTAGACACCATGGGATCCTCATAGTCTTGATCAGTTCTAGAAGGTGTGATATTCTTGAGAGAAGTGTTAGATTCATACCTCTCTTCTACAAGTTTCTCCTGGGATTCCCACTGAGACTTGGCTATTAGAGGGATCTCGTACCCAGAGGCCTCCAGACCTCTGCCTGGAGGTAACGGCAGCTGACCAGTGGGAGACTGGCGAGGACCAGTTCGTATGTTTTCAGAGTTATCCTCAAGTGTGTAGGGCCAAGCCAGCTGGTTGTTAGTCCTGTTGGTGGAACTACTGCTAATTGTCTGATCTCCCACGGTGGCATAGTTGGGGCGACTCTACAGAAACAAACATGTTTTGTCAATGAAATATATTTAACAACATTTTGAAGACCCTATGAGATTAAACAACAAACCAATTCATTAAATAAATCAAATGCATAGTACAGGGAGCATTAACTTTATTAAACAATTACATAGGAAGACAGGCATATGCGATTGTAGGTACAATAATTGTTTAACCTGAAGACATTACGTGGTTCATATGCACTAAACTACTGTGCAGATGCTCAACCATAGCAGAAGGGTCAAGCTAACCTCATAGCAGAAGGGTCAAGCTAACCTCATAGCAGTAGGGTCAAGCTAACCTCATAGCAGAAGGGTCAAGCTAACCTCATAGCAGAAGGGTCAAGCTAACCTCATAGCAGAAGGGTCAAGCTAACCTCATAGCAGTAGGGTCAAGCTAACCTCATAGCAGAAGGGTCAAGCTAACCTCATAGCAGAAGGGTCAAGCTAACCTCATAGCAGAAGGGTCAAGCTAACCTCATACTGTCCATTAGACCTGACTGTAAATTCATATTGATAGTTTTGTGACTCTATAGTCAGTGAAGCTGGACCACTCTGTCCATTACCTACAGCAATAAGAGAGCATGTTTAAATGGAATACTTTCACACACTAATTGTTATCAGCTATTAAAAGGGGCAGTTATTACATTAGGATAGCTGACAAGTGCATACATGTCTACAAACAGTGGAAAAACAAAACTTGTACACATTGTTAACTCATATCATGTTTACATGCATCTTATCCAGGTGTATAAATAAACACTAACAAACAAAGCTACACATTACATCAGCAGCCTGTATCAACTGTGATAATGGCCACAAATGTATGACATCATCTCCATGGTGACCATGAAGATTCAGCCAGGCTGTGGGTCTATATATAGGACTACATATTTCCAAATATGGGCATAAACCATAGAAACCCTTGTTGTTTGTCAGTTTAGTTATAATAACTTTGTCATCCATAAACAAAAATGATTGTCCTAATTTGTTGGGCAACTATATATAACTGTACAGCCGCCATGGCCAATGGTTCAGGATAAGGTCTTATCATGGGAAACCTAAAGAAGTACAATCACCTCCCTTCTTCCTCTCTTCTTCCCTCAGTGCACATATAGACTCATTTAAGGGTACTCTGTTTAGCTAATTTCATGCTACACTGAGGTCATTTTAGTAAAGGGAAACACATTCCACAACATTGTGACTGAGTGTGTTAATTGTCATCATAACTGGCAGAAGTAGGAAGAGATAACATGCACTCAAGTGCCATCATCAACAATTATCCTTCTTTTGGTAAACCAGCTAGCTAGTCAGATTTAGTCAAGAAGAGTTTAGGCTTTATAGGGCAACTATTAGCTATATCACTATGAAATTTGGCTGCTGTTGCTATGTATACAGTGATATGTTATGTGCATATAGACTATTGGTGAAGACCAGACATAGCCTTCTAGTAGGGAATGTCTGGAGGGGCACCTTGTGTGACTAGTAAGGATTCTGTAGACTAAGATAATGAAATCAACTGCATACTCTACCCTCTTGAGATAGGTACATAGCTTGTCATCAAGTACACCTGATTATGAGATATCTTAACAGTTCATGTTTTAACAGTGACAGTTCATAACTCACAGATATCTCACATCCAACAACTAATTTCAGTATATTATAAATGAAGGAGCTTTATAGTTAAAACAACTATTTTACTGTAGTATATTCATGATTATGCAGTTGCGGTTCTATACCTCCATACCATTCAAGACATTTCCACAATAATTCATGTTGACAATACTCATAGAAAATACTTAGCCATGCATAAAATATGAATTATGTTTTCATTTCTTATGAACAATTTGTTAATATATCAAAACATTCAACCTAATTCCATTACTCACTCTGTTCCTGTACTGCATACTTCTCTCTCCTCCTCCTCCTCACCAGACACAGTACAAGGATGACCACGGGGACTACTAGCACTACTATAACCACACCTGCCACAACTGCTCCTATGATGACTGGTAAGGGAGAGGATGTAGCAGGATCACCTCCACCACCAGAGAGGGGTGGGGTAGGAGAGGATGAGGGGGAAAATCCCCTGGTATCACTGATGGATGCTGATGGCTGAACTGAATTAAAAGTTAAAAGATTAAACAACCATTTCTTACATACATATTACATTCTCTTACTGCTTATTCCATTTGTGGATGTGATAGCTGTTTCTGATGTTGTGGGTTGTATGAAAATGTCTTGTTGAATCTCTACTTGGAGATCAAGTTTATCAGCCCCATGAAAAGGACTTGCATCTCCATCGCAAGTTAAAAAAGTGTTATTTTCTAGACTACCTATAGGCCCATCAGTATTGGGAAAACAAAGTCTAACTTCACCGCCTGTTTCTGAATTATATGCTATAGGTCTGATAACCTTAGAAGAACTCAATATACCAATAGCTAGTAAATCTTCCTCCTCAAACTGAATGAAAGGATTAGCAGTAAACTGAGTACATTCTCTAGTTATGGAACCTCCATTACTGCCAAGTGCTTCGGCAGATATTGTTGCTCTGTCGAATCCAACAACAGTAAAATTGCGAACCATGCTTATATCTGTGTTAGCTCGTAACACGATCAGATCTATCTCATATGACGAGGGATTTCGTTCTCGGTCGTAGCATAACTTCCACTCAACGATATATCCTCCACAACTCAATGGTGGATCTGACACTATATACACAAATCCTACTGAACTAATGGGAACGACTGTACTGCTGAGGTCGCTATTTCCATGCGTAAACTGACTGTCAGAACAATTTTGTGTTTGAACTAGAGGAGGATCAAGAAGACGATATGATCGGACGATCCTACTAGATCAAGTGAGTTTGAACATACTACACTCACCTTTAGCGATAGCAACTAAAGAGAAGAAGGAAAAGCTTAAGAGCAGCAGTCCACCGCCCATCGTCCTCCAGCAAAGCCATATAACGTAAAGTTAAGTATTTATATATCAGTCCCATCTGAACCACAAGTGTTGATATCAGGTAAATGCTGGCTCATCCACGTTGGTCTTGGTAGGCACATTAATTTTGGTTGTTCTACATCCAATTGAGTGTAATGAGTCGTTTGCGCAAAGAGAATCACCAACTTGATAGGACGTGTGTTAGTATGAAGTGTGCATCTACATAAGCTGACAGCTGATTCAGTATAGTAGTATGTTTGTGAATATATATACATTAGATGCAGATTTGGTAATTACAAGACACTTATTGATTTTGAAACAATTCAAAGGGAGCCATACAAATGATTATCTTGCATTTAAACACAATCTCGGTTGGTACTTGCAGGTTTATCATCAGCAATTTCATAATAATCTTCATCTGTAGTGCCACAACTGGTCCTGCGACATATGCTGGATTTATATCCATTATTATTTTAGTATTCTGTATTGGACAAATGGTTGAAGGTACTGTCATAGTGCAATACTTGGTGTATGAATATAATTAAATAGGCTTCCATATTATATGGATTTTTTAACTATATCCTGTTGTATAAAAAGTAACTATAGAATAAATCTAAGGATATCAATAGAGTTAGATGTTTCTACAAACCTGCTATCCCAGTCAGTACATGCAGATGAGTATATTAAAACCACCACAACACACCTTTTCAGTAGTGTCAGTAACTTTATCATAAATATGTTCCTTTCTGGCTACATTGAAGCAATCAGTATATAAGTTTCATGATGGATGCTTTCTATTATCTATAAACTGCTATATAATAAATAATATAGTCTGTAGATGTATTAATCATTAGATAGGTGTATAATCAATTGTTAAGGTGTTATTAGATTAGTAAATGGTTACCATAATAGCAAAACATGCATGTGGTCTACAAATGTACTGATCAGATGGGCCTATATATGTGCATGTCTTTAGCACAGTGCTCCCCTGTTATAGCACCTCCAGATACACCACAAAACTGCGTCTTTAGACGCTCTAAAAGTCAAAAGATGATCCTTTCAAAAGATAAGTGTATATTTTGTATAACATAACTCAATTAAATACTGTATATAATGTAGATTGATGCTTTTACTGTAGATCGATGATTCAGTTAATATGTTTCCTTTCTGTATCTTGTTAGCTAAGACATTTTCACAACAACTTGTTATTACCATTCATAGAATGCAAAACCACAGTCATGCATCCTCAAATAAGTTGCCAAATAGAATCTAATTCCATGCATTACTCACTCTGTTCCTGTACTGCATACTTCTCTCTCCTCCTCCTCCTCACCAGACACAGTACAAGGATGACCATGGGGACTACTAGCACTACTATAACCACACCTGCCACAACTGCTCCTATGATGACTGGTAAGGGAGAGGATGTAGCAGGATCACCTCCACCACCAGAGAGGGGTGGGGTAGGAGAGGACGAGGGGGGAAATCCCCTAGTATCACTGATGGATGCTGATGGTTGAACTGAATTAAAAGTTAAAAGATTAAACAACCACTTACTACATACATATTACATTCTCTTACTGCTTATTCCATTTGTGGATGTGATAGCTGTTTCTGATGTTGTGGGTTGTATGAAAATGTCTTGTTGAATCTCTACTTGGAGATCAAGTTTATCAGCCCCATGAAAAGGACTTGCATCTCCATCGCAAGTTAAAAAAGTGTTATTTTCTAGACTACCTATAGGCCCATCAGTATTGGGAAAACAAAGTCTAACTTCACCGCCTGTTTCTGAATTATATGCTATAGGTCTGATAACCTTAGAAGAACTCAATATACCAATAGCTAGTAAATCTTCCTCCTCAAACTGAATGAAAGGATTAGCAGTAAACTGAGTACATTCTCTAGTTATGGAACCTCCATTACTGCCAAGTGCTTCGGCAGATATTGTTGCTCTGTCGAATCCAACAACAGTAAAATTGCGAACCATACTTATATCTGTGTTAGCTCGTAACACGATCAGATCTATCTCATATGACGAGGGATTTTGTTTTCGTTCGTAGCATAACTTCCACTCAATGATATATCCTCCACGACTCAATGGTGGATCTGACACTATATACACAAATCCTCCTACATTAATGGGAACGACTGTACTGCTGAGGTCGCTATTTCCATGAGTAAACTGACTGTTAGAACAATTTTGTGTTTGAACTGGAGAAGGATCAAGAAGACGATATGATCGGACGATCCTACTAGGTCAAGTGAGTTTGAACATACTACACTCACCTTTAGCGATAGTAACTAAAGAGAAGAAGGAAAGCAGCAGTCCACCGCCCATCGTCGTCCTCCAGTATGTATTTATAAGTCCCATCTGAACCACAAGTGTTGATAGATAAAAGCTGCTCATCCAAATAAAACATTAAAATTAGAAGTAAGAATGGCAGTGCCTCCTAGCATATCTGGAAAAAGTAACAAAACAAGAAAGGAATCATGTGACAATACCGAAGTGGCATATACGTTACTGAAATTTAAGTGACTTAACCAGACACAGCACTTCCATGTTTGGGCGCATCGGGATAACCGAAGTACTAAGGATGGTGCGATGGTGCCAATCCTCTGTACTGCCCTTGTGTGTTTTCAAGTATATACTACAGTAGACTCGTCTATATACCTAAGAAAAGAAAAGTATATAGTCTGTTTCTATAGCTTAACAAATATAAGTGAGAGATCTGCAAATACATATATTTTGACAACAATAAAACAATCCACCCATCTACATAAATGCACGATGTCAAGTAAAATATATTTTTTAGACTGGGGAGGCCTTTAGCCATTGGCTAATGTACTGTGCACACCCAATAATAAAAATATGGAGAATGAAAAAGCTATAGGTAGGTGAGAACTAATACGCTAAACATATATGAGGGCGGGAAAAATATGATAGAAAATAAAAGGCTAATTGTCCATATACAGTGTACATACAAAAATAACTAATACAGGAATTCATAGCAATAAATACCAAATTACAGGAAATTGGAGTGGGTAAAATACATGTTAATTACTATACTTAAATCAGTGCCGTCATGCAGTATATATAAAAGCGAATATGAACAAACACTGTGATACTAGTTAAAGCCAGTCATTTTGTGTAGTTCAATTACAAGCTGCAGTGGGTTTCCATGCAGTAACTGAATGTAGCCATGACTTGCATAAAGTAAAATTTCACTTACTCTGAAAAGTAATTTAAGTAATTCCTTCGTAAATAAAAATTGTTAGCTGTGGAAAATGTAGTCTATTTCAGTATATAAAAAGTACATAATTAAATAACAATGTTAATATATGTGTGTAATGAATAATGAAATAAGAGTACATTGTACAAGTTAATTTTGAATAGCTCATGCAACTGAGCCAAATGATGCGTGTTATTTACTGTTGTTCAGCAGCCATTCAGTGAGGTCCAACCTTGGTAAATCTATATTAGACAAAGCAGTATGCATCTCACAGGTCTACAGCAATGTAGCCTTTCTCTTACCTTCAGCAGGCTCACTTCCAAGATCAAATCTAACAGCTCTACCTGGAGATACACAAACCATTAGTAGCTGCTAAACATACTAACAGTGTAAAAAGCTAAACATATTATATATTATTATTATTATTATTATTATTATTATTATTATTATGAGTACAATAAATTAGTAAAATGGGGAAATATACTAACACCAGAAATTAAAATACAACCTTAACGTAAAATTTATTATTATTATTATTATTATTTTTAAATTTTAAGTGCACCATGTGCATTGGACACTAGGGTGAGAGTATGCCCCATGCAGCACTATATAGGAAAGTAAAATGTTTAAAAAAATATACTTAAACAATTTTGTATCAAACATGTTTTTTACATAAAATTTACATGTAGTAAGAACAAGTACATAATGATTGATGTTAGCTAGACTGAGAGTCTTCCCTCATTGATTGCGAGATTGGATCAAAAATATGAATTTTGGAATATTAAATATAATATTACAAGGAGTCAAAAACTGATTTCTTTTAAATTATCCGATTGCTAGTTACTTTCCTGAATCACATACCTTCTCTCAACTGCTGTTCGACTTCCTTCCATTCTACACCAAAGAAAGGTAAAACTAACTGTCACTATAGGAACTTCCAAGGGAATAGTTTCAAAATATGAGTACATCAGACAAAGCAGGTAGGTGTAATGGCCACTTATTAGTACCGAGTAGCAACAAAGATCCATTTAATAATGAGTTCTATAGTAATAACGCTGTCTAAAAGGCAGTTGTGGTTATCTACCTTTCGATAAATAGTCGATGCGTTTCTGATGTACTGATCTGTCATCTGCTACTCTCGCAGGAGGGGGAGGCGACTCGGTGGCCACCTCTCCGTGGTCCCTCCAGTTGGGACTGTCAGCGCCATGGCCTGGACGATGCCTTGTGGTAAAGAGCAGATCAGCTTTAATAATGTAAAACACCATTTTCTAGTTGACAGATGTAGGCCTACTATGTAGTCTACATTATTATCCGATGACAATACCTAAAATCTTTGTGTTGGCTCCGTTTTCCTAATTATAAGTTTGAAATACATTATACATTAGACAAGCTAATAATGTATGTGTAAATTACCTCCACGATAATTATTCCTTCGCTGAGCACTGGAAGACATTTTGTTTAAGTAATTATATTCATAGTGTATTTACGTAATTGGGTAATAAGGTGTTGATAAATACTCATGAATATTATTATCCGATAAAAAACTGTTATTTCTTTTCCAATGAAAAGTTGATCGTTGTCGTTCCTGTATTATAGCAACTGTTGCTCTGTTAGAACTATAAGATGAAACATTAGAATATCCATTATTTTAAATTAAACCACTTAACACTACAGTGGAATGTAAGCATGGTAAAGAGGGGTTGCATGGTATGCCAATAGAAGCTAAAGTACACAATATTTAGATACTGTTGACTTACCACTACAAAGTGGACATGAACCTCACGAGCTAACTGGATCTACAGAAGGGTGTGTAGGGAGCAGTGAGGAGGGGTAAGAGAGAGCGCATGCAGACCTTGTCTCTCAAGTTATTGACTACATGATCAAATGCACTGTGAACACAAAAGTGCATTTGTTGGTCTAGTACATGTTATTATACAGCTTGTAGTAGCTTTAGAGGTGGTTACCAGATTGAATAATCTATTGGACTATTTGTTACCAGACAAACACATCACTTTGACAAATATGTCATGTGTTACTAACACTATTTGATTAAGTGTAATTGTGCAACTGGTCTCACTTCCATTCCTGTCCAATTCTTCAATAACCACTGTTCCTTTTTTCTTATCTTTCTTCTCCAAAGCATACAATTTTTTAACCTGCCTCCTTGAACAGCATATTGTAATGATAATTATAAAGATCACAATTACCAGAATGCAAAGAACAACACCAACTACAATTGCAACAATCAGTATAACATTTGTTGATGTCTGAGCAGGATGATTGACAGATGGTGTGACTGTCATGTCTCCTGGATCCGGTGTAGGTGGGTCAACAACCACCTGAAGATCAAGCTGATCCTCTAAAATATTGCTGTACCGACTGCAGCGGATTTCACTAACATTAGTTAAATTTCCAAAGATTCGCAATGGGCCTACAAAGGTTGGAGTCGTTGCATCATAATACTCATCATTGGCAGGCTTGCATTTTCCGATTGCGGAGTACCCTCCTGTGGTGTATGCAATCGGTAGAATATCATTCGTGTTGAGCAGCCTTAGAACACTGAAAGCTAAAAAATCTCCATCTTCGAAATTTATGGAAGTAGGGATTTGAACGCACTCCCTCGAGTCCGTATCCTCAGCAGTAGTGTTTAGAGTGATTCTATTAAAGCCAACTACAGTGAAGTTTTGTGCTGTATCTAATAGAGCTGTTTTGTTCCGCAATATGATCAGATCAATGTCGTAGGACTCCGCCATAGACGAACGACTGTAGCACATTTTCCAAAAAGAAATGCTACCTCCACAGGGGAGGGGCGGATCAGTTTGGACGTATACTGCTGGAGCCAGAGGCCCCTCGATCGAATGATTTGTATTACTTGTTCCGTGACCATATCGACTCTGAATCTCTGAGCAATTCTTCGATAGCACTAAAAATCAAACGATACATCAGTAAAGTTATGAAACCATTGAGAAGCTCTTAACTACACCACTCACCACTGCTCCGTAAAGATAACCATAGAAGAACGAGCACACGCCACCCTACCATATTTCCCTGCTGGAGGTAAATTATTTGTCTCCGTCTTTATACATATATACTGTATACGTAATGTATTAAATGCTTTATCTTATATACAAGTTTATCGTATCTCAGCAGAGCCACTGTGGCTTTGCGGAGGAGGGACACACGAACATGCATACATTAAACCATATAATAAATCGGAACACCGGAAGTAATGCGGTAAAAAGTAATATACAGTACATCCCTCGAGAGTGCTACCGTACTCTCTGATAATACATTTTCAATTTATATGTATATAAGGATACACAAGTAGTTATAATAACCGTTATTGTAACTGGCAATCAAATGATTAGGGTTAACAGTGTCTTTATCATTCTTTGGCATCAGCTATCCCTCCCGGTGTTATGGCAAATGTTGCCTCATTCTCAGGCATATCAGGGCTATCCATCAGTAAAGGAGAATGAACCAATGATGAGATTACAATAAAGTCGATCTTTGACTGTTACCTATCAAAAATCTTTGCTATACGGACTTCTCCCCTCCCCTTCCTCAAGGAGATGCGAGTAGTGGATGCATGAGCCAAGATGTGACCACCAATTGGTTTCTTGGGGTCAGCCTGGAAACTGAAATGAGACACTAGCAGCAGTAATTGCTACATAATATCAATTTTATTAGTCTCCGTACCTCATTGTAGCTGTGTAGCATTTGTTTATACAAGGAGAGAGACAGAGAGACATGAGGTTGGAACAGTACATAAGCTACTAATGGTTGCATGGGAAGGCCCACCTCCAGGGTCAGCTGTCATCTGATTGGTAATGAATACTGCCACATTGTATTCTGTACATAGATAAGATCAGACACTGAATATACAGTATGTGTGTAGGATGGCATTAGGGTTGATACATGTGTACATGCCTTCTGAGATCTTTTGTAGCCTAGATAGCATTTGTGCTAATTTCTGTTGTCTGTCTGCCAACTCTCCTCGACCACTGAAATCAACTCGAAAGAGAGCCATGATAGAGTCAACAATCTGAGATAGTCAAAGCAATATAGTTTAAGAGGTTCAAACTACATAGACATGTGACAAGCCATTTACCATCAGTTTGAACACTCCTGGTTCTTCATAGAACTTTGCTGCCACACTATCCAGCAGTTCCATTTGATGCTCACCTGCAATATACAAAGTATATCCATTCAGGGTCACATATATATACCAGATTACCAGCTCACTTGTGTATGCTCTGGCATAAAGGATATTATCCAACATGGCTGTATGGTCCAAGTTGAACCTGTCAGCTATCTCCCTAAGTCTATCTGGGCGACTGTGCACGTCAGTTAAGACATCAAACAAGTATGGCTTGAGATTACTCGATATGTCATGAATACATACAACATGTCTCTATTGCTGCCTCGTATGTGGGCTTAAGGATACAATGTATTCTAAGTGATAAAGGGGAGTGTATTGGATTACATTTGGCAACATTTTTGGGATAGCATGCACCTACCTCTGTATCAATAAAAACCACCTTCCCTCCGGTATACCCTTGGTTGCCAGGAAGTTGAGCTGACACTGTAGGCAATATACAGCCATTAACTACTATTTAAGGAAGTGACAGCATGTGAAACATACCACAGAGAGTGTGTGATAATTGTGTCTTTCCCGTACGGAATTCTAACAAAATAGAGTAACAAGAAATCTTAAATGTGCGGCAGTATGGCTTTGGCATGCCGTGGATACCTCCAAACACTTCAGTGATGGACATGCTTTCAATACCACCTATAGCATTGCACTTCACTTAAACTCAGACATTATGTCACTTCTTCATTACATAGCACTTACCCCCAAGTAATTTACTACAAATAAAGATAAAGGTAGATTATAAATTGCTATATAGGATTCAATGAAGTTAATTAAATGTTATCTAATTGCTTAAGTGCCAAGGAAATCTAACTCTAATTCATTGCTGCCAGTTGAGACTTTGAACACATTCTTTCTCTTGTCACTAAACTCCAGTGCTGTCAGGAAGCCAGGGTCCTAAATTGACAATATAAATTGGATCTCACAGATTCCTCTAAGTGGCAACTGATGACATTTATGCATAATATGTAATACAAAGTCCATATACGACATAGAGACAATACACATGTACTTGCCTGTATATCATATAATACCTATGGTTGTATACATAGAGTCAGTGGAGCAAACACTTACAATGAGCTTTGCCGAAGCTTCCTGTAATAAGGCAAAGACAAGTTGCATGTAATAGTTGCAGTTTTATACATGCAAATACGGTAAAGCTAATGTTTATATACTTTGATTTTGTCAACTTTAGCTTCTGAAAGACCTTTGATGCTGCAGAGTTTTCTTCGTGTGGTCATTTGTATTCCCTTCATATGGTGAGTATTACAATGGTCAGGTGCAGCGTACAGATGTATAGCTCCTACTGTGCATACCTTAATTGTACATATACCTGCTCCTTTTAACTTCTTTATGTCTGCTACATTCTGCGTGAAGCGAGAGGGAAGAGGAGAGAGATATGAAGACAAAAGATATATAGTATGCACCCATCCTAGCTTCTTCTTACAATGCCATGGCTTTGCAACGCGTCAATATCTTGGAATAGCGTCTCCTAAGTAGATGTAATGGCAAATTTGCAGTATAACCTGGGAACAACTCGATGTTCAACGTACGTCTTCCTCATGAGTCTGAAGGTCTTGTAATGGCTCTTCTAACATGACTCAAGTTATTGCGATATTACAGAAGCAAAGAATCTCCTTTTTGCGTCAGTCGCACACGAATTTACCGGGAAAATTCGATAAACAATTACATCATCGTGTTACTATTATTAGCCACGAACTGAGTCATTGCCTGCAGTGGTGCGAGCTTCTAGCAAGGATGGCTATTTCTGCTCCCGAGTCAATGGACTACTATCTTGTTCTCGACTTTGAGGCAACTTGTGATGACAAGGAACAACCCAAACCTCAGGAAATCATCGAGTTTCCTGTCTTGAAGATCAATGCAAAATCTCTCAAGGAGGAAAGCTGTTTTCATCGTTATGTTAGGCCCACTGCGCATCCTCAGCTAACAAAGTTTTGTACTGACTTGACTGGAATAACGCAGGACATGGTCGGCGGTCAACAACCCTTGGAGGAGGTACTGCTATTATTTGATCAGTGGATTAAGAAGGAAGGCCTACTAGATCCAAATGTAAAGTTTACTTTTGTGACATGCGGAGATTGGGACTTGAACAGGATGCTTCCCTCACAGTGCAAATCCTTTGGTCTCTCCCACCCCCCGTACATGCAGTCCTGGATGAACATCAAATTTGCCTTTCGAGATCTCATGGGTGTCCATCCCAAGGGAATGCCTGACATGTTACAGCTGCTGGATCTACCACTTCTTGGCAGACATCACAGTGGCATTGACGACACCAGAAACATAGCAAGGATTCTTACCAAGCTCGCTGGTCTAGCAGCATCAAAAGGATGCAGTTTGGGTCCTACGAGCTCATACAAGCCCAAACAAAATAGAAAACAAAAGAAGAAATGACAAAAAATATCATAAACTAAAATATTGGGTGCCATTGTATAGTTCCCAATTTTATTAATTTATAATTTAGATATTATTTTGTAAACTAATGTGTTTATTTATATTAGTTGGGTATTGATCTGCTTTTAATTGTCGGGTCACTATTCACTGCCTGTTCCCAATTCTGCCCATCAATTTGGATTATTTTTACTTCCTCAGCTGTTCCAGGATCTAAACAATGCACTGCTATGCCATATCCGTCTGGATTTGATCTTGGTGTGTAGAAGCTTTGAACGCCGCACACTCTACAGAACGTGTGCTTTGCTTTATGAGTGTTGAATGTGTAGCAAGCAATATCGCCTTCTCCCTGCATATACAAGAGGACGGTGGACTAGCTGTAGTAGGATATCTTCACTTGACTCTATGTGAACGTACTTGCAAGAGCTTAAAATCCTTTGCTGGTACAATAAAATGTTTATTTTGTTTCTTTACACAAATACTACAACTGGTAGTCAAAAGATTGGATTAAAGCATTGAAAAAAACACTAACTGCAACCAGCTAGTAATCATTAGTGTATTCATGACTATCCGGCATACTTGCAGTCATAAACCTCCAAAATGGCTGATGCGTACACTTCAAATTTCACTGCACCACAATGACAACCTCCAGTGTGTTTCACCTTTGACGCCATTTTCTTCGAACCACAAGTCCGTGAAAAAATGGCAGTGGAGGAGTTTATGTTTGTCAGTGGTTACGTCTTAGTCGTCAGCACGATAACTGCCCTGGCTATGCTTCTGTTGATTTCCATAAAGTGGCGGGCGCAACAAGGAAGTGAGGTCGTTACGATTGTTGTCCTAGGAGATATCGGAAGAAGTCCGAGGATGCAGTATCACGCCATGTCGCTTGTGAAAACTGGATATCAAGTGGATTTCGTAGGATTTGGAGGTGAATTTGCGCAATCAAAGAACTAGCTTCAGCATCCAGAGCACCCCTTAAATCCGCCACCACTCAGTAGATTCCTAGCTAGACTAGGATATCTCGCATAGAAATCAATAAATGTATATTTGTGTTAGGTTCCACTCCGTTAAAGACACTTGTAGAGAGCAGTCAAGTGCGTTTCCTCCATATTTCTACCACTCCATCCTTCGTTCAAAGTAAGGGCTGGTTATAAGTGCAATACATCAGTACACAATGCTGTATTACCCTGCCTACATTCAGTGACCACGTGCCTCACTACCACGTGTATGCTTGTTTATGTGACTTTCTCTGCTGCTCTCCAGACATTCCTATTTCTACTGTGAGGTACTTTGGGAAGACTGTTTTTCAAATGTTTGCTCTATTCTGGATAATTCTATGTAAAACTAGAAAGTCACAGACTTGTCTAGTTCAGGTATGCAGTATTGCTTGAGAATATCTTGTAACTGGATAATATTCTTTAATGGCATTTAGAAACCAAGGGCTAATGCAATACAAAAATGTTTCAAATGTATATGTCCTATTTAGTTCATTTTGTATTTGAATGCTGCAGACTCCTCCTGCCATCCCAACCTTGGCAGTGGTGTGGGCGTGCTGTCTGATGAGAGGCACCAAGTTTATCATTGATTGGCACAACTATGGCTACACCATCATGGCACTGACACTGGGAAAAAATCATTTTCTGGTCAAAATCTCAGAATGGTACATCATTTGTAATCATGATGTATATAGGTTGGAATGGTCACTATGTGTATCCAATGTATATAGGTGGGAGTGGTCACTATGTGTATCCAATGTATATAGGTGGGAGTGGTCACTATGTGTATCCAATGTATATAGGTGGGAGTGGTCACTATGTGTATCCAATGTATATAGGTGGGAGTGGTCACTATGTGTATCCAATGTATATAGGTGGGAGTGGTCACTATGTATATCCAATGTATATAGGTGGGAGTGGTCACTATGTATATCCAATGTATATAGGTGGGAGTGGTCATTACATATATCCAATGTATATAGGTGGGAGTGGTCACTATATATATCCAATGTATATAGGTGGGAGTGGTCACTATATATATCCAATGTATATAGGTGGGAGTGGTCACTATGTATATCCAATGTATATAGGTGGGAGTGGTCACTATGTATATCCAATGTATATAGGTTGGAATGGTCACTATATATCCAATGTATATAGGTGGGAGTGGTCACTATATATCCAATGTATATAGGTGGGAGTGGTCACTATGTATATCCAATGTATATAGGTGGGAGTGGTCACTATATAGCCAAGTATATAGGTGGGAGTGGTCACTATATATCCAATGTATATAGGTGGGAGTGGTCTCTAAATATCCAATGTACGTAGGTATGAATGGTTCTTTGGCAACAAAGCTGGTACTAGTCTGTGTGTAACTGATGCGATGAAGAAGGATCTCCAGATCAAATGGGGAATAAAGTTAGCTAAAGCATTTAGTGGATAATTAATTCAACAGAACTAATATTCACTTTTATGCTTTAATGCTGAGGAAGAATGCTATATATAACTAATATTTACATTTAGATATATGTAAACACATTTGTTACAGCATTCATAGAAAATTTTATGAATCTTCTTTCCAAACTTATTAAATCTGTACTTTATAAAAAATTTTGTATTACGTAGGTCAGTACTCCTGTATGACCGCCCCCCAGACATGTTTAAGCCCATTCCAGTCAAACGACAACACGAGGTAACTTTACACAACATTATGTGTGTGACTACACGTCTGAATGCGTCTTCCTTTTAGCTTTTCATGAAACTGAAAAATGAATATTCTTGTTTTGATTTGACAGAGGCTTCTGATGTAGAGTGAGTTGCTATGGTTACCAGATTGTTTTTGAAAAGACTTTATTTAAATGTATTAGATTGTAAGTCTTGAGATTGATAAAACATCGAATAATGTGTACTTATTATAACCAATTCAAAAGCTGTTAGATAATGTTTGTAAGAAGACAGGGCTCCAATTTCTTTTTACATGATATTTTGAACACTACTTAGATCAAGTTACAGCCTTCATTTTACAATTTTCCACAGTTTTGTTTCTAGGAATGTACTAATGATTGTAAATGTGTGCTTTCCTACTGTAAATGCTCTCTTTCACTCAAATGAGCAGATTAGGAGATGTGTGATGTCATGTGATGTCATGAAGAGAGTGTCAGCTAGTTAGCCTGGCTGTGCGTAACATTGTCTCAACCTCCTGTCTGTTTCTCCTTCCTTAGAAGAGTGGCCTCCACTATCTTCACCGACAAGGACATGGTCACTTCCACAGTGAGCTTCAGGAAGGACAGGCCTTTCCTCATAGTGAGCAGTACCTCTTGGACAGGTGGGTGTATGAGTGATCACCACATTGCTGCAGTATGTGCTAACCTGACAGTATTACTAATATCTTATATATGTATATATGTGATATAATTATACATAGATACTGTATTTCTCTTTTGATATTCAATGCCAATTTAAAGTACAGGCACAGTAGTATAAGTACAGTAGTACAGGCACAGTAGTATAAGTACAGTAGTACAGGCACAGTAGTATAAGTACAGTAGTACAGGCACAGTAGTACAGGCACAGTAGTACAGGCACAGTAGTATGAATACAGTAGTAAGTGGTTTGGTTAACTCTTGTAGATGTAATTATTGTATGTATTTACAAGGGTTGGTGTCCAGGTGTGTCTTAGAACAGGTGTAGTTGATTGTGTAGTTGACTGTGTAGTTGACTGTGTTGTGGTATGTGATGTGACAGCTCTGTATGGTGAAGATATTTACTGTTGTTCACAGAGGACGAAGACTTCTCGGTACTTCTATCAGCCTTAGAAAGTGAGTTTAGTTTTATGTAGCACTGCATGTATAAAACCGCAAAGATGAAGTAGTTTTTAAATTTCCAGTGAGGATGATCAAGTCTTTGTCACATTCCTCCTTAGTCTCTGTCCATACATGATTATGATCTTAGAGTTGTCACTGTTACATTGTAGTGTAATTGAATGAGATCACCTGTGTATATGCAGTATATGAAACGAGTGCAGTTTTGAAGGGATCCGGACTACCCAACATTCTCTGCATTATAACAGGTACAGGCGTGTTACTATGTACTGATGATCTATGAGTACATTTTGATGAAAATTCACCACATCCGTATTGTTGTGATATCTTTGAGTTGCTTGTATGAATGGTCAGTTTTAATACAAAGTGTCCTCTTAATTATGTGTATTGTTGGACACATTCCCTCTTGTTGATTGCGACATGACATTATCTGTAATACACTTGCTGTCTAGGGAAAGGCCCTCTCAAGACACACTATGAAAAGGAGATCCGAAAGAAGGGACTCAACAGAGTTAAGATCTGCACAATGTGGCTGGAGGCAGAGGACTATCCTGTTATTCTCGGTAATCTGGCAAAGTAGAGATGTAGCCATGTAGCCTCTCAGTGGTTTCTTGTACCTGTATAGTATTACAAAGGAAAGCGAACAAGCTTTGTTACCCAATACTCTTCTAATGCAAAGTCAACTCCTCAAAGTTTTAAGTAGCTTGGATGATGCTATTATATGGGCAGAGTGATCTCGTACCCATGTCCTCACTTTACTGAGAATCTGATGGTAGAGTTTAGTCATGCTTAAGAGTGCACTTATTGAATCAAGTCATGACTGAGACATGACCATGATTGTTCTGTGGCTGCCACCAGGTAATTGTGCAGCTGAAGTCAGGTTGCCTTGACATTATCAGTCTATGGGAACAGCCAATATCACACAGTGTACCCCTGGGTATGGTGGTAGGGGAATTATGATACCTGATCAAATTTCAGATAATAAGTGTACTTGTTTTAAATTCATTAAAGGTTTAATAACTCATTTTTAGAGGTGTTTTCCTTCTACCTATGCTACATATGCTAATGCAACTATCTGATTTGTTTAGTTGTGTTGAAAGACTTTAGTTACATTCTACTTTCCAATTTAATGCCCAACAGTTGACCAATCATTTCTCAGAGACATTCTCCACAATTTGGTTGTTGTTCATTGGGAATACGAGTTAGTTAACTGGACTGTAATTCAATTATATTTAATATCTATTGTTTAATCTTCTACTGCTGTGTTTGGTAATATTGGTGTTATAGATTTACAATTGCTGCTCATTCTATCTCTTTTTACATTGTTTGACAACAATACGAATGACACCCCATCCAATTGGAATACCTTTCTTTTGCCTTTGACATTGAATAGCTTAAGCACTTAATTAGCTGCCTGGGTGAACCTATTGTGCGTATATAAGAGATAATATAATTGTTTTATCCTATCGACTGTTGAAGAGTCTTATTCTATGCTTAGTAGTGCGGTTGTGTACATGGATAACCCAATGCAGCATTTTTCAACATGCTACATCTACTTTAGAGTAAGAGACCTTTAGGAAACATCACTAGTGAGAACTTTAGATGAGGATACAAGAATTTCTCCCTCCTATTTCACCTCTTCTCCACTGGGCCATGTAAAGGCACAGAGACAAGGTCTTGGTTTGCTAGTAGAGTTTGAAGGATTATGCATACAAATTCATGTTGTTATTAACCTACGTATTTGTCTTTTCACTTACACTTAATATGTTTTCAAGTAGGTTCCTCCCATATATGGCATTTTATATATCCCATGTTGCTGCTAATGTCGTGTTCATATAGTAGTAAATGTCCGTCCACACCTGCTGTGACTTGAGACTCATTTCCTGTTGCTTCTACTTCACCATTTGTGTTCCATCCATTCAGTCCTCTTTGATTCATCAGACCTGTGTATTTGTATTTAATGGACATCCAATTTCTGGTCACTCCAGGTTGTGCTGACCTGGGCGTGTCTCTCCACAAGTCCTCTTCGGGGCTGGATCTTCCAATGAAGGTTTGTAGCTGCCTTTCTCAGAGTTGTGTGAGTGCCTTATTCTGCTGTACCCTTCTCTCTTCAGGTGGTCGACATGTTTGGATGTGGGTTGCCTGTGTGTGCTATTGAATTCAACTGGTATGTATAGTGGAGTAGATTTATTCAGTTAGGTCAGTGTGAACAGATAACTTTCTCATTTAGTATCCAAGAATTAGTGCAGCATAAAAGCAATGGACTCATTTTTAATTCTCCAGAATCTCTAGCTAAGCAAATAAAAGTGAGACTAGTACATGCATGTGTTTTTCAAAAGCTGCTCTTGCAAGTAACTTTGTTTATTTTCATGTAGATGTTGAGCAAAGGATTCCCAGAGACTAATGGTATGCTGAAGCAGTTCAGAGAAAATTTAATTTCATTTCAAAGTTTAAGGTGGCATCATTATTGGAAACTTCACGTTCGACCTATTTTGTAAATTCATGAATTAGTTTAACAGTCACGTGATGTAATAATCGCGCCAAATCGTTTTAGATTACCTATATTGTAATCATGCGTAGAAATAGTATAAATCAGTTAGTATTAATATTTTGTGAAGAAACTATCAAAGGGCCACGTTGCTCTAAAGAAGAATTACACGGAAGAATGCTAGTTGAAACACAATAGCTTTAAGAGAAGATAAACCTTTGATTATACGTGAGTTACCAATAAAGCCTTCTAAACATCCTTTAGCCTTGACGGTTTTAATTGAAAGTATTAAGTGTTTTCCCCTGGGAAGCTCTAGCTTGAACTGAATTACTCGGCTCTAGAATATACATGTAGGGCACGTGTATGCAACAACAGTGTCAGTTCTGTTTCATAAAGTATTTTCGTAAGCGTACAATCGGCACTAGAAGTTACCTGAATTGCCATTACACGTATAGCCGCTCATTCGCCTAACATCGGCCGGTTGGATATATGTGTAATTGCCACACTCTAGCGTGCGTCAGTTTACCATCAGTTTGTGAGGAATTTAACCTTGGCCGTTTTTGTTTCAAGGATGACTGTGTTCCGATTACGTAATCAACCCTCTCGCTATGTAAGTGGAATTGATACCTCTTACTAGTCTCTCATGATCTGTTGGTAGCATTAGTTTGGTAACGTTAATGATTGCGCCAACATGGCCACTAAAACTGTGCATATGAATACCTTTACCTTTTAAGGTTGTTCCAAATGTTCACATGTGATCTGCATGCATGCCCAAGGTTAGCCTTTATTTCAGCCAATCAGCATCATCTACAACTTGCTGAAGAAATATTGTTTCCATGCATGAATAGAAATTGATAAATTCAATTCTGCGCTTTGTGTGTTTTGATGTCATTGTCAGGTTTCTATGCTGTTTATGACAATGTTATGTGAAAATTTTATTTCAAGATCATAGTCAAATCTGTTCTAAATTTATTATTCATCTCTCAATATAAAATGTTTCGTAATTTGATATATGACCAGCTGACTAGACACACTTGAATTGTGTTGCCTTAGGAATATGTGCATGCAGGGCTTCACTGTAGAGCATTAGGAAAATAAAGACCCTTCACTATTCCCGTTAATTGCTGAGTGACTGGACCATTCTAGGGCTTAGTTGAGTCACTTATTATAAATTGGTACCACCATATTTCTATGCCATTACTTCCTTTCTTACATTCATCTCTACTTTAAAGAAACCTCTTTTTGAGTTCCTGAAAGTTCAAGATGTTACCATATATCTATTCCATATGTCTGGTACTGTAGGATATGGAGGACATGGACACACTGAGCCCTCCCTCTCCACTGATTGCATTACGACCCAAAGTCTACTGCGATGAGAGTGGTATAGAACTGCTGGAACCTGTCACCATTCCTGGGAGGAACCCTCTGCTCCACAGGAAGGCAAGTCAAGACCATGTATAGTGTAATGGTGAAGTGAAATATCTTGTACCTACCTACCTCATATGTCCCATGTAACTACCTCATATGTCCCATGTACCTACCTCATATGTCCCATGGACCTACCTCATATGTCCCATGGACCTACCTCATATGTCCCATGGACCTACCT
This sequence comes from Chondrosia reniformis, assembly GCA_947172415.1. Classification (NCBI taxonomy): domain Eukaryota; kingdom Metazoa; phylum Porifera; class Demospongiae; order Chondrillida; family Chondrillidae; genus Chondrosia; species Chondrosia reniformis. The sequence goes on from OX359192.1 coordinate 7,597,136, forward strand.
CATATGTCCCATGTACCTACCTCATATGTCCCATGTACCTACCTCATATGTCCCATGTACCTACCTCATATGTCCCATGTACCTACCTCATATGTCCCATGGACCTACCTCATATGTCCCATGTAACTACCTCATATGTCCCATGGACCTACCTCATATGTCCCATGTACCTACCTCATATGTCCCATGTACCTACCTCATATGTCCCATGTAACTACCTCATATGTCCCATGTAACTACCTCATATGTCCCATGGACCTACCTCATATGTCCCATGTACCTACCTCATATGTCCCATGTACCTACCTCATATGTCCCATGGACCTACCTCATATGTCCCATGGACCTACCTCATATGTCCCATGGACCTACCTCATATGTCCCATGTACCTACCTCATATGTCCCATGGACCTACCTCATATGTCCCATGTACCTACCTCATATGTCCCATGTAACTACCTCATATGTCCCATGGACCTACCTCATGTGTCCCATGGACCTACCTCATATGTCCCATGTAACTACCTCATATGTCCCATGGACCTACCTCATATGTCCCATGTACCTACCTCATATGTCCCATGTACCTACCTCATATGTCCCATGTACCTACCTCATATGTCCCATGGACCTACCTCATATGTCCCATGGACCTACCTCATATGTCCCATGTAACTACCTCATATGTCCCATGTAACTACCTCATATGTCCCATGTAACTACCTCATATGTCCCATGTACCTACCTCATATGTCCCATGTACCTACCTCATATGTCCCATGGACCTACCTCATATGTCCCATGTAACTACCTCATATGTCCCATGTAACTACCTCATATGTCCCATGTACCTACCTCATATGTCCCATGTACCTACCTCATATGTCCCATGGACCTACCTCATGTGTCCCATGTACCTACCTCATATGTCCCATGTAACTACCTCATATGTCCCATGGACCTACCTCATATGTCCCATGTAACTACCTCATATGTCCCATGGACCTACCTCATATGTCCCATGTAACTACCTCATATGTCCCATGGACCTACCTCATATGTCCCATGTAACTACCTCATATGTCCCATGTAACTACCTCATATGTCCCATGTAACTACCTCATATGTCCCATGTAACTACCTCATATGTCCCATGTAACTACCTCATATGTCCCATGTAACTACCTCATATGTCCCATGGACCTACCTCATATGTCCCATGTAACTACCTCATATGTCCCATGTAACTACCTCATATGTCCCATGTAACTACCTCATATGTCCCATGTAACTACCTCATATGTCCCATGTAACTACCTCATATGTCCCATGTAACTACCCACATACATTTTATAGACATGATTTGATGTATGTATATGGAAGCAGTGACTGAGCCATTTATTGGATATTACAGCAGCCATGCTTAACACAGATATTAATCAATTTAGTGCCTTACGTAGAACTAGCTCCTTTTCTGTTTTCGTCTCTTCAAAGATGGTAAAGTATAATATTTAAGTGATATTTAATTTAATGAATTTGATCGCTGCTGTTTGTCATGTGTAAATTGAATGTTTGAAGTGTCTCAGTGTGACTGCAGGTAACTGTGTTTGGATTGTCTATCTCTGATGACAGAAAGTTTTTAAAATGTTTAAATTGCTGCTTTGATCATGTGGTTCTCTATAGAAAGGCAATTATTCCCTAATTTGTTAAATGTTGATTTGTAACATGATGTACTCAGGGGATGAGAAGAATGTAATTGATTTTATTTGTACATATTTCTATCACGTGTACCATATATGGATTTCTACGTACACTCAAGAAGTCAATTTTTCAGCTCTTCTCTTTGTGTTTTGTAGAGGACCGGATCGGTTGTTAAAGAGGTTGTATGTCATAAGAAAACTCGCAGTGAATCCAACAGTCCAATGAGTCTCATATCAGAGTGAGTCTGCACACAGTGTTACTTGAATGTAAGTTTGTTGTTCAAAGGACTTATTTGACCAGACTAGGAGTGCTTATAACTTGCTTACTGCTCTAGTAAAACTCTAACTGTATCCTCACCCACTCTGTGGGGTTATCCCAAGGCATACGCAGTCTAGGAAAAGTATACTTTCAGAAATTGTTCATGTGTCTCCACATATTCCAATTAGTTATAGAGCCTGAATAATTATAAATATTCAGGCTCTATAACTAATTACTGAGGCCCAGTTTACCTACCTTCATCAGAAACCTTAGATACGTACGTACCTCATTATCCTCCTGATGTATCCCCTTTTCTCTACATTATTGAGATAGATGTGTCCAGTCTCTTGTGAACCGTTAATCTCTTCCTTCCTTAATCAGGTTGGATATGTCGTCACCAAGACAACCCTCTGTAGAAGTAGAAGCCTGGATCTGTCAGTTTACAGACTTTTCTTTCGAAGACAAAACACGAGCGTTATCCCACCTCATACAGAAGTGAGTATCCTTAACGTAGTCCCCATGTCTACAGTCTGCCCGTTCTATTCACCGACCCATAAAAGTTGTGACAGTCCCCAATCACTCACAGTGTTTATGGTTATTTTAAGGTTGAAGGAAGTTGTTATTTGTATCCTTGTATGTACATAGGTGTGAAACAGGTCATCTGAAATTCCTTAAAGATAACATAGAGTAAGTGTTAATTTGACTGTGTTGTGGACTGTGTTACTTACTTGTTCCTCTGTTGTCCATGTCTATTTTTGTAGAAGACAATTTCAAAGAGATTTCATTTCTTTATTACCTAAAGAGGTAAATGCGTATAATAACAAATTGATGTTGTAGAATCACTGTCTCAACTGACATTTCCTGTGTCATTATGTACTTGATTGTGACTTGGTAGGTTTCCCTTCTCATTCTGAGCTTCCTTGAGCCCCGTGACATGGTAGTTGCATCACAAACGTGTAGAAAATGGCACCTGTTGTGTGAAGACAGCATGTGAGTTGAGGACTATTTTGTAGGCATACCACACATAATCTACATACTTAGCTAATCAGTTATCAAATTATGTTCAGTTAGTGATACAATACTAGAGACAGACATGCCTGTATACACAGTCAATGGGCATATGTCTTTATGTACGTATGTACAATGATTAACTGTTGATGATGGAATTAGAATTTTGTGTTGAATGTGTGTCATTTGTGTTGAGTTTGGGTTCCCTGCCTATTACAGACTTTGGCGAGAGAAGTGCTACCAGGACAATATCACCGAGGAAGATGTAAAAGTGTTAAGAAAGACTTTTAAAAGAAATGTTTCAGAATCTGAAAACCCCTGGAAACATGTAGGTACAATTGTAGTGAACATAAGAGTATTGTTGAAGTTAAACTGTCTTTCTGTGAGGCTCATTAATATCCTATGTAATGATCTGATATATGTCCAGTATTACGTATATGACTACATAAGATTACTATATAGACAGATACGTGTGTGTTTATGTTTAAGACAGTTTCCATATTTTGTATGTAGCTATTCTTAACAAAGAGGAGAGTAGAATATAATTGGAGACACAGTGACCTTAAACCTGCCAAGATCCTGCGTGGTCACGATGAACATGTGGTAAGACTGTTAACACTTTATACATTGCTAGGCAACAGATATACTGAACTTGAATTAATTAGTTAATATTAGCCTGCCTACTCAATGGTGGGAATGTAGCTGTCAGTCATGTAGTCTTGATAGTGCTGTTCCCTTCATGTACGTACGTAGGTTACTTGTCTGCAGTTTCATGGCAACAAGATTGTCAGTGGCTCTGATGATAGCACGCTGAAGGTCTGGCATGCCTCTTCGGGACAAGTAAGTTTTGTTCAAGTGGGTGACTAAGAGTCCCTGTTAGGAAACATTGCCTGACTCTGTTAATATTATAGAAAGCAGACACTGTTCTATCCACACATGTACACCTTGTGTTTGGGGTAACTGTCCATGGTGTGACAGACTAGTTAGCTATTTCCTTTTGAGAAATTGAAGGCAATCTTATACAATGCTTTCCTATGGTTACATCAGAAAGCTTGCTTAATTGTGATTTACTGTACAATACTCCATTTATTTCACCTATCTACCAAAGGTCTGTCCACTGTATGTAATGCATGGAACAGTATTGTAAATGTTACTATATTTAGGTAAACATTACTATATTTAGGTAAACGTTACTATATTTAGGTACATGTTACTATATTTCGGTACACAGTGCTTGCAGACCCTTGTGGGCCACACTGGGGGAGTTTGGTGCAGTGAGTTTGATGGTGAGGTGGTGGTCAGTGGATCTACAGACAGGACCCTCAGAGTAAGTGTGCTGTTGAGTGTCTCAGGATAAGTGTACTTAATGTGTAGTGCATTGCCTGGCAACGTAGCATCTTGCATGAGCGATTGGTAATGTGATAGAAGGACATTTAATCAAGTACTAGTAATATAGTTATATTTACAGCTGACAAAGTAATAAGAGGTACATTTTGAGTGTTCCTCGATCTCTAGAAATGTACTGAAATGATTAACTTGACTGAAAGGTCAATCCATGCTCTTCTTTACAGTCACTTTGCATCCATCTCCTTGGTGTTAACTAATCTGTTTTGACTATTCCTTCAGGTGTGGGATGCTAGTCTGGGAAGGTGTGTGCATGTTCTTCAAGGCCACACCTCCACAGTGCGATGCATGGCAATGCACGGCAAGACAGGTAAGTGGAGCAAGGGAGGGCTGTCTTTCTCTTCCTTTCCTTTGTTACCTCTCAATGGTTATGTTTGTGAGTGCAGTTGTAAGTGGTTCAAGGGATGCCAACTTGAGAATTTGGGACCTAAACAGTGGAACTTGTTCTGGAGTGCTCTCTGGCCATGTTGCGGCCGTTAGATGGTAGGTGTTACTTGTCATTGAAGGACACATTCTCAGCATGTGTTTCATGTAGTTTCACATTTTTAATTCTTGTTTCTCTTAGTGTGCAGTTTGATGGTCGTAAGGTTGTCAGTGGGGCTTACGACTATCTTGTCAAGGTCTGGGATCCAGACACATTTGCATGTCTCTATACTCTGCAAGGACACACTAACAGAGTATATTCCCTACAGGTAAGTACTAGTATCAAAGTACGTATTTAGACATAGACATAGACTGTCATGATTTAGTGTAGTAATTTCCAGTATTACGACATGTAAATGAATGGAATTCTTCTCATGTTCAATTCCAGTTTGATGGGAAATTTATAGTCAGTGGGTCATTGGATACATATATTAGGGTTTGGAATGCTGAGTCGGGTGAATGTGTACATACATTAGCAGGTAAGATATGCATACAAACCTCATGTCTTGGTGTATGTTGTATATATGTATCTCAGAGTCCCTGATTAGGATGATAGTATCTGATTCTTCTGTTAGGTCATAAATCTTTAACAAGTGGAATGGAATTACGAGATAACATCTTGGTGTCAGGCAATGCAGATTCTACTGTCAGAGTAAGTGAGGACTTTGACCTCCTTAGCTGATTAAGTGTACTACTACGTACATAATATGTATTGCATGGTATGTCAGTGGCTGTATAAGTATATCAATAGGTATATAGGTGTATCAGTGGCTGTATAAGTATATCAATAGGTATATAGGTATGTTGGTAGCTGTATAGGTATACTGGTGGGTATATAGGTATGTTGGTAGCTGTATAGGTATACTGGTGGGTATATAGGTATGTTGGTAGCTGTATAGGTATACTGGTGGGTATATAGGTATGTTGGTAGCTGTATAGGTATACTGGTGGGTATATAGGTATGTTGGTAACTGTATAGGTATATAGGTATACTAGAAGTGGTGTTCAGTGTTTTCTCCATTATAATACAGGTCTGGAATATCTTGAGAGGTCAATGTGACCACAAGTTGGAGGGTCCTAACTGCCATGAGAGCGCTGTCACCAGCCTGCAGTTCACTGAAAAGTTTATCATCACTAGTAGCGATGATGGTACGGTGAAGTTATGGGACCTGAGGACTGGAGACTTTATCAGAAATCTAGTCCAGCTGTCCACAGGGGGCAATGGTGAGGCTAGTACTGTCCATTAATGTAGTGCAGAGCTTGAACTGCCAGCTGTAATTACTAATTGCATGCTCCCCATACAGACCTCTTAAATAACCTCTTTTCACTAAAATACATTCTTTGTAATGGTTGTGTATGCAGGAGGAGTAGTATGGAGGGTAAAGTGTACAAATAAGAAGCTCGTTTGTGCAGTTGGAAGCAGAAATGGAGTTGAAGATACCAAATTGCTTGTTTTAGATTTTGACATACAATCTTGAATGAAGTGTCACTCATTCGTTATACGTACTTCCTGAATTATGTCTATATTGTAAACTGTATTGTTTGTTTATTGTTCTCTGTCAACTAATATAACTATATTTGGTGTAATGTAAATAAAAACTTGATTTTTTTTTTTTCCTATATCTGTTATATTTTATCAATAAAAACAGAATATATTAATTTTGTGAATTATGATAACAGTTGTTAGCAGATATAATCGATGATATGATTAACCATACTAAATTTTCACCAAAGCTGCTAGGTTAGTTGAAATATAGTTACAGTATAATTTTGGGTATAAACCCCTTAATAGACTTATGTTGGATAGAAAAGCATACTTTCAATAGTCAAAGTTTGAAAAGCCAAATTTATGAAGTTGCCAAATGTAGAATAAACTGATACACTCTATACAACTGAACAATAAACTGATACACTCTACAACATAACAATAAGATGCTACACATTATAGTGCAGCAAAGCAATAATGTAGTGTAATGATAAAATGATATTAGAATAGAAGTTTATTCTTTCTCTGAAGACTCTAATGTCTCTGCTCCTGATATGAAAGACAATAAATAATTTTTTGACTTCAGGAAATCAAGCTTCAAATTCATACTTACTTCTGTAATGTGTTGGCCAATGATCAATTTCAGTAAATGCTTCCTTTGAAAGTGGACTTAGTGCAACAAACACTGGTCCTACAAACAGAAGGAATATTGATATTCTATCACAGCACCATAACAAATGTAGCAATAATCCTTGTGCTATTTCAAGTTCATTACAGACTTTAGAGTTTAATGCAACCAATAAAAGATTCGAGTACTACTAAATATATAGCTATTACCTGATACTCCCATTAAGACTGAGATAAAAAGTACAGGCTCGCGGTCCCAGGCCCTTTTCAGCCAGGCGAGGGCTGTTCTTGTAGCAGCCATTTTTTACTTACCGTACCGTAAAGTAACGAAATAAAGACGCAATATCTTAGCAACTAGGCAAATGTCTTCGGAAGGCAGCACGTCCGGATCCGTAGTAGTGCAAAACGGAACGAAGGAGGATGAACCTAAGTTAAAGGAAAAGACGTTTAATTTGGACCTAGATAGTATTATAGATAAGCTATTAGCCTACAGGAAAAATCCTGACGCGAAAGAGGCAAGTCAAGCAGCAACTGCTTACTAAAGTTGTTACACGTTTTGCTGTCACTGCAGGTGCAATTACCCGAGTTTCAGGTAAGACAACTCTGTCAAAGAGCTAGAGAAGTGTTCTTGAAGCAGCCCATGCTGTTGGAGTTGGCGGCTCCGGTCAACATCTGTGGCGACATACACGGGCAGTTCAGGGACCTGCTGAGGCACTTTGACCAATGTGGCTATCCACCAACTTCCAACTACCTCTTTCTTGGAGACTATGTGGACAGGTGATCAAGGCTTGGAAGATTAAGAAAATATTTGATTAATTTTAATTTCTAAATGTTGTAGAGGTAAATGTTCACTGGAAACCATCTGTTTGGTACTGGCTTATAAAGTCAAATATCCTGATAATTTCTTTCTCCTAAGAGGAAACCATGAGTGTGCCAGCATAAATAGGCAAGCCTCGTGACATGTGTTACATTGCAATCGTGTTATGACGATGCTGCTCTGTGCTGTAGGATTTATGGGTTTTATGATGAGTGTAAGAGACGTTACAACATCAAGCTATGGAAGACCTTTACCGACTGTTTTAACTGCCTCCCCATTGGTGAGTTTCAGTTGTTAAACTGATGGATGAGATGTTTGAGTATAACCTTCTAAACTACTTTGTGAAGCTGCAGTAGTTGGTGAGGCCATTCTGTGTATGCACGGAGGGCTCTCGCCTGATATCAGTGAACTGGACCAGGTGGGCAGTCATTCTATAACTATGTCAGGTGTGCACTTTTGAACTCTTCACATGTCCTGATACCTAGGTTCGCAACATTGCAAGACCTGTGGATGTACCAGATGATGGAATGATTTGCGACTTACTGTGGTCAGATCCAGATGAGGTTAGGTGTTAACATCACATGGGGTTGTCATCACAATTCCCTGCATACTGCCTTAGGATATCACAGGCTGGGGTGACAGTGATAGAGGAGTCTCTTACACGTTTGGGAGAGATGTGGTGAACAACTTCCTTGAAAAGCACAATCTTGGTCTGATATGCAGGGCCCATCAGGTTATTGATATGTCGTGAAGATTGCTGTATACTGCGTGAATAATTACAAACTTACATTCTATCTGTTGCTTGACTGGTTTAGATGTTAGGCTATCTTCTCGTGTTTGTGTAGGTTGTAGAAGATGGCTACAACTTTTTTGCACAGAGAAAGGTATGTTAGCTGTGGTGCGGTGCTGACTACTTACCAGATGTGTCTCTCTCTGTAGCTTGTAACTTTGTTCAGTGCACCCAACTACTGTGGAGAGTTTGACAATGCTGGAGGGATCATGGTAGTCACAGAGTCCCTTACGTGCTATTTTGCCATCATTGAAGTAAGAGATTGTGCAGCTCAGTGTAGACAGTTATCATATGCTGGCCATCTTTTGTTCTTTAGCCAGTAAAGCAGAAGAAACTAGTGGAAGGAAAGAAGCAAAAGTGAATCAGTCTTCACTGGTGTTGCTTTTATCGTCACTAATCACTTGTAAACACTTTCATCATTTTATATCATGTAACAGTATATACTGTATAATACTGTTTGTCATATGTAAAGGTTGTGTGTACAATTCAAGTACTCGTTTGACCTATTGATCGTATTGCAATAGTTTAACTCTGTATGAAATTGCTTGCTCAGAGGATTTGCTATGTGGTTGTGGTTAGTGTTATCAAACATTCTCGGGCTCATCAAAATGGAAGCACGAACAGAACTGGACGCTCCTTGTGACGACGACGATCCTGTTGTCCACGAGGTTCGCGCAATTCATTAGGTCTGGGACTTTGAACCTGATATAAATATCTCTTTTGTGCAGGTCGATGTATTTTTATCTCATTCATTGTCAGACAAATTATTTTTATTCCAGGTACTGTTTGTAGACACGTCTCGTACGTTACCTACCTTCCGTAGTATCTTAACTGTCAAAATGTACTGTATACTATCCCAATCTATGGCCTCGCAATGCAGTATCCTTTATGCCCAACTCACACGAGCTATGATCCTGCTACCATGAGCCAAGTCAAGGTCAAACCGAACCAGAAGAAAGTAAGAACTGTTAACACAACTTACTGCTGTAATACTCAACATTAGCTGAGTAACAAAGCAACTACCAATCTACCAAATCATGCATTGTCAAGTTACTGTGATCACTGTCACTTGGTGTACAATCTGTATCCCAAGAAGGAATAGGGTCACAATCTCTTGAAGGAGGTCAACAGATACTCTATTCATTATTTAGGTTGCCATGGACCTGACCCTTAAGACTGTCAGTGCAAACTACAGTGACAGCAAGGGAGAGAACATTGCCAACTATGTGGACATGGGGAGTGGATCCACGGAACCCTATTACCCGAGGTACCTCTGGTGGAAATTGTGTTGCTGCCTCCGATATGCTGCATGCTTTGTGCTTGTAGTGGATATATGGACAAACTGACTCTCAATGGAAAGTGCTCTGCAGAGGAGGACACGGGATCACGCTATGCTCTGTGTCTATTGAAGGAGAATGAACTCCACATGACTCCAATCAATGGGGCCTTGCAACTGAGGCCATCCTTTGAGTATCTGGACCACTTTCGGGAAGGAGAACGGAAATCAAAACAGACTGTAGAAGGTGCTTGGTAAAGTGTGGTACATTAGTGCATCCTTCCAGATCAATCTTTTGATCTCTCTCTGTTGGGGTGCAGAGTCGGAGACTGAGACGGAGGAGGAAGAGGCCAAACCAGTCACTGTCTCATTTGCCAGACAAGATGGCAAGGACAGTGCATCACAGATGGATGAGGAGAAGTGGCAAGTGCTGCAACCAATTGGATTTGAAGTTAGTTGTTATGCAACCCATTTATAGACTAATATGATCCACCAGCGTGATCTGACTTTTACTAGCACCCTAAGGCAGACAAGTGTCGTGGAATGCTCTTCTGTGAGAACGAGAGAGAGCTGAGTGTATTCAATATCTCCCCAGAGTAAGTGAACTGTAGCCAACCTACTGCACATAATACTGTACATAATACTGTATATAATACTGTACATAATACTGTATATAATACTGTACATAATACTGTACATAATACTGTATATAATACTGTACATAATACTGTATATAATACTGTACATAATACTGTACATAATACTGCATATAATACTGTATATAATACTGCACATAATACTGCACATAATACTGCACATAATACTGTATATAATACTGTATATAATACTGTACATAATACTGCACATAATACTGTATATAATACTGTATATAATACTGTACATAATACTGCACATAATACTGTATATGCGATCTATAGTTGTCATAATAATGATTTGAATTTAGGCAATATATGAATGATTTATTACCATTAAACGTAAAGATAAAGAGTGAAGAAAAGGCAACTCCTAATGACCAAATATCCTTGTCACTCTTAAAGCAGCTACCACTACAAGATCAAATTAAACAGCTCTTATTGAAAGGTATACACTTATTACATTTCTATTATGACATTATTCTATGACCTGTTCAAAGTTACACTGCATTTCCATTGTATCTCTAGTTGATGTACTTCCGTTTCGAGAGATATGTAATCTGCTCTCACTGAGTGCTGGTCCCTTACAGGAGGAAGCCCTCAGCTGTCTCCCGCAGGTAGCTGTTCTTGTAAATGGCTGCTGGGTTGTCAAAAGTAGATTGATATACAACTCGGAATACATAAGTCCTTCAAACAATGTGGATGGTGATGTTATGTGTCAAGTCAGAGATTACATTGTAAGTCGTGTGTTTCACTCACTTCCTATTATAAACCAATAATTAAGTTAATTGCCTGCTTTAGCTGTACAAGTTCTCCTCTTCACGTGTGATCACACGTAAAGATGTGCTAGAAAACACATTCATTCCCCAAGAGGAGTTGCTGGACATATTAAAAGGCTTGGCTGAACAAAGAGTATCCAAAGGATGGAAGTTCAAATATGAGGAAGACACAGAATTTCTATTAAAATATCCCCAAATTGTTGCTAGTCAGGAGGAGTTGTGGAATGATAATGTAGATTTGTAAGTGCCATCTTCCTGGTACATTAACCTGTTATGAGCTCCTTTTCCAATACTTGGAATGTATACATACATATATGTTACATGTGATTTAGACTAGATATGTCACAGTCAGTGAAGGTAAATAAGCAACCAGCCAGGGTGGGCGCAGTGGATCGCAAGAGAAAGGTTCCATATGGTAAGAAGAGAGTTATAAAAGGAAGAAGAACCAAGAGAGCTTCTGAAAGTGAAACAGATCCCAATGTTGCTCAAGGAGTGGAGGATAGAATGGATACAAGCGAAACACAAGCAGTGATTGTTCCTTCAGTGCAGTTTATCAAATCTGAGCTGCCTGATGTGCTGTGTCAGCAGTCAGAACTAGATTCTGGCACAGCCAGCACGGACCCAGATTCATCAAATCTGAAGGAGTGGTTGGACCATTCAGTTGAGATGGGTATAGTGTCACTGGAAGAACTAAGAGAACAACTAAAGCAGCTACCAGAAGTAAATCCACTCAAGGGACAAGTTATATCAGATGAAGTCTTAATCAGGAGCCTTGCAGAAATTGGCATTGAAGAAGTTATCTATAAGGTAGACCAGGAAAACTATCAAGTATTTAGTATCATATTCTATATCTGAATAACTTTGATATTAGGAGGGAAACAACAGCACCCACCCTAGGCTCTTTGCTCGCTGGAAAATAGAAAATAATGCCGCTCAAAATGAGGTAATTAGGTGACTGCTGTACATTAATTTTATGACAACAATAATGTTTTTTTCTTCTTTAGTTACGACCTATTCTCTTAAACATGTTTAAACACTATAAAAGTGTAAGAAAAAATATCTTTACAGAACAAGCCAAGAAGGAGCTTGCTAAAACACCAAACCCAAAGGAAGTCACAAAAGTGTTCAAGGTAGGGAAGTCCACATTTGTTGTGTGTGTTGTGTCATAAACCTCTCTCCTTTCTCCATATCTAAGGACCTATGCTGGTCTAAAGGGTCTAGTTGGTATCTGCATGGAACATAATTATTGAAAACAAAGTGATTTTTAAATTATTTTATTGTAAATGACTTGCACCAGCATACAAAGTGCAATTCCACAATGTAACTTTTGGAATTTCCAGATTTTATATAAAACCAGTCATGTATCTGTAAAGTAGATATTTTGCAGGTCCTTGTACATTCCTTTGGACACGGTGATGGGAGCTCCTAAGCTAATGGCCCTATGAGGGTCTCTCAGATGGACCAGCCCTTCAGATGGAATATCCAACATGTCTGGGTCTTGCAAGCAATCCTTTATATCACTAAAGGCGACCCTCTTGTTATAATCTGGTTGCCTATATAGATACATAGAGCCAAAATGTGACTAAATTCAAGGTGCACTATGCATATATGTACATACCAGCACAGGACCATTACATGATACACCAGTCTTGGACAGCCAGGAGGAGGAGCTTGGACATAACCTTCCTTCTTCTTCAAAATCAATACCACCTTGAGAGGAAAGATTATATATAATATGAGAAAAGTGTTGGTCATTTGGTCACATATACAAAGACAGGTGTATGTACATATATTATATAAAATATAGAGAAATAAAAATTCATGGTATGAATTATAGTGTACAAGAGAGAGCTACTCCACCAGATTGGCCACCTCCTATATATATACAGTTACAGTGATGAAGAAGAATCAATCCAGAATTACAGTTAACCATTTTCTAATTGACTCCTAGTCAGTGTCACTTAATTGTTTCAAGTCTTTACCTCCTTAGCTGACATTCCAGGGAAGGGTTGCCTTCCAAGTGACCAGATCTCAAACATTAACATTCCATAGCTCCACACATCACTGGCTGGGCTGTATCTCTTGTAGAACAATGCCTAGTTGAGTTACATTAGACTATATAACAAACTGTAAGCCACAGCAAGTTGGTACTATATTACCTCAGGTGATGTCCATCTGATGGGAATTTTCTTACCAGATGAAATGTAGTAAGGATCATAGCTCAAATCTCTCGCCAATCCAAAGTCAGCAATCTGGAAAACAAGCAGTTGTGGTCTACTATAAAGCTTACAGTACAAGTAATCAAAGTATAGTAGTAAGTATATATCAGAACACAATGCTGTGGCCGCAAGTGCTGAACATTTACTTTACAATGTAGGCCGCTGTCCAAAAGAATGTTTCTGGCTGCTAAATCTCTGTGCACAAAGTTCTTTCCAGAGAGATAGACAAGTCCACCTGTAATCTCTGAACAAAATTGAAGGAGTAGACTGGGGAAGGTTGCCAAATCCACAAACTCAATTCTAAAATGGGCAATAAAGCAGAATATTTTAACCTTATAAGGTAAACAAAGACACTCACTCCTTCCTTTGATTAGATAGCCAGGTTAATAGGTCTCCGTTGCTTAGGAACTCCAGCACAAGCATAATCTAATTTGAAGAGGAGAAGGGACAGCAATCTTGAAACTAGTAGTGCGATCACGAGTCTGATCAGCAACCTACAGGATCATCCAGAGTTATTGCTCCCAGCATACGGACTATGTGAGGATGTCTAAACTGTCCCATGATAACTGCTTCCTGTAAAAACTTGACTATTTCTTCATCTCCATAATTCTTTAGTGCCTTAACTGCCACTTCTATATTTCCATAGGGGGTTTCCCATAGTCCCTTCCGGACTTCCCCAAATTGACCCTCTCCCAGTCCACACTCTAACCTATGCATAAGAGATACCCGTAATGACAGTCACATGTAAATGAAGAGTTGCACATTAAGCTAGTTCAACCACATCTGTGTTGGTATTGCTATATCAGAATGCTACACTGACTTAAGATTACATTCACAGATAAAGTCATCACTAATCTAGATATGACTGACTTGACAACTGGCTTTGGGATTTCGATGCACCCTGTTCCTGCAAGCTGATTGTACAGATCTGCTAAGTGTTTGGCTGGTGGAATAAAACTGGTATTTTCATACAATCTTTCTGCATTCACAAATTCACACTACAGTATAAAACAGTACAAGAAATTACTTTTTGTGCAGTGTTGCACAACACTAAATACTTACCACATTTTCTGGATCAATTCCTTCACCTCTCTGTGCTAACAGTCTCTACACAGAGGTAGAGAAAGGGATCAGTTAATATGTCACACTTCTATTCTACTGGCACTCACCTCCTGGCTACTAGGTACAACACTGTAGACCCAATCAGAGACATGGTCAGTAAGTACATGTGTATAATTGTCATCCACATCAGTGTCTTCTTCAGTAGCAGCAGAAAGGGTGGTCAGAACATGTCTTGTGATTGTGTCATAGCCACTCTGAGGGTGGCTGTGACAAGATGGGCTGGCCTGGAGAGGATTGACTGACACAGTAAAGCATCTGGAGAAGGTGTAACTGGTAGTACTGTCATGGCGTGTTACACACTCGTAACCTGGGGGCGGGGCTGCTCTACCAATCCATTCATCATACTGGGTCAGTGGCTCGAGTGTTACTGGTATATCTGTCTCTGCTTGTGATTCATAATGGCTGCTTGTTTGGTCTGGCTGTTGCAGGGATGGGTGTAGGTCAATCTGACTGGGGCTGCCTCCAGTACTAGTTGAGTTAGTCAACATGACACGTTCTATATCAGCAAATTTTGAAATTTAATTAAAATATATGGTTCTAATACTTGTGTGCATTATTAATTAACCTCTTGCTACATTATATTGCACGTTAGCGACGCATTTCTTTGTTCTTCGATATCTTCTGCTTTTCTGCAGACTATATACTGCCAATAGTATAAGTGACACTATTAGGATCGCTGATGCAATAAGAGATCCTAGCACTAGAATAGCTATCCCATAGGTCGGCAGCAAAGGGATGGCTTCAGCTGAAGTGTTCATTTGAGACCGGACAACTCACGTGATTATCACGAGCTGAGCATCCGAGTTTTATTGCAGAGCTACAAAGTTAGCACATGGACGGTAGAATAACAAAAGTATTCAATTAAAAACAGTTGTATCAATAAAGAGAACTGAAATCAACAGATAATGTCAGACGCCGGATATATCCCGGATTTAGACTTAGCGTCTTGTCATGTGAATGTCACGAGGACAAGATGGCGATGTGAGAGTGCAAATGCAGAATGTCTAAGCAAGTTACAATTGCAAGAAGCTTGAAGATTTCAAAATATAAAGAGAAGAAAAAGGAAGAAAACAATGATGCACCACCACTGAACGAAGGTAGCAAGGTAGCTACAAGTGATGTCGACACAGAAGAAGGTATCGTAATCGATTTAGAAGATTTTGAAGAGTTCGAAGATGAAGGTGCGTTTTTAGACAATTTATCACAGGAGGATTCGCTCAAGATATCTAAAGACATTGCTCAAAATGTGGGAGATTTACAGGACACCAGAAAAGACGAACTCAAAACTAAGGATGGTTCTACATGTGTCGGGGAAGCCACTTCAGCGACGAAGAAGGAGCAGGAAAGGGTACCTTTCAACAGTAGTATCTTATTGTCGTCAGCCATTCAACCAGAGAAGTTGGACGGTTTTGACGAGGATGCTGGACAGACATGGACCTATCCAATAAACTATCCTATGAGAGACTATCAGTTCAACATAGCACAGAAAGCTCTCTTCAGGAACACCCTAGTTTCGCTTCCCACTGGACTGGGAAAGACTTTCATTGCCGCAGTAGTGATGTACAACTTTTACAAGTGGTATCCCAGTGGGAAGGTTGTCTTTCTTGCTCCAACCAAACCTCTAGTAGCCCAGCAGATACAGGCCTGCTACAATGTCATGGGAATACAGCAGGAGGTGATGGCTGAAATGACAGGTCAGAATGTTTGTCTACTGCTCAACCATGCAGGCTAGCAACCATTCTATTTGTAGTCTCAGACTACCTGTTTTAGTCATGTGACAGTCATGTGTTAGTGTACTATAGTGCAGGAGCTTGTATTGGTACACATTTCATAAATACCAGGTCTAGGTATGGCATATACTATATCATTTGTATACTGTATGTAAATATTATTGGACAAGACTTAAGGTGATTTATGTAGTTTTTTAGTAAGTCTGGTGAATGGTTTGTATTTCTGTGTGCATTAGGTAATCTGGCTCCCTCCAAGCGCAGTGAACTGTGGTCTTCTAAGAGAGTCTTCTTCCTGACTCCTCAAGTGATTCAGAATGACCTCACCAGACACACCTGTCCAGTTGAGAGTATTGTGTGCATAGTGATTGATGAGGCTCACAGGGCTCTGGGGAACCACGCCTACTGCCAGGTTGGACACACCCCCTAATGCATCATACTAAGTTGCTCACTACATTGTGTGGTTATGTTCAGGTGATACGGCAAATATCAAGCAATTCAAGTCGGTTTAGAGTGCTAGCTCTATCAGCTACACCTGGAGATGATCTGAAGGTACTGACCCCTGGGTAGTGTTTGGCTACTGGTATAATGTAGCAGTGGCATTGAGGACTTGTGCTCCTGCATTTTGGACTCTTCAAGCATTTGTATACCTCTTCTTTCACTTCCACTCTCCCCTCTCACTCTCACTCCCTCTCCCTCTCCCTCCCTCTCCCTCTCACTCCTTCTTCTCTCACTCTCCCTCTCCCTCCCTCTCCCTCTCACTCCTTCTCTCACTCTCCCTCTCCCTCCCTCTCACTCCTTCTCTCACTCTCCCTCTTCCTCTCCCTCCCTCTCCCTCTCACTCCTTCTTCTCTCACTCTCCCTCTCCCTCCCTCCCCTCTCACTCTCACTCCTCTCCCTCTCACTCCTCTCCCTCTCCTCTCCCTCTCACTCCCTCTCCCTTTCACTCCCTCTCCTCTCACTCCTCTCCCTCTCCCTCTCCCTCCCCACTAGGCCGTTCAGCAGGTGGTGACAAATCTCAACATTGCTCATATAGAGTTGAGAGCGGAGGACTCATTTGATATTCAAGCTTACACACACAAAAGGAAAACTGAAAAGATTGTTGTACCACTTGAAGGAGAAATACTTCGCCTCAAAACAGAGTACCTCAAAGTAAAGATATAAGAGATACCCATGTTCATGTGAATGATTTTCTTTTTTATTTGGTTGTTAGGTACTTCAGGTAATTTTACAACGACTTGTGAATAGGAAGGTCATGTATTCCGTTGATCCAGAGAGATTGCACAAGTTTCAGCTCTTACAAGCAAGAGACAGATTTAGAATGAATCCACCTCCAAATGTTAATGTAGGCAACCACTCTATTGCAGTATTCTCTCCTTGTACATACAGTGTATGAAGAGATGTATCTTTGTTTGTAGTCCAGAGGTCAGGCTGGGCAGATTGAAGGAGACTTTGCACTGGCTATCAGCCTGTATCATGCTTATGAACTGCTGGAGCTCCATGGAATGAGAAATTTTTATCACTTCTTGAAGAACAATGTTTTCAAGGGTCATGGTGCCTTTCGAGCTCGAAGTGAATTGGGAAAGAATGCTGTCTTGGCGGAGCTACTGCAAACCTTAGAGGAGTCCTATGGAGAAGGTGAAGGTGAAGGTGTAGATGGAGAAGAACCCTCCTTAGCTCGGCAACCCTCTGAGAATGTTGGGAGCTGTTGGAAACCTCAGCCACTTCAGAGTGGAGCCTTCATGTACAGCCATCCGAAGCTTAAGAAATTGGAAGAAATAGTTGTAAACCATTTTAAGAGGTTTTCAGAGACGGCCTCTTCCTCCAAGTCCCTCATTGAGACTAGAGTGATGATATTTTCACAGTACAGGGAGAGTGTGAAGGAGATAGCCGACCTTCTTTCAAGGAATTCCCCCCTTATTCGAGTAATGAGTTTTGTGGGGCATGCTAGTAGTTCTAAGAACAAAAAGGGTCTTTCTCAAAAGGAACAACTCGAGGTACAGCGCATCAATCCACTTACCTGACACTAGCACAGACAGGCCTTAACTGACTGACATTCCCTTATTACATTAAAAGTGATTGCATAAATTATTCAAAGTTGTTAACTTTATTTCAAACAATAATTTGCTCTAATGAAAACTGGAGATTGTCATCACGTTACTGATAACTCTTATTTGACTGTCACCAGATCACTTTCCTGTACCTGATATTTGCGTTGCAGCACTGTTAGATCCTTCCAATGGTCATGAATCAACTTTGTATCCTATTTCTCTAGGTTGTGCGAAAGTTTCGTTCAGGAGGTTATAACACACTGGTGGCCACTTGTGTCGGAGAGGAGGGATTGGACATTGGAGAAGTGGATCTCATTGTCTGCTTTGATGCCAACAAATCTCCTGTTAGGTATGCATGTAGTGTATGCTTGTAGTTTACATATATGCATCTCTATATCTAGCTATGAACATGTGTAAAATAGGATTATGTGCATACATTATTCATGTGTCTTTTCTTGCATACTTTACATTGAAGAAGGTCTCTAGAAAGTCTTTGAAAAGTTGTAGATACTTCACATTCAGTTTGGTTTTGTCACATGCGTAGGTTGGTACAGAGAATGGGACGGACAGGAAGAAAGAGGGATGGTAGAATTGTGTCACTGATGACAGAGGGCAGAGAAGAACAGGTCTGTTTGTATTGCTTTCTTGTCCCGTTTGGTGTGTTAATATTTCATTCTAAATTGTGTATGTCAATCTACTGTAGATGCACATGAAAAGTCTGTCCAACAAGAATCATATTCACAAGGCCATTCAAGAGCATTGTAAAAATCTCGTCTTCTTCCAGAACAGTCCTCGGATGGTTCCAAGGCAAATTCAGCCAACACTACACAAGAAGCACTTTAAGATTGGTGAATTTAACTCTGAAGCTGGTAAGAAAGTTGCAACATCTTCAAAGGGGAAAAATAAAAATGAAGGGAAGCAGAGTAGACTGAGCTTTGGTCTTCCGGTTGACCAGAAGTCTTTAACTTGTCTATCTGATGCTGAACTCTTGGAATGGAAAGAAAGGTATGCTATCTCTGAAGGAGAAGCTAGCAACATGGAGTCGTGCATAAGGAACACACTGACACCTTCACTGGTGTCTGCTGCATTCCTTGAACAAGCATCATCCAAAGGACGACGTTCATCTTTGGTAAGGTTGCCCATCTCTAGCACATTTGTAGTTTGGTAAGGTTGCCCATCTCTAGCACATTTGTAGTTTGGTAAATGGTTAAAACGAGCAAGCTATACTTATTAGCTCCTAATCTGTATCAACATTTGAAAGCAATCCCATTAAGGCACTCTTGATAAATATTTTACTTGTTTAACGGAAGATTTTCTTTTATGATTGTTCTGTCATTTCCACCCTGTATTTAGCTCTCACAAGAGATAATGAAGACATTCCAAGATGGCATACTTCATGCCCATGAAGACAGGCCATTCAATGTTGCTAAATGGTACAGCTGGCAGACAGCACCGGGTTATCCTAAATCTGTGCCTTTCTCTGATCAAACACAAAAGTACATGAAGGTCTATGACTTTATGGATTACATGGAGAGCAACCCTGAAGTAGCGTCCAGTTATGACGTGGAAATGAAGACATTCCTTAAGGAGGAAGATGTGAATGTTGAGGAGGTAGGGAGGAGCTGCAGTGTTGAGGGAGATGAGATATGTCAGAGGAGACCGCAGAAGAGAATGGTTATTGTGTCTGATGAAGATGAAGATGATTTTGAGATTAGAGGTCCATCCACTGTTAATATGGCAACCAATGCTCAACCAGCTTCTTGCAATAGGGAAAGTCCCAAGCAGAGCACACCATTCCATAAAATTCATGAGTCTTGTGGAGATGCCTCACCTCATATAGTGGATACAATTGTACCTCCTCCTCCCTCCCTCTCTCAGCTGGACTGGATTGACCACCTTTCACAGTCCCAGTCAATATCCCAAGTGAATGCCTCCAAAGCCTCCCCCCTTTCCCTCTCTCTCGTCAGTCCTTGGAGCCTAAGGGAAAACTTCCCCAATCTTGACAGTGGGGAAAACCCTAAAACAGAAAAGCCACCAAAAGACTCTCAAGTCACCTTTAAGGCTCCGCCTCCTTTAGAGCTGGTATCTTCAAGAGCAGATTTAGCTACGGTTTCCGAGAAGGATTCTGATCTCAGTGACTATCCTAAAAAGCAAGAAATGGAAAATCAGGCGGAATTCACTGCAGATGACAAATTAACTGAAGAAAATGTATTACAGAGAGATATCCAAGAACCCAATTATACAAAGGATCTAGCATGCCTATCCCCATCAATTCTAGATGGACCTGGTGAAAAGTTTGACACTCCAGAATCACTTCATGAATATAAAGCTGGAAATAAGTATAGCATTTCTACTCCAAACATTGGCAGTCTAAATAGTCCAAACTACCAGCCAACTGTTACCCTTATAGAAGAAGATGGAGATGAGGAAGATGAATCCATACTTGTTTGCAATAGGAGAAGGAAGCATATTCCACAAAGAAATGCCCTACTGACCCCTTCACCGATTGTTGGAGGACCTCTCCGCTCTGCTCTCAAGAGGCCACTAGCTGGGAATAGTACCAACAGCGAGGCCGACTCGCCAATCCACAAAAGGTCACGTACATCAAAGTCAAGAGCTACCTTCAAGTCAGATGACAGCCTAGTGGAAGAGCACTCACTGATAGAAGACATAGATAGTGGCGATAGTTGTGAGCAAAGTGATGAAGATTGGCAAAAATGTGAAAAGAAATTCTTCAGAAATACTGCCAAAGGCTTCATTGACAAAGAAGCTGTGCTCTCTGATGGTGACATTGGTCAGTATTCATCAGATGAACCTGAAGGTATGCAGGATAACTACAATATTGATGATAGCTTCATCAACGATGCGACAATGTTGACTCAAATAACTCCAACCCAGAAGTTGAGAAAACACAAACAAAAGAAGAGTGTAGCTACTTTTAACTCATACGCCATGTACCAGAAATCCCTAAGAAGTCCTCTTGACAGCCTCTTTCCTAGCAGAATGAAGAACGCCAATATGAAGCCACGTATGGTGTTCAGTCAGAGGCATGGCATTATTCGTAAGTATGCAAGGAAAGCTGGATTGAAGATACCTGAGGACCACAATGTAAAATCAAAATCATCAGATAGTCTAATGGATATCTCCGTGACCACTGGATGTTCAACTGGTAGAGAAGAGGATGAGGAAAGTGAAGCTGAAGAAGTGCTTGTTCACTATGATGAGGAAAGTGAAGCTGAAGAAGTGCTTGTTCGCTACATTGATGGGCAGTCAGTGAATCCGTGTAATTGTGAGGAACATGTGAACATAAGCAATGAAGATAATGAGACTGAGCACAAATGTGACCTCACAGCTGAGTTGTACAAAGATTTAATGGATGACTTTCCTACTGACAAGGAACAAGACAACGCTGAAAGCCAACTATTCATGGATCCTTTTAAACAGGATACCTTACCTTATAAGGACATGCCTGCAAGAAAATCAGCCTTGTGTAATCACACCTCTCCTTCAAACTTTACACATTTATCTCACTCAATGAAAACAGAGAGCATTCAAAAACAGCATGCTGGTAGTAGCAACAGACCTTGTTCTCCTTCACCAGACTTCAGGATATTGAGACCAAACTCAGCCTTGACAACCAGTTATGGTGAACCAACCCGAAATGTAACCACTTCTGATTCAAGAGCTACCACTTCTGAGTCAAGAGCGACCACTTCTGATTCAAGAGCTACCACTTCTGATTCAAGAGCTACCACTTCTGATTCAAGAGCGACCACTTCTGATTCAAGAGCTACCACTTCTGATTCAAGAGCTACCACTTCTGATTCAAGAGCTACCACTTCTGAGTCAAGAGCTACCACTTCTGATTCAAGAGCGACCACTTCTGATTCAAAAGCGACCACTTCTGATTCAAGAGCGACCACTTCTGATTCAAGAGCTACCACTTCTGATTCAAGAGCTACCACTTCTGATTCAAGAGCGACCACTTCTGATTCAAGAGCTACCACTTCTGATTCAAGAGCTACCACTTCTGATTCAAGAGCTACCACTTCTGAGTCAAGAGCTACCACTTCTGATTCAAGAGCTACCACTTCTGATTCAAGAGCGACCACTTCTGATTCAAGAGCTACCACTTCTGAGTCAAGAGCTACCACTTCTGATTCAAGAGCTACCACTTCTGAGTCAAGAGCTACCACTTCTGAGTCAAGAGCTACCACTTCTGATTCAAGAGCTACCACTTCTGATTCCAGAGCGATCACTTCTGATTCAAGATCGACCACTTCTGATTCAAGAGCTACCACTTCTGATTCAAGAGCTACCACTTCTGATTCAAGAGCGACCACTTCTAATTCAAGAGCGACCATCACCTTTGCTGTACCAGCCAGAAGTAAAACCCTGTCTAATACCAATGTCTTCACGCCACTTATTGGACCAGGAATAATGGTTAGTTGTTCGAGGACAAGTGGCATGGCATCTTTTACTTATTTGACTATTTTGCAATTTTCTAGAGGTATCCTCCTGAAAAAATGGCTATAGGACAGTGGAGTGAAAGGTTTAAGCACTTTTCTCTTGGCATGGATGAGTGGCTGTGTAGCAGTGGAGAAGAGGAAGTAGGGGATATTGTTGAGAACGAAGATGAGATATTAACACAGATTGAATCAGACCTCTCCTTTTCAATGTGTAATAGTCCCTCTCCTGAAGTAGCCAATGAAAAGAATGGGACTTCCCCTCAGCCAGCTAGTATTTCCCTACCAAGCTCTCCTATCAATGGTGCAGGAATGCTTAATAAATCAGGAGCTCCTGAAAGAGAACCTGGAAGGACTTGGCCAATTGAAAATAACTCTTTATTAACAAAACTTAAGCTTCAGGTTGATTCAAAAGGATCCAGAGTAAGTTATATCTTCTACCTAAGTTAGGGGTACAGTATTATTTGACCTACTTTGGCTCCAAGAAAGGATATGTATATATATATACATGTAACACTCATGCTCCTTACAAAATATATATACATGGCATATATATGTGTTAGGACACTAAACTGAGAATCTTAGCTGATTCAAGGGAAATTGCCAAATCCTTGGTGAGTCCAGTTAAATTGGTATGGTGTGTCTAATGTTCGGCTTGGAGTAAGTTAGGTAAATAATAATTTCTCATTTATATATTTCCATAACAGATAGTCACCATTCTTCGCCAAACCCACAATATCACAGTTGATGTGGGTCATCTCAGAACCTGTTCCTTTGCTGTCAGCTACAGAATGGCAGTTGAGCGCAGAACTGTTTCAGAGCTAAGCACCCCGTCGACTTTCACTAAAATAGCTGAAAGGTTAAGGAACGCAGGACAGTTCTATGCAAAGAGATGTCTTATTATTGAGAAAGATAGAATCCGAGAAAATAGGAAAATTTGGTTAGTAAAGTAATAGAAATGTATGAGATTTAGAAGGGACTGGTTAGGTTGATCTCTTTAAGGTTAGGCTCTTCTGGGTCTGTCATTCATAGGCAATGGCTAGACCCACTTTCTGCTGAATACTTTAATAGAGCTTACATTAGTGTCCATTAAGTGCTAAAACAATAACATTAACCATTAAATAAATAAGTTGAACTACAAAATACCATTCATTCTACTTAGTCTATAGTTATAAAATGGCTGCCTGTAAGCAATGCCTATTCAATTGCAGTAAATCTTGTTAAATGTCAGAGTCCCTGAGTTCTAATGTTTATGAAATCTTCTGGAATTGCCCAAATCTGCAATTCATATTTCTAAACTATTAGGAACACAATAGCAATTAGAGTCGATTCCCATACACACACTGTTCCCCCGAACAGTATACACTATCTATCGCGTTGAGATTATGTACACTTGTACATCTCTATTTGGTTGATATGTGAAAAGTTATTGCATAAATCATACACAAAGGCTATGATGAATGTGGTTGGTTGGTGTGGTTATTATTTGCTTTGAGTGTACAAATGTATATTAGCAATTCCACGTATGGATATCAAGACTACAAGTTATTTTTACAGGGCAAAGGCACCAAAGTCTGCTAGCTCCTATGAACATCATCTTTGTCAACTACTACAGACTAATATAACAGTACTACACAGTGATGGCTCAGGTATGAGACAGTGTTGGTCTCCTTTTTGACTTTCATTCCACGTGCTCTCAGTAAAGAATTAAGTTAAGAATTAAATCTGTTTCCTCTATATATAGACATGACTGCTTCATTGATGGCCAAGCTAGCTCAAAAAGAGTTTCAAAGTGGATATAGAATCATACATCCCTTCCCATCTACAAAGAATGGTGAAACTGTAAGACAAATTATGGCTATATATATTATTATTTTTGCTGGCTTTATTTGATAATGCATATATATATATGTATAGATGATGAAGATACTACTTGAAATTGAAACACTGAATGTTCCTCTAATCCTTACATTGTGTGGCTCATTTAATAATATTGCTCAAATAGCACAAAGGTTGGTCACCATCTACTCCTTCCCTATACTCCTCCCCTCTACTCCTCCCCTCCTCGCCTATCATATTATTGTGTTTTTCCTATGTATATAGCACTTCAAAAGAATTGTGTACAAGATTTTCATATTTGTCATGTAATGAAGCAAGCAAACTTATTGACTTTTTTAAACATAAATTTTGTTCTGAGTTGGTGTGATTAACTAAGCAAATGTTGTTTAAATTTAATTTGTGTTGTTTGTTGAATCTAGCACCATCTATTTTCTATTTGGCTCACTAATAGAACAGCTACTACAATAATGTCTATTTTATGACTCTTACACTATAAAGATTTCATGGAATGCTCTAATTTTTGGGTATTAAGTTGATTTCTGTTTTGTACATCTAAATTCATTGGAACCCCTGCTCACCTCTCTAGACGGGCACTTCTAGTTATATACCTGTCTATGCAGCCACATAATTTATAGGTCAGGTAAATTACTAATCCCTCTAGCTGTATGTATTTCCGGTTACATGGTATGGACATAAACCTTAATTCAGCAGATTAATGTATTGGCTAATTGCATCCATACGAATAGCTAAAGTATATTGTAATGTTATTGAAAGATGTCGATCGTTGGAATGGATCAGCTAGAGTCGTATGCCTTTGGTGTGTCAGTTGTAGTCGCTTTTCTTCTGCTGATACCAATATTATCGCTTGTAGTCTTTTCATTTCGCTGTTGCATTAAGATAAGGAGAACAGCTGGCAAAACACCTAGAGTCCACTACGTAGTTGGACAAGGTATAGGAATATATTATTATTATTATTATTATTATTATTATTATTATTATTATATATGGCACATGCATGTTCTTCTATAAGTTATCTTCTTATCGTATACAGATAGTGTGTCAATAGAAGTGCATAGCGATGTGTACGAAGAAATGCATACAGCTACAGAGAACACCGTTAACTCAGATTTCATCGAATTTCCTGCGGCAAGATTATCGGGATCCGAAGTACACCAAGAAGATTATTTCATTCCTAAAAATCGAGCTGTATCAAAACAAAAGAGTACTATTGAATACAGTACTGTCGGGGCCTATAGTGTGGAAGACAATGACGAGTGTGTGACTGATAATTCTGACAATGAAAATGGATACGAATACGTAGCAAAACCAGTTAAAAGTGATACCTATGTAGCACGTACTCCAAAGACTGTCAACCCAAGAAGCGAAGATTACGAAATTGTAGAATTCAATGCTCATGCAACAGATGAAGGTCTTTATGAACCAGTGATTGTCACTAAGGAAGAACCGTATACTAAGCTTAAGGTCAAGAAAAAATATTATTAAACATAATAGTAGGGAATTCATCTAGGATGCATGGATGTGCTTAATTTTTAATTAATGAATATTATTTGCCAAATCATGAATTTCTTCATATATATACGTATATACAAATGGTTGGTTAATGCACAACAATGTACATGAATTTAAATGCATACCAGCTAGCTATATTATACATGAAAATCTAAGATACCATTTTCCTACATTATCCATGGTATGCACTAATATATAATATTATTATTCTAAACTATATCTTAGTTCAATGTACATGGTATATATGCCAGATTTGGTGTGTATATAATATATGCTGCTGCTATATTAATTTAGTAAGTTAAACATGTTAATAACACTTTAACTAACTACCCATGCAAGATATTCAATGTATACAGTTTACAATTTAGGCAGGTTTCTGTTTTTATATATGAAATGCACTATGCTTGTGCATCACTTTCAACACACATTTTATGAGGTATATGCACTTTGTAGTTATTTGTGCAAGAACTAGAATACACAGATGAGTGAGTCCATGCAGAGTTTTCTTAATCCAGATGACTGGGTCTTTTATCCATACAGTTATACTTCCAAAAGCCAGATTAGAAGGAGTCTGCTCAAATTACTAATTCCTCTATACATGGTATGGACTTAAACCTTAAGATCAGCAGATTAGTGTCTTGTTAATTATTACATCCATACAAATAGCTAAAGTATATTATAATGTTATTTAAAGATGTCGGTTCTTCATTGACACATATACCATTATAGCTATAATAGCTATAGTCAATCTAAGATTGGCTTTACTTATATTTAAAATGCTTCCAATGGCCCTAGACCTATAATGTAAGAATTCATTATCAGCGAGATTAAAGCTATATATGTACAGTGTCACACAGTCTTGCATGTACACAGAAACTGATCCATGATTCAATTCACTTGTGGAAGCCATGCAAGTGTGGAAAAGACATCATGCAAACAAGCTACCTACCTGATCTAAATTATGTGGCTGCATATACAGGTAACTAGCTATAGAAGTGCCCGTCTAGAGAGGTGAGTAGGGGTTCCAATAAATTAAAATGTACAAAACAAAATCCAACTTAATGGCTAAAATTGGAGCATTCCATGCAATCTTTGTAAGAGTCATAAAATAGACATTATATTGTAGTAGTTGGTCTATCAGTATCATGCATGGGAGTGAACCTTGCATGGTCAATTGTCAATGAATACGTGTGTGTGTGCATGTGTGGGTGATGATGAATAAAGATTACAAGCTAATTTATACCAAATTTACTGATAAAACTGAAAACAAGTTTTGTGTGTTTACCAAAGATAGTTAATTGCAAATAAAAATCATTATCAATTTAATTTCTCATTGTTCAAGAATTTGAGCATATCTTTGTGGCCTCCGATTATAAAGAATAGGTGAGTTGTTTCCGATAATCAATTAAGGTGGTCGATAATTGATATCGTACTTTTGCGAAACTTCATGGTGTCTATGGAATGTCGTTACGAAAAGATGTCGGTCGTTGGAACGGATCAGCTAGAGTCGTATGCCTTTGGTGTGTCAGTTGTAGTCGCTTTTCTTCTGCTGATACCAATATTATCGCTTGTAGTCTTTTCTATTCGCTGTTGCATTAAGGTTAGGAGAACAGCTGGCAAAACACCTAGAGTCCACTACGTAGTTGGAGAAGGTATGGATCGCCTTTTCTACGCGTGTAAATACTAATTATCATATATCTTAAATATATTATCATAGATTGTGTCTCAATAGAAGTGTGCAGCAATGAGTATGAAGGATTGCATACAATTGCCAGCGACAACCTAAAATCAGAATACATCGAGTTTCCTGCGGCGAGACAATACCTCAGAGCAAATTCTATCCCTGAAGCACATACTCCTACTGAAATGGATTTGTACGAGACCGTCGATTCCGGAGATGACAACGACAATTACGAAATTGTAATTGATCATAACCCTTGCTATACAACCTTTGGCACCTTCACAGGATACATTTATGTACCAGATGCTGTAAGTTTAGTCATCCTATGGATCTCTCTTTTTTCCCCCAAATATGTTACATTTAATTACCTAGAGGACTAGAAGTGGAAGCTGCAGTGGGTATGTTATAAACTCACTGGAGGAAATGGAAAACATAGTAAGGAGACCTTTAATATTCAACATTTGTGGTGTCCAAACTGTATAGATAGCATTGCAACTCTACTTCTTTTCCTTCTTTTTCCAGTATGAATCAGTATTGGATATCTACATTGACCCACCGGATACTATTAATGAACTATACACGCAACTCTTCCATCATAAATGTGTAGAAATCCCAAAAATTAACATTAGGTAAATATTTGTTAATTTTCAAGGTAGAATCAAGTATGCTTGAGGACTGTCTTGTGTTACCCCGCCTCCAAAGAAATGTTACTACTAAATATAAGACCTAAGGGTAGACCTATGTAATGTGTCCTACATGTGTCTTTGTCATAAATCGTTTTAGTACCCCAAATCCTACATTCCTTTCATAAAATCCAATGTCTTAATTAACACCTCATTCAACTTTTTGGCACCAAAATTGTATTAAAAGACAAAGATTCCCAGGATCATTAATGAAGGGTGGACTTCCCAGAAATAGCTTTCTGGCCCAGTGGGAGAAGAAGGAGAAGGAAAACTCTTGTATCCTCAGCCAAAGCTCTCACTAGGTTTAGTTCCCTATAGCCCTTTTAATCTAAAGTAGATGTAGCATGTGGAAAATGGTGTGTTTGATTATTCATATATTTGCTCTTAATTAAATCACACACTCATCATGTAGGGATTGTGTTGCAATAGGTGAGGGTGTATTTGGTAATATGTACAAAGGAATATGGGACCATCCATATAAGATAGAAAGCGTGCCTGTTGCTGTTAAGTCCTTAAAGACTGAAGCTTCAGAGATAGAAAAAGTCAAGTTTCTTCAAGAGGCAGCCATCTCTGCACAGTTTAAGCATCCAAATATCATTAACCTCTATGGGGTTGTCACATTGGAGGACCCAGTTAGTGTCATTTAATAGATCTTAAAATTTAGAAATTAATTACATATATTTTTACTATATATATTTTTTAAAGATGTCATTGATTTTTGAACATCTTGAAAAACTTGATCTCTTGGCTTGGCTAAAGGAACAGAAGTTGAAGTAATTTTTTATTAAAAATACATAATTGGATTAATTATGTTGAGGAATGTTGCATTGTCACATAGGTCTATTCCCTTAAATGTAAACCTGTTATTAAAGTTTTGTCGTGAGATTGCAGAAGGAATGAAGTACTTGTCTCTCAAAGGCTTCATACATCGTGATCTAGCAGCAAGAAACATCTTGTTGGATAAAGACATGAAATGCAAGGTATGTCTGTGTATGTCTTAAATATTTACTTTCAGTTTCATTGTGCTATGGCTAATGCATGAGTGTCTGCTTGTCTGTTTATTGTCCATTTCAGATATCAGACTTTGGTCTTACTAGAGAACTTGGTCAAGATTCTTACTACATGACTGGTGGTATTGACATTCCTGTCAGATGGACACCACCTGAAGTATGCCAGCACACTTAATCTAGGTCATACCTTGTCCAGATCTCATGCATGTCATACTGACTTGTTCAGGTCATCATTTATGGAAAGTACAGCCAGTCCAGTGATGTGTGGA
Source organism: Chondrosia reniformis (assembly GCA_947172415.1). NCBI lineage: Eukaryota > Metazoa > Porifera > Demospongiae > Chondrillida > Chondrillidae > Chondrosia > Chondrosia reniformis. The sequence continues at coordinate 7,626,956 of OX359192.1, forward strand.
GCTATGGAATGTTACTATTTGAGATCTGGTCACTTGGAGAAGAACCCTTCCCAGAGTGTGATGTTAAAGAAGTGATGACTATATTTCAGACAGACAAGTTGTACCTACAACCTCCTCCTCCTGGTTGCCCAAGACAACTGTATCAATTAATGGTTCTGTGCTGGTAGGTTGCTACTGGAACTTGTAATAGGAGTGAAGCATTTAGTCTCCCAAGTGTCCTTAATTCCAAGATTGCATAATATTTGTTTAGTGTTCTCCATATACATATAAATTAGATAATATATATTCTTAGAATCTGTCATGATCATTTGATTGGTGTGCTTGGTTAGTTGGCATAATATTTTCTATCCAGTTAACTGTTTTCCAGATGATAAATGAACTACATGCATTTCTATTCTGTAGGAACCCAAATCATCATGAACGTCCTCGATTTGAGGATATTCTACAGCATCTTTCTGATGACGACAGTTATCTGCTGAAAATACCTGAGGGTTCACTGCAGAGTGTAAAGGATGCGGAGAAGGCAAAGCTCCTAGGTGCTCCTCTGATGTATGCTAAAGATTTGTATGAAGATTTGCAATACTATTACAAATCAACAGAAATGTATATTTAATGTGCACTCAGTTCTTTGGTCTCCATGGAAACACTCACACTCTGTTTAAAGATATAATTAGACTTTAGTCATTCAATTCAAGTGTATTATCTGGATACATGCCTACATCTGTTGACTCACCTGCACTGTATGAGCATATACCACCTGCAAGTATCATCTTTTTTTTCCTGTTTTTCTTTCTACCTTTTTCCTTTTTCCTTTTCCTTTTTCTCAAAATAGGCCAATATATATAGAGAGAAATATTGTACATTGCGGATGCCGCACTGCACTGGATATATATACACATGCAATATTGAAACAAGTTTTAATGATATTCATTGTTAGAACAATCGTGTCTGTTTGAAAGTTCAATCGCATAAATTTAATGCGTAATTGGGGCGAGCCTGAGTGAGGATATGAACAATAAAAAGAAACTTCGACTAATAAATTCAGTTCGAGTGTTCTATAAAGTTGGACAAAGTAAGCAGAATTCAGTCAAAATAGAATACATAGTACTGCAGCAGTGCATTGCGACACTTATACATGTAAAACGCCATAGCTTTATCCCTACGTGCCTACAATCCCCCTTATCTTTGAGATGGTTCATCCATGGTTCATATTTAGTCTTTTGAGTGTCTCTATCTTAAAGATAAGTTTGGCGCAGTTAAAGAAATCCATATCATCTATCTTGTTCGCTTTAAATATGTTCACAAGCAGAGAGTTCGAAGCCAGTGTCGCTCAGCCCATCACCTTGGGTTCATATATGTAGTAAATTACAGTAGCAGTAAATTGCAGGACTTAGCTGGCCTACTGTCTATTAGTGAACCTAGTTATAGTACTAGATATTAGAAATAGAGTTAGAAGTTAGAAGCCTTATTTCTAAGATAAGAGGAGGCACAGCTAGACTGAGAGTAGAAGAGGGTAGATGGTCTAGAATAGAGAGGAGCGAGCGTCTTTGTCAGCACTGTGAATCACAGGAAGTAGAAGACAGTAGCCACTTCATTCTTAGGTGTGAAAAGATGGGTGATGAAAGAAGTAGTTTGTTTGAGGAGTTAAGAGAGAGGGTTGCTGAATTCGATAGTAAACTAGATAGTGAAAAGCTGATAGTGGCATTGACTGAGGCTTCAAGGAGTACTAAAATCGGGTTTTTATTACTAATCTACATTACCCACATCATCCCACTCTGTAAATCACCCTCCATCCTTTATTTCACTTGAACTATAATATAATGCACCACCTCCGAACTCGGTGCTTGTGTATGTGACTGTCTGGGAAGTGCGGGCTGGTAGCCTTGAGTGGCGATGGCTTAATGCGCTCAGGCAGTCGGGCTATGCGGACGGCCTGGTAGCCTTAAGTGGCGATGGTTTATACGTGTCCAGGTATAGCCCTGTGCCCCTTAACCACCTTTGGTTTGCATTTTATACAGCTGTTGTATGCAATGGGCACTATAATAATAATAATAATAATATATGATTCTACTCATCCTTGGCTCTACCTAGACCTTGTATTATACATGTTTCGGCTATAATCCCCTTGCTTGGGGTTATATCTAATGAATTTTTAAGTGCACCATGTGCATTGCACTCTAGGGTGAGAGTATGCCCCATGCAGCACTATACAAGGTATAAAGTACACCGTTGCAAAACAAATAAACGCATTAATAAATAGATCCATTTCAGTGACTTTTTAAATATTTTACTTTCTTGGACTGGACTGTTATTCTTCTCAATGGATGACAGTAGCTATGTCTGACACTGGAACCTCTTGATCCACATCTTCTCTATCATTCTTGCTGCTCCTTCCTCTTTTGCTGCTACTTGCAATATGGATGCTGTCTTCTGAATGTCTTCCTGCTGCTCCACCTCCATCCCTGATCTCTGTAATAATGAGAAGAGATCCTTCTATTCCTCTTACAGAGCTCACATTCTAGAATGAAGTGTTCTACATCTTCAATCCCTGGAACCGAACATACAGGGCATGTTCTTACTTCTCTGGGTATATAGACCACTCCATCTTCCTGTCTCCTCCTTCAGCTCAGCTGTACCTCCCCTAAGCTTGGTCAGCATCCTTCTCAGCCTCTTGTTCCCTACATCCACACATCTATAGCTCATATCTCCCCTTGCAATCTCCCTCAGCACTTTCAGCTTCAATATCTTCTCCAGTCTGTCTCCCATCTAGCCTTCACCACTCTCCAGACACTACAAAAATCAATCATCTGCCCCCTCTACCCTTCAGACATATTCCCCACCTCCGTCCCTGCTACATTTCCCCATCCCATATATATAACTATGTAGATGCATTCATATATGATAAAGGTTTTCTTCTGGACCTTTATAGATAGTGTAACTATACTAGATGGCAGTGTAGGATATGATAGGCTGATTCACAACATACCTTTGGGGACCACTTTGAAGCCACACTCTGTCAACTTGGAGAATCCTTCAGCCATATGCAACGGTATATCATAAAACACTGTATACTGTGTATAATTTGATCAGAGTGAATCTTCTTGGTCCTATATGACAGATATTATATTCTGAGTATAAAACCTTTGATTATTCTCTAGAACATGAAGACATCTATATATATCCAGAAAAGGACACTTTAGGTAAATTTCAAGAAAAGGGTTACAGTGGTACACTTCCCATTGAAGTAGGAGAAGGTGACTGTACAATTGATGACCTTGCAATTGAAGACAATATCTATGAAACAATAAGAGGATCAGATCCGGAGGCAAGTGGGCCAGTTACAGTTGGTAACACACATTATGAGGAAAATCCTTACAGTTATGTAACTCTTGGAATTTTCAGGAACTATGTCTATGTTCCTGATGCGGTAAGTTTATCTGCACATATATTGGAGCATCCATTCCATATATAGTCTAATTTAACATTCTTCCATCCAATTATAACACAGGAGACTAGAAATGGCAATGGAGAAGAATGTATAATACACTCACTGATGGAATTGGAAAAACCTGTGAGGAATATATATGTAGCACATATACACAATACAAAAATGATATATACCAAAATGTTACTTCTTTTCTTAGACTATGTATGAAACGCCAATAAGTCCATACATTGACCCACCAAATACTGTTAATGAACTATATATCCATTTGCTCCATCAAAAATGTGTAGAAATCCCAAGAGCAGTTTTAGCATTGAGGTATTCCTTTTCCAATAAACCTGAAATTTTGCATATAATGTGATCTAATTATATAACAGCAGTGAAGAGATAAGCAAAGGTACATTTGGTAATATATGTCAAGGAGTATGGAACCATCCATATATAACTGGAGGCATTTCTGTTGCTGTTAAGTCCTTAAAGACTGAAGCTTCAGAGATAGAAAAAGTCAAGTTTCTTCAAGAGGCAGCCATCTCTGGACAATTTAAGCATCCAAATATCATTAACCTCTATGGGGTTGTCACTTGGGAGGATCCTGTTAGTGTCATTGTATATATACAATGTTTTGATATTAACATATTTAATTTTTTCCAATTCTTAATAAAGATATTGTTGATTTTTGAATATCTTGAAAAACATGATCTATTGGCTTGGCTTAAGGAACAAAAATTAAAGTACAAATTAAATCAGCTAGTGTTAAAATTCAGATTTGTCTATTTATACAATCATCTTAATGTCATCTCTAGGTGGACTGTTCTTGATATAAAATCAGTAAAAGGGCTGTTGTTTAGATTCTGTCGTGAGATTGCAGAAGGAATGAAGTACTTGTCTCTCAAAGGCTTCATACATCGTGATCTAGCAGCAAGAAACATCTTGTTGGATAAAGACATGACATGCAAGGTATGTCTGTGTATGTCCTAAATATTCAGTTCCAGTTTCATTTCTTGTGCGCTATATATATAGCTAATGCATGAGTGTCTGCTTGTCTGTCTATTGTCCATTTCAGATATCAGACTTTGGTCTTGCTAGAGAACTTGGTCAAGATTCTTACTACATGACTGGTGGTATTGACATTCCTGTCAGATGGACACCACCTGAAGTATGCCAGCACACTTAATCTAGGTCATACCTTGTCCAGATCTCATGCATGTCATACTGACTTGTTCAGGTCATCATTTATGGAAAGTACAGCCAGTCCAGTGATGTGTGGAGCTATGGAATGTTACTATTTGAGATCTGGTCACTTGGAAGAGAACCCTTCCCAGAGTGTGATGTTAAAGAAGTGATGACTATATTTCAGACAGACAAGTTGTACCTACAACCTCCTCCTCCTGGTTGCCCAAGACAACTGTATCAATTAATGGTTCTGTGCTGGTAGGTTGCTACTGGAACTTGTAATAGGAGTGAAGCATTTAGTCTCCCAAGTGTCCTTAATTCCAAGATTGCATATATAGAATGCCTGTTCAGTGTTCTCTATATACATATAAATTTCGATATACATTCTTAGAATCTGTCATAATCATTTGATTGGTGTGCTTGGTTAGTTGGCATAATATTTTCTATCCTTAAACTTTAACCTTTGCAGTTAACTGTTTTTAAGATGATAAATGAACTACAAGCATTTCTATTCTATAGGAATCCAAACCATCATGAACGTCCTCGATTTGAGGATATTCTACAGCATCTTTCTGATGATGACAGTGATCTGCTGAAAATACCTGAGGGTTCACTGCAGAGTGTAAAGGATGCAGAGAAGGCAAAGCTCCTAGGTGCTCCTCTGATGTATGCTAAAGATTTGTATGAAGATTTGCAATACTATTACAAATCAACAGAAATGTATATTTAATGTGCACTCAGTTCTTTGGTCTCCATGGAAACACTCACACTCTGTTTAGTCATTCAATCTTTCTTTTTCCTGTTTTTCTTTCTACCTTTTTCCTTTTTCGTTTCCTTTTTTCCTTTTCGTTTTCCTTCTTCCTTTTTTTCTTTTTTCCTTACGTATATAGAATGACAAACGACATCATGTATACAATTGTTTAGCTGTACCTGCACCGTGTATCAAGCACAGTATATATGCTACACCTACAATTGGGAGCTACATAATCAATGAATGCAAGTTACAAAATGCTGACTCCTAGTTTAAATAATCATCTTCTGTTATATGCTTAATTTACAAGCGAATACTGAATGTTTATAAAGATGGATGCATTTGTGGTAATCATGATGTAGTGTAATACCAATCTCGTCATTATCACCGGTTAGATTGCATAAATAACATTGCACAATGATCATTTTTGTTTGACTATTATGAAACATAATACAAAGTTCCAAATTTTAAAAAGGAAAAATGTTCAAATATATAGTTAAAATAAATTGCAAGTGTTTGACGAATTGTTCCTGCACGGATACCGGTTTCTTTTTCTTCATAGTCTCACAAGAATGTGTCTTCTTCAGTACTTCTCTTTGCATCACTTTACTGATTGTAAAGGTGATCCCAGGGCACACCACGAGGAGGTAGAAGTACTTCGTGCCCCAAAAGGCCTCCGGTTTCTCAACTCTGTTTGACACTTCCACTACTTGCGTCGTAAGAGAAGTTGCTCGGGAACGGTCCGGCGTACCTGACCGACCTGTGACCAGTTACTAGTCCTGCACTGCCTCACGCTACGGACAGAACAAGCCCGACCCTGGCGGACCACAAACTCCGACCAATGAGAATCATCATGTGCACACAACGCAGCTTGGGAGCACTGTATACAGACTTTAGCTCATTGGGATCGACCAGTTCGCTTTAGAGTAGGGACCCATCGATGAACTGCAAGAAAAGAATTGAAAATACATAATAAACAGTATATAATAGAGAGAATTGCACGCATGGATGCAAATGCAAATGTCAATGGTTTCCAAACCAACCTGATGTGGCAGCCTACAATAGCTCCCTGGTCGACTACGTAGTGGCACTGGACCCACGCTCCTCCAGGTACGGGTCGTATAGCAAGAATCCCGCAAGTGCCAAATTAACACACAAGCAGGATTAATAGTGAGATACATCTCCAGGCACTAACCCATAGGTAGAGAGACCACCCCACTATACGAACACCGATGACCCTTTGTCGCATGGTACCATGGTCGTGCTCCTACCACGGTTTTCGCATCGATCCACACCAAAGTAGACCTCCAGAGTTGATAGCCCGGAGGCCGACGACTGAAAATTTTCTCGACTATTTATTAGAAATTGTCGGCGGGAAACATCGTGAACTTGGCGGAAAATCGTGTAGCCAAAAAATTGTTTCTTGTTTTCGATATCTTGTTCGGGAACAATAGACAACATGTAGTACATGACCCGGCCTATTCAAAATGTTTTTTATTATTGAATTGAAGTTGCATGTCTATTCAACTAAGCGAATCAATTCAAGTATCCTAATTGATTAAATTAGCTACATCGCAAGCTTTCTAAATTCTAAATCATTTTTGACAATTTAGACATGCAGTTTGAACACGATGCAAGGTTTCACACATAAATGCCTTGTTTCTTAGAGCTGTTGAACACAACCTTTTTAGTTAATAGCAAATGAAAAGGTCTTTAAACTCTTAATCTATTCTGATGAGTGAGCACTAGAACATGAAGTTATAAAGAAAAGCACAAATATAATAGACAATTTTCATTGACTTATTGTTCAGAGAAAACTTTACTTTAAATAGTGTACCTTAAGGAAAAGGGTGGTGTGTTTCTAATGACGGCTTGTGCACTTTCGTGTTCAACTTATTGTAACCGAAAATGGCCGTCCCTGCAGATCTCCCGGGGCCCATTGCATTGTTGGCTTGAAGAAGCTTTAATTTGATGAATCACTGTTTAGTAAGTACAAATATTGAGTAAGACTTTGTACTAAATTGAACACATGGAATTTGGATCTAGTATCATTTGAAAATTTCAAAATGTCTGTATATTTTGTGTATGACAAAGTCCTATGGAATTCCCGAGCTTAGATTACCTTCTAAGTCGACACTCTAACTGTTCAAACTAGCCTTAAATTGATTACAGCTGTTACTATGACAATGCTGCTTAAATTATGGAGTTAAGACAAAATTCTTAAAAGATTAGACTGTTGTCCATCAAGTCCTTCTTGGAGTGTCAATATCAGTCCATGCAGGGTAATATAGAAAGTGTGCTCTCATGCAGCCATGTTCATTCCTATAGGCTAATGTTATCATAAGTTATTTGTCGAAAAAACTGAATTACAGAGTTTGAAATTGTTTCAGCATAATCTTCTGTAAAGAGACTGTTTTAATTGGAGTACTTTGCATGCCAGCATGGTTTAAAATTAGTTTGATTAGTAATGTAAATCTTGGATGATTGTTTGTATATAACTTTCAAACCAAATTTGGCAATCTTTTGCAACTCCATTTAGAAGTTGTTACAGGTCAAGCATGTGGGACCAATTAGTAAATTAATCAGCCATTTCCTTCTCGACCTCAGCAATTCTGTAACGAACTGCAATAGAATTCATGAGAGGTCAAGTACGTGTGTGTTCAAAAGCAAATGCAGTGCATATTATCAACATATAATATCTTAATCAACTTGATAAGTGCTTGCCTTCCTGTATATAACTGTAATATGATTGCAGAAGTCTGTACCAAGCTTCTAATTGTTTGTATTATCTAGTTGTTCAATTGAGTCTTATGTTGTACTTCTTTGTGCAGTTTCCATGACAACCTAGTAGCCATTTTAAGAATTAAGGCAAATGATTAACTTTTGCATTCTATTACTCTTGTAATGTAATCTTATTTCCCTGTATAATATGAAGGTTAAATAAAACATTCAAATGATATAAAGTTAAGGATGATGCACCCAATTAAACATTGAAGTGATGTGCATGTGGTTAGTCATCTAATTTTCAGCATTCTACTTCTGTATATGGGTAGTCTTATGGCATGATCACTGTCTTGTTTCTTTACCATTTTTCCAGAGGTTCTAATCATTGTTGCCATCCCTATTTACTTTTATTTTCATTTTTTGAATGTTTGTTTAACTTATGCACTGGCCTTAAACAGATGTATTTTCTTAAATTTGTGTGAATAGACAATAATGTAGCTTCTGTGACTGTGACTCTGTTCATGTACATGTTAACCATAGCAACTGACTTTAGGAGGATATTTCCTCTTTTGCATGTGTGATGTTGTTGTTATTGCTAAGCCAAAGTGGTGTATGGTACACGGGTTCATGTAGCCTATTATTTAATTCCTCTCAATGGCTGTCAATGTAGAGTAGTGGGTGTTTTTAAGATCCTTGCAAAACAATTACCAAATTAGGAATGATACCCAAATCAATATAGCTCTAGCAATGGTCTTTTGAAGGACTGTCTAAAGTTATATGGTGAATTAATTCATCCATCATATAATAATTAGTTGATATAGCCATGGCCAAATAATAAATTTCTTTTATACGTATAGACTGTCTCCTTAGCCACTTTGCCATCTCTGCGTATAGATGGAAACACTCACATTCAATTTAAAGGTGTAATTAACAATGGTCATTTGTTTTAAAAAATCTCCAAATGTACACGTATAAAGTTAAATGTAGCTATTGATGTAAAGCATGAAGTATTATATATCATGCGAGATAACTGTTTTGTAAGGTTGGATAAAGATTATGTCCATGTACCAGATCTGTACCAATAACTTGATTCATGGAGTAAGTTGGTTCATCTTTTGATAATCTGAGGAGTTCTTCATTTCTCTTTCGCAAGAAGCAGTCAATTTGAAGAAAATCAGGTCTTTCTGCTGAGTCAGGATGCCTGCAATATGAATGACATAAACAAGTATTAAACTCTATGGCTAACTATGTACAAGCACATATATAAATATGTATAATTACATTCATTGTGTGGGTTCTCACCAGCAGTCAATCATTATTGCATACATCGGCTTTGGACATCCAGGAGGAGGAGGTAGTCTCTTGTTAGATTTCAGCAGAGAAATAATCTACATTTCATATTGCATATATAGACATGTGTAAATACATGCTTTGAGTCAGGTGGCATACGTAACTAATATCATATAAAAATACTAAAAATATAAATATTACAAATACGTAGTGTACCTGGTTATTTTCTAGATTGTCAAAGGGTCTCTTTGCCAAGCTCCATATTTCATACAGTAAGACACCGTAACTCCATACATCTGATGCACTTGAGTAGATCCCTGTCGTTACTGCCTGTGAGTAGTATAAGGCATTATATGAAACACAAATATGTACAAGATACAGGATACATACATACTACTGAATGTTATAATACAACATGTAAGATTCTATTGGTTTTATTGCTCATTAATGAATGTCATTCTTCCTGTGAACTCACTTCAGGAGCTGTCCATCTCAGTGGTATGAGACCACCCCTGGATTGATAGATTTCATCATTTGCGAGATCTCTTGAGAGACCAAAATCACCAATCTACATAACATATGTACAGACACATATATATATATAATGTTATATGGATAAGCTCACTATATACGTATATATCCATCCAATAGGAGATATATAGGTACATAATACCATATACACAGCACATCTTACTCACTTTGCATGTATACTCATTTGACAAGAGCATGTTTCTAGCAGCTAGATCTCTGTGAATGTATCCTTTGAGCGACAGGTACTTCATTCCACTGGCCACATCTCTAGCAAAGCTAAGCAGCATAGCAGGCACCTTCTTTGAAAGAGATTTCCCGGGAGGAGGAATCAGTGCTGTTAGGAAACGTCTCAGGTCTCCCAATGGCATTAGCTCCATGATTATCATTTTCTTAATTAACCCAAAAGAGATGATAGATAGTAATTCTGTTTAAGAATGCATACACTATATACCATTGACCTATATATATACATTACATTATAAAATTTTGCATGAATTTTATATCGATGAAGAACATAATCATAAAATCAGTCAAAAATATTGGTATGGATAATCTTTTATGTGTAAAAGTAGTCTTACTGGCTTTCCTTCAGCTATCAGTCCATATAACTGGGTTATGTTGGGATGGTGGAATTGTGACATGATGTGTGCCTCTTGCAGGAACTTGATTCTCTCCTCCATTTTAGCTAGGGTGCTCAACAGTTTGACAGCAACCTCCGTGCTGATGACACTTCCCTTCCAGACAGCTTTGTGAACAATGGCAAATTGCCCAAACCCAAGCTCTGATTTTAGACTAACAAATAAGAAAGGCAAGAACACAATAATTATTATATGGTTATAGCAAATTTGTATGTTAGAGCAGACATTATGTCTACTGTCTTATTGTAAAGGAAACCTTACAATACTATGTATAGTGCAATTCACTGTTAAAGCTATTACCATGTATAATACATACTATATATTTATGTGTATATTTGCATACCTTATAGCCGCTCGGTCTATAGTTGTTATATTCCTCTGTTTGAGCTCCATGTATATCTCTTCTTCTGTAGATGGAGGAGCACTGTAGAGGTCCTCAGGGCCTATGATGTCATCATAATCATAGTCCTGACTAGTCAGGTGTTTTCCCCGAGGTAGTGTTCGTGGTCCTGGTACCTCATAGTCATCATCCATTGCATCAATCGGGAACGCATAAGGATGATCATCATCACTCCATATGTCCTCGTAGTCTGAATCAGATCTTCTTATGATGCCTTCTGGTTGGTCATACGTTTCACTAATATCATCGCAGGTCTCATAATTCTCCTCATAAGGATATCCAGTCAACCTAGCAGGACTTTCATACTCATCAGAAGTCACATTAGACTAATGGATTGAAAATAATAAGAGAATTGAGTTTCAACCCCATCCATGCTACAGGGAAAGAAATTATGTAATTACTCAACATACTTTGTCTTGCTTAGTGCTCAAATTAGTTGCAGTGTCACACTGCTTCTGTTTGTCTGCTCCTTCCCTCACTGGTATACACTTATGATTAAGGGAGGGTACACAATTGGGAGGGGTTACTCGTGAAGCCTGTGATTCTGAGCCTGGTGAGGTAGTGGTTGTGTTCACTACTTCTAAGGCCAAATCAGATGAAGCTGAGGTGCTACTTTGGAATAGTACCATTGAGTTTGGTGAGGAAAATGTAATGCTCTGGGATTCTGTGGCAGATTGGGGTGAGACAGATTCACCATTCTGTATCAATGTAGTCACAGGTGAAGAAGAAGACACAGCTACTGCACAGCTTTGTGACCCATTTCTCACACTGTCAGAGGAACTGTGCTCACTTGTGAATTGTCTTGTTTCATAATTTGAAGATGGACTACTGTTTGGTGTTGCCTGGGGTTCATGACTGTCAATTTGTGTCTGTATTCCGCTGACAGTGGCACTCTTCTGGCCTCTTGAGCTCATGTTGATGAAGTTTTGAGGAGCACTTTGGAGACTTCTCTGAGGAACATCTGTATCTGGTGGATAGGTACTACTTCTGGACTGCACCTCCTTATTCAGTTTTGCTACATGTGTTACATCAGGCATAAAGATGTTCTTTATTCCTGGATGCTGAGTGTGGATAAATTCTGGATCCAATATTACAGCATCTCCTGTTGCATAACAAGAGCATACAAGGTGAACTGCAGGTTGAATGTCTATATACATACATACTGTATATGTAGTAAACATCATTAAAGTATGTCCTCTTACTTCTTCGCTGTCTGCACTTGGTTCCGCATTTGGCTACGATTACAATTGTCATTATTATAATTGACATGATGAAGACGAACACGCCTAGGATGACAGGAGTGATCACCAGAGGAAAGGACACATCGTTAGGTGTAGTAACTCCAGTATCATTTAAGGTATTTGATTCTTCCGGAAATGATGCTGTATCCATGGTAACAGATTTTGTAATGGAAGATGATGTATCTATAGCTACCATTAAGGTTGCATTGGTCAGCAACATATTGGAAGGAGAGACCACAGAAGTAATAGAGCTTGTTACAGTGTCACTTGTTCCTGACGGTTGTACACTGGAGTCTATAGTTGTCTCAGTAGCAAAACGATCCAATGATGTAACATTTGACGTAGAGACTGTATGGTTTCCATCAGATGCTATATTAAATTAGAAATATAAAAGAAATGTAACATAGCTACCTACTTTACAAGTGGCATGTAAATTGTATGTAAGTGATGTTCCTATTGAGTCAACTTGCACAATTGTATTATGATATTTGGAAATACCAAAATTATCCAAGTCATTAAATGAAATGCTTGTCAATATATGTACAAACGTTTGGCACTATATAGATGTCTTAATTGAAAAATTCATTAATACTAACCTATTATAAATTTTATGGATGGAAATGGAGAAGATGTGCCTCTGAAAGTTCCTATCTGATAGACCAGGGATGGTGGACTGTATATTTTCAGAGTAGGGTTTACATTTCCAGTGAGGAACGGCAGACCATTGCCATTATTATCAAGAAGAGGGTTAGCTAACACCAACACACTAACCACCTCACCCACACCGATCTCAGGTGTTTCATCCTCGGAGAGATCAAAGGTAGCAAAGGCTACTCCGTTTTCATTAACAATTCCAACTTGGGTACTAAAACCAGAAAAGGTTGATACCTTTGAGGATACCATGGAAACATTATTGCCATCAATTAGGGTATGGCTGATGCGGTACACTGCAATCAAAATTCTTGCTGTACTGAAAGATTCACCATCAAGTTTGGCCCTATATGCCATCTCTATGGAAGTAATCTTCCCCTTACAAGTGGCTCGTGCTGATTGGCTGTCACTTAAGTAGAAAGTTCCCTTTCTAGCAGTCTGAAGGCTGTTTGCATTAGTTACCAGGTCATTTCTATCTCCAATGAAATCTATCACACAACCTGTGAGTAAGTAAAGGGGCATTGAACAAGAGGATATATCGATTGTGTACATGTACCTATATACTATTCCTATGTATAGAAACAGCTGCCTGGCCCAGTGGAGCAGAAAGAATAAGAGAAGACCCTCGTATCCTCATCCAAAGCTCTCACTAGGTTTAGTTCCCTATAGGCCTTTTACTGTAGAACGGATGTAGTGTGTAGGAAATGGTGTATTAGATTATATGCTTATGGATACAGTAGCTGTATACATACTTTTCAACAAGACCTTTCAGAATACTAGTACCTTACCTTGATTTGTTTCTGCTTGGCCCTCATTGATCTGAAATACTAAAAATAAAGTTGAGACAACTGTAAAAAAGTACAGTACTATCTTGGTAGACCACATAGCCTTCTGGCTGGCAGTACTATTGTCCTGTGTAGAGGCACCCCAAGGTCGTTGATATCATATGTTAGTAGCTGGGACAGGCCAAATAAAAGATCTTTTGAATGGTCACCAGTCATAATGCAACCTTACAAGGTGCAACACTTTCCAAAGGGCTCCCTATGAAAGGTGGTAGCAATTCAAATATGGGATGAATCCTGCTCAACCAATGAGAAGCCTGCAGTGGAGCATTTGAAGTGTAGTGTTGAAATAAGACTGGGTGGCTAACTCATATGGAACAATGTACAATAAGGAATTATTAAAAAGCTTTTGAAACAGAATAAAACAACATACAGTTGAAGCAAACATTTACAATAAAATACACTGTGAAATAAATATAAATGTTATTCCAATGACTTTGATTTCAAATGAAGTGTTGTTTGGTTATTTACAACTGGGAGGGTCTTGATAAATTTGCGGATGTGAGGTGTTCTTAGCGTGGCAGTAATGATGGTTTCATCCAAAGTGCCCTTCTTCATCTCCTCTATTGTGTGAATCCTTAGGGAGAACATTCTTAGCTTGTCAAAATTCACAAGATTCTCCTTCACAAAAGTGTCGTTGCCTTCATGAATAAATGCACAATCTACAGAATGCATTAAAAGCACAATGGATTGACATTGGGTGGTGGATGAGTATGTATTGATGGATGAAAGCCCAGTACACAAACAATAGTGATATATGGTTGTAATAGTCTTCTGTTGCCTCTGTATCCTAGCAACAGACTCTCTGTATCCTAGCAACAGACTTAGTCATTCAAACTCCTATTAACCCTATTTCCCCATGTATTATATATTGTAGCATTAACCTAGTACACAAACATGTCAAATCTTGATTTCTTATAAGTGATAATTTAGTATATGTATATATAATAGTGCAACCATTTTCATGACATTTCCACATACCCACCTTTCATAACTAGAGGTAGAAATGGTATAACAGGCTTTTTAATATTGGACTGGTACACTCTGAGGGCCCTGTGATTCATTGATGGGTCCTACAGTAAGTCAGCAGTACATAAGACACTATATATGCAATATATTTTGGACTATTGCTCCTTCATCAGAGCTACGTACATATATATCATAGAGAGTTTGTACAGTCAGAGCTTACAATTAGTCTTTCAAAGGTTTCTAGCTTCTTCTTTAGCTTGCTAGGAACTTTCTAAATAAGATAAGATGAAACTCATTCAGTATTCATAGATAAGAGATAAAAGCATACTATCTTATATCATGTATCTTGCTATAGAGAAAAGGGAATTCAATTTTCTCCAGTAAGCAGGAATCAAAAGACCAGCGGAAGCCATTCATAAAAATAGGAATACAACAATATCAAAGCATTATACGAAATGTATGCTTAAAAGGTCAAAGAGCAGATGGATTATCTGAAAGGACTCCACTATAAATGGCAAATCTGTAGTTGGCATGAAGAATGCCATTCTTTTGCACCACGGGAAAGAATTCAGCGATGGTTATCTGTTTCCACGGTGCATACACTGTTACTCCAATCATTGGTCTATGACATGTACATACATGCTAGGAGATACGTATGTACTATAAGATTCATGTACGGCACTAACTTCCCAAGTGGAGTGGAGTCTGCTGACGGATACATTGACCAGACCAAGGACTATTGCAAAGAAGGAGTTGAGGTTGTTACATGCCTTGCAGCTGCATGAAGAAAATAAATAACACTAAAATACACCTCCAGAAATAATTCAGTTTTTCAGAAGCTGTATTTCTCCTTACTATGAAGCAATTTTGATAAATTTGCAGATATATCTAGCTCTTGTTTGAATATCTTCAGTGCGACAAATCTCAGTTACTACCCAAAATTGCACTTCATTGAATCGCCGTAAAAGAGTGTCAAGATTTGTGGTAATCTTGCCAAACTTGTGTCTTCCGAATACAAGATATACATACTCAGTCTGAAATAAGGAAATAGGAAGTCAACAATCAACATGCACCCACGCAATGAGAAAGCAGTAACCACAACATAAAGAAATGTACACAATTACATGGCTACATAGTACTGGAGATAGCATTTGAAACTCTTCATTTCCACCTACCCTGGATACATTATGCAGCAGTTCAAAGTCATATAGTGTCAGATGGTATGCTATGTCCTTGGCTGTCTCTAACAGAATTCTGCTTGTACCATTCATGGGAAAGGAGTCTTGATCAGGGAGGGTCCTCTGTTAAAGGAAGTTGAAAATGAAATATGTACGTATGTGTTATATATATAATATGTAATATGTTGACATACAAACTGAAGGAATTTGAAACAACTACTATAAACAAAAAGTAGCCTCTGGTGTACCCCTCCCCTCAGCCCTGGTGTACCCCTCCCCTCAGCCCTGGTGTACCCCTCCCCTCAGCCCTGGTGTACCCCTCCCCTCAGCCCTGGTGTACCCCTCCCCTCAGCCCTGGTGTACCCCTCCCCTCAGCCCTGGTGTACCCCTCCCCTCAGCCCTGGTGTACCCCTCCCCTCAGCCCTGGTGTAGCCTCCCTGTAGCCCGGGGGTGCACCCCTGGGGTGAGTTGAAGATGAAACAAAATAGTGTAACTGCTGAAGGAAGATTCAACAACTAACAACTAACCACTTTGCCACTGTACCCCTTTGGCAGTACAAATAGTCTACTGTTCAGTTTCAGTGTACCCTGCACCGATACCACACCAGATCTGATGATGGAAAATTCTGCATGAGATGGAAATCATACATTAACCTCATCTCATACACACGTACGTATGTTAATGGATGTCACAGGGTACCCAACTGTGCACATAATCAGGGTCTGAGGCAACTTACCTCCTGAAGAGGTTACCTCAGCAAGATCCAGTGCAATGGGATCCTGCTGAAAGTCCTTGGCAACTATTCTGAGAAGTTCTTCTGCGGGAGTTTGAAGAGTGGCTGAAATGGTAACCTTCTTTCCATCAACAGAATACACAGTAACATCCTCTGCACACAAAATGATGTTACAGTTTCCAGAGCTGCATAACTTACGCTACTAACAACTGGTATATGCACGTACCTTTATCAGTTGCGACCACTCCCGGGACAGGTGGTAAGTATGACATGGCACTGCCAGTGCTCTTGCGAAACAAAGTCTGCAATATACGTAAGCAAACTTGTGAACCAATGATTTGTACATCAACAGACAGTCATCATTAAAATAAACAATGTTAAAATAAATTATCTCACTTGAGTAAACACTTTCTGCTTGCTGTGTTGGAGATCTCTTCGTTCAGCACGGGGTGTTCCTCTGCAGAGGTGGCAACAGAATAGGGATAATTACAAAGGCTAACAAGTAAAAACACATTTAGCAGAACTTCAAAGGAACATGTCAAATATAAACACATGTGAACTACGTACGTACATATCTTAAATAGGTAATGTATGCACGTATGTAATTACATATTGTTCAAATAGGGTACCAAATGAGTGATTGCTTGCTACAATAACAGGATATTTGAGCTACTAGAAATTGTAATTCTATTAGCCTATCAGATTTATCACAACTATCAACCAAACAATGTGACAGCTGCCATAGAAACACATAATGTAATTAGGTTGGCTGTTCATAAGCCTTCAATTGCTAATTTATCGCAGGTAACCATGGAAACACAGAGTATGTGATGTAATACATATGTAACTGGTCATGTGACAAATATTTTCATTACATAAAACGTTGTTAATGTTGTTGAAACAAAAACAACAGAAAAATACCAAATAGCAATGACAGGGCATTATAAACAAGACATGACCAGCATGACCATAGCCAGACAAATTTATATGATCTCTTCAAAATACTTAGCTCAAGTACAGCTTGCACATATGTATGTGCGTACTATTGTTGCATGTACCTTCTCTGTAAGTAGCTGTCCATTAGGGCAATGTTGAGTGCATCCAGCGACTTGTTCAGTTTGTCCTTGGTCAACAGTGCAGTCATGTCTTTAAAGAGCTTTGAAAAATGAGTGTCCGTCACAATGCTTTGTCCCATCACCCTTATCCATTTGATCACCAAATTGACTATCCTACACAACACAGTTCAACAGCTCACGTACGTACATGTGACCTACAAGTAGATCATCCTTGGGACCCACTTCTTCTTGGTAGATTCTTGCTGCTGCTTTTCACTTCTCCCAAAACTGCCAAAGTCTGTCTGCTCGTGTGCATCCTCGGACACCACTATTATCTGTGTGTCAGTGTCTCCTCTTCCCAGCCAGGTGCCCTTGTAGGTTCCCAGCAAGATGTTGCAAATCTCTTCCACTGAAATGAAGGTGGCATGCGTCAGGAAGAACTCGTAAATGAATGAATCTAAAGAAGGACAAAGTAGTCATAACTTAGAAGTCTCTCTCTTCTAAAAGGTACGTGCTCCTTTTACTGTAGCTACATGTCTTCTACATGTAAACACTCCCTTCCCGTCCTATGTACAGTAGATATAAACATACTATCATAATCGTCCTTCATGGCCACGTCCTTCATAGCCACGTCCATCAGGTGTTCAAGCATCTTTTCGGGAGTGCCAGCTGCTACTGAATACTCGCTGTCTCTGCCTTTCTCCAGGATGAGTACATCTCTGCCGTGTTCCTGAAGTCTCACAGTGTTGGCCTCTACTGCTTTCAGAATTCTGTTAAAGTCATCTTTATCAATTCTGAGGAAGCTGCAGTGATCTTCGCACAACTCAATAGTGGCAGCCCTGCATGCATACATACATACGTACACAATGTTATCAAACAAGAGCTCCTGGGTCAATATTATCCACATTACCTCGGAGCATCATTCACGAGTGCAAGCTTGCCAAAGTCATCCCCTTCGTGCAATGTACAGACAATACCCTACACGTATGTAAGTATGAATATTAGTAAAAATAGCAAATAAAATTACCCATGTAGAGAACTACAATATAATTTGTTAGGGAATGTAAACTGATAAACGAATCAATTACATATATACACAGGAGGTAGTACCTCCTGCACACAGCTATGATGCAATTGTATGTAACACTACCTTGCCGTTGACGATAACATTCACAGATCCCCTTAGAATTATAAACCAAGAGGTCCCCAGGTCCCCTTGCCTGAACACTGCAGGAACAAGCAGAACATATCAACATTGCTACCCTGCTCTACATGAGGGCACACATGCTGCAATATGATTGGTTAAAAGAGGAGCAATATGATTGGTTAAAAGAGGAGCAATATGATTGGTTAAAAGAGGAGCAATATGATTGGCTATAGGAGGACATACATTGGTGTCCAGTTTTGTTGGTGTAGGAATCAAAGTGAATACAGCTGGCTAGCTCCTTCTTGACAGCATGGGAGAGCTGGGAGAATGCCTTCACATGCAGGAGTTCTTCAAAGATGATCATAATATCTTCTTCTGTCCTCTCATTGGAGCTGCAGAAACAGAGAGAGAGAGAGAGGTGAGATGGATGGTGAGATGGAGATGGAAAAAGGAAGATAAATGAGTGCATTATGACATAAAAATGTCAACTAAGATTTCCAGGAAAATGTAATATTAAAGTAGTGAATAAACATTTCCTAATACATTAGTACTAAGTCCAGAGATGTAGATTTAAGGGACTGAAGTAATGATTCCTATTATTCAACTGTTTGACCCTGTCAGACAAACACAGCTATGGAAAACAAACCAGATATTTAAATTCTTAAAATCGCAAAACAATACTAAACAATAGGATAACTCTATTCATACATCCTAAATAAATATATCTGTAGACTAACCACAGTTATATCAGTTTCCTAAAGAGTAAGTGTTAGACAAGTCATTCAAGGATATTTACTAAATCATGGAAGTACTCAATCAACAGTCTCATATTGAATGAATACTAGACATTCCAATTCAACTGAGATAAGATAGCCAATTAAATGCTAACATTTACACAACACTCAGGGACTTAGGGAAGTGTTAATTACATCATAATAATAAAATATCTCTTGCAAACACACCTCTTTATGAAGGCAGCGTAGGTCAGTGATTCAGGAGCACACTGCTCCAACACATCAAAGCACTCGTCCAGTTGAGCTGTGATGGAGTCAGTGCTCCCAGTGGAGAACAAGGACTCCATGCTCTGTACCTTCTTCATGTTATCCCTTCGGAACAGACTTGCTGTGCTGCAGAGAGATCCTCTTGGACTGCATTCTGAAGCAGACACAGTAAACCTGTACAGGACCTGCGCCTCGTCTTTGAACTGGGGCAATCCATTAACTACAGTTGGTTTAAATAACTCAGCTTGAAACAAGAATGGACACTATATTTGTTATATTAAGGGCATTCCATTTAGCCTTACAGTGCCTAGCACTAAGTCACTTGTAGGGAATTGAAATTAAAAAGAAATACATCCATAAACTATCTGACACAGACATCTACAGAACCAATAAACGCTTACCATTTTCAATAACTTCAGCGTCCATCAGAGCTTGCCACATGCCAATCACCATATTACGAGAACGAGGGACACTCGCATTGAGAATAATCCAGTCCACTAGCTCCTTGCCAGAGGAACAGAGAGGATAGGTACGCAGATGGACCGTCTTGTCCTGGATCAGGGTGGGGAAGTGTTCTTGGATCAGTTGATAGAGGGTGAAACCAGTGAGGACCAGCTGACCTCCTCTAGCACTCTGCACACAAGAAACATTACATGTCACTTCACAAACCAGACCAACTTTTGTGTCCTATTATTTACTATAAACTGTTGTTAAAGCACTGCTCAGCACTGCAAAATGGATGCTATCAAGTAGCAGACAGGCAGTCAAGGGTGAGTAGTACATTGAGACATACCCTCAACAGATTAGAGTACTAAACCTCATTCCTTTAAAAGCAATTACTATCCCATTCTAATACAGAGTAAGCTTAAAACTCTTAACAGTTACTGCAGAAGAGTATCTTTTGATTATATCTAACTAGCTCCCAAAGGTGAGATTCTGAAGTGTGTCCTTCTCTCTACCTCAGGCTCATCTTCCAGGATTCTTAGGTCATGAAAGCTTCTGGTAATTTTTGGTGTGGAATATGAGATAGAATTATATTCCTGAATAGGTAATGGTGGTGCAAGGTAGTTGTTATCAAAGGAAGATTTCTGCTGAAGGAGCTTTCTCCTCAAAGTCTTAAACAATCCTTCCTCCATTCACAAAATAGACTATTTCCAGCTAAACAGGTAACTGTTACATCAAACTACTACAGAGTACTGGGCGTTTCACCGACAGTTCCTTTTATACGCACCAACAATGATGTAATTGGCATATGTAGGGCTTCCCATTAATAACCACAAAAATGTGAATGCAGGATACTTAATTATTGTCTAGCTACTACATACACATCAAAATGATATACCTAAGTATTGTAATAATATGTACGCATGCAGCATGCAGCACTTATCCACACAGCATATACGTAAGTACTGGGCTCCCAATAACAGCTATCACCTGGAGGACATGAAAGGCTGTTTGCCAAGGCAACATGTCTGTCAGCTGACATCTTGTAACTATTCACTTGACTCACTGTGACACTCTCCCTTGCTGATACAAATCTGTGAACATTTCTGCCGGCATCAATTTCTTCAATGTTTTGGACAGGCTCCTTGTCTTGATCTGCAGTGGAGAGTCAATGATTCATGTGATAATTAAACTACAACTGTTGTTCTTGTCATTCAACCCTTCAAACTGATACGTATGTACAAAAGACAGTGCTCACATCATAGTGACGGCCAGGGTACAACTGGAATGCACTCAGTGATACTAACTATGATAGCATTGCACAACACAGTGTATCCGTTGTTCAAATTAAGGATTTGGACTATGCTCATGTTGTCATACGTACTAATCCCCTTTAAGGGATATCGCTTAAATTGAAATTCAATCAATACTAATATTAGGGATACCCCCTACAATTACAAAGCCTTCATATACATAACAAGCATGTCCTACATAACTTTAACTTTCATCAAGACCTTTATACAGGCTTTGTGCAATTAACTCCTTTAATAGTATATAGTACATATACGTAGTAAAATATATTGATCTATGATATAGGGTATGTATATAGTATATAGTCTATGGTACATGATGCTTGAAACATAATTAAATACAGAAAGTTTACATCTGGCCTGTCAAACTAGTTATGAATGCAAGTGATTGCGCTTACCTTTACTGTGGTTACGAAAGAGAGGCTTCATCTTTTCTGCATTCTCCTGATAGATGGCCTTCAGCTCCTCTGCTCTGATGGCCAAGAAGTGTGTAACTTGCCGTGTGACAGCAGAGGCCTTGCGCTCACCACCAAACAGAACAGATTCACCGAAGGTTGCCCCTTTACTCAATGTACAAACTGTTATTCCCTACACACAAGAGAAGATATTCATTACTAAATTTGAAAGTAAAGCATTGGTAATATTTTCAGGTTCACATTCCTAGCAACTCAAAACAGCATACCATCTTCATGTTATCCAAAATAGATTTAATAAACATGAAACTATATCAAGACATGACTTCTATTTTTATACATACCTGTAGAGGCTCATTGGTGTCCTCAGCAACTACAATATCAACTGAGCCATCCAGCAGTATGTACCAAAGAGAACCCACTTCTCCTTGCTTAAACACTACAGAGTGGAGCAGAATTACTTTGTTGCCATGGCAATACCATGTGAGCATTTAAGAACCCCAAACTGTCTATTGGAGAATTTAGCAACTACTTCCCCCATCATGTAAACCAATTTGCACTTCATTAACTAGTACAAGATCCAACTAAGTAGCTAGATTGACCTGACATGCCAAGGTCTTATAATCTCATGCCATTCTCCTCTTCTAAACAAATCAAATATACACAACACAATCTTACAAAAACACATAAAGATAACAGACAAATGCTAGACCAATTGGCTGCAAGGAAGCATATAGGTGGTGACTCAATTTAAGTGAGGACATGATCGGAGGAGGTACTTACACAAAATGTCATTCGGCAAGGTGATCCTTTGAGTGTGCTGAGCTAGCGTCACTAGCAGGCGACGGGGAAAGGAATGGAAAGCGCCAAGACCCTAAGCAAAACGATTACAATTACAATGGCACACAAGTAGGTTATGAATAAAGGAACAGTGCATGTACTCACATTACTTGTTCATCAATTA
This sequence comes from Chondrosia reniformis, assembly GCA_947172415.1. Taxonomy (NCBI): domain Eukaryota; kingdom Metazoa; phylum Porifera; class Demospongiae; order Chondrillida; family Chondrillidae; genus Chondrosia; species Chondrosia reniformis. Next base: position 7,649,856 of record OX359192.1, read on the forward strand.
CCCACATGTACTCACCTTGAAATCGTTAACTATTGCATTGATATCATCGTCCGACCTTAAAATAGGAAAAATTAAGAGGTTAACATATCTAAAACAGTTTCCGCATTTACTGCATTTAATAATGATTAGGATATGGCATTTACCTTTGGCTAAAGGAAGGATTTACTTCCATCCCTTGGTGGAACTCTTACTCCAGATTTGTTATCAGCTAACTGCAATTTAAATGGCCGATTTTTTAGATAAAAACGAGTTTGAACATTACCGTTCTCATCTAACACATTCGCGTTCTTCCTCGTTTAATGATAATCAACTAATCATTTATAATACGACAAAATCATTAAATATATTGTCGATGGAAAAGCAAAACCATACATAACAGAGTAAATTAAATTCAGAACTGAATCATTGTGCAAAAGCTTACATGCTCTCCTAAATTTGATTAATTTGATAAGGAGTAAAATATTTTCTATCAATTAACACCTAAAGTTCAATCTTTTTATCTTTAGCAGGCTCTCCTACATCCTCCTGCTCATCCATTCCTTCATCTTCATCTTCATCTTCATAATCTTCATCTTCAAAATCTTCATCTTCAAGGCTGTCAAAGAATTCATCTCCGAGGTCTTCGGACGGCTCCTTGACACCGTGATCAGTCCCTTTGGACTCTACAAACTTGACAAGGTCGTCAAGTGTCCTGCCGCCCATGAAGTCAATTGGAGACTATTAGCAAAGAGAATAGGAAAAGTGATATGTCCGAAGAGTGATAGGAAACATTTGCTTTTCTGTAACTGTACAATGCAGGAAATAAAAATTGGCTCAGATAGCCCCTTGAAGGTGCTGTGTAAGTGAAAAATATTTAGTCTTTGGCTTTGGAGTAAGTGTTTCTATGTATAGGAAGCTAACAGAAATAGTTTAGCATGGCAGCTGGTTTTAAAATTGTTAGGTAAGTAAACGTACCTCTGGATCATCACTCTTGAAATATTTTAGAGTTGGAAAACCTTCAATTTTAATACCATCAATCTCGTTGGCTGTCGAGTCTATTTTTGCAATAATAACGTCGCTGTCGACAAACTTTTCTCCAAGCTCATCCCAAGTGGGAGCCAGGGCCTTGCAGTGACCACACCAGGGGGCATCTGAAATAAACAAGGTAAGGAATATAGTCACCATATCTCAACCAACTGATAACTCAACCACAAGTGTATCAAACAGACCCCAGTTATAGATTAGGTGTAAATTAGGTCCAGTTCCACATGTTACAAAACAGTCAACAACCAAAAAGAGATATGCATTAGTATACATAGTTCAACTGATGATGCATTCAAATTGCAACAATTGCAGCCCACAACTCACAAAACTCAACAAAGACATCTTTCCCACTTTTGATAACATCCCAAAAGTTACGTCCTACAAGAATCTTGACTGGTTTCGCATCCCAATCTTCGGGGATATCTTCAGAGCTGAGATGTGGCTAGTGAAGATAATATAACTTTCATATTTCCAGCACTCAAGAGTACAAGATGTACTTACGTACCTTCAGTTTACCATCAAAAAAGTTGGTTAAGAAAGTCCTAATATTTTCTTCATTGAGTGAATCAAAGTCGGGCCTAAATTTTCTCATGTCATCGTCCAGCTGAATCAGCCGTCCACAAGGGAACTACAGCACATTAGGACAGCAGAAGATGAGTGAAGAAATCATCAAAATGCTCACAAAGTATAACTGTAAATATGAACTTACATCGTCCTCCTTAAGATTGAAAAACTCAACAATTCTGTTATTATTCTCCACATCTGTATTAACCCTAACAAAGATTATCTAAACAAAAGAATAAATTGTCAAATGAAGGTTAGTCTAGATAAGAAATCAGGACCAAGTAAGCTCATGCAACTGTCACGTTATCATTACTATTTCACTACTAATTTTACTAGGGACTTACCCATTTACTATTTCACTGCAAATTTTACTAGGGACTTACCCATTTACTATTTCATTGCTAATTTTACTAGGGACTTACCCATTTACTATTTCACTACTAATTTTACTAGGGACTTACCCATTTACTATTTCACTACTAATTTCACTAGGAACTTACTCTGCCTCTAAATTCTTTGGCTACGGCAGTGACAGCCTCTGAAATGCTGGCTGCTTCATCCGAGTCATCTGAATAGAAGACAAGAAAGTGCACCTTGATGCTGCCGCTGAAGATACTGTTAGCAGTCTATAGGCAGAGGGAGGAGGAACAATGACATCATCGGATCATTTCAAATACACACATACAGGGATAATTAGAGAACAGAGCATGGGATGTAGTAATATTTACCTTATCATTAAATTCAATGAACAATGGGAGCCGTTCAGCATTCACAAAGGACAGTATGTCTGCACCGTTGTACTCCCCACTGTAAACCACCTTTCCATCGTCAAACTGGAGAGAACAACAGAAACAAAACAACATAAAATACTACCGTCTCTACTGTCCAAAATAGAAGCTCTTTCACACTGTCATATAAACCAGCACATAAAGACTTCAAGAACTATTATTACAACTTGATAACTTATAATTGAACAATGGTAACTCCTCTTTCTTTAACCATTCTGTATTCTGCATATGCATCTTTGTGACTCAGAGGTTACAGCTTTGCCTAGTGCCTTTCCGGCATATGTCACTTTTATAAATTATTAAATTAATAAATTATTAATAAAAATAATCTACAAACACCTTCCCATAGAATATTATGAATAGCTTCCTCTATATATACAAGTATAGACTATAATTGATTAATTGAAGGCACTGATATGGTTCTAACCAAAAACGATTACCTGTGCTACATGGACAAATCTGATTGGTCAATTATCACCCATTCAGATCATATTATCCTGCCCTCCATGTATTACACTAGGTCACCAAGTATTGGAACAGAAGCCCATGAAGAGCTTACCACAACAGGAAATTGTGTTCACAAGGCCAAAGGATTTGAGTCATTATGTGCAACACCAATACCTTCAATAAATCCAGACTTGGAAACTAACCCAGTGCCAGGAATTGGATTTCCTAGTACATTTTAGTCAGAAAAGCTGAGGTTTGCTGATCTACCCCACAATGAGGACACCACCTCCTATTACAATGAGGACACCACCTCCTATTTCAGGTACAGTCTCCTTTGTGTGCTCGCTCACCTTTTGAAACATTACAATACTGCTAACAGTGGCTCCAAGTGATTCGGCAACCTCCTTATTGGTGACAATCCCAGCCGGCATGTCCTCAAGCTTGGTAACTGCTGCTACGTAGGCCTTGGCCTCCTCTGATTCAGCAGATTCAAAGAATCCAACCACCACAGCCTCTGCACTCTCAGAGAACTCCTTGGCCTGTTCAGCTGTGGTCAGGTCAGTGGCAGGGGGGCCGGTCTTCTTCTTTAACCAGTTCACAATGTCCTCTGCTTGCCTGCCAGCTGAATAGTCCACCACATTGTCTTCTCCTCTGAAGAACTTGATGGTGGGGTAACCTCTCACTCCAAACTTCTGTGCCAGATCCGAGTGAATTGTTGCATCCACTTTAGCGAGACGGATTTCAGATCCTTCCTTCTGCAACAATTCTGCTGCTTTCGCATAATTTGGCGCCAGAGCTTTGCAATGACCGCACCACGGTGCATCTGTATAGAAGCAGAACAGTAGCATAATAGCAGTCAACTTTAAAACTTTTAATAGAAAACTTACAAAATTCTACGAGTATGTTGTCTATACTCCCTACTGCTTGCTTAAAGTTGTCTGATGTCAACACTAACACTCCATCTTCTTCAGGGATATCGTCTGCTCCAAGAATTAGAATGGCCAATATAGAGAAAATGATTCCTTTTAACATTTCTGATCACCACTGGCTCTGAAGAGATAGTCTAGCAGACTGTGGCTTACTGGAGTTGTACAAGTTTTTAAAGTTTCCGTTGAGTGCGAGCACGTGGTAGCGAACTACGTCAGAACAAAGCCAATTGTGGTGTCGAATGATTGGTTGATCTAGTGACGAGCTACCGGCATCAGCGATCATCCTAGAATTACGTCATTGCGCGATTTAATTACTAATTAAAAATGTCCGTTCATTTCTGCATAATACTCGTAGTATTTCGTCATGCAATAGTTGGTTGTAGAAAATGACAACGCAAGCTTAATAGAAGATGTCTGAATCTTTCAAGTTTCCGAGTTTTCCTGGACGAAAAAACCCAAAATATAAGCGTTTAAATCAAAATGATTTCGACGTTAGTTCTGATGAGGAAATTCTGTATAATTCTGCGAAGCACTCTCACCCACAGAATGAAGTAGATGGCAACACCCAATCTCCCATCTTCAGCTCGTATGATATCAATGAGGATCTCCAACTACCGAATAAAGAATCTCATTTCACTCTGAAAAAGCTTCTATCGCGATGTTCTCTCAAAAAGCTACTTTTGGTATTGTTGATTACCTTAGTAGTAATGGTGATAATCACAGTGATCGCGGTCTGGCTGTATCAGTCCAGACTCAGGCAGCCTCAGAATGACATCGATGTCCACCCATCACCTCAGCCACACCCATCACCTCCGACACACCCATCACCTCCGACACACCCATCACCTCCGACACACCCATCACCTCAGCCACACCCACCACCTCAGACACACCCATCACCTCAGCCACACCCACCCCCTCCGACACACCCATCACCTCCGACACACCCATCACCTCCGACACACCCACCCCCTCAGGAGCCTTCCACTGTTAACTACAGTATAACCATTCCTCATGATATATCTGAGGCTACTCCCTTGTTCTACGATCTGAATGGTGATGGTATATTGGATATTGTATATGCCACTGGTCGTTTGATGGCTTATAATCTTTTATACTGGTCTTGTGAGGACAAACCCGAGGCTGAGGAGGCCTGTATAGAAGACTTTGGCTTTGCGCCTTGTGGGACCACAGTACATGCCTTCGATGGAGTTGATGGTAGTGTGCTGTGGCAGTTTAATAGTAGCTATCAAGTGTTTGCTGTTGTATGCCCGGCAGACCTGAATAGTGATCACCACGTAGACTGTCTGGCAGCAGGACGACTGGGAACATGGGCGGCTATTAATGGAAGAAATGGAGAGCTGCTGTGGAATGCCGATTACAGCGTGGTTGTTGCCATGTTCAACTTTTACTTTCCTCTTGCAGTTGGAGATCTGGACAAAGATGGGACCGTAGATTTCGTTGGCTTGCATGGTGGAGACCCTCGGTTTGAGCCCTCGGAAGTTGATAGAGCTCCAGCTCAAATCATTCTCCTTTCAGGAAGGACTGGTAAGAAGCTGATGGAGCCAGTACTGGTTCCAGACATGCAGGAGAGCTACTCCAATCCTGTCCTCTTTACTGACAGAGATGGAAATAAATTTGTTCTATTTGGCACTGGTGGAGAGACAATAGGTGGGTCTTTGTGGGCAATTTCGGTGGAGAGTATTCAACAAAAAGTGGATGAATTTCAATTAAGGAATAATGGAAATAATGAAGATGGCAATGAAACTATGAAAGATCCTCATTGCACAGACAATCTTCAAGATTTTGCCAAAGATCACCTTCCGAAGCCCAACTTTGAGCAATATGTTATAGAGGATCAGCTAAGTGAAGAAGAGAAGGCTGCCTTCTACAAGGGGTGTCCTCAGACAATTTTCAAACCTATTCCTAATGTACACCAGTTGTGTGTGTATGAAGTAATATATTCACCAGAGAGAGGCGTGATGCTACCACCAGTTCTTATAGATATGGACGGTGATTATCAGGAGGACTTGATCATATCGCTGTACAGCGGTCACACTCTCCGAATGGATGGAAGTACGGGTAACATTGTCTGGGATCGGTACATTCCTGGTACAGAGACCTATAGGTGGGTGAGACTGCTACAAGATGCATTCATGCACAACTATGCGTACATCAAGATTGTGACTTTTTAATTTAATTATACTCCTATACTAATTAAATTAGAGTTTTTAATCTTCAAAGCAATGCATATAATATATGCAATACTGTGTCACTCAATTTAATATAATTTTGCACTCTACTAAAAATGTTTAAATGAATATAATATTCATTTGCAGTGTCATTAAGGAATACTTTCAATGCTTATAACAGCTAACCTACCTATTAGATATTGAAAATGTGTCAGCGTTTCTATGATTAATGTGTTTTTTCTGTGTATTCTTCTAGTATCCCAGCACCATTGTATTACAATGAGGACGATGTTCCAGATCTTCTTGTTCGAGTGAACAAAGGTTCGTGGGATCGGAAGTACGACTATTCTTACAATGCCATTGTTGATGGTAGAAACGGGTCTCTGCTCTGGGTAATGAACTCTTCCTCAGTCGGTTTCATGTCAGGTACTTCCCTAAGAGCAAAGGGTCATGGAAATGATGCCTTTCTCTTCCTCTCATTGGGGGAAAAGGACACATTGCCACTGGAAGAAGTAAGCAGGCTGGAGGAAGTTACCCGAGGCAAAATGACGCCCCACTTACGTGATCCCAGAAGGAGTGCTGAGAATGCTGATAGACAGAGGTTCACACTGACTGAGGAGTTGGATGTACAGCTGGGCCTTAAGAGGCCTAGATCAAGGAAGTACTCTGAGATGCAAGATGATTTCAATGAACCAATAAAACTATCCAAAAGTAAAAGGAACAGTGAGGGAAACACAACCAACTCTACCACTGAAGCTGACCAATCTACAAGTAAACCAGATGACTCAGTTGCTACAGACAACTCAACTACATCCAAATTGTCCTCTTCGTCTGTAGTGGCACCCGTGGGATCTTCTGATTCATCTGTCTTGGAATCTACACAAGCGACTCTTGAAGGAACATCTTCTACACAAGTGGCTCTTGAAGGAACATCTTCTACACAAGCAACTCTTGAAGGAACATCTTCTTCACAAGCGACTCTTGAAGGAACATCTTCTTCACAAGTGGCTCTTGAAGGAACATCTTCTACACAAGCAACTCTTGAAGGAACATCTTCTTCACAAGTGACTATTGAAGGAACATCTTCTACACAAGCAACTCTTGAAGGAACATCTTCTTCACAAGTGACTATTGAAGGAACATCTTCTACACAAGCAACTCTTGAAGGAACATCTTCTACACAAGTGACTCTTGAAGGAACGTCTGACACACAAGCAACTCTTGAAGGAACATCTTCTACACAAACGACTTTTGAAGGAACATCTTCTACACAAGCAACTCTTGAAGGAACATCTTCTTCACAAGTGACTATTGAAGGAACATCTTCTACACAAGCAACTCTTGAAGGAACATCTTCTACACAAGTGGCTCTTGAAGGAACATCTTCTACACAAGTGGCTCTTGAAGGAACATCTTCTACACAAGCAACTCTTGAAGGAACATCTTCTTCACAAGTGACTATTGAAGGAACATCTTCTACACAAGCAACTCTTGAAGGAACATCTTCTTCACAAGTGACTATTGAAGGAACATCTTCTACACAAGCAACTCTTGAAGGAACATCTTCTTCACAAGTGACTATTGAAGGAACATCTTCTACACAAGTGACTCTTGAAGGAACATCTTCTACACAAGTGACTCTTGAAGGAACATCTTCTACACAAGCGACTCTTAAAGGAAAATCTTCTACACATGTAGCAACTGCTGGTGTCTCCTCAACTGTAACGAGTGATATTACACCAGCTCCGACAACAGTTCCAGCAACAGAACCTCCAGTACCAGAGTTTGCAACAGAAGATGTAAAAGGACTAATAAACATGGCTACTGATTATCTAAAAAAGCTAAACGACAATAATTCGTTGGCTTTCTGGGAGAATTGGAATGAAACATTTTTCCATGATCCTATAACGGATCCAAAAGGATTCATCAAACAGGATTGCGGTAAAGAGGTAGAAGATACAAGGGTTTATTTCCTGACTAGAAGACTAATTGAGAAGAACATTGTGAAACCATTGTTCACAGAGCATCCTGCAGTCCAATGTAAGTATTATAAGTATTATATTATCCTACTTCTCTTCACACACACAATAATGAAGTAGCTACGTAGACAACTCTCATATGTGTACCTCCTACATAGGAATGACATAATATTAATCATGACATAGGCCATGGATTAGTGTAGCTATGCGCTGATAATCCTCTTGCTCTCTCTGTGTGTAGATCCTGATTTAGAAGAGGTGAAGAAAGTGATCTCTAAAGGAGGCCATGAGAGACGCCATGCAGGTCATTCTCATGGAAACGGTGAAGATGAGAATGAGGGAGAATATTCACTGCTCGATGTTAAGCGTGCATGGGGCTGTGTCAATGTGGTGATACCTGGAATCCTTACAGGCACTCCTTCACTGGTGGACATCAATGGAGACGGGAGATTAGAGATAGTCTATGCCATGGCTTTTGATTCTCCCAGCAGAGGACCATTTCAGAGTTTACCTTATAAGCTTCAAAGCAGACATGTTCATTTACGTATAGTTACCCTAGAAGACGCCTTCGCAGGGGTTTTTGGTAAGGATAAAGATGAAGTTGACTTTTCAGCATTTCTCCCTCCTTTTAAACAACCTTGGAGCAGGTATATGGGGAGCAACACTTCAAGTTTGTATGAAAAAATGAACTAGAATGTTGAGGATCTCCTCGGAAAAAACTTTTGTTATTCAACACTCATTCTATTGTCTATGAACAAGTTTATCGCACACAAATTAATAATTTTACAAAAAAACTATTTTGATTTGTTTTCTAATAATGTAAAGCCAGTTAAAACTTTAAGTGTTATGGTGATAAGAGTCATCTTTGTGTGTTTGGCTGTTGAGCCAGTCTAGTTACCAGTTGTGTCATCAGAGCCTGTAAATTCCTTCTAAATACCAGTGGGGCCAGTAATACTGATATCCCTGCATACGTGTAACAAATGCAATTGCAACTCAAGTGTGCTGCACTTCTATACTTGTCTACCATAAGCTAGTTATTACTGTATATTTGTACAATGAATGGACTAGCTATTGACACCGTTTATACAGAATATGCATGTAGATAGATACTGTATGCCAAGGATTCACAGAAGATCAAGATAAAAAGACAAAGACTCCCAGGATCACTGATGAAGGGTGGAATTCCCAGAAACAGCTGTCTGGCCCAGTGGAGAAGAAGATGAAAGAAAGGAAAAGAAGAAAGAAGAGACTCCTGTATCTTCATCCAAAGTTCTCTCCAGGTTTAGTTCCCCTATAGGCTTTTTACAGAATATGCACAGCATGTAGGAAAATGGTATCTTAGATTTTTTATATAAATTTGTTTCCAATTACTGTACCTCCAGCATGTAAGAGCCATGATAGAGGAAGATGGACAATTGTCATCTGACACATCAGTAGCACTCCGATGGCTGCCACATAAAACTACAAATAAAGAAGAATAAACCAGTTATTTGGTGAAGAATGGCTTTGCAAAGAAGCTAGATGTGTAGTAATAACCTTGACTGGCCTTTCTTTACGGGACTCCAGAAGAGTGCGTCTTGTGGTGCTATATAACTTGTCCACCTTGTCAAGGAACTTGCATAAGACCAAGTATTCAGTCTCTGACTCCTGAGTCCTAAGAATATACCACATATAACTAACACAGAGCAAAGGTGGGAGGGGCTTGGGTAGTGCTCGTGAGAGGTGGGAGGGGTAGTGCTTGTGAGAGGTGGGAGGAGTAGTACTTGCGAGAGGTGGGAGGAGTAGTACTTGAGAGAGGTGTGAGGGGTAGTGCTTGTGAGAGAAGAGGCCGTGGAAAGAATGTTAAAGAACTGACTCACCAGGGTGGCATTACTATACCATACTTTGCTAACTGTGAAATTAAAAAAGCTGTTAATCCGCTCATGATCATCAGAATTCCAATAAAATGAAGTACTCCGTGTGAATTTATGTGCATCAGAATACTGTAAAATGAACCAGAATAATATTCCTCTGATCTCATGATCAGCTGCGTTCGTGTACGCTTACATGGTTTCTATCGTATAATACAATTATCAGCGCTAGGCCTGCCATTATAATCATTTTATTATTATCTCTAAGTAACCAACCAGAGAAAGTTAAATATCACCCATATGAACAGTCCATAAAGCTCGTGACCACTTGAGAATGTTAAGGATTGCCAAAGTAACAAAGATTCATGCTTCCATGGTTCTAAGAAATTCCTCCATTCCGTACGGTCGGCCATTTTACAAAATGTATTTGCCTTATCTCTCACCACAAGTTAATATAGCTCTTTCAAATATGGACAGATATGAAGCCAACACTAACTTTCACAGATATCCCCAAAGCAAGATTCAAAAATTGTTTTACAGTAATCAACTATAATTATTGCATAATAATACATAATACATTGAATATTGCACAAGATTGTTGCTATGTGTCCTGTTCTGTATAGATGGACTGCAAATCAGGATACAGACATTCAGCAATGCTAGGATTAGCTCCAATCTTTTTAATGTCTTCATGGATGCTCAAGTCTTCCTCTGACCAGTGGAAGAGAGATGGCTTGGGTTGTCGCAGTATGAAGCCAATAGAACGAAAGGAAGGCCTCCTATTTCTGTCAGGATGCCTGTGTGACATACAACCAGAGGATTAAATCATGCAGTAACAAATAAAACTATCACTGACCATGTGTCTATCATCAGCTGGTAGATGGCCCTAGGGCACCCTGGTGGGGGGCACTGCCTATAACCTCTCATTAATTGTCTAAATGTCTATATATAGACAATATGAACATGACATTATACCCATTGTGCAATCAACTAAAAGTATTTTTCAAGTCTATTATGCAATACGTATGATGTCCTGTGTTTGAACAGGCTTACCTCCTCCATTGATAAATCATTAAGAGGCTTTTCACCTAACGACCACAGTTCATAAAGTACGCAGCCATAACTCCAGACATCACTGGCTGTGCTGTATTTCTTGAAGCCAATAGCCTGAAATCACAATCATAATGTCTTCTTAAAAGACAACCATCTTCGTGTAATACATTGCTTACTTCAGGCGCTGTCCATTTCAGAGGCACCAGGCCACCTCTAGACTTGTAATAATAACTGTCATCCAGACACCTCGACATACCAAAATCACTGATCTGACACAAATCAAAGATGACAACTTGAATTTATAAATCACCTTCAAATGCATAGGTCAAATGTACCTTGCACACAAAGTTTTCATCTACAAGGATATTTCGTGCCGCTAGGTCTCTATGAACAAACTTCTTTCTTGCTAAGTATTCCATCCCTTCTGCAATCTGTTGTGAAAATCCCAATATCTGGTCACCAATATCAAATTGGTTCAGGATGTCTAATCTAGCAGAGCATTTTTTAAGGATCAAACATATTCAATGTTTGTCTCATACTTTTAATTACTTACTCTTCCTTTTTCTTTCTGAGAAATTCTCTCAGGTTTCCATTAGTCAGTATTTCCAAGATAATAGCCTGCAAGCAAAAAGAAGACATAAGCTAGATGGATGCTCTCTAGTATTACATGCTAAATGTACATATACACTAGATACGTACAGTCTGCATGTCAATTTACCAAGTTATATTTCTCCAGAATTATACCATGCAGTTTTATTATATTTGGGTGTGAAAATTGAGCCATAATGGCTGCCTCTTGGAGAAACTTGACTCTCTCATCCTCCTGCCCTGGTTCACGACTACTCTTCACTGCTACAATCATGTCTCCACTGGGCCTTTTCCAAATGGCTCTATGAACTTCCCCAAATTCACCTTCCCCAAGCTTTGATTGAACACTATAACACACAAAATATTAAGAGCACCGGAATACTAGACAAAATATAGCCCGCACTACCTCTACCATACTTGATATCAGGAGTTGAAATGATGCAACAATGCTCTCTTATAAGTAATTCAAGCAATTGGGCTTCATCAGGTGGAGGGTACCAGTAGTACTCAATTGATCCATCTAATACGTGGTATGTTGCTTCTATAGGAGATTCTTCTGACTGCACAGCAATAATACAACATAAATAACAGCAATAATACAACATAAATAACAGCAATAATACAACATAAATAACAGCAATAATACAACATAAATAACAGCAATAATACAACATAAATAACAGCAATAATACAACATAAATAACAGCAATAATACAACATAAATAACTGCAAATTTATAACATAAATAACAACTTGCTGCTTGATTCCTTATTAAAAGAGAAGGTGAAATTAAAAATCAAATAGAAACTGTTTCTTATTAAACATTTTTATTTAAATTAGAATGTAAGGGAGTATCAGTGAAAGGGATGCAAGTGATTTAAGACATAAATACAGTACAGCTAATTTCAGCTTCTCTTTTAAGGAATCAAGCAGCAAGTTGTTATGTTATAAATTTGTATTATTGCAGTTATTTATATCTTGTATTTATATTTGTAAGTGATGCAGGTAATTTAAGACTTACTGTTGGATTGTGATTTTCAAAATACTTATTTCTAGAAGATGTCACAGTGGTCTAAAAAGTTGAGACTTATATACTGTATGTATTACCTCCAAATTATATATATAATTAATGCAGCATATGTATATGTATTTACACGTACATGTTCCTTGACTACTGAATACATCTCATCAGTTTGATCAACATTTATTGCATCTCTGTTAATCATTAGATAGGGCTCAATTTCTTGTTCCCCTGTCAATAGAGGTTGCCTTGCTGTTAAAGGCAGACCTGGGAGGAAGGAAGACAGTTGTCAACTAGGAAGTTCTTATGATTGATAAAGTGACACAAAAATAGTCTTTCATTGTGAATCTGTTATCATATCACACAATTTTAAAGGAGTATAAAGCAAAATTTGCTTACTTTGTAACTGGTTACTTTTGAACTTTTTACGATATTGTTTCCCAAGGATTATGATTAGTATGACACAAACAACAATTAGAAGGGTTATTGCTACAAAGCAGGTAAATACTCCAGTGAAGATGAGCCGGCTCCCCAAAGAATCACTAGTAGGTTCTGAATAAACTTGAAAGAAAAATAAGATTTTCCTATAGACATGGTTGACATCAATAGGCTAAGGGAAAATTTAGATAATAGATTTAATGTTATGGGAAACAGTAAACACAAATTATCAGCCCTACAGTTGTATCTATGGTGATGATATTAGTACGTCAGATAAGAAATAAATACATACCTTCACTTGAAAGTTCGTCAGGAGTGTACTGGCAAAATCTTATCAAAATTTTACCATCTTGACTTTGAACAAAATCTGCCTCATTCTTCTCTGGTTCCAGTGTTGAGAACCAGTTTACAGTTTTTATGTCCAAACTCATGCCATTTACTGCAGGACACGTACCTTTTGATCGGCGGTTTTTAATAAGGTAAAACGTGACATTTGCAGGTAGATCAAACGAAGTTTTAATAAATTTTTTATTACAGCGACAGCAGGAAGATATATTACTTAATGGAGATTTGCCCATATTTGCTAAAGTTATAGTGGTCATGTTGTCCCATTTAGCAGTTTGTAGTGTGAAACCTCCAGGACACTCCTGCTCTATAGTTAAGAGACAGTAACAACCTTTTGGCCAATTCGACCTTTTACAGCAGGACGGGCCTAGGTCTTTTTCTTTCCAGCAAAGCGGAAGACTAGTTTGTTTGCCATCCGTGACATTGAGGGTAGAACCCACTGAGAAATTAATGGTACCTTTCTTCCATTCAACTCCACACGAATCAGGACATGAAGAGTCTGAGAGTTGTGGCAAAACATAACTTTTGGAAGGCCAGCATTTCGCTGTAACAACTACAGAAAATAAATTAGGTGAAACAACTTACCCGACCAAAAGAAGCGGCATATATTCATATATTCTGCTGTTACCCACTTGATTGGTAAGCAAATATTGCAGAGAAACAAAAAACTACATAGAGATAATTTCTTTGCATTGCCGTGGTTCACGTTTTGGGTATAAAGTCACATGATTCGTGACCACCCCTCCCTAGTAGGAGTATAGTCTGTGGTAAGTCCATATTGTATTTATGAGATTGAGGATGCTATTCATTTTCTTGCAGTATATGTCCCAAACTCAATGACAAGAGACAAGAGATCTTCCAGAGTCCTTTCAATCCAGTACCCATATTGCTGTGGCATTAATAGTAGAAAGTTTAACTAACTTTTCACTAGTGTATCAATTAAAAACCCTTTTTGAGGTTCAATGTAGTACATAGAAGTCTAAAAGTTTAACTTAAATCATATGTATAGTTTCAACTTTTAATGTAAATATATAATCTTTAGTTTAAATTACACGTATAAAAGTAGGCAAAACAAACTCCTGTAATAAAAAAGCATGGCACACCTGTATATGCTCATCAGACCTACTATATGATATACATTATGTAATACGTATATGTACAGTGTTAAATTTCTTATACGTTTTTAAAGATAGTAAGAGTTTGAACATGCAAAGCACTGAAGACAAAGGATAAAGACAAAGTGAAGGAAGTAGCTAGAAGCTCTCAAATTATGGAACTATAGACAGACATTTGTATCTCCTAGACTATGTATATATGATTAGTGACTTGGGGCCCAGCTTGGCCCAGTGATGCACATGAAAAATCTAAGATACCATTTTCCTACATGTTATATGCCTATTCTGTAAAAAGAGCCTATAGGGGAACTAACATGTCACTTTAATATACAATTCTTATTATTATATATAGTGCAAGTTACAATATACTAAGGTAATCTAATCTAATCTAATATAATATAATATAAATAATTAAATAATTCATATGGCTCCAAGAAAGGACCTAGAAACAAAATGGGCATATCATCATAAAGTTTAGGGTATAAAACTCATTTTAAATTAAGGGATTTTTGATTTAGGCCTCCGTTTCTTAGAAAACGGAGGACAAAGTTTGCATATAAAAGGCCATAGGACTATAGAAAACCTATGGGAAATTTATATGCAAACCATGTGTTATATTGATAAAAATTGTCAGTTTGTCCGATAACTGTGAAATCAACATATATCATGGTACATGTGTATAAGAAACGTCTGGCGAAGTTTTGCTTAATTAAATGAGCAAAATAATCAAGATATAATGAAGAATTCAAAGTTACGATTGCGCAAGCTGGTGATGTATTGTGATGTTCTCCGAATGCGTCACCAACACCTTCGTATGTCGCTCCGTACACACATTTTGTGAATCTTGTGACGTTGCGAAAACGTCACCGCCTCGTTGCTAAAGAAGATCATCCTTTCGAGAACGGCTATGACAAGTCGACGCTCTCCTACGAGAAGGAGCTACCGAATAAGCGAGTTGTAGCGAAGGTTAGATAAAGCGTATTTGTATACGTTCATGTTAAGTTTAAGCCAGAATTGTTGCTATATATTGATGTAAAAGAAATTCGTACTTTGATAATTTAAGCTCTGTCTTAGTCGACGCTCTCCTACGAGAAGGAGCTACCGAATAAGCGAGTTGTAGCGAAGGTGAGATAAAGCGTATTTGTATACGTTCCCGTTAATTTTGAGGCAGAATTGTCCCTATACTGATGCAAAAGAAATTCGTTTAGTCGACCGTATTAAAACTTTGGTAATTAAAGCTCTGTCTTCTCTTCTTATGTTTTTATTCATTTTTTACTTGCAATTGTCCATGTGTAGGAATAAGGAGTGTTATATATTATGCTTGTTTAAATACAATCAAGTACTACACAGTGCAAGTTACAAATTTATACACGGATGCAAGTGACTCCCAAGATAATCACACTGAGGTATATAATATAATACGGATGCAAATGACTCCCAAAATAATCACAATCAGGTATATTAAACGCTACAAGACTTTAGCCACACTGAAATTCTCAACTGCTGCATACAGAGTAGTAGTCTCTACAGATCATATAAGGTTAAATACATGGCCTTCCAATTACCTTTTCACACCTAAGTATAGACTGAAGATGATGCATCTGGATGCCATTATCAGCAAAAATTCCAGTCTCATGCAGGGGATCTCAGCCAATAATCACCGCAGATTTGACTTGCCTTGAGTGTCAGCTAGGAGTACCATTGGTTGCTTGCATGCATTCACATAAACAACAGGGTTAGAGACGATTTGGTAACTTGCACACAGGGACATAAAGGCTGGGGCCTTTAATTTATTTCATGAACAATGTCCCTTGTGTGCAAGTTACCAAATCGTCTCTAACCCTGTTGTTTATGTGAATGCATGCAAGCAACCAATGGTACTCCTAGCTGACACTCAAGGCAAGTCAAATCTGCGGTGATTATTGGCTGAGATCCCCTGCATGAGACTGGAATTTTTGCTGATAATGGCATCCAGATGCATCATCTTCAGTCTATACTTAGGTGTGAAAAGGTAATTGGAAGGCCATGTATTTAACCTTATATGATCTGTAGAGACTACTACTCTGTATGCAGCAGTTGAGAATTTCAGTGTGGCTAAAGTCTTGTAGCGTTTAATAATATATATATAAATATAAATATACTTGCACTGTATATATATATTACAAATGAGATGATGTAATATTACAAGTTTTCTGTGTAGTAAATGTTTTGTAAATCAGAGTACATTAGTAGCCCAATACCAGGGTCTGCTCCAATGATGTTAACCTGTGGATGAATTTTCAAATCTTCCTCACTCCAAGCTCTTAAGATGGAGTCACTTTGCTTCAAGAAATATGCAATGCCAGAAAAACTTGGACGATCCCAGCGCTTAGCATTCCTATACACAATATATACAATGACTAAATGTGTGTTACCAGCAAACAGTATATACACATAAATTACAATTATGGAGTGCACACAAGTCAATATAAAAGGTACATTTCCAGATTTGTACACATAACTGCTTACCAGCAGTCAATCATAAGCTGGTACAAGGCCCTGGAACATCCGGGAGCAGGAGGCTGGCGATATCCTTTGAAGATTCTATTAAAGGCCTAAGAATTGAATAGTAGTAAATGTGCCTATAGATCATATTCAACTTTGAGTGTTCAGCTAAGAAATAAATTAAATTACATCGTTAGGTTGAAGATCACTGAGGGGCTTCAATCCCAGGCTCCAGAGCTCATAAAGAACACAACCATAGCTCCACACATCACTGGCACTGCTCCACCTATTATAACCCAAAGCCTACAATAGGAAATAATAATAATTATGAATCCTAGGTCTATTAGTCTCATGTACATGTCAACCATAGGAATATAATTGGAAAATTATCCATATACTTAACTGACCTCAGGTGCTGTCCACCGAAATGGTACAATGCCACCATTTGATTTGTAATAAGACTTATCATAAAGGTTTTTAGCCAGCCCAAAATCACTAATCTATACACAGAAGTTACATGCAAATTATGTTCCGACTGTATGAATTTTCTGCCATACATTGTACCTTGCAGGTTAGGTTGGTATCCAGCAATATATTTCTTGTGGCAAGATCACAATGAACAAACTTCTTCTTTGATAAATATTCCATTCCAGATGCTATCTGCCTGGCAAAAATAATCAGTTCAGTCCAGAGATCATCTTGTAAGAAACTTTCTGATCTAAACATTTTATTTAAGTCAAAGCTTTGCATATAACCAGTCCTTGGAAATCATATCTCACCTTTCTCTTTGCCCAATCAAATAAGTATTCATATCTCCATTTGTCATGTATTCAAGAACAATTCCCTTAAATATAAAGTAGAACACGATCATGTTATAATGCATGTACTGTACGGTAGAGTAGGGAAAGAAAGGGGGCAAGGAGAGGATGTTATAGCCAGGTTTCATCCCCTTTCTTTGCTGATGAAGACCTTTGTGGTTGCAATGTTCAAAACTTGTATCTAACTATTGTTTCTGGATCAGATGCTCATCTGCAACCAATCTATTCGAACTATGAACACAACAAACAAGTCTTATCATTTCACACTATTGGTACTAATAGAAGCCTGGGCCACTATTCATCAGGCATATTTTTTGCCCTGGCTTCCACTTAGGACTTATTTAAAGACCACCATTTAGCTTACTACTGCCCCAGCTTTTAAATATGACCTAATTATATTATTCAAGCCTGACTTCTACACAAACAGAAACAATTTGTTCAGTTAGCCACTGTCCATACAGCAAGAAGGTGATACAGTTTAAATGTATGTGTGTGACAACTTACAGCACCATTGAAGTAGCAATCCCCTGTCTTAAATATCCCATGGAGCTTTAAGATGTTTCGATGATCAAACTGCTGCATGATACAGGCCTCTTGAAGAAATTTTATTGTAGATTCTGCAGTAGTCTCAGCATGCAATGTCTTAATTGCAACTTCTACAGAACCTGAAGGAGAATGCCATATTCCTTTTAGTACCTTGCCAAAGTTACCTGACCCCAAGCTGTTAAAAACTCTATAAACCAGTAGAACAAATTTATAAGCATTCATTTAGCCAAAAGTATTGGTCATAAGTGTACCTCACACTTTCTTTTGGTAAAGCAATATCAGGGAGGTCCTTTAACATCTTACTAAGCTCTTCTTGATTGGAAGGAGGACAAGTGAATTGCTTCTCCTCATCTTTGATCCAACCAGTCGACCCGACAGGATCAAGGCCATGCATCTTTGCATATGGAGTCTTTTCAACATTCTATTATGTTATTAGGAGGAATCAAAAGGAAATGGGTAATATAATATTGTTCTCTAGTTTACATATTTTTAAAAATTAAATAAACAGTTGAATATACTTGACTGGAAACAGTAGCCTATTATATATATTAACCATATAAATGCTTTGAGAATTGAACAAATTTTCATTTGATGAATTCAAGTTTTGGTACATCTGTGATTCTTCTAAATCTTCTGTGCTTCGGTCTGGAAGCTCTACTGTTGTAATAGGCTCCATATAAGATTCAGGCTGTTTAACAGGCATGCCCATGTGCTATTAAAAGGTGAATGAAAAAGTAGATGCAATTAATCTGGGTGTTATTTCCAACTTACACTATTTCCATTTATTTTATCAACAGGATCACCTTTGAGTTCAGCTCTCTGTATTAATTTTGATATATAACATGTAATACATATATACATATAACATATATATAACATGTATGCATGTCAACCATTACTCAGATTACTCATGTAGTCATAAACCACTGGTTACGTATATATATACACAACATAATTTATATATGCTTTAGATGTACCATTGACGTCACCAGGTCATATAAAGGCATATACACATCCTTTCCTTCATTCAACGAGGTTCTTGCAGCTACTGCAGAATATCCTGGAATCCCAATTGTTGACTCAGTCTGATTATTATTTATAAGTGTAACATTTCCTCCTCTGTAAACAGCTAAAGTATAAGTAGAAAATTATAATTAAGGAATGTAAAATATGTGGATATTTGACTTTTTTAGTTACCTGTTTAAAGGCCCAGTTTATCATAACATGATTGAGAATAGAAATATATAGTAGAGAATGGTTTAACATCCAGCATAACTTAAATAGGGCCATTGACAGCACAATGTATGCATGTAGATCATGAGATGCAGAATATATGAAGAGATGTTTTGCTATATTGCTGACCATTCAACGATCCTCTCTTCAGTATTCTTAAATAATCATTATGTTTCTTTTGACTATAGCAGGACTTTAAGAGGACAATACAGGTTATAAGAAGCAGGATAACCACTATTCCAAATAACGATCCTAGAATTATTGCTACAGTTGATATGCTTTCCACTGCTGTCTGAAGAGGTTGATAGTAGCAGAAGACTATACTCTTTAGATGACCATTTTCAAGGCCAAGAGGTAGTTGACCCTGAAAATTGGTCATGGAGTCTTCACCAGTGTAGGTATCAAAGGTGATCACCTGCTGAGATGGAGCATTCATGTTGTCAACCAAAGGACATACCCTAACGGGAAGGGTGTGCCTTTCCCGTACAAGACTGCTTGCCATTAGAAAGAAACTCGAACTGGTTGGAAGCTTCAGTGTAGTATTCAGCAATCCACTGCACATCCTGTGACAACAAAAACTGATAATCGTTTTTTCTGTTTCATAATTACAAGTCCTTTCACTAGAAACACTGAAGTTATTAAAGGAAATATTGGAATGTCTGTGATCCAAGGTAGCATTCCCTTCTTCAAACCCATCTGGACAGCTACCATCTGACAGTGATTTGAAGATACAGTAACATCCGGGGGGCCAGGGGTTAGAAAAATAATTCGAATAATCATTATTCATACAGACAGTCAGTGAAGGACCTGTGACTCGTTGCTGTTCCGTTTTAAAAGAAAAATTGGCATAATTTGCAAATATGGTTTTATTGCCATTGTTAGCTGGCAGAACTTTGCACTCTGTACTCCAGGCTGTTTCACAGGCGTCTGAAACTGGACAACCATCCACTGTTGCTAACAGGCCGTATGAACCTCCAGGCCAACAATCTGTGGATTAATAAGAATAAATTTACCGTTGAAGTTACAGTTCATAGCCAAGCAGCTTGCAGTTGGTATGTACCTGCTGAACTCACCTAGCGAGGTCGCAACACCGAAACAGGCTATAGCTAGGAATACGAATGTTCCAGCCATGATTGTGTATATATTCTACGTACTAGAAGAGTGCGCGCTGATCTAAACTATATCTAGTCTTGCACTACTAGATCTAGTACACGTTATCATATGTTTAGGGTCTAACCATATATGGGTACCGGTGTGCGGAGGAGTCGAGTTGTACAAGTCTTGCTTCGACTCGATTGCGAAACATCTGTACCGTATATATATGGCCATTGGTGACCAGATCTAGAGAGTGTCACTTTGAATGTCACTCCGCTATTAATTATATTGCTATACTTTAAGTGCATCTAGATGGCTGAAAGTGAGGGCTTCGCTACAAATGCAGGATCTCCTTTTCAAGGTATATAATGTTTAAGGTGTTTCTTCTATCTTAAAGTTGCAACCGAGACTTTTTTATTCTTTCCTAAGGACTTTCCGTATTTTTACTGCTAATTATTCTATTCGGAGTGTCAATATTTATCTGCATCGAATGTTTTCGGAGATATAATAGAGGCCGTTCTTCCTCCTATGGTCATTCGCAAATCTCAAGGAGAGCAAGCCGAAGTAAGTCGTGTGTTTAGCAACTACGTAGCTGCATCAGTCATTGGATAATATTTTTGTACTATGTATATAGGTCGCAGTTTGAATCGAACATCAAGCATGACCAGCTCGCCAATGATACAGGGTATTGCAGCCGTAGTGCCTTTGGTTGTTGATGTCGACGAATCAGACTATGCCGTACCTCCAGATGCTCAGGAGAGTAAAACCAATGTAGGTTTGGTAAGTGTATAATGTAGATGTTGACACTATTTTGGATTGATCCTTTTTTAGCCAGATACAGATTATGCCCAACTAGAAGCCACTTCTGGTCGCCTTTATGAAAATATCAATTCAAGGTCCGAGGGAAAGGATCCTCTAATAGAGTTGAGCCGGGTGGGTGTGGCGTGCATTTGAGCTGTCTATGGGTGGGGTAATGGAAATGTATAAAATCTATTGAGTTGTGTCACATTTTCTAGAGTCATGCTAAATCAGTGGTATCCAATGACCTGGTGAAATCTCTACCTTCCCATGTTGTCTATAAAAGTGGCTCTGATCTAGGACAGTCACTATTCAATACTAGTGCTAGCATGTTACGTCCAAAGCCTACACTACCTTGTCGAAGGCAAGTTTCTGTTCCCAGCAGTGTTAGATCAAGGTTACATTCCCTAACTCCAAAATGGAATCGTAACTATACTGTGCCTCCCAATGATGAAGATTTGATCTTGTCCATGTTTAAAGAAATGGCTTGTCTAGAAACAGTGCCATTTAGAGAACTGAAGTAAGTGTACATGGTGACATATTCAAACCATATATAGGTCTAGTATGTATAGATATTGTGTAGATTTTAATGGTTCTTATAAATTTAAACTCTTCAGGATAGGGGAATTGATAGGAAAAGGAAATTTTGCTACAGTTCATGTAGCAGAGTGGGTCACTGCTAAAGGAGAAAGCATTCAAGTTGCTGTGAAGGAACTGGTAGATAATGCCTCTCTAAGTGATCGGATTAAGTTTCTACAGGAGGCTGTTATTATGGGACAATTCTGTCATCCTCATATTGTGCAACTGGTAGGAGTGTCTTCAGCAAACAGTAAATATGTAAGTACAGTCTTACATATTTGTGTGCCAATATCTTCCTGTGTACTATAAATGTATACCATATATATACATGGTTTTCAGTTTATAGTTTTGGAGTTGCTGGAAAATGGATCACTTTTGAAGTATCTGAAAGATATTAGACAGCAGTAAGGTTTTTACTTCTAGTAGAATTTGGAACAAGATTCATTTCTGTTATTTCTTTTGCAGTGATATTAAATATGTCTTTCCAACTTTGCAGCACACATGAATATGATATAGAAATCATTGAAGAATGCCTTATAATGTTCTCCATGCAAATTACTTCTGGGATGAACTACCTAAGCAATAAACACTTTATACACAGAGATTTGGCTGCTAGAAATATACTGATAGATGGAAATTTTTACTGCAAGGTATGTAATTTTGCAACATACCCATGTACGTACCTACATATAACTGTACAGCAAATTTGACATTTTGTGCTAAAATTAAGGATGTGCTATACGTATCTGGTGGATGTACTGAAGAATATATACTATATATGGAAATTTGCCTTTACCACCAATAAAAAGTCCTGCTTATATAATATAATATAATATAGGGAGATACTGTGTGTCTTACGTAATATATATATATAGATAAGCGATTTTGGATTAGCAAGAGATGTAGGCAGTGGTAGCTATACAGAAAAACATGGAATGATACCAATTAAATGGACAGCACCAGAGGTAAAACTTAGGAAATATTTACTTGTCAATAGATATTACGATTTGTACACATTATTATCTCTTTGCGCTGGATGAACCAGGCCTTGATGAAGCAGGTATACTCCTCTGCCAGTGATGTGTGGAGTTTTGGTGTTCTTCTTTTTGAGATTTGGAGCTTAGGCCAACATCCATATCCAGAGCATAGGAGCAAAGAGGTGGGTCACGACACTAGCTGGACACAGCTAACATGATTATACTAAGAAGATCACCTATCTAGATTGGAAAGTTGATGAAAAGCTTAAGGGAAGGTTACAGAATGCCTCCTCCACCAGGTTGTCCTAGATCCATATATGAAATAATGATTAAATGTTGGTGAGTGTTACCAATATATCATAATAATTATGGTTCTGTGAAGACCTATAATTTACTTAATTAGGCATCCAAATCCAGAAATGAGACATACGTTTTCTGATATATTTGCTATCTTTGAGCTAAAAGGCTCAGATTTGCTGGACTGGAAGGATACACAAGATGAGGTAGCACTCCAAGCAAGTATAATTGGAGCTGATTTGTCACATGGAACTCACTTATATCTTGATCTTCAAATGACATATAAATAGTAAATATGAATAAATTGATTTTAAATGAATTTTGAAATGTCATACATTATCCATTATCTATGTTGCTGATGCTCAATAAATCATCTACCAATGGAATGTTCGTATGTTCGCAATAAGTACACTTTTTGTACATATATATACAAATTGAGAGTGATAGTCTATATACATAGTCACGTGCGCCTGTATACCCACTGCTTGGAGGACCGTACATCCCTATATATGGGAGCTATAGTGATACTGTCTACAACCATACAACAACGTGTTGAAAGAAGCAGATTTCTGTGTAGAAAGAATTGTATAGTCTAGCTCTCTATAATGTCTACTTTAAGCGCTCCTTTGCCAGAAACGCCGATATGGGCAACGCCGCCGCGTAGCAGTCAATCACTCAAGTCAGCTCTAGACTCATCTCTAGTTAGTCGTGTTAGCAGCAGTCAGTTAGCATCATTAGAGTCAGTACCTTCTCCCACCACTATTCAGTTTACTTCCGCTGGTCCAGATGCTTCTTCAACCTCAGGGTCGTTCCCCATCACCACTCCAACAACCGGTCTATCTTCTTTTCCAATCTACTCCAAGTCGATAGTTACTCGGACACCATCCAGTCCTGTCGACAGTGATACTAGCTCAGGCATCTATCATTCTAGCACTCCCTTTCCCGGTACTAGTGCACCACCTGGAGCAAGCGAACTCCTACCATGGGTTTACATTGTAATAGGTGTATCTGCATTTTTCGTTATAATATTACTAGCCTTGCTCTGTTGTATAGCATGCTCATTATGCATGAAATGGAGAAAGAAACGTAGGCAGACAAGAAGTAAGTTGTGACAATGCATGTGATTGGATACTTGTATATTTTTATTATTGACTTTATAGCCTATCTGACAGAGGATGTTGGGACTTACGTGAATAACTCCTTATTAATGGAGACAGCTATGGAACACGAGCACATGGAACTGTCTAGAGTAAGATTTGTGTACATTCTCTCTTTACGTGCATGTAGTCTACGTATATCCTTTTGAAAATTGAAATTATCGATTGTATATAGAATTATAATACTTCCACTTTATCCTGTTGTAACATCATAATAGAATAAACTTGTAAAATGTTTGTACACAACTATTGGTTACAATTTCATCCTGCCATTATTTTTAAAGCAGCTAATCACTTTTCTTCTCTTCCTTCATTGTCACTTTTGATTTACATGTGTTCTCTTTCATTTAAGTATGAACAAACTATAACTCATGACACCAGGATCCAGCCTAAAGACCCACCATTCCTTCTCCATGCTACCAAGCCATACCAAGAGCTTATTCCTACAGATATGGATAAATCCTACGCTTCCCTTGTTAAAGATACTAGGAGGACAGATGACATGTCTTCCTGTAGCAAAAGCGGGGAACTCCTCACTGCTCCTAATCCTAAGAAGAATGCAAGTCTGTCTACTTCTGAGTCTGATCCAGCTGCAGCTGTGGCAGCCATTTTGATGGCAGGTTCTGCTGTACGGCATACCCCCCATCTTCCAGTGCAAGAAAAAACTAAATATGATAAGCCTCCAAATGATGTGAATGCCCTATTTGCCCAATTTGAGAAGAAACGATATACTTATATACCAAAGGAACTGGTAAAGTAAGTTGAATTAACAATACCATGACATCTAGATCTAGTTCAATGTGTCTTATTTGTCTAGAGCTCAAAAGGAGATAGGGCACGGTTTCTTTGGTGCAGTGTACAAAGGAATATGGGATTCCAAGAATGGAATAGTCAATGTAGCGATAAAGTCTATGAAGAAAGATGCACAGAAAGAGGAACAACTGAAATTCCTTCAAGAAGCAGCTATTATGGGGCAATTTAAGCACCCAAATATTGTTGGCCTTTATGGAGTAATACCATATTCTAGAAGTTCCAATTGTGTAAGTCCTGACCAAATATGCTTAAGCTTTAGTAGTAGTAAAGTATAAAGTATATTTTCTATTGTTTTTTTATTTAGGCCATTGTGTTGGAACTAATGACAAATGGTGATTTGAAGCACCATCTTAAACACATTAGACTTCTGTATGTCTCAACTATTAAATACACCTTGCTATATGAGTGCAAGTAAGATTGCTAGTCCGTACTTTCCATTTGTAGTGTTAGCAAGAAGAATTCCTCTAAAGTTTGTTACAAACTGTTGGATTATGCTCGAGACATAGCCTCGGGAATGAACTACCTTTCTTCAAAGTCTTTCATCCATAGAGATCTGGCTTGTAGGAATGTGTTACTGGATGGAAATTACACATGTAAAGTTAGTATTAACTTCTGTAATATGTCTCTGTTTACATTTTAATTTGAAACAATGTGACACTCTTCTTTATAGATTGGTGACTTTGGATTATCTAAGGATTTAAAAGACAGTGAATACTATCGCAGTAAAGGTGGATTAATTTCCTGGAAGTGGACAGCCCCTGAGGTTGGTAAATCCATGTGCACCAATCCGTTGTTTCTTCCTATATGCTGTATTCTGTAGGTAGTATTCTCATGGTAATACTTAATTATAACAGGCCAATTTAAATGGTTTCATAATTTAGGCACTGAAATATGGGCATTTCTCAACAGCCAGTGATGTATGGAGCTTTGGATGTATCCTCTTTGAAATTTGGTCACTGGGACAAACACCAATGAAAGCAAATGAGAGAGAACAAGTATGAATATTATTAAAGGGCCCATATCAGAATTGCAGATTGTATGAATCTTGGTTTGTAGATCATCCAAATGTTAACCAAAGCCTATAGATCTCCGCCCCCACCTGGATGTCCAAGAAAGATTTACAAGATTATGATAGAGTGTTGGTATGTAGGTACTTTCCCTTCTACTCCTTTTCTTGATATCTTACATTCTAATATTTACTAGGCACCCTGATCAGAAAATGAGACCATCTTTCTTAGAACTCTATAAATATCTTCTAGATCGAGATGATTCACTCCTCCATTGGAGCAGTGATGATAACATTCCAGAGATGTTCAAGTATCTTGCCGGAGAAGAACTAGAGACCACTAGTGATTATGTTAGTGTGTATAGCGACCTTCAAAACAAGTATGCTAGACTTTTGGAGTGTTCTACAAAATCTGATTTTTCTTACATTTAATGACAATTATTTAGCACAAATTGTATTATAGTAATTCCTTGCAATTAAAGAGATTTTGAAATGAAATCAACTATCTGATCCATATCCATGTCCCTGATACATATCCACTAGTTATTGTGTCTACATACTCTACAATAACAGTTTATGGAGGATTCACCTGAACCTGCAAATGCCACACATTTAATCCCTAAATCAGCACTAACAGGAAGTGTTTACAAATATGGTGGGTATGAATATACAATTAAAACTCATATATATAGATCAACTTTCATAAAGTAATTGCAGTTTGGTTAAATCTGGTACAAATTCTGTAAGTCCTTGTGGAACTGTTCTCCAATGAGTATTTCATCTCCAAGTGAACCACATTCTTTGTCATTTAACATGGTCTCCAGAAAGCCTTCTTCCTGAAAGTGCTCAAATATGTTCCTGAAGGTTGGTCTCTCTGCTGGCTTAGAGTGCCTGGTATAAAGGCATCAACATCAACAACAATTTACAACTGTATCATCTTTACTAAGACTCACCAACACTTCATCATAACCTGATAGATGGCCCTGGGACAACCTGGTGGAGGAGGAAGTCTTCTGCCGGAGGACAGTTTCTTTACAAGATCATGTGGATTTAGTCCTCTGTATGGCTTCTCTCCCAGTGACCATATCTCATATAGCATCACTCCATAACTCCACACATCACTGGCTGAGCTGTATCTTCGAAACAAAAGACTCTATGTTGACAAAAGGATACAAAAATACACCTGACCACGTATAGATAGGTATGACATATTTACTCCTAGCGTACTTCAAGTGCTGTCCATGCTACAGGGATTTTCCCTCCTTTTGACTTGTAATACTCTTCTTCATCCAGGTCACGAGACAATCCAAAGTCTCCAATCTGTTTTAGGAATAGTACAACATGATGATATCTTCCACTTCTTACATCTGTGTTCTACCACTCACCTTACAAGTCTCTTCATCTGCCATCAAGATATTCCTAGCTGCCAAGTCCCTATGGATGAAACCTTTGTTGGAGAGATAATTCATTCCAGCTGCAACTTGATAGCTGTATTTATGAAAGTGTTCTTGAAGGCCTTGAGGTGGGGTTCTACGTACATGTGCCAGAGCATGAAAGAATTACAATGATATATATACAAAGTTCACAAACTCACATTTTGGATTTGAGACTTTTTAAATATTTCAGTAGATCTCCCTTTGGTAGAAGCTCCATAATCATTTTTACCTTTAAGTTGTGAGAAAGAAAGATGAAGCATTCTCCAATTCACCAATAATGATACAATGATTGCCTTACATTTCCTTCCTCATACACAATACCATACAAGTGAGTTACATAGATATGTTTAAACTGCTGCATTATAACTGCTTCTTGAAGAAATTTAACTCTATCTTCTTCCGAGGAAACTGACTGCATACACTTAATAGCAACAGAAAGATAATCATCATTTGATTGCTTCCATTCTCCAAGGAACACAGATCCAAATTGACCCTTTCCTAGCAGCTTTCCTAAGCTAATAGATCAATGCAACACATGATACAACACGAGCAATGTAGTCTGCTATGGTTAGTTACTTTTAGGTACCTAACATCATCCTTTTGGATTCTTGTGAATTTCTTCTTTAAGTAAGCATACAAATCCTTCTGAGACCTCGGTGGGGCTGCATAGTTATCTTCCAACAAATTTGCATAATTGTTAGATTTCTATTTTATAGTAATTCATGGATGGAAAAGAGAGCTAGTTAATATATTAAATTACAATGTGCCTTACCTTTTCTGCCACAGCATACAAGTTTGATGGATCCTCATACGGGGTAGGACCATGAGATAAAGTCACAGAGTCACTGTGAAGACTATTATTTAAGTAGAGCAATCCTTCGTTATTAGAGACTGCACTCAAGTTGGTAGCAACAGTAGGTGCTAAGGCATTGAAAGGTGAAGAAGTAGTTCCTGTTATACAGTTTGCTTGCTCTTCATATGGTTGACATTGATTTGTCTTTAGAAAGCAATCAAAACACATAAAAAGAAGGAATTATTAATAACTAGTACAATTTTAACCTGTCCTGGATTCATTATGCACAATGGAGTACCATTCATCAGCTGATCTGTAAAAATAAAGGATTAAAAGGTTTATATTCGTGTACTTTTTGTCTGAATTCCTTACTAGTCGTATGTTTCCTGACAGCATATTTCTTCTTTACCTTTCTTCTCCTCCAGACCAGTAAGGGTACAAATACAATTAACAGAACAACTGCTGCCAGGGCCACCAGAGGGACAGCAATAACAACTACTAAGATCACAATGGGCTCTTGTGGTGGAGAGGCTGAATGATCCACTGCGGTCGATAATGATGATAAAATGGATGCACTTGCTGAATATACCTCACTGGTGATGATAACAAGGGGCATGGTATGCTGGGATGTGCCAGGTAGGGAGGGGTCGGATGAGGGATTAGGTAAGGGGTCAGATGAGGGATTAGGTGAGGGGTCGGGAGAGGGATTAGATGAGGGTGACAGGGTGCCTCCACTTGTAATATCAACCTCCAGTGCTATTTGATCCGTACTAGTAAAAGGACCAAGTGAGAATAGTTCCATATTAAATTGATTTACAGCCGCTTGATTCACTACATAGCTTGACTGAGATCCAATAAAGTAGACAATGGCTGTTTGACCACTTGTAGTTACAACACCGAGTACATCATTGCTACTAACTGGCCATGATACAGGCAGCTCGACAAAGGAGTGACCAGAGAGGGAACCGCTTCCGTCAGTCAAGTTACCGTTGTTGATGCACTGGTTGATAAGAGCCAAGTTCTCTGGACTCCTATACAAGGTATTTCCACCTGATCCACAGGCATACTGGAAGAGTCGAACTGTAAAACATACTCTATCTTGTGAGCTTACTAGTAAATTTCTCATTATTTTAATTCTTATGGCTGATGCCTGTCCATTGCAACCACTGAACAGTCCTCCATGTAGATAGTACACACCTATCAGAGACTGGTAATACTGTCCGCTGCCGAACGATCCCGATGAACATGTCAAGCATTGGACCACTGAAGGAAAACTTATAAGTGAACGCTCAGACTATGGTTATATCTATATACACAAATTAATTTGTATTTTCTACCTTACCGAAGGGTAGTAAGCTGAAGAGAGCAACAATATTAATACCGTGCATGTGGGCTAGTATCCCGGGGAGGTTCATTTTCATTCTGTAATGATATTCATTGAGGGTGGGCAGATCGTGTATAAAAATACGGCGTTACCATATTATGCATATTTTCAAAAGATGTTCTCGTTCTTCGTTTCCGTGTTAAGTTTGATATATTTTCTTGGTAAGTATAGAAATCCATATCAATGTCTATACCAGAAGGTCACCCAGGCTGTGATTCCATCTGCCAATAGGTTCGGGTCGAGCGCAATCATATCCTTGTCTTGCGGGGTCGTTCGGCAGCGGACAGTATTTCCAGTCTTCGACAGGTGTGTACTATCTACATGGAGGACTGTTCAGTGGTTGCAATGGACAGGCATCAACCATAAGAATTAAAATAATGAGAAATTTACTAGTAAACTCACAAGATAGAGTATGTTTTACAGTTCGACTCTTCCAGTATGCCAGTGGATCAGGTGGAAATACCTTGTATAGGAGTCCAGAGAACTTGGCTCTTATCGACCAGTGCATAAACAACGGTAAATTGATTGATGGAAGCGGTTCCCTCTCTGGTCACTCCTTTGTCGAGCTGCCTGTATCATGGCCAGTTAGTAGCAATGATGTACTCGGTGTTGTAACTACAAGTGGTCAAACAGCCATTGTCCACTTTATTGGATCTCAGTCAAGCTATGTAGCGAACCAAGCGGCTGTAAATCAATTTAATATGGAATTATTCTCACTTGGTCCTTTTACTAGTACGAATCAAATAGCACTGGAGGTTGATATTACAAGTGGAGGCACCCTGTCACCCTCATCTAATCCCTCATCCAACCCCTCACCTAATCCCTCATCCAACCCCTTGCCTAATCCACCACAGAATGCCACACCCAGTGCCACACCTGGCTCACCCTCTGTTCTCAGTACAGTAATACCGATAGTGGTAACCCTGTGTGTTATTGCAACCACTGCTGTGGTGGCTATAGTGATACTTGTTATTTGGTGGAGGAGAAAAGGATCACCTTTCAAACACATTTTTACCTCAAATGGTAAGTTGCAAAATGTTATAAGTTCACGTTTCAGTTAAAATAGAAATTCATGTTTTTTTCCAATATTAGTGAGGTATAACACATTTAATCTGACAATGTGTTGAATTCTCAAACCTTTGAGAAATGTTACCTCTCAACTCTCTTTTGTCAAAATATTCTAATAAGCCAATAATGGCACATGAATTCCCATGTTAGAGATTTCTTATCACAGGATGTAAACAGTACAAATGTACGTATATGTCAGATTCTTCCAATCTAATTAAGTTTCATCTCATGACTACTTTCTTAATAACTCAATGTAACAAAGAAAAAGTCTTAGAGTGTTAATGTCTTTTGTGATATGTGCTTCATAGATTATCATGCTCTGTCAGTTTGCCTTTCTCTTCTCTGTATTCCTTCCATATTAGGTGTCAATGCTTATGTGAGTTCAGTTCCCCAAAATCATGCCAACCTTATAACCACAAAGGTATAGAATATATACAATACATACTTCTATTATTAATGATCATGTGAAACTAAAACAATTGTTGTAATAGCATGAAGGGATGAAAAATTATATACTGAGTTAAAGCTAATATTGATATATTATAACATAGTGTTTATTGTTTTAATATTTATTTGGTTTGACTATTAAATATTTATATCTGTCACTTTGTGTTGCTTGTTTTTGTATTGTCTAGAAATTGGATGTTTATTACAGCACTGTTGGTGCTGAGAACACTATTACAGGTGACCCAGTTAATAAGGCCATTGAACCCTTCCCCTATACCATCCCATCTGATCCTAAGGAATCCACTGTGAGCATGCACCTCACACATACTGTACAGCTCTCATGTGCAGTGTATACATACTATAGTAATACTTTGTAGATTTATGAAGAAATTGGTTTCTTGAAGAGTGAGGAACTTTACAGTGAGCCTTATATTTCAGTAGAAGATACAGCAGATGATCACGAGGTATATGTAAACCTTATACTGAAAGTGTGGGCAATACATAACAGTGATGATATCATTATCTAATCATGCTTCAATGCACATCCTAATCCAGCACCTGTTTCTATAGCCAGGAACCATATGAAGCAGAGAACACCTTATACTCTGATTCCTGTTTGACTTCTGTTCTGGAGCTACACTTGTATGCTTTGTTAAGCAAATGTTGATATCTATACAATAGGATCACTATGAAAGAGAGGAAGGCCCTGTAGACATTTATTGGACACCACCCACTAGAGAGAAAGAACTTTATGCTGTTTTCGAAGGGAAAAAAATTAGCAAAATACACAGAGAAGATATAAAGTAGAAATTATATAATATTGAGAGCATTCAGAGATTTGATGGGGAATTGATGTGATGATATTTTCCCTTACCTAGATTGCAGCAGAAGATTGGAGAAGGCCAGTTTGGTAAAGTGATGGTTGGAGTTTGGAGAAGAGATGATTCTGAAGTGCTGGTTGCTGTTAAAACTCTAAAAGCAGAAACATCAGATGAGAATTGTGTGAGGTTTTTACAAGAAGCAGCTATTATGGGACAGTTCTACCACAGCTCAATTGTTAAGATGCACGGCTTGGTCTTAGAAGGGCAACCAGTAAGTTTTATATACTGTCAGAGAGTACAGTAGTAGGGATGTGTGTGCAGAGTAAGTTATCGTACACTGCCCTGTGTCCTTAGTTACTCATTGTATTGGAGATGATGGCCAATGGTGATTTATGTAGCTACCTCAAGGGGATCAAAGAAAGGTGAGTACCCCTAGCATTATGGAGGTATTATTGCTTGGGGATTCACTCTTATCCATGTTCTTCTAATAAAGATCTATTCACCAGGAGTCCCTGCAGACAAAGCTGCTACATTTTTCTCGACAGATATCAGCTGGAATGAATTACCTCTCCAACAAGGGCTTTATTCACAGGGATCTTGCTGCTAGGAATGTCTTAATGCCGGATGAAGAGACTTGCAAAGTAAGTCACTAAAAATACTTTTTCTGAGGTTTACCAATTAATTTGATTACTGGTACTCATGTATGGCATTTCTCCGCTGTGGAGGTAACCTACAAATTATGTGTATATAGATTGGTGACTTTGGGATGTCCAGAGATCTAATTTCAGATGACTATTATGTGTCTCAAGGTGGAAAAGTACCTGTGCGATGGACAGCTTTGGAGGTACACATGTGTCAGGTTGTGTGTAGACTTAACTAGTGTCAACCTTTTTCTTACATTGTCACCCACTGCAATAGGCACTCATGTTTAACCACTTCAGTACAGCTAGTGATGTGTGGAGCTTTGGAGTCGTTCTGTATGAGTTGTGGTCTCTGGGAGCTACTCCTTATACCAGCTTGAAGCCTGTTGAAGTTGTGAGATCAGTCAAAAATGGAGAAAGACTACCTCCTCCACCTGGATGTCCAAATTGGATCTATAGGCTTATGATAGAGTGCTGGTGAGTATGGCTGATAGTGAAATACATTGGTGGTATATAACATATTGTTTACTGTCTGTATCAGGCATCCTGTTGGAAGAAAGCGACCAAGATTTTCAACCATCCTTTTTCTGCTTCAGCAAGATAATGATATGGCTTCCTTTGGAAAGCTTGGTGATTCACTTGAATCTACTTGTGAACTATTTATTGACTTACAAACTGTGTATATGTGTAAAGCCTAATCATTGATTTCATATTCGTATGCACTGTATGCTACAATTTCCATGTACATGATTTAGGATTGAAACTCCAAGGAATGAACAGATATTAACTGTCAAAACTAAAAACATCCATTAAGTATATCCCAAGAAATTTGATTAATACAACTCCTCATACTGTAGCCTCGGTTGTTTAGCGTAGGATTACTCAGTTATATATAGTTGTAGTGAACTTTTTATTGAAAATAGCTATTTGATACATTGGATGGTTAATACCTAAAAAGACATGTTTTACATGCTAAGAGAAATAGACCTAATTGTTTTCAACTTGGTAGCCAAACGGCATGCCATGTACTCTTAGTCGGTAGACACAAGTATACTCCTCGCTTCCATGATTAGAGTGGATTCTAAACTCGACATACCTCACTTTATCATCAAAGTCCTAAATATCAGAAATGTAAAGCAAAATAGTTTCCATGAATCGTGTTGAGTAGCCAGTGCAGTATACCTTAATTCTGAATGTCTCTACTGCTGTCTTGCCATTGTACGTGAAGTTACCAACCGATTTGGGGTTCTCGTCCAGGGCTGGACTCACCTAAACAGAGAGAGGAACCTGCTCACTTAAGTTAGCAATATATCTTTGTGCCTACATGTCCTTATGATTACTGGTCCAGTTACGTACAAGGATTTCAAATTCTTTAGGTGCACTGGCAATGTTGTTGGTTGGTGATAGCATCTTGGGAATGTGCTCAACGGAAACCTCTGAAATCTTAATATCATCTGCTAGCCTTACGACTACAAATCCCTTTGAACCCTTGAAGGCCCAACACTCCCCTGGTAGCACACTTGCCTAAGATACAATATAATGCATTGTAAATGAGATAAATTAACATAAAATGGAGATTGCTCATGATATTTGGTGTGCATCACAATTATTGATCATAAATTGTGATGTTGAACACAATTTTGCTTACTTGAATGACTGTTCTGGGCGAGTTTGAGTAATGCCACAATGCCAAACCAAAAAGTCGAATAGTGGAAGAAGATGGACTGTACGTCTCAGAGCAATGACTCCTGGGGATGCTACCTCCAGACACCTCAAGAGCATAATCAAACTTGCCAATGTGGTCAGCAGCAAAGGTGGCCAAAGCTTCTTCAATTATCTTCCTTATATCCTGTATCCATATAAAAAGGAATACTGTACAGTGAATGTAGTGTTCCCTTATCTCTACTCCTATCTCCACTTCCCCTTAATTATCACCAATACACATGTCTTTGTACCCATCAGTCCACACAGGTACATATGACACGTCTTTGTACCTACCTCTTCTGAAAGTCCGCCAACTGAGGCACTTCTAGCTGAAACCTTTTCATGTAGTGTTTTATTCAGTTTATCAAACTCTTCCTTGCTAATAGTATTGGGTAGGTTGTCCCTCAACCACACAGAAAAGACACCAGATTTATCATTCAACATCTACAAGAATAAACAAAACCTTTATAAAGTTCTTCAGTATAGCATTTCTAATCTGGTAATGTTATAAAAGAAAATATACCTCTTCAAGTTGTGCTGTAATCTTAGCTGTTACATCTTCCTTCAATACCATTCTATCACTAGTGCTCTTCAGTAGGGACAGCTCATCCTGTAGAACAGGTGGATTACATAGTTGCTAGAGCCATCAGGCCACATCTGCCTATCCCCAACTCACTCTTAGCTGAGCAGTGTCTTGCTGAGCTGTGTGGATGTTAGCTTTTATGCTTACCATATCCTCAAACACACTACAAACATGATATTACGTAGACATACAGGCATTTAAACATCTCTACATATTGCAGATCAGTGGTTGATGGTATATTTTCAAGTCCTGTACTTATAGCAACACTTGTATTACATTTAAACCTACAAGATTGGCTTATAAAAACATTTTACTATCACACTCCTTCCCAACCACACTAATAAGATTAGGTACACACCTATCATTGCTCTTCTTTAAGCCTTCAATCTCCTTTACCAGTTCAGCCAGTCTAGTGTTCACGTTATCAATATCAGACCTCAGAGCGGCAATGTCTCCCAGCCTACTGTCCTGTTCATCAGCCCTACCTGCCAGTGCAGCCAGCTGTAAGACGCTCTTACCTTGAGCTTCTTCAACAGACTTTAGGTGGAACTCGACACTATCGATCTGCAATACAGGCAGACATTCCCCAATATAGTCACAGAATATCACTGTGATGTGCTCAAATAAGCATCTTACATATGTATGTAACCTAGGATTATGTAGGTGAATTTGGTACCTTTGTGGCATTGCCTTCCAACAGCGGTAGTAGTTCACTGTGAAGCTTAGCTATAGAGGCCTGCATTTGGTTGATCAGTGAAGTTCTCAATGATTGCGCATCTCTTTCACTCATGCCACTGGGTGCAGCCACGGAGGGACCAGCTGAGAGGGAGACAAGAAGGACATTCTGACAGTACTGTGATGGCTGTGACTACAGTCTTACCAAGTAGTGTCAGCCACCAGGTAAAGAGGAGGAATCCAACAAACAGGACTAATAGGCCAAACCAAGACTAGAGGAGAATGAAGAGATGTGAATGTGTGACATCACAGCTACACTGACTATACATGTATACAGAAATCCTCACTCTTTTCTGAGAAATAGGGTTAACAATTAGGGCCACCAGTGTTGACAACCTGCAGTTAAAGGAACAAAGTGGTAGTTATGACTAAACTGGAACACTCCTCAGAGGCCTTTTCAACTCAAAACCAGGTCACCCATGCGTGAAGCACCCCCAAGGACACAGTGCACTGATTAGTAGTAGACACTCACCTCTCCAATACGTACACGTCTAGCAAGGATATACCAATAAACAGGAGGTAGGGGATAGACAACAATCTTCTCATCATGAGACTCAGTCGCCCAGGCTCATCTGAGCTGAATGCAGGCCTGGCAGGAGGGGGAGGGGTGGACAGAATGCGTTCCTTTGTACAGATGTACTGAGTGTGCTGGACAACCTCAACATCTGCAATGAGAGGCAAACACATGAATGAGATGAATGATAGGCTGTAGCCGAGAGCTCCAACTCACCATCGTCATCCAGACCATAGAGATGGATTGGCAGGTCGCTTCCACTGACATCTTGCTGCTTCCCATCAGACAACGTCACAGCTCCCTCGCTCTCGGTTAAAGATGGCACAATACCGCTCCTGATAAAGCGAGAGTCCTCTCTGGTAAAACTACTTTGAGGTTCATCGCTTGCTTGCCTCAAAAGTGTTTCATCAAATCGTTCACTCTCTTCAAAGAGTGTTTGCCCACTTTCATTTAAAAATTCGGAGGCACGTGAAGACCTCAGTGAAATACTAGATGCTACACTCGACTCTCTAGAAGAGCGCTTGTTCGATCTGTTAAGGCTGTAAGATGGGGGCATTCCTTGACGACTGAGTCTAGGACTTCTCCTGACAGCATGTTCGCCTACCAACTGTTGAACACGTCTACTTCTACGTCTGTGACTCGATTTGGTTTCGTCTTGTTTCTCCATAACTTGTCAAATTACGTGCTAGTTTCTCAAAATCACACACATACGATGCTAAAATTTAAAATGCTCTCATCAGCTATCAGCCCGCTATGGAGACCTGATCACGTGACATTACACCTTCAAATTTTCCGTAAATTACATATAAAATCCGTTTTGTTAACGTTAAAATTACAACATGTCTACAATTATATACATAATCAAGCTTCATCTGGGATATTTTGCAGCAACTCATCGTATTTTGACAACAGATCTGATTTCTTTATTTTATTGCATGTTTCTTCTGCAAATGTGAACCTGTACACACAACCACAAAAAACAAGAGTACATGTCACACACAGAGGAGTTGACAGATAGGTCCAATAAAGGACCACCTATTTCACTATAATATAGTAACTATTCTGACCAGTCCTTTTCATTCATCTGTTGAAATTGGGCAGAGAGAGGAGACCTTGGCATGGAGAAGATCTACAGAAGAATGATGCAAGAGGGTTCACAGCAAGGTCATTCACTGGCGTCAGGAGTCAAACCTGATTCCTAAGAGTTTCAGCCAGGAGTTGATAACTAGGATGTCCCGTGTATTGAGGGAGAAGTTTAAGAATAGGGTTCAATCCAAATTCTACAAGTATACATTCATTCAATCAAATAGTGCTTATAGTACAGGAAAGGTTGCTAGGTTACCAAGCTTTTCAGGTCTAGAGACTGCACTACCAGAGTCCCACTCTTGTGTGGGCAGGAGATGGAGGTTAACACCCGCATTAGAGAACTTGGACGGCAGGTTTCCCATGGGTATAACCCCACTCTTTAACAAAGACACTCCACCTGAGTAAATGAGTACAGTGATTGGTTTACATGTTGTACCTCAGTGTGCAATTATAAGGTAACCCACTGCTTATTTTAAATGGAGCATTAGAGCACCTTTGGGCCAACGAGTTGTGCACCTGCTTCAAGGAATATGGCTGAAAGTCATCTGGAGTGGCGTGATTGTGCACAAACACTAGGAAAGGAAGGGGAACATAGAAGATCCACCCCCACATCAGTAGGATGAGGTAACCCACCAATGTGAGGGTAGTACTCAGCAGGCTCATCCAGGGACTCGGTGTCACTGGTTGTCTCGGCAGTAGTTGGCACACAGGAAGGCTTTAGAGAGGCAGCAGTGCATAAGAACCTAATATAAGAGAAACAGCATCATCCCTGTAACAACTGCTCCAATTCCATGCCACTGTCATCTGGTACCTAATGGTTGTGTCTGCTTCCATTGTATCCATGACAACTACAATCACATGACAAACTGACATTAAAAGAATGGCAAGTTGAAGTGATTGAATCTCAATGTATATTTCTGGAGTCATATCAGAGGGGATAACCCCTTCATTAGCAGCATGGCGGTCCATCATGGTGCCACTCAATATTGGCTGAGGGTAGTAAAAATACTAAATTGACAGACATCTTTGGGTACTACGTCACCAGATTACCTGGGTATCCAACAGAATAATCCTCTCACCAGTAACAGCAACGTCTATACCGGCAGTCTGGTAGCCTTGCTGGTCTTGGACGTCCTTTGATTGCTGGCGAAACATGTTAGGTCTGGTGGGTGTGGACATGTAGATGGTGAGGATGAGAGTCTCTACTCAAATGGACAGCAAGTGTAGATTACCTTCCAGATCCTGTTCTGTTCCCAGCCAGCAGTGACATCACCGCTGACTTGCCCACCCCCTGCAGCCCCAGACACCCAACCACTAGAAAGTCAGGTTGGTCCATAAGCAGCTACAATAATAGGTTGCCATAGTTACAAGATGGCATAGATTGGGATAGCATTCCTTACATCACTGCCCCTACTGCTCCAGATCCAACTCTCATCCAATAACTTTACAGAGTGGGTGGATTCAGGTGTCTGCATGCTAAAGAGTGCTGTGTCTCCTCTCGACAGCCCTCCACTCTCCCTTCCACCATCTCCTCTGTCACGATGAGACCGGTGCTTGGGTTGCAGAGGTACAAAGCTGCTAGAAGCATTGTCACGACGGGAACGTGCTACGCCAACCAAACTGATAGTTAACACTGAAAACAACCGACACAAGAAGTGACTTACTACTCATATAGCTGCCATCTTCCCTACCATGAATGCGTGCGGGTGGGCTGGCTGATAGAGGAGTTTCCCGCTCACTCTCATCCGACACAGTGCGCATAGTGGGAGATATACCGGGCCCCTGGTCTCTACATCGGACACAACGTTACCAAACCCGATGCATAACGCCTCATAGCACGTACATGGCTCAGTCCTCACCTGCTAATTATAGACACTTTACCAGGAACTAGCATTGGCTCGCTCTATCGTGAAAGGATCGAAAGACAAAGTTCACGGAGACGATAGGGACAAAACATCTATGTCTTATGCACATAATTAATAAGACAATAGAAGGATCCACCTACCAGCTTCGGTTTGGTTAGTATTGTCGGTTGCCTAGTACTAGAACCACCTAAAGAATTACCATACTAAGAAAAGGGAAACAATTTCATGCAAAGAACTCCTAAAATGGTTCATTGGTCAAGTTACCTTATCTCTGTTGAAACTCCCTTCTCTTCTTCCACTTGCCATTTTGTAGGGTTTTCTGTCACCCGAGCGGTCGGAATAACTCCTGGCGGGAACCCTCGAGTCGCTATCCTTCCTGGAATGCATCATATAATTTTATCATCTACCTTACACTGTCGCCATTTGTTAACCTCCGAAAGCCATCCTACGCGTTCCATTCGACAGCTTGTATATGGGATTACAACACATACCTTGTGCATATAAACTGTACAAAACATTTAGCTAATGTTTAAAAATTACAAATGTTCTTTCTTTAGTGACTAGTACCACAATTAATCCAATCAAGCAAATCGAACCAGTGACTACAGTGTCAATGGAAAAGTCAACATATGTATAAAGAAATATAGACAATATGGGTCCCAAGACGGCTGCAACTGTTGTAAACAGAACGAGTAGACCATAGTTGACAGCTGCATATTCCAAGCCATACCATCGAGCAATACCAGTTGGAAACACAGTATAGTATCCAGCCAAACAAAAGAAAACCAGGGGAAGCCATGCAAAGTAGACACCTACACCAACATAGGTGACAACATTGAGAGTCAGCATCAAGATGGATACTAGTGCTAAAAGAAGAACTAACCCAGTTTTGAATGAAGTCAAGTCAACAACAGCTCCCCAGACAAGACAGCCAAACACATTGCTTAATGCAGCAGCAATCCCTATACCCAAGTTGTCATTATATGAAACATCATACATAGCATTTATTTGGTCATCAATACTTCTAATTTGGGACAAAACCTGATCTATTGAAATTGCAGCAATTACTAAAGAGTAGAAATTCCTTCTACACAGCACTTGCTTTGGCTTCACACTTATAGGATGGCAGCCAGCATTAAGGGACTCCTCTGGACTTTCAGTATGTTCAGCTATATCAGTGGTGCTGGCAGTAGTTGAAGAATACGTCTCATCCACAGTCGTATACCTTCTTAAAACTATACCAACTTTTGCTGGCCATTTTGGCTTTAGCAAAAAATAAAATTTTCTACTAAATGTCATCTTTGGTAAATGTTTCCAACTTTTGGGTGGTTCAACCAATAACACAAGTGTTAGAATCATTATAAACAGACTGACCATGCCCACACCAATGAACATTAGAGGAATCCTATCTAGAATGTCCTCTTGCTTATAGAAGGAACCCATTTCATCCCTAACTGGAGGATGATTCTCTGGATTAAGCAGGTAATTTTGTAACGGGACAAATAAAGCACCAGCACCGTATCCAGAAATAAAGACACCGATAGCCAGACCCCTCCAAGCTGGCAGCCATCTTATTCCCACGTGCAAAACGCTTATGTACACAAAAGCCAGTCCAATGCCAAACAGAAAGCAATTGGTTGCTAACATAAAGAAGAATGATATCTGTATAGTTCCGGCGGTCACTACCAAGGACAAGCAAGATATCAGGACACCAATCAGTATGGTGGGCCGCGCACCGATGTACATACACAATAGCCCACCCACGAAAGAGGACGGAGAATTTGCAAGAGTAAATAATGCAGACATCAATAAAGAAGCTCGATTCGGACTACCTAAAAATCTACCCAAATCTGTTCCGTTTCCATCGTAATATTGCTTGTCCAGACTTTTGTATCTCGAGTAGGATACGAAGTATCTACTCATTTGCTCGCTGGTCGCGTAATCGATTGCACCCATCAGAGCTTCCATAACGACCCCAGCTATAAAGACTGGTACGATGAAACACACCTGCTTTGAAACCATAGCTAACACTTTCAATTCCTAAATGTAGCTCTGCTTCTATAGTTTGATTCCACGTTGACACAAATATCTTCCGCCTCAAGCAAATGGTTACAAGGAAGTCAGCACGGAAGCCATTTTATAATACTGTACGAGGTTTGATTATTCAATACTGTCACCCACGGGATGAATTGATGATATAGCAGATCTAAGGAAACTGTCAATTACTGCCCAGTCAAAGGCAGCCAATAATAGTACATCATTCCTATATACATTACATTCCCCATAGTCAACTAGTCTTCCATGAATGAGAATTTGGTTCACAGCTGCAGCATACTGAAGACAATGAACAAGAATCTTCTTCGATTGTTTGGTTTTTCTTTTGTCAAAGTGCTTCTTGGCAGTCTTTATGTCCCTGTCAATACACTCTTTGAGCTGACAAAGCAGGACCTGGGACAGAGAATAATCAATTACACTAAATACTATTATTTAGCTAGTTTCAATGAACCACCTCTTTTGAGAGTTCAAAACTTTTGAGTAACTCATCAGGATTTCTCCTTTTAACTGACATTTGAACATCCCAGAGAGGAAGTAGATACTTTAAATTGTGCTGCTGGAGTTTACACTTAAAGGAACTATCTTTTAAGAGGACTGTATCAAACCTTCCACTCTTTATTTGCACATTGTCCTGTTTCAATGTTTGACTGCTATCAAGGAGAACAATAACCAAATCCCAGTCACTCTGAGACTGACAAGTCTGCCACAAGTGACTACCTCGGATAAATACGTCCAAGACATCTGATTGCTTGAGTTTAAATGTCTTCAAAACTTCATCAAAATTTATTGCATGTCCTCGAATACATTCAGCAGTCAATGGGCGCACCTTTGCAGTTGCCATTCTAATCGGAAGGAAACGCGAGGACTGCCTCAACTGGATACATCAGCTATACGGAAACAGCTGAGGAAGCGAAATACAGTACGATTCAGAACGCCATCTTGAACTGAAAACCACATGATTAGTTTCTGATCATCGAGCTGCTAAATTAAATGATTGTCGATTGCCTTAAGAGGAAGATACAACATGTCCGCCACTTGGTCCCATGGAATCTGTGGGTGTTTTTCTGACATCAGTATCTGCTTGATTACCTTCTTTGTGCCATGCCTGACAGCTGGAAGGAACGCAGAGCACGTCGGGGAGAGTTGTATAGTACATTGCTTGTTCTCGCTCATTCCGCTTGTCAACATCTGGTGCCATGCTTCTGTTAGAGGTAAAATTCGAGACAAGAAGGGTATCGAAGGCACGTTCTTTAACGATTTGATCCTAGCCTGCCTGTGTTCATGGTGTGCTTATGCTCAAGAGAGCCTGGAGCTGAAGGCGCCAGTTCAACTTTCGATGGCCCGTGAGTGATTACCAGGGCAGTTCAAAGGAACGCTACTAGTTTCTTGAACAAGTGTTCGTTATTCACAATGAAACATTA
The DNA here is from genome assembly GCA_947172415.1 of Chondrosia reniformis. NCBI lineage: Eukaryota > Metazoa > Porifera > Demospongiae > Chondrillida > Chondrillidae > Chondrosia > Chondrosia reniformis. Next base: position 7,692,544 of record OX359192.1, read on the forward strand.
TTTACTGTTTTGTATTTCCTTCATTAAATGAGTAGTAGTTGTAAATGAGCACTAGCGCATGAAAGTCTGACCATTGAAAGTGTACAAATATGAATTAAATCAGTTGGGCGCCGTAACGTAGAGGGGCTGCTGTTCTAGTTTGAGGTTACTCGGCGGCCTTTTACAGCAGTGGTAACAGCAACAAATACAGCAAAACAAGTAAAGAAAAATGATAATGATGAATAGAAAGGCGAGCCCAATGAATAGTCCAATCACAACTGCCACTGGAATGGGGGCTACAGAAGAAAATGATATATAATCACACACTGATATGACACTAAATTACAAAAGGTTTAGATATTAAGCACATTAACTTGGCACGGATCTTGTTGCCTATGTCAAGATATGTAGGATAAGTCGGTAAGTACATTAAGTTGAGAGCCTAGGCGTGTGTGATGCAGGACACACTTACAGCATTGCACTGCCATATCATTGCGATGGATTTGGTAAGAACAATATTTGATGAAGGTTCTAGTACACATACTCAAAGATGTGCTATTACTTGGACACGAAACATTCACAAAACAACCTCCTTGTCCCTTTTCAACACTACAGAAGTGAGACAGCACTCAACTAGCTGCAACATCACACAGGTTTGTGTGTGCTGCCCATACGCAAGTCTTCATTCAATGATACACAAGTTGGTTGCTTAATTATATATTGTGCCTATAAATGTTCCCTTCCCTCTATACAAATGGCAATTTTGAATTGGAGTCTCTCTTGACGGATGAGTGTAAATACGTTCACATTTTGTTTCATTTTTTTTGTTAAACTATTGCATTTCAATGACATGTGATGTGGAACATTAAATATCCTTATTGAATGTGGACAATATTAGTATAGTATTTATATGTAGGGGCTGTAAATAATCACACATACGTACTTGTACTTGTAGATATCTATACTACCATAACAGTAGTATAGCTTGCACATATTAATGCATAACTGACTTGTATGATTCAGCAAGTCCATAAGACCAAGGGTATACAAATTTTGCTCCTTTGCACAGAACATTAGCCGTATCATAATTAAATGCATATGCTACAGAGTTCCACTGGTAGTCATAGTACACTTCAACCAGACCATAGAATGTGTTTCCACCAACCAAATGAACATCATAATTCTGCTGACCTACACACACCATATAGAAATCACGTGATTGTAACGTGACAATACACCATAACTCGGAGGTGGAGGATAATGATTTGTTATATACTGAAATAGCCCTCAGACTATGGGGAACGTTAAATGATTATAGTTTAAAGATATTGTTTCGATCTATGATTAACAAGAAGGTGGCTCACCAACGGATAAAGGAATCCAGTTAACTGTTACAAAAACTAAATAAGACATAATTTTCGTCGCCATTTTGAAAACGATTATTTAACCCCACCCACAAAGGTAACCCAGTCTCGACATTCACATGTTTGGTACTCTATATAGTACCCTATTTGCCCTATCTCAGCCCATAGTTAAATAGAAAGAAAATGGCGTATGGCGTAATGGCACTTGCTTCGTTTTTTTCGGGTCAGTAAGCTCTGAAGGAATGAGTAGACTTCTCTTAAAGGTACGCCTGTTTAATAAGCTTGCAAAGTATTGCGAACTGCTAAAGATGGGATAATGATTACTTGATTTTCTCTTTGAAGAGAGGAATTGCCACGTCGACGTCTATAGCTAGCTCTAAACTCAGACATTTCCGTTTATATTCTTCCGATGCAAGCGATTCTGCTGTTAAGAAGAAGTTAACAGCTCGCGAGAGTACTTTGCTGGATGAAATCATTCGAGTGGACCATGCAGGAGAGTTTGGAGCAAACCAAATATACGCCGGGCAGATGGCCGTTTTAGGGAAAACTAAATCGGGACCAGTTATAGAGGTACTATACATCTTGCCTGGACACACATTGATGATCAAAACCAGCTGCATGGGCTCAATCTCGTGATGCGTGTGGTCACTTACATTATCATGATGTGCTGTATACAGTTGTCATGGTGATATGTATTATTTTTGATCAGCACATGTGGGAACAAGAAAAGAAACATTTGAAATACTTTGAAGAGAACATCAAAAAATACCGAGCAAGACCCACAGTTCTACTCCCATTTTGGAAGGTGGCTGGGTATACATTGGGAATGGGGACGGCACTTCTGGGTAAGGAAGCTGCAATGGCCTGTACAGTTGCCGTGGAAACAGTAATTGGTGAACATTATGACAAGTGAGCTTTAGATACCGTGTGAAACTCAATGTTAAGTGTATTTTAACATCAGTCAGCTGAGGGCATTGTTTCAGGAAGGCATTGAAGACAAGGAATTAATGGAGGTAACAAAGTAGCTCAAACGTTGTGGTATGCATGTACATGTGTTCATATGCTACTGCAGTGCATTAGTGAATGCCGAGATGAAGAGTTAGAGCACTTGAACACTGGTTTGGAGCATGACGCAGAAATGGTATGTGAAATTTATAGCTTTTCGTGTTACTGTAATTCAGCACCATATAGTTGGCATTGCTATGCCAATAGATAATTGTTTTATTATACTTCAGTAATCCACGTCCATCTCTTTATATACTTCATATTTTTATTATGCATGTGTATAGGCAACAGGTTATGAAGGACTCAGCAATGTTATAAAATCAGGATGCAGGGTTGCCATATGGATAGCTGAACGCTTTTAGTTTTATGCACATGAATTATTGATTGTTAAAGTACAATATCTATTTGTAATAAAGTGATCTTTTAAAACACTACAAATACCAGTATTATCACAAGGCTGTTTCACACAAAGTAATTTTTATCAAGTGTTGCAAAATTAGTCGTGGTGCACTGAAGGAGGACTGCCTTCCTGAGGCTCCTCGGGGTGCACTGAAGGAGGACTGCCTTCCTGAGGCTCCTCGTGGTGCACTGGAGGAGGACTACTATCAGTGACAGAGAAACTTCCCCACCTTTCTTCTGGAACTAGGACTGGTGTTCCTCTTGGAATATCATACAGATTCTCAAATTTGTATTGATCTGTACCAAAAGAGTTAAACAGTCTGTAAAACTGACATTAAATTCAGTGTGAAGTGGTAAATTGTTTAACTAATATATACACTGTATGTTGCTGCATTGTTGGAGTACTTACCCATGTAGACACTAAACCTTCCATAATGGTCTTCATCAACAGCTCGAGGAAATTTAACAACATCGTAGATGTCCTCAGGGGAAGTAGGTGGTGTGAAGGCATCAGGAATATCTGGGAGTGGCCTTTGTCTTAAACATAAACTATCCAGACCAGCATCCAAGCTCCTTGATATCTTCCGGGTCCTTTGGCTAATGGGCGGGACTGGAGCAGGGCTCTGCCAAATACAGAATGGTACTATTACATATCAGCTGGTCATTGTGTAATTGGGAATACTTTGTTACCATAGGAATGTAGAGGTCATCGTCATCATCCTCATCATCACTGTTAAAACTCTGTATGCGATGTAAAGAATACATGAATACAACGTTATGATATAATTAAAATAAATTAGCTACTTACTTGCATAGACCTTGAATACTCAAGTGCTGCCAGCTAAAAAGTAGATCATATGATAGTCACATGCTCAGATACCATGGTAACCTGCTTACCTGACTTGGGATGTCTTGCATGCTCATGCTTTTGTCAACTTGGAAGCTATGTCTCTGTATAAACCATACATTGCTGCTGCATGAAACAGTCACTAAAGATGAAAGCTCATTGTATATATAAGTGCATACCTTTGCTTTTGAGTGTTTCCTAAATTTGTTCATCATACGAGTACGCACTGAAACATGTAACACAAAGGTAACAATGACTGCATTGCACAAACAAGACTGGGTTTACTTTCTGAAACTTTGCGTCTCGCATCTTGAGCAGCAGACCTTCTTCTTGGATGGCTAGCATGAGGGCCATCTATAGAACAGGTAAACCCAATGGAAAGAAGTGTCCAATGCATAATGATTAACAAATCCTACCACAAAGTTGCGGATATCTTTCAGCCTGATGTTTCTTTAATTTAGGTAAAATCTCTGGGTAGAATTCAGAGGCCAGAAAGAGTGGGGTAAGGTGGTCATAAGATGGCTCATCTAAATAGGCCATTAGTTCATTTGTATTCACAGAAAACTCTTCATTTACAATTTTTTCAGTTAAAGCTTTAAAATTGTGTCTCAGCGAGAAATGAAGCAGAGTTTCATCAACTGTGCGTTTACCTACATTGTGAAAATAAACTAAATTTATTAGAAATACAATTAATTAAACAATTCATAATTCAAACATACTAGCACATATATCCTTCACCAGCTCTGGAATATTTGCCTTTAATGAATCATTTTGAGATTGTAGAGCCATTAAGTTTATTAATACAAATTCTGAAAATTTTCCCTCTCTTGCCACATTCTGGGGGCTGAGTGTAGTGAGGTAAGCCATTGTTGATGCCAATAGTGCTTTCTTGTGATGGACTGTCATGCCATGCTTTCCCTTTGAGATACTATTGTGGAATAGAGTAGCAAGGGGACTGAGGACTGGGATGGTGAAAGGAATTCTGTGCTTCTCAAAACCATCATTGCTACTCAACTTGACTTCACCAGCCAACTCTTCCACAACTGACAATGCTAATTAAATGTAAATTCAAAAAATGTGACTTTGTTACAAAAGCAGTGAGTAACTTTTATGTCTTAAAAAGCCAATAAAATTACTAATTTTGTAGGGGAAATTATTAAAACTTATGACATTGATAATTACACAGGTTATTCATTTTGCGAATAGGAAAACATAGTTAAGACCCCACACTGCTATGTGCTTACCTGGAATTACAACTGTTATTACATCATCTCCGTGCTTTGCAGCTTTCAAAAATTGTCTAATTTTACCAGTTCCTTTCTCTTTCAGTTCCACAGTTACTCGTAAGTTCTTTATATTGTAATCATCTTTCAACATAATAGCAAGACGAGAATCAGGTTTCTACGAGTGGAGGAATAATAAACTGTCAGAGCATCACCCAAACACTCAGGCTTCAATGACATAAACACATTTAGTTTAGTTGCTGTATAGAACGGTTAGCTTCGTTGATCCCTTGGGTCGGTTCTGCGATCATCGTCTCCGTATAGGACGTCGTCAAGTACAGTTAGAGGGATTCAGGAGTGACAAGGCATACCGCGTGGATCATACCTACCTCTACCACAAGATGATCTGGAATCAAAATAACGTCTTGTGTATCATCTGTTGCCATTCCTAAAGTATGAACTACTTCGTGGCAGACGTCTTCGTATAATCTTATATTACTGACGTACCCGTAAGTATACATAATCTATGGTATGAAGTCTAATCGTATTCATAGAACTGTAATTATATTCATGGATATGATAGGCATACTGTAATAGGAAAATCAAAAATTGGTATTTGAATATAGATGATGAGTACATGATAGCATGATAATAATGATAGGGATCAAGCAGTTGAGTCAAAGAATGTGTTCAGTTTGGCCTTCAAAGACTCGTTATCATACAATACATATTTTTCATAGTGCTCGGTAAAGTTGACAGTTGAAAAGCTACAAGAAATGGTGAAAGATGATAGTAAGAAGAGGTTAGAGTGAGAGTGAGAGGGTGGAGGTGAGAGTGAGAGGGTGGAGGTGAGAGTGAGAGGATGGAGGTGAGAGTGAGAGGGTGGAGGTGAGAGTGAGAGGATGGAGGTGAGAGTGAGAGGATGGAGGTGAGAGTGAGAGGATGGAGGTGAGAGTGAGAGGGTGGAGGTGAGAGTGAGAGGATGGAGATGAGTGCCAAAGTTAAGGATGGAGATAGGCACATAAAATCATCCTTACGCATCGTAAAATTTCTGATATTCTGGCAAAATCTGGTCACAGTTCTTTTGTCTCATTCGTTGACAGAGCACCTCATCAGGTATTGCATAACACCTCTGTGTTCGCGTCAGCTGATCTAACTCTTCATTAAACCCCTGCAGTCAAAGTTATGCAATACAGCACACAGCATGTGTCACACATCTACTAGGATCCAACTACTACCCATATCACACACACCTTGAATTTATCTTTAATAGCATGTCTCTGACTCTTTGTGAGCTAAGCAAAAAGAAACCTAGTTAACATGCCACAATGGATGGTAACTAATTGGGAATTGCCAGAAACATTGATCCACAAGCAGAGGGTATTCAAATACCATTGTGTCCTGTGTTTAAGCTCATCTACTCATTATGGCGGTTTACTATGCATTGCCACATGAGAGTAAACCGAGCTAGTAATTTACACACACACACAGTTGATTTGAGGTAACCAAGAGGGGACAAGATACCTGACCACCCCCCCCCCCTCCCCCAGACTGAGAGTGACCCTACCTTGTCCACCTGAGGCAGAAGAGACATTGAAGTATCCATAGATATGAAACCAAGCAGACGATTAAAACTACACATCAGAGAAAAGTAGTGAAGACATTTTAGGTTATAGTCACTTGATGATGACAAACCCTCTGTGGTAGCAACCAATTTGTTCTTCAATCTGTCGTATAAATGTGTTCTCTACACCGGAATCATCCAACTCCAGAAGAGCCAACATTCTTTGATTCCTACGAGCCAGATTTAAAGTCAATGACACAAAGTAGAGGTCCTGCTAGACTACTGACACTACAATGGTTACCTTTGAAAGACAGAATGTATGAAATGATAGTTGTTCAGGAGAAAAAGGTCTTGTAAAGTTGGAGAGTCATAATTTTTACTTTTGCCTTGTAAGTTAGCCACCAAGTCATCAGTTGCTGCACCTGTAAACACACACACAAACACATACAGTATATATATACATGTTCCTTCCTTCATCCATTTTACAGTCATATGTATGCAAACAAATACAAAAGTCCTTACGTAGAAACTTTCCCAGTGCCTTCCTCTGTTCAGCCTCTGACACACTTGGCAACCTTCCAGCTCCCACTACAAAATATAAGACATTGTTGTGTACAATACAAGGGCGTAGACACAGCTCAGCAGGTGGGGGCTTGAAAAAATACTCTGCTTAATCCCCCAAAGCCTCATAACCGTCTACACTCTTGCAATAGTGTATGGATAAGCATTCCTATACCTCACTGCCTGCACTCAAGCCCACACCACCCCTGCCAATAAAGGAACTCACACTGGGGGGTAGAAGCCAAGCACCATCCCACTGTTTCCTCGTAGTCCAAGAGTTGCTCTAAGAAGGACATCACCTAGGTAACCAGATGTACAATTCCAAACTGTTCTGTATATCTAACAACGTTATCAAATTACACTAACATTGCTTGTAAACTCATGAACAGTTCCATCTTTCGGCATTAGCTGGTTCTGCCTCTCTTGGTCTGTCTGAAGGGGAAAGAGAGATGATTCGAGAGTAAAGTGCTGGATACTTCACTTACAACTTACCTTAACAAAATTACAAAAGTCTCTCAGAGCCTTTGAGTTCTAATAACAGAAACAGACAGCATAAAAAGGAATGTTTGTAGGCAAAGAATTCTGTATAAACAATTAGGAGATTAATCAAACCGTGAAATGTTAGTGTACTTCACATTAGAGGGAAAGTACAAAATACATACAAGTGGAATGTCGCTTGTGGTCAATACTAGTGGAACATATGAAGTCCCTTGTGACTAGTGGGGCTGAGGTCCCTTGTGACTAGTGGGGCTGAGGTCCCTTGTGACTAGTGGGGCTGAGGTCCCTTGTGACTAGTGGGGCTGAGGTCCTTTGTAGCTGATTTGAATAATGTTTAAACTTAGCCAACCAAATTTCAAATGGCTCACTTACAAGACTCTCAAATGAGGCCAGAAGGACAGGGTATTTGTTGTACAGTCTTGAGGGCAGTTCTGCCATCAACTTTTCATATATGTGTTGGTGACTCTTCATCACTCCAACTGTCTTGCAAAGAGGCAGAATGACTCCATAGGACTGCTTGGCTATCTCACGCTTGGCTCTCTGCTGCAGCTCCTGCAGAGAGAGCAAGTGAATGATGTACCAGTCATGTTACCATGATCATGTGACTGTGAGAGACACTCAGGTCTCACTTCTCCTCTTCTGATGTAGCGCTCAAAGGAGGTTGTGGTCAGACGATCAAACACATCACTGTGGTGCTCCCTGGGTATAATTGCCACCAGCAGACTGTGCTCACTCTACAGCGGAGACAGAAAGGTGGTATGTCAGGAGGGGGAGGGGCTGTGTGTCAGGAGGGGGAGGGGCTGTGTGTCAGGAGGGGGAGGGGCTGTGTATCAGGAGGGGGAGGGGCTGTACCACTTTAAACTGGACAGAGAGGGGTTGAGTGACTGAACTCACTTGTATGAGATGTGCCAAAACACTTGTCATAGCAAGAAACAGGTTACAACCTTCCAACCTAAGGATGGAACACATGGCCATTATGATATGCAACATGCATTTCTAATAGTAGGGATTTACTCTTCATCTTGTCCTTCCCCTTTGAAAAGTGCAAACCCACTGGCCGACTTTGTAACTGTTTAAATGGTAGAGAATGTCACAGAATGTGCATAGCATAAATGTATATACTTTCCACATGTACCTCCTTTGATTAACCTGTAGAAGGAGGAATGTATATCAAGTAAACTTTGGACCAAACCATGGAACCTGTTCATCAAGTACTTGTCTTTCTTGGTAACTTTGGGTTTGGCAGGAGATTCAATCTTCAGTACTATTTGAAAAGAATTAAAAGTACAAATGACACTCACACACCACACAATTCAATCATAGGAATACTCAATAAAGTTGATATGTACTTCAATTAAGATACCCCTTATGGATCTAGCCTATTCGTGTACACATACGTAGATGTAGAGATGGTGCAACAGTGTGACAATGTGGATAAAGACAAGGGCTAGATGTCGGTAACTCACACTGGGCCAGACTCCCTCTCCTCTGTGTCTGATGCTACGAGAATACCAACCAAATCAGAGGTGTGCACACCTGGAAATGTAGCAAACTTACTGCTGGACTGAAATCACCAAAAAATGGTGAATCCTTCAACCTACAGTGGAGATTCACTCCTTATTGACTAATCCTATGTGCAAGACAAGTTCTCTTTGTAGACTTACTGGTTCACTGACTTCCATACATGGTTAGATCTAATCTGGTCATAATCACTCAAGAAATCTAACAGATCAACCATACATCAGTAGTATGGACTGGTACAGCTGGTACAGCAGGACCAGTATTGAGTGAGGGATTGAACTCTGACCTTTCTTTGTGGAAGCAAAGATGAGGTATTCAGCAATGATGTGAAGCTCGTGCATCAAACGCTCTGCAGTAGTACACAACATTATACAGTACATGCACCGTCAGTTCAAAGGTTGCATCACACACTAGCATACCTTGTAGGTGCCCCAGTGGTGGAGGTTCTGTGATATATATACAGAAGATATGCTTATGTTAAATACTATATACTGGCCTTTCAGGAATATATTTTGACAAAACACTTGTGGTTTGATCTTATCTCTAATATGTACCTTCAGTTATAGGGTTATTCACAGTGTCCATTAACAGGGCAAGTGGAACTGGATCTGTGGAGTGTCTCTTCAACTGGTTAGTAAAGGTTCGGGCTAAAGCATCTACACCTCTAGTATAAAGTGTTTTCTAAACAAAAAACTTTTAGTCCACTTGGTAAATGTGTATAGATGTTGGAAGAACTTACAGCTGTACTAGACTCGACACTTGTGATGTTGAATTTGGCAAAGAAATCAATGGCCGACTTTAACTTATCCATAATACCTAAATACTTCTCAACGTTACCAGGGTTACCACAAATATCAATCTTTTCACTATACAAACAAGACAGAGGTTGGGTGGATGGATGAGTGAGTGGGTGGGTGGATGGATGAGTGAGTGAGTGGGTGGATGGATGGATGAGTGAGTGGGTGGGCGGGTGGATGGATGAGTGGGTGGGTGGATGGATGAGTGGATGGGTGGATGGATGAGTGAGTGAGTGGGTGGATGGATGAGTGAGTGGGTGGATGGATGAGTGAGTGGGTAGGCGGGTGGATGGATGAGTGGGTGGGTGGATGGATGAGTGGGTGAGTGGGTGGATGGATGAGTGGGTGAGTGGGTGGATGGATGAGTGAGTGGGTGGATGGATGAGTGAGTGGGTGGGCGGGTGGATGGATGAGTGAGTGGGTGGGCGGGTGGATGGATGAGTGGGTGGGTGGATGGATGAGTGGATGGGTGGATGGATGAGTGAGTGAGTGGGTGGATGGATGAGTGAGTGAGTGGGTGGATGGATGAGTGAGTGGGTGGATGGATGAGTGAGTGGGTGGGCGGGTGGATGGATGAGTGAGTGGGTGGGCGGGTGGATGGATGAGTGGATGGGTGGATGGATGAGTGGATGGGTGGATGGATGAGTGAGTGAGTGGGTGGATGGATGAGTGAGTGGGTGGATGGATGAGTGAGTGGGTAGGCGGGTGGATGGATGAGTGGGTGGGTGGATGGATGAGTGGGTGAGTGGGTGGATGGATGAGTGGGTGAGTGGGTGGATGTACAGGTAGATGGGTGGAAAGTGAACTGATATTGGGTTCCATACCTCAGTAATATCTCTTCTTCTACTTCTTCTGGGAGACTATGAAATCGGATAACGTTATTGATGCTATTCAAAGTTCGCTCCACATCTAAGTATTCTTGTAAAGGCTACTTAACCATAACATTTATATAGTTACATTTGCACAGAATCAATATAAAGGATACTCTCCTGGCGTCTCTTCAATCTTGTCGTCTCATCGTGGATTGGACGAATTGTATCTTCCAACTTTCTCAATCTCTCGTTAAAGAAATCTAGAATATTACACTAAAGTAGAAGGAACAGAAAAGTCGTTACCTTCCTGCTCAGCCGTAAACTTCAAACCCACAATTTTAACCGCCAGTTCATGACTCCTCTTCAAGTCTCCTCGCAATCTCTCAAGGTTCTGGTCGTCCTAAAAGTATCACACAATTTTAATTATTTACAAAATGAGTCACTGACTGGTACAAATAGTTACTGGTACAGACTCCAAAATATATAGTTACGAATATGTACATAATTAAGAGGTATACACAATGATGTACTTACTTGTTGAAGCTTTCTTTCTATCACCGATTTCTTCATAGAAATGTCCTCCATCTTGGTGCCTACGCCCACGTTCATGTAGGGAATTCCCCCAAAGTCGGATCTTAGAGTAAAGATGGGGAGATCTACCAAGACTACGAAGAGTGGCAAATTTATGAATCCAACTGATCAGTGGAGTAAGCACTCAGTGTTTGCGTTAGGGTTGTTATTTCAAAATTACCTTCCTCCTGTACCCAGGAAAATTAAGTAGAAGAAGAGAATTAAAAAAGGTTAAATTTTCATTTGATTCTACTGTTGATTATATGTTTCAAGTATTTTTATTTATTGTTTAGAATAAGAAGCAGCGAACGGCGGTACGTGAAGCGGTATTGCGAGCAAAGGAACCATCCAGAATGCTTCGTGAAATAGAAGAGATTGAAAAGATTGGTGAGTCCCTTATATGGTAAATGAGAATCCATCCGCCATATTGGTATATTGGTACACCTGCCTGCTGATACTTTAGGTGGTACATTAGCTATAGGTAAGCCAACGTCATTTTGTCATTACAGAAATCGATTCAGGCAATGTTCCATTACCAAATGAAAAGAGTTTGAGAGAACGAAAACGAAAATATGAAGAGACTATTAAGAGAATGTTGCGATATTATGTAAGAGCACTAAGTCCTCTTGAGAATGGTTCCTTTCCGCTGAAATGAAGGACACCTTTTCACTTTTGTCTCCCCTAAATAGGAAAAGGAAGACCATAAGAAGGCAGCTGAGTTGAAGAAGCAGATAGCAGACTCTGAAACAAGGAGACGACAAATGGCCAAAGTGTACAGTAAGTCAGACTGTATATCTTACTTGCTACACCTTACAATGTACCACATTTCAATATCTTATAGGAGACTACCAAACTGCAAGGTCTCAGTTTGATGTATCAGATATCCCTCTGCCAAATGAAGGTATACATTCCATTTGACAGAATATCATAAGGCATTCAATTTTATTTTTCTTGGAACATGCAGACACTGTCAGTGGAATACCTTTGCCTGCTTCAGAAAGGTAGCTCAGATTGACCTTGATTATGAAACTGTCAACCAACACAAGCAAAATTCTTCTTGTCTTCCATTTTAGCTCTGAAGCTGCTGTAAAGCCTACTGCACCAGGCATGCCACCTCCTCCCCCTAAGGGTCCTCCCCCTAAAGACTTGTATGCACCTTTCAAGTTGGCTGCCGGAGATGATGATGACAATGATGAAGACTTTGATGATTTTCCAAGCGATGACAGTGACAGTGAAGATGAACAGATGGATAACGAAGAAAATGGTGAAGGTGATGCTGTTGGTGAGCGGAAACGTACTGTTAGATTTCAAGATGAAAGCAAGGATTCCAGTGAGGTCAAATTGCCCGTGCCCCCAGTGCCGCCAGTGAGGGTTCCCCCAGGGCCTCCCCCAGGGATTCCACCAATGATTATGAGGCCTCCAGGTACATCAGGGCCTATTCCTGTCAGGCCAGGGTTTGGAGCTCCTCCTGGTCCCCCACCAGGCCTCCCACCACACCTGTCTGCCCAGCCTCCTGAGGGAAAACAAAGTGGACAGAGAGGTGGATCCTCAGCTATTATTTCAGCAGGCCCAACTGTGTCTGCACCTCCCGTCAAGAACCCCCCACCCACTGGAGGTAGTCAAACTGCAGATTCAGTAACTTTTTCTGCTGAGCCACAAATCAGAAACATGAAGGCTGAAGTCACCAAATTTCTTCCAACTACTCTGAGAGTCAGGAGAGATGTTCCTAAAAATGTCAAAGGCAAGTTGCCAACAGCAAGAAGTACATCAGTTAAAGGTCCACCTGCAGCAGCTAATGCTCCCAAAGCACCTTCCACCAGAACTACCATGCGACAAGGTGATGCATATGATACCTTTATGAAGGAAATGTCATCTCTTTTATAGAAGCATAACTCACTGAACTCTCTTTCCCTTAACTGTTATTCCTGTTGTTTGTGAAATTATTTTAACCATAATCTCGTCCAGCTTTTACAATTTATTTACTACGTATGTACACAAAATATAAACACCTAATGATGAGTATGTACGTGCATATGTTCAACAAATAGAATAATTTTTGAAAAAGTTTGGGGGAATTTATATATATATATACAATACAATACAATGAACAATGAAATAGCTGATATAAAAATGATATATATCATATATATTTGTATAGGTGGCTACATGGGCATGCTGCTATACATTGTGTATATAATATATATAGGTTAATATAATTTGATCACATATTATAATCCTCTTCCAAATGAGCTATTAATGGACAGGCTGGGAGTCACCATTAAAAGGATCCTTCCATTTTGATTGGTGAACATTAAGTGCATTCAAGTGAAAGAGTGTCTCTTCCTTAGACTCTGACCACGGGTGAGGACGGTCCAGGATGGATTTGGAGTCAGCTGTCAATCCTTGTTCATAGATAATGTTCAGTGGTGATTCATTCTCTGGTCTTGGGGTGTTCAATAGGTCAAACTCTCTGAAAGGATTTGGCTCTACCAGGTTGGGATCAATGGCTGCTGACAGTAGAGGAGAGGTGAAATGGTTAGAGGCCAGTTCAGGGGTTGACATCGGATGGATGTCTGGTGTAAACAGAGGAGATCCAGTACTCATCTGGACTCGCGAGCTCCCTAGTAGACTGTTCCAGTCCAGTTCTGCTACACCCAGGGGATCTGTAGTCAGAGAGGAGTGGCTGGATGAGCGATTAGTCTTCTTCTTTGACACATTCTTCTTTGTCTTCCCAATAGATGAAGTGCTGTGTCGCCTCTTTCCTCTGCTCCCTTTGTGCTTTGCCTTCCACAATCTGATGTCCCCAATCTGAGACAATCTGGCAAGGTGGGAATGGATGACCGCATGGTACTCTGGGTTGATAACCCAGCAGTGGCCCAGTCTGGGGTCAACCATTTCAGTGGGTGGCTTTACAAACAGAGGATTCAGGGACAGGTTTTGGCGAATAGAGGTCTACAGGAACAATATAAAATGTTATAACATAATACAGCAAAGACATGTACATGTTGCTAATGGCAATAAAAACATTAAAATTAAAAACTTGATGAATTACCTGCCAACTTTCATCCTCCTGTGAATAGTATAGAAAGTTTGTTTTGATCCAATGGTAAATATCACCCAAGTTGAGGGACTGGTCGGGATGGTTCAAGAGAGTGAGCAGAATAATGGTGGCATACGAGAAGGAAGGTCGCACCATCTCCCTACGATAGTCAATCGAGCTAAATTGGAACTCTACTAATTCTACTAGGCATCTCTTGAGGGAAGGACTCAGTCGTTTTCTTTGATCTCTATTGAGAGTGAATTCAAGTATGCTATAGTTATCTACTTCTTCGTCATCAGAGTCCAGCGTCTCCGGTGAAGGCCCAACTGGAAACACAGTCAGGTCCTTTGCTCTGAGGTCGGACAACCAGGTAAGGTTGGTAAGCCCCTCGTCCGCCGTCGTACAGAGGTCTCTGCTCTCCTGTGGATGGGAGTCCAGGACAGCGAAGCTGCAGGTGGAAGCTGGAATTTCCTGTTTCCCGATGCCTGCTGCCTGTAACAGGTGTTGAGTAATGCGACTCATTATGTCTAACTCTTCCGCGGACAACTCCTCTCGATGAGGGAGGCTAAGAAGTCTTCTTATACGAGGCGTCTTGTTTCTCTGGTCAAGACGGTGTGCAAATACTTTCTTTATTGAATGCTAACAGTTTACCAAACCCAGCAGCTGCGATATCTCTTCGATGTAAACACGCGGTACACTTGATAGGATTATAGGATTGCAAAGCGCGGCTCTGCTAACCACCCCGTCGCCAATTCGATTCGTTTATCCCACCCGTAGGCATGGCGACCACTCAAATAGTTTGTTTAGTTAAGCGAAAAGTAAACAAAAACCCAAATGACGTCATAGCTCTCTATTATGTACAGAAAATAACAATGTCATAAAAATATATCATAATTCAGCTTCTCCAGTTGACATTCTTGTGTTAAGTAATGCCGAAATCTACAGTAAAAGTAACAAGCAAGAGTAGAACTGTATGAAAATATTTGAGTAACATCTCACTCTCTTACCTTCGTTTAGTCTTTGCCTTTTTTCTGATTTGCTCAGTTTTACAAATTTGTCTGACAAAAGGCATTAGCTCAAGTGGCACACTGGCAGTGGAGAGATAGGACAAGGGGGAGAACAGACACTGAATTGATGACCACTGGTCCTGGGTGGCCTTTAACCTTCTAAAGAAATACCAAGAGAATGAGGATATGGGCACACAGTCAAAACACATTTGCCACAAATTAAAATCACAGCTAAACAAAATGAAACAATAAACAAGAACTTGCCTATCTGCATCAGTAACCAGTTCAACAGTCTTTGAAATCACTTTAATGTCACTGCTATCTGTACAGCAGCTGTCTGTAGTGGCCTGAAGAAGGCTACACAAAAGAGACTCTCCGGCTGTCTGAACGTCCACTGCAAACTGAATACAGAAAGATTTGGCAGTTTGTGGTATACACAAGAATTATGCTAAAGTACACTTTACACAGCATACAGGAGCTAATCTCTGGTACCTCAGTAAGAGAGGTGTCCTCCCTGTGAAGGTCCAGTAGAGTGTTACTTTCAGCTGCTCTTCTCCAACATTCAGAGTGGTAAGGGTTGAATCTCACTTTTCTGTTTTGGCGACCAAGTATATCTAAACTGGATAGGCTATCTGACATCCAAGTAAGTGTCTCCATTTTCTGCTTCACTTTTGCTGCATCAGACTCTCCCTCCCTGGCTAGAGCTGCAATAGCATTCTCACACACAACGTCTGTTACACTGACTGCAGCATCCTTTAGAGCAGCATGCGAGGTTGTTGAGACAGTGGAACACTTCAAGTTCACTTCACATCCAAGTAGATGGCTCAAAAGCCACAAGCTTCCTTCACCTTCCTCCTCTCCTGTAGCAGCTGACACAGAACAGGTAATTGGATTTACAGGACCCCCCTTGGAGGTGAGGTAGAACTGAAGAATCATGATACATCGCCTGATGTCATAATTAAATAGAGCAGCCATCACGCCAGCCTCTCTATCCTCCATGATGTAACCATGAGACAATGAGAGAATCTGAAGGTACACGGGTAACTCCTAGCACAGTAGAGGTTGAGAGATGACAGTTGCTATTCTACCCCTACATACACACTTCAGCTCTTACCTTTGTTGGATGACTAAACGAAACTCTAATACAATCATCTACATCCCAATTTGAATCTAAAACGAAACAACAATCTATTATATGTACGTACTATCTGTAAAAGTGACTCCCTGCAAACTCACTGCAGGCTGTCATGACAATGGGTTTCTTGGATAGTTCTACTATTTCATTCATTGCTGCCCAAAATCCCCTATCATGGTCATCAAATACAACATCCACCTAATGTACACATATTGAGCAATAAAGGCAGCTCCCACGGGTCGGACAGTGAACTTACATCTTCCACAAGTATGAGTCCAAGCTTAGCCAAAGAAACATCATTAGCCTGTGAATTCTGGCTTTGACACCTTCTAGTGTCTCCTTCCTTAGACTTAACTGCACACTTCTTGGATGGTTTGAAGAAGGAAGCAATCCCTTTAGTTGGGTTTGGCTGCTCTACCGAGTTGCTTGAGGACAGCATCACTTGGTGTGACTGCGTGGCCTCCATAAAACTGGAGAGAACTTCACGCCTCCCTCTCTGTGAGGAGGAGGTCACCTCCATTACCTGCAGTAAAAGGGACCACATATATCAAGTTTTTTAGGAAATATTTCAGGGGAGGGGGCAATATTATGAGAAATAGAGGGCTATAGGTTGGAACTAAAATACAAAATTTGCTGCAAGTCCGGGGGAATCATTTTCAGGAGGGGGGGCAAAATGCCCACCCTTAAACAATCCTGCATATTGGTTTATGTGCATGGAGAAAGCACCTTACTTTGTATCCAAGTTCATTTGCTGTGGCATAGACGGAGCTCTTCTTCCCTGAACCAACTGGTCCAGTTAAAAACAACGCTTTGCACTGTTCTTCATCGCCATCTTCATAGGCCCAATCCTCTTCATCGTCATCAATTCTATTTCTCTTACGAGCTCTCCTGTACACTTTAACGGGAGATTCAAAGTCAGAGTCACTTTTATTTAGATCTACCAAGTTCGTATGTTCAGAAGAGGAGGCCTTTGCTTGTCCTGAAGGTTGCCCCGCCCACTCCTTCAGCCACTGACTAATACCCATATTGGCATATGAGTTCCCCAGCACTTCTCTACTGCAACAAGGTGCCAGTAGAGCTGACCAGTGATCTACTAAGGGCTCTGACATCCACTTGGTTGACCTGGATCCATTATCGGTTGGACTGCACAGATTAATAATATTTCTAGAGGTGTCCTCAGAACTCTTCAGAGCTCTCTGTTCTACTATGATTCTTCTCTTTCTTCCATTAGAAACACGAACTTTAATGGAGCACATTAAGGACTGGCAATTGTCGGTCTCTTCAAATGGCTCTCTCTCCTCGTAGCAACCTCTTGTGGCCCTAACACACTTCCAGAAGATGTCAAACACAGGAACGTCTCTGTGATTCTCTTGTAGTGTCCTTAGCTGATTCATTGCTTTTTCAAAGGTAGCTACCTTTGTAAAGAGAATATAAATAGACCTTCAACTGAGATATATACATATGTACAGCTACTTCAGACAGCAACTGAGCTTATGAGACAGTAAAAACCAGCCAGAAATATATGTACATACGTACATATAATGTATATTATAAAATTTGTATCTCACAGGTGACTGAGCTGATTGTATCACTTTGCTGCTTTTCAATTCAAGTCGTGGTGCACCTAGAGAGGATCGCTGAGAGGCAACCCCTCTCATTTCCTCCTGTCCACAGCTTGCCAAGGCTTCCAACCAACGTCTCTCATCAGTGGTGTACTGCCTAACGTGCACAACTTGACAGTAAGGGGCACAATCAAGAGGAACTGGCTGCGATGATGAATAACTTGCAATCAGCTTAGAAGGGCTGGAATGAGACTTTTTTGGACTTGATTTAGCACTATCTGGAGAGGGAGATCGTGACCTCTGAGGAGAGGAAAGTCTGGATAAGGCCTTAGATTTCTTATTTCTGGACTTTGGGCTGTATGTGATGACACGATCTGTGGCTTCCGATAATAATTGAAGAACCTCTTTTTGACTGTTGCTATTCTTTGACCCTGCTATTTTTTTGGCTGTCAGTAGGACGGATGCTGCTTTCTTGGATTTTGATTTCTTTTGAGGCCCCTGGCCCCTACAGGTGGCCGGGTCAACATTAGCAATAGACTGTGTAAGAGGTTTCAAGAAAATTGGTGCCAGCTTAACAGGAACTAATTCCTGTACTCTTGGCTGTTCTTCAATGAGTGAATCGTTCAGAACAATTGGCGATGTCACGCGATTTTGTTCCTGTGCTCCATCCGAGTCATCTATCAAAATCTGAGAACAATCGTCGACATCAGATTCCAGCTGCTTCTTCTTGCCTCTCAATCGATATTCACTCCTCCTTTTAGACTTAGGAGGGGCACAGCCTGTCAGAAAGTCATACGATGCAGAGTCGTTCTCGAGTTGCGTATCGTTAAATCTTTTGCTGGTGTATTTAGCTTCTGTCGGATAACCCTTTGCTTCATCTACATCTTTTATATCAATAGCTTTAATTGACTTCACTTCTGGAACTCTTTCAAAGAAATCACTTAAAGCACGTTTAGCCATTTAGAGGGCAGCCATTTTCTAAGAGTTCCCGCCAATCCTAAGTCACGTGCATTTTGAAATCATTAGATCTATGGCAAACGAGAGATGTATAAAGTAGCCCAAATTGACTTTGAAAACATTGATCTCCAAGGCGAAGCGATAAAGGAGGTCACATTTCAAACTCACGATGCCAAGACAGAGATGAACTTATTACTTCTCGCTCCTCCTAAGAAGGAACCGGAGACTGTGCCCAGACGCACACCTTCCAAAGTCTTTGATAAGCTGGTAGCTGATGTTACTACAAGGATGAAGGATAAGGTTTATGACTTGCTGACTTTATTTGACGATGATCTTCGCCTGGAGATTCTAACCAGTAGCTATTGCGTAATTCTACAACAAAGACGTAATTTTCCTTCCTCAGAAGAGACAGATAGCAGAGATACAGAAGGAATTGCTGAAGAACCGAGATCAGATCGATATTTTCTTCTTTACAATACCAGAGAGGAAAATGAGGCAAGTTTGGAATTCACTAAAATGGAGTCCCTCTTGAGACCCCTGCTTTCTGGGGGAGAAATGGGAGCTGAAGAATCACTTCTTAAGGATATAATCAGTAGCAATGGGCCGATACTACTTGAAGACCTCCCCAGTGTCCTTGTCAAGTGGAATACTGTTAAGCCACCAGCCTTCCAGAGTATGGCCGGTTGCATCAATATCAATACTAAATATGAGGGTGGGAGGACGGCACTTCACATAGCCTGCCAGAATGGACACAATGATATTGTTAAGCAGCTTCTGGAGATGAGTGCGGATACGAGGATAACTGATGATAATTGGTGTACGCCCTACCACACTGCAGTCAGCTATGGTTATCTGGAGTGCCTGCAAGAACTTTTGCAAGCGGACAAGAATAGGTTAGGACAAGAGGGTCTTGCTGAAGTGCTCTCTCTGCAAAACAGTGAAGGTCATTCTGTCCTGATGATGGCTGCAATTTACAACCATCTCCAGTGTGCCATGCTGCTTCTACTTAATGAGGTGGATAGTAATGCTTGTAACAAGCTGAATGGAAATGCAGCTCTTCATATTGCTGCAAAGAAGGGGTATTTACTTATATGTAAGCTTCTGGCTGTATTTGATGCCAACATTGACTTAAAGAACCACGAGGGAAAGTCTCCCTTAGATGTACTTGAGGAAATGGATGATGACCAGTCAAAACAGTGCTTTCAGATGTTGGGAGCACTTGAGGTATCTGAAGAGACAACATCCTGGAAAGAACCTGCGGAGAAGGATAGCTGTGACATGCAGGGACCTGTTCTTCTTAGTATAGATGGAGGAGGAATTAGAGGTCTCTTGGGAGTAACTGTTCTTAATGAACTTGAAGGCATTCTTCGTCAGAAAGATCCTAACTTTACCTGTCTGGCAGATTACTTTCAGTGGGTGGCTGGTACCAGTACTGGATCATACATTGTGGGAGCTATGGCCTATTTAAGAGTACCGCCAAGAAAAATGCGAGCACTCTACCTTGTATTCAAGGAAAAGGCTCGTCTAATGGGCCGACCTTATCCAAATGAGCCAGTGAACCAGTACATGAAGGATGTGTTCTCAGAAGAAAAGTTACTTTCTGAAGTAAAGGAGCCCAAAGTCATCATTACAACCACATTGGCTGACAGAAACCCGCCTGAACTGCATTTAATGTGCAACTATGGGGAGCCCAGGCAAGGCCAGAAAGGACCGGGTGAGCGAAAGCTTTGGGAGGCAATGAGAGCATCTTCAGCGGCTCCAACGTACTTTGCAGCATTTGACAAGTTTTTGGATGGCGGTGTGATGGCCAATAATCCCACCCTTGATGCTATGACAGAGATGGTGCAACAAATGAAAGCAACTAATCAACCAATCAAATTTGGTCTAGTAGTATCATTGGGCACTGGAGTACTCTTGAGTAAGGCTACTCCGGGTATCAACATTCGCAAGTCACCAGCAGCAATATTGGATGACCTTAAAGGTTTGGTGGGACTGTTTCAGATCCTCATTGCCCAAATTACTGCCAGCGATGGCCAGGAAGTGGAGCGAGCCCAAGCCTGGTGTGATTCTGTCAACTGTCCACTGTTCAGGTTTTCTGCACCGATATGCGATGTGGAGCTGAATGACATTGATAATGAAAGAGTCATAGAAATGATGTTTTATGGTCTGATATATGCCAAGCGCAACCGAGGAACATTACAGCAACTTGCGGATTTACTCATTTGTCATAGAAAAGAATACAAAGCAAACTAAGTGTACTTCAATAATTATAATACTTGTTATTAATTAATGTACACTACTTTTCTACTTATTTTTATCAATTGTAAAGACTATATAAAGTTATTCATTTCCCGACTTTGTCTTGAACTTCTTAGCTAACAGCATAGCCGTTTGTCTGATGGTATCTTGCCTCTCCAATGTGTACAAGTAGGTCTGGAACATCATCTTGGTCAGTTTCCTGTCATCTGTCTCAGCAAGATCAATGCTATCCACTTCCGGAGAAAGACGAACATACTCGCAGTTGATTGACTTGCACCAGATTC
This sequence comes from Chondrosia reniformis, assembly GCA_947172415.1. NCBI lineage: Eukaryota > Metazoa > Porifera > Demospongiae > Chondrillida > Chondrillidae > Chondrosia > Chondrosia reniformis. Next base: position 7,713,928 of record OX359192.1, read on the forward strand.
TTGCCTGCTGTACCTCTGGGCCATCACTATTAGTCAACTGCGACAGCAATACTTGACTGAGATGATACAGGTCATCCAGTGAGTGGTAAATGGATTCAATAGGACTAGTCCATTTGAAGCCGGGAATATTGACACTTCCTACTTTTACAGCTGGCCATACTCCAGTTCCTATGGATACCACAGCACTGAGCTTGCATGCTTTGGCTGGGTCTTTGTTATCCAGTGATTCTGTCATGGCAACTAGGGTTGGGTTGTTGGCCATTAATCCACCATCAATAAATTTCTTTTCAAAAGCTTCAAAGTAAGTTGGAGCAGCTGAGGATGCTCGTACTGCTTCCCATACCTTCCTGTCAGCAGGACAAACCTGACCTTGACGTGGTTTCCCATAGTTACACATCAGGTAAAGGGAGGGTGGAGAGTGGCTGGCCAGTGTGGAGCAGACAATCACTTTTGGAACAGTTTCTTGAGCTAGTGTTGCTGTACCGCCAAATGCTTCCTTTATCAACAGATTGATCATATCAGATTTTATTGGTTTTGAATTCTGTTTGAACGCCTTGTCCTTAAACTTGAAGTACATGTTTCGCATTTGAGAAAGTGTAAGGTCTCCATACACCAGCCCAGCTATGAAGAAAGATCCAGTACTGGTACCAGCAACCACATCAAAGCACTGAATGATTGACTTAACCTCTGGACACATCCGTTTCACTTGCTTCTCAATCTCACTTAAAATTAAAGCTTCAATCAGTCCCCTAACACCCCCACCATCCAGAGCTAGAATGCAGTCACCTTCAGGACAACTCGTATCACTCATCTCTACATCACTTGGGGACTTATCAATTGCATCCACAACCTTCTTCAGAGCTGCATAGCATTCTGCTGCACCTGGTGCTTTGGACACTCTAGCCACCTCAATGGGGGTCCTTCCTTCCTTGTCCTTTACGTTTATGTCTGCCCCAAAGGCGATCAGAGCAGTGACTATATCGGTGAATCCTCCTTCAGCAGCATAGTGGAGTGGAGTCTTGCCAGTGAGGCTGTTGGGGTAAGAGGGGTCTGCATTGGCCAGCAGTTGGACCATAAGTAACTTAAAGTTCCCCATCTTTGCAGCTAGTATCAGCGAAGTATCTCCATGCTTATCATGCAATTTCAGCAGGGCATCGATTTTCTCAGCTTTGTCGACTGGCATATTTTTGATCGCATAGTGTTCGTAGGTCGGATGAAGCAGGTTATGTAGTACTCCATATTTGTCACCTATGACTGCTAAATGATGAATGGATCTCAGGTCATTATCCATAATTTTAGGTTCTTTCCCTTTAAAGAGCTTGTCGAACAATGAACTCAGTGCCTCTCCATTGTCCCAATCAAGTATTATCTCAATCAACTTAGTTTCGTCTTGAATTGGGCCCTCGTGAGTAATCAACTTCCGCAGAAACGACTCGTCTATATCAGCTTTACCATGGCTGAGGAGAGGGTCGAAAAAATTGTATAATATTTTGAAGGCATCATTTGCAGTCTCTTCATCCTTCGTCTCATACAGTTGGAAGTACGTTGCTTCCTTCGGCTGCACGTCTGCGCCAGGTCCTCTTGAGAGAGCAACTACATATTGGATTTCGTTTCTAAATAGTACTAAACGATGCACATATTTTATTTCTCCGGTAGAATTCGCTAACACCACTTGGTGGATTTTTCGGAAATTTTCTACTCTAAATTCCTTGACTGAATACATGACAGACTTGAACGAGATCGAAAATGGCTATCGAATACACCCAAAAGGTCAAAGGTTAACTGGAAAGTGTCATTACTCGTGGATTCTATTATGTCACATCAGTAACATAGACATACGTCAAGACTCTCTAAAAGTGTCAATATTATAGGACTGACATCCTACTAAGACCCTGCAGCTGCATGGCTGTGGATACTACATAGTTATAATGTTAGCTAAGGGACGCTGCACTCGGAATTGTATTCCCAGCATTATACATAACATACATATAGATTTGCAAGTTATACCTCTGGGCTGTAAATTCAATCTTTGTACATTCAAACACAACCCAATGTACATCCAAACTTTTTACTTAAAGGATCCAAATGTTCCCTAACAGTTATGAATTATAATTTTCCATGTAAAACTGGTTCACACTTGTTATACATTTCCTATTTTCAGAAGAAATCAAAAGTGTTAATATAATTACACAGTTTAGGAAAATAAAACCAAAAAATAAATCTAATTATTGTTAGGCTAGTACCCGAATGTAACAACCAATGAAGGATAACAAGATGAAGAGCAAGTGAGTGTGTCTATATATTACTCATTTAATTGACTAAGCTGTGCAAATGAAGCATGCTAATTATGTAGCTGTGACTTCCAAATGATAAATTTATGTAAATTTGATTATGAACAAATACACTTCAGCTGTGGTGGGTGCATAAAGTTTGATATTCATGAGAATATTGCTGAATATACTGCAGTTATAGTCATATTGTAGTTTGTTATGACCGCGGATTAATAGAAGACTTTTTGAACTTCTTAGCTAACAGCATAGCCGTCTGTCTGATGGTATCCTGCCTCTCCAATGTGTACAAGTAGGCCTGGAACATCATCTTGGTCAGTTTCCTGTGATCTGTCTCATCAAGATTAAGGCTATCCACTTCAGGAGAAAGACGAACATACTCGCAGTTGATTGACTTGCACCAAATTCTTGCCTGGTCAATCTCATGTCCATTGTTGTTGGTCACCTCTCCTATTAAAATCTTGCCAATGTGGACTAAACCTCTTGCAGAAGAGTAGAGGGACCCAAAAGGAGACTTCCAGCTGAATCCTGGTATGTTGACTGAAGTTACTTCTTCAGCTGGCCAAACTCCAGTTCCCAGAGACAAAACAAGACATAACTTCCCTGGTATGTCCTGTCCACAGCCATCCAATGTTTCTGTAATTGCAGCCAAAGTTGGATTATTAGCTATAAATCCACCATCCAGAAATCTGTCTTGAAATGTCTCAAAATAACCAGGAGCAGAGGAAGATGCTCGAGCTGCTTCCCATACCTTCCTGTCAGCAGGACCAACCTGACCTTGACGTGGTTTCCCATAGTTACACATCAGGTGAAGGAATGGTGGAGAATGGGTGGCCAGAGTGGAGCAGAAAATCACTTTTGGTGTGGTTGTTTGGTCTAAGGTTAAGGTACTAGCGTTACCAAATGCTTCTTGCACCAAGCTGTCAACAAAGGTTGCTGGTAAAGGTTTGGAATGGGCTGAACCGAATAATTTCTCAAAAACTGAGAAGTACTTGTCTCGCATTTGAGAAAGGGTATATTCTCCATACACCAGCCCAGCTATGAAGAAAGATCCAGTACTGGTACCAGCAACCACATCAAAGCACTGAATGATTGACTTAACCTCTGGACACATCCGTTTCACCTCCTTCTCAATCTCACTTAAAATTAAAGCTTCAATTAGTCCCCTAGCACCCCCACCGTCCAGAGCTAGAATGCAGTCACCTTCAGGACAACTCGTATCACTCATCTCTACATCACTTGGGGACTTATCAATTGCATCCACAACCTTCTTCAGAGCTGCATAGCATTCTGCTGCACCTGGTGCTTTGGACACTCTAGCCACCTCAATGGGGGTCCTTCCTTCCTTGTCCTTTACGTTTATGTCTGCCCCAAAGGCGATCAGAGCAATGACTATATCGGTGAATCCTCCTTCAGCAGCATAGTGGAGTGGAGTCTTGTGAGTGAGGCTGTTGGGGTAAGAGGGGTCTGCATTGGCCAGCAGTTTGGCCATGACCAAATCAAATCTTCCTTTCGTAACGTCTAAGGTCAGGCAGCTATGCCCATCCTCCCGTGGTAACCGAATCATGTGGTCGATTTTTTCAGCCCATGTAGGGAGGTCCCTGTCTAGATCTGTGAGTCTCTTATGAAATGGAAATAGTACCTTGAGAATATTCTTCTTGTGTTTTTCCGCTGCTAAGTTATAAACTGCGAGGATACATTTGGAAATCACATGCCCTGGGTCACCATTCTCCTTTGGATCACTGTTTAGCCCAAATGCCAATAACTTTAAGGCCTCGGCATTGTCCCAGTCGACTATAATCCTAATCAATTTATCATCTTCTTGTACGGGCCCTTCAGAAGTAATTAGCTTCCCTAGTAGCTCCTCGTCCACTGCAGCTTTACCATGTGATAAAAGTGGTTCAAAAAAATGTTGCAGTAATCGAAAGGCTTTCTTTGAAGCTTTCTCTTTTCCATCAAACAGCTGATAATACTGAATTTGCTTCGAATCTGTAGTGTTTCCGGTTTCTTGCGAGAGAACTACCACAAATTTGGGTTCATTCTTAAAGATCGACAATTCTTGCCTGTATTGAATTGATTCCTCGGGCTCAGCGAATAGTATAACGAAGCTGCGACTATAATCATCGGGAACAAAGTGCTTTACCGAATACATTGTACGATTCCGAGCTAACTCTCCAGATTAAGTAGTCACCTCGGGTTATCCATGATCACGTTCCAATGTGTTGGAATGTGATCAAGACAGATGAATTTGAGCTCCACTTTATATTTAGCTTAGTGATTGGATCAAAAGTACATTAATAGACTGCTGGACCATGACAACTCGGCCCTATGGCACGCCGTTCGTAACAAAAATCGCCACCCTCTCACGATGTCGTTGCCGAACCATACGACGTCGAGAGAATCTTTACGACATCGTGAGAGAGTGGCGATTTTTGTTACGAACGGCGTGCCATACGGCCCTGTTAGCCGCTTAGGTATGCATAAATGACGTCATAGATGACCCCACCTACCGTAGAAGGCGTGGCAATAGAATTGCGCATAACTATTTAACCAAACAGGAAGAAAAAACTATAGACTTCTGTAATCTATATACCTGTTTTTCAGAAATCTAGCTAAGAAGTTACTAGGCCATGAGTGTTAAACTTTATCAGAATGTACTTGATTTCTCGACAACAGCAGAAAATTTTTTAACCATTGACTGTGCAGGCTGCAGCGCAGAAGTGCCAGAAGGATTCTGGAGATCTCTAGTAGACAGTCCAGAAAATGTTCAAAGGTACGCTGAACCATTTAGTGGACATATACGGATAGTAGTTTTATGATAAATTCCTTGAAGCGTAAATTTACACTATTTAGTTCAGCTAATACGTTATCTTATTTGCTATTGACGAGTACATTGAGTGTTTAGAGACCAGTGTCTTGTTTTGAAGTGTACCTTCCTAAAACCAGAAATCAAGCTGTTCGTAGCAATGTGATAGATAACCACAGACCACCTGCGTATAGGATCGTCCGAAAATTACAAGACAGAACGTTTTTATTTATAACGTTACTACTGTAACAGGTAATATTTTTACCATAAAGATCCCGGACCTATAATACAATGGTTTACCAAACTTGTAATACTATCATTCTCAGTTGGTCTAAATGCAAATATAATAGATTTTTGTAAAAAGTATTAAATTTCCAAAACCAATCAAGTGGCCGATGGTTGACTGAAGTCCTCCTATCAAATAGCTTTTTGGCCCTCCTTAAGGCTCACCAGGGTAGAACAATTTGGTGGAGGATTGTGTTCAACTTAAATGTTGTAACTTTTATCTCTATGGCTAGGTTACTAAAATGCCTGACACTCTCTTGTGTTGCTGTGCATCATCCTTTGATATATTGAAAATTGGTGTTTTGTTAGGTATAGAGTAGTCAGACATTCATAGCAGCTACACCTTAATGCTCCTGTATGCCACAGAGTGGGCGGAATTTTGGAACTATGTACACTTATAGGTGCAACCAGGATTCAAATTTTCCCATATATCTCTATAAATTTGAGTTGTAGGGATCCATTGATGTCATTTTGTGTACAATAAATGTCATCTATAGGAAGTCATAGAGAGTTTAGGTAATGTAATGCTATTCAACCGTTTCCTTCTTCACAATTGAATGCTCATTAGTTGTGTGTAAATCAATGGGTTTAACAAACATTGAAGATTATAGCAAGTCATCTTAAAGTTTGAAATCAGGAGTGTTCTTCTTTTCTCATTTGCTTGCAAGATTGGTCCCAAATCTGTTTACTTTTGTTACTTTTAATATCAATGATTAAATAGCGCTTGTCCAATTGTTGGGCTGGATTGATAACTTTATTCCTATCTCTCTATTCATTGTCCTCTCCTCCCTCTCACACTCTCCTTTCTCCCCTCCTCCATCTCCCACTCTCCTTTTCCCCTCCTCCATCTCCCCTTTCTCCTCTCATACCCCCTCCACCCGAGAGTAACGATTACATATTGCTTGTTCTTTCTATGTAGTTATTTAGCATGTCTTGTAGCAAGACTTATATCATTGGATAGTCGACATGGTATGCATTTCATGTGTACATTTATGTACATATTATACAGAATACATACTTATAATGTTTGCATACATAATAGAATTTATTATGTATACATTAGAATATATTATGACTTAAAACTAAATGATAATAGATTTTTATTATTGTGGCATGCCATACAATGAAAATTAAATGATGGCCCAGCCAGTTTTGGTTTATAAGTCACTTATAAAAATGGATCCAGGTCAAGGTCTGCGGCTGTTATATGTTTGTATTATAATTAAACATTTTATTGGTTATATAAATATATTCATTTGTACCTAATTTATGTTTTATACTCATTAAATTTATGTCTATGAGTTGATATGTACTGACCATATAGTTAAGGTATATAGGTGCATTTTAAAGGCCTCCTATCACTTCTACTTTTTCTTGTAGCCGGTATGAGGCCATTAAGTGATGTTTACAAAGAATTGTGTATGACTGGAGATGACCAACGGAGTTTTAAAAACTGGATCACCAAAGATGGACAATGGGACAAACATAGAAAGCACTTATCACATATCCTTTAATTCCTACTAACTTAAGAGCTTAACCTTATATGTAGGATACTATTGTTATATATGTTTGTGTAATAGCACTAGTATAGCAATACCCTATTCGTGTGTGATTGATGTCCTTGAGTAACAGCTGTAGTTAACATGCCAGTGATATACTCTGCCAATGGTACCTATTAATTGCAGCCTTATTGTGTAATTCATATATTGCATCTTCCAATATCTTATCATTACATTAAATTGTTTTACATTAGAATGTGACCTTTGCTTCATACCAGAGACTGACACTACAGGTTTCCATCTTGAGCTAATATGGTGATATAGCTCTACAATCATTGCCAACAATGCTACATCACTGCTAAGCACATTCTTTCAATGCTCTTGGTTTTTCCCAGTTAAATAAAGTTAAACTAAGTTAGGGGGAAATGTTTTGTAATTGGTTGCAATTTATTAAAGTATTCTAGTGGTGTCCCATTAGACCTTTAGCCATAGCTCCAGAAGGAGATCCTTGCCTGGACTGGGTATTTGTTATTTTTTGGCTTAGTTTTTGGGTTTCACTTTAAATCAGAAGCTTTTATACTACTTCATTATATCCTTTTTGTAATAATTACTTTACTAACATACACAGTTGAACTAGCCTAGAGTCAAGGGATAAAATGGTCCATCTCAACCAAAGTGATAACTTATCTAAAGGTCTATTCTAAAGTCCTCTCTCTGACAACAGAGGCCATAACCTAGTTTCTACTTTTTCAACTATAGGTTCAAGGTGTGATTGTTTAAAAACTGGCTGACTATTGTTTAATTTTGTTTCATAATTATCACATAGTGTTTTAAGTGGGCTAGGAATGCATTCTACAAAGATTTCTTAATTTTTACTACCCCTTCAAGCATACCCACTCAATTCACAACTTCTTGACTTCCTTTCATCATTTATTTACAATTTAAATCTGCTTATAAGTAATTTGTTTTCAAATATTAATTCAATTGTTTGTTTTATTTGCAAGTTCCCAAATGTTTGAAGAGCTACTGTACCGTTTGTAACTAGTGTAGTACTTAATATTCACTTTCAATTTTCTGCCCAATTTGAAACATGCAAACTTTTATGGACAATAGACACCATAAAAGTTTTTTAAATTAAGTTATTTCCTTAATTCACTGCTACTTTATCTTCAGCATGCAATTGTGAGTACTATTTACCACTTGAAGATGTTCTACGGCTATGTCCCTCATCCTAGCGTCAAGTCAATGTACACACTGTGGAATATAGGTTAGTGACAGTATGGCACTGACATAAATGTACATAAACAGTTAGGTAAGAGCATTTAGGATGATTAGGTAGTTTTGCCCTTACATTAAGATTGTCTTTTATTTGGGGGGGTAGAAGAAGGGAAACATTGTGTGTTTAAGGTTTCTCCATTATGAAGACTTTGTCCACACTTTGAGGTGTTCCCAATTGATGGTTTCTGCTGTATATCCTATTACAAAGGATCCTCTCATGTGTGGGAGCAGATATTGGGGCTGGCATCTGTGTTCTTGTGATAAGTGAAAGTTTATACAAGTAAACTTTGTCGTTATATATGCGTTACAGTACATGATCAAGAACTATAATAAATATATTACTCCTGAAAAATGTAAAATTATATTAGGTGTTAAATCATTGTATTTCTTCTTTCTTCTTCTTCCTTTGTCAAATGAACTAGTGCTAACATGCGAACTTCTGATACAAGCTCTAAATAGTCATTAATTTTTCAGAACTAGGGAATAGGCTACCCTAAATTGGACTCTGCTCTACATGAAGCAGGTTAATTCCTATCTAATTAGCATAGTCTCTTCTTAGCTTCTTATACTAATGTCTATGTAATTATATAGCATAAAAATAGCAGCTCATCCTTGTTATTATGAACTGAAGGATAAGAAAGGGCCTACTGTACTTTCTAGTTTGTTGATAAACCAGAGTACCTTGAAAGTGCAGCTCCGTTACTTGTCTCTTGAATAGTGTTACAATTTCCTTATCCTTTGTGTTGGATTTTATTAAATAGGCTTCATCACCTCATAGTTTTGTTTGGGCTGAAGTAACATGAAGAGTTACATGACCCTCGCTCAATATTTTAAAAAAACTTGTTCCTTTGGCAGAGATCATGCATGGAATCTGATAATATGATCTTTGTACTGTATAGGTTGAAACAGATGGTTGTTTCTAGGAAAGCTCTTTGATCAGGGAATCCGTCTCCATTAGCCGTATCTTAACAGTAGGAATTTATCTCCAATGTCACATTACATATCTTTAATTCCCCAACACTTAACGTAATGTGGTATATATGCAAAATCAAACAGGTTATTTTTTTCTAGTTGTTGTTAGGGTAACTACCTGTCAGGTCCTCCTCTGCTATTAAGTCACATAGTTTTCATGTTTGTATGGAGACGTGTTATTGTAGTCTTTTTAGCACATAAGGGCACAAGCAGTGTTCAATCTCTCAGCAATCTTCAGGAGTCATATCCAGTTAGCTTCTTAATTGCGTAATTGTCTTCAATAATGTGTTGACTGAAGGTTACAAAGTTATGTCTAAATGTTTCAGTGAAAATGTATTCTGTTGTGCAAACAGGGTGGGTTAAACTTAGCATGTGTGTAATTAGGTGCAGTTTCAAAGGATATATACCACTGACTTACCTGTGAATGAAGCACTATGTAATATCCACTAAATTGGTAAATTCTGAAGTTAGAGATAGTTACCTTGGAAACGTTACCTTATAACTGCTGCTATTCTTTCTCAGTGGCTTCTTAGAAACCTTACATTACCAAATATAGGCTTCTAATTAATACTTTGTGATAATATTTTGTGTTGTATGGTAATTGACCATAACATGTGTCTTGGCTCCTGACTGAAGTGTCCAATGCGGCACCTCCACTTAACTAATTACTATATATATTGTAATCTGTTCAGATGTATAATATATATACCTACATATATGCATCTTATTAGCAAGAGGGCCTGAAGGAATAAATGCAGCTGATGAATTTGAAGTTAAAGTGAGATGAATGATTAATGTGTGTATTATTTGAAAATGACCACTGCACTCTTTATCTTTGACCATCCCAAGGTCTTATCTGATTTTGGTGTTTTGAGCAAGAATAATAGCTCCTTTGGAAGATGGTTTTATGACATCATGGAAGACAAAGAAGAACTGATAAGACAAGCCAAGGAACTGGTAGATTTCTGCACTACTGGACACAGCGAACCCAACACAGGAAAATTTGACCTTAATGATCTTTCATTATGTGATTATGTGTCTGGTTAGTCAATGACCTTTTTGATTTTTTGGCAAATTTAATTGGATCCCCATCTCTACAGTTGCCAAGAGTTTGGACTATTACAGATTGCTAGATCTGATCAAGCACAGTCCTTACCTTGTTGACGTGACCACTGAACGAATTATGGACAAGCTGGAGAAGGTTAGTAAACAGTCCACTTCTTCTTCCTCTAGAATGTTCATTTCCAGTTTCTGGTTCACAGGCTGCTAAATCCAATGATGTTGAAGAGCACGAAAGTTTTATTCTCCCTCTGTTGCAGCTGTTCAAGTCCATAGCTCCAATGGTATACAAGTGGTGTCACATGACATATGATATCCTGTGATTATGTACATATATGTTTACTCTTGCATATATAGTCAAGTAACCTTGATATGGCCCGAACATATGAGTCCTTGATGCCTCTCTATCTATGGCCCCAACCCTTTGCATGCGAAACACAAAAAGTATTAGAATTTTTACAGGCAGATAGACAAGTTAAAGGTATGGTGCCAAATTATGTGATATAGGTACTGTACTACAGTTGTTTATTCAGAGGTCTCTCTGTTAAGGCTGTAGTTTTGTTAAAATGCAGCTGCTGAATCTCTCTCTCTCTCTCACACACACACACTCTCTCTCTCTCTGAAGGGTCTACTTTTCGCCAAACTGTTTTGATGGAACAGAATCTTGCTGCTTCAAAGAAAGACTCCAAGTAAGTCAAAGAATTACCTTACATTGTACATCAACAGTATTGTTTGGCTTATTGCTATGTGTATAAATAGTGTACAAAACAAAGGATTTTGTAGCTATTTACTTTTCATTCTGTTTCTGTCCATCAGAGAGCAACACACTCTGTTAATCATTGATAAGGCGAAGGGTGTCTGCAGGTCATCTGCCTTTGCTAAAGCCTTTGAGACCTATAGCAGGAATGATCCTAGTAGAGTCAAAGTGATGATCCTGAAGCAAATCTTTAAAGCAGTAGGGGAATGGAATGAGTTGGAATTAGAAGGTTTAGAACGTCAGTTAAATGTGAGTACTCCAACTATTTTTGAGTCAAATATGTACAGTGAAGCACCACAGCATTGAACTAATCAAGTAATTGTAACAGCTAGTACATGTTTACAACTTGTAGAACATTGTGTAAATAAGTCTGTATGTATTTCAGGAGAATAAAGAATCATTAGATGAGGTCTTCAAGCAAGCCATCTCAATACTAGAGATGAGTAAGGGCTCCAGTGAAGGCTTCAATGTTACAGAAGAATTGAAAAAAATCTATTCACAGAGCTTAGACAAGGACGATTCAACTGAGGATAGACAGTGTTCTTCAGAGAATGGTGTCTTTGAGCAGCTAACCAGCTCGCATTATCCAGTTTTGCCGCTTCAAATTGAGTGCATTGATTCTCAGACTCCAGATGCTCTGAAATCAACTCTAAAAAAGTATTTTGAGGTTGTTAATGCCAGTACTTCAAGAATCAAGCGAGCTTCAAACACCATTGGCAGAAAGTCAAGGCCGAAGAGTAAAATACAAACTAGTCCTGACCCCCGAGCTGAATCTCCAAGTGCCAATGATGAGTTGGTATCAGACAACTTAGAGCAGCTTGTAGAAAATGGCTGGGTAAGAAGTGGAAGTGGGGGTCGCAGGGCCAGTGATGTACTCAAGTCACCTATTCAGACAATAGTCAGCCAAAGACTTGCAATTGATCAGGATGGGCAGCACAGCCCAAGTTCCTCTCCATCAATGGATTTTGATGGATCAGATTTCACAGATAGCAATTCCTTTCTGGATACTAGCCGGCGTTCCAAAAGTCTTGTTTCTCCCACTCCCCCAATGTTCCCTAATAACCAAGGGAAATCGGCCTCCCCTGCCAGAACTCGAGGGAAGACATTTTCTACCACTGCCACTCTCGCCAAGCACAGTTCTTCAAGGAGGTCGGGAACCTCTAGTAGTACTACCAGTGTAGTACGGCAGGTCAAGATTGCAGTCGCTGGCAACGACAAAACCATGACCAGATTAGCCCAAGCTTATGCACAATTACAGTAAGCCTTAGGTTACTATGGTTACTATAGGCCCTACCCACTGCAAACTTGCCCTTTAATATTTTCATAGTTATGGAATATGTATGTGTGTAATGTCAAGATTTCTGTGTTATGTACTGTACATTTGCTTGATGATATCAGTCTAATGTGTGTATGTATATTATGTATGTGGGTACAGCTTATGTCATGCACCAATGACTATGAGAGGGCGTGGAACTATTTTCTAAGTAGACAGCACAAAATATGAAAATCCTTTTAATATATTTTCACCTTAGAGACCAGCTAATATTATTTGTATGATTCCAATTGATTTTACACACACACCTTATTCACTTTCAGACTTGAGGAAGGATTCCAATTCTCACATCTTGAGCTCCAGTTCTTCTACATTCCCTTGTCTGTGGCAACCAGCACAGTAGCCAAGATGGAGATCCTGACCAGGGGCAAGAAAGAGAACGGACTACCGGAATACATGTCAGAAGGCTCCCAGAACACTCTATTGGGAGATGATGTCTGGCTGTCATGCTACCTAGCTAAATTTGACAGCTGGTATGAAAGGAATGTTCTTCTGGCTGTACACAACACTCTTCGAGTCATACCAGCAGTGAGTCTAGTAGGAGGTCATTATAGTCTAGCCCTCATTGTAGCAACCTCTTGTTAAAATGTTATTTCTTGTTGGATTACAGCATGATGAGACACAATTCACCAAGAAGGGTTTTAATAAACGCAAAGGCTCAAGTTTGGTAGTAAATCCCTTTGGAGGTGGTTCAAAGAAAGTTCCTCCATCTCCATCAGAAATCCTGCGGGACATTACCAACAATTACTGCCGGAATGCAGACTCACTCACAAAGTTGCAGTTATATAAGGCTGAGGTACGCACGTATGCATTTTGGATCAATCTCATCGCCTCAAAAATGTTATAAACTGTATGTCATCTTTTTATTTAGATTTATGTAAAGGAGGACAAGGCTCCAGTAAAACACATTCATTATTTCATGCAAAGGCTTGACCTGCAGAAAACACAAAAGAAAAGTGAGTTCTCTTTCTGTTAGGTGGATGTACGTACGTATGTATGTATGTACTCAACATACACTGCAACATTTCTTCTCTTTCCCAAACAATAGCAAGAACTTCCAAACCATTTGAAGCATTAGTGATTGTTGAAGAGGTATGTATGTAACCAGCCTGATTGTCAATATCAAAAAGCTTTCATATGTTTATGGTTCTTCTTCCTGCAGATGGCACTGGATGAATCAAGGATACCTACTCAAATGATTAAAGCTAGTAATCTTTGGTCAGTAAGAGCAGCGAGTGTCCCGAGGCCCGAAGATGACAGTCTTGCTAGTCCTGAAGCAGAAGGCTTGGAGTTGAGGCTTGTTAAAGGTCAAAAGGTGAACCATCTAATTCCACTCCTTCTCATCTATCCTTTCAGTGTTTTATTTAACTAGTTTTGTCATCTTGTCTTGTTTGCAGACTATTACTGAACAAATGAATTTCCATGTGTGCAAGTTTATAATTGAATCTACCAAAGACAAGCCTTTTTCAGTTTTACTTGATTCCGATTATGACAATATTATTGACAATGTAGTCAGGTATGTTTATTGCTAGTCTACCTGCCATTGCGCTGAGTTAATTATCATTAAATAGAAAAATGTTGAAATTCATCTAATTATAGACTACGTATATGTACTATGTATGTACCTACATATACATTATGTCAGGATATGAGAAATGTTGCACCTACAAGAAGACACTTTACATGTAAATAAATAATAATAATATATATATATTTACTTGCATTCCCATTCCCAATTTAGAATGGAAGTTGAAGCTGCAAAATTACCTCGTCTCACCCAATCACCATCTGGTAGTCTGTCAGCGACTGGTGCTAATGTACAAGAAAAAGAGAGACTGCATTTCCCCCTCATGACATTTTGGCCACTGGGTCTTCATTCTAATTAGACACTAGTGTGTGGAGTTGCTCAAACTGTTTGACTTGTCACTTTCAATACAAATTTGTATATATTTTATTTGTTTTCACTATTTGACAGACACCAGAATGTAAATTTTATAAGATATCAATGTTTGTAATATAAAATAGAGATTTTGAATTAGATATGAATTACAGTTTGCTGTTATAGTTACTGTATATAGAAATCAAAACTGTATGAACCATGTTAATGAGTAGTCTTGTAGTATGTACCATTGGTGCCAGTTTCATCATCTCTTTCCCTGCTTTTTAGCAGAACTTGATGAACTAGAACTTTGCAAATATGTCTTCCTTGCTGACCCCTTTGATGCAGATCTGGAGTTAGTCACTGGTACAGCATTATTAACAGGCTTTGATTTCTTAAGACTTCCTCTTTCCTGTGACCGTGTGACACTGGATGATGGTTGCCCAGCTGAAATTGGTGTTCTGGAGTGGGTGGGTGTCCTCACTGTCACTTGCCTGGAAGTTTTCTCACCAGATGGCATGTGAGAAGACGTCTTCAGTCTTCTTTCCATTGCTCTGATGGTAGCCGAGGAGAGTCTACCCTTCTTTGGATCTAGCAGGAATGGAGCAGTGAAAGGTCTTCGGATCATTCTCTCCTGCTTAGCCTCTCGTGTGTGAGCTAGGTGTATCATCTGTTCTGTACTTGATAGCTGAAAGAAGATCTCATAGACAGCTAGTTTAGCAGCAAAATGCTACAAAAGAGGTACAAATAGTCTATTTAGTCTCTAAAGGTACTACACAATCAAATCCTAATTGGTCTACCTGTTGGCAGACGACTTGAAGGTCTAATGTTAACAGTCACACTGCATAATCCTGAAGTTTAATGTATAATTGCCTAGTAAAAAGTGTATCAAAAGTAATTAAAGATTGATACGATGAGTTTAATATAGTACACACTTCAGGAATATATAAAAGCCCTTTATACTGCTATCAATAGCAGCATCCAGGATAGTATTAGAACACCTCCTTCCTTCTTATAAAACTATCTCACGTATGCTTATGCCTGAAATATAAGTCTGATACAAAAGGTACTGATTAATGTATGCATGTGATGAGTATGTTTGGGCATTACTTGTGTTGTCATACGGTCCTTCAGTTGGCAGTCTTGTGGAGTCAGTAGAGCCGCACTGGATGGTAATGACTTTAATACCATTTCAGCATCCTACAGGACACACACTAGATTGGATCAACCAGCTCCAAAGTGGGTAGTCCAACTATATAACTATACCTTTATTGTCCTTTTCAAGTGTTCAACTTTGTCACAGTGATATAGCTGGCGAGTTAGAAAACCTTTTGCAACAGCTGCTAAGGAACATTTCCACCTCTGTATGTGTCAAATATCAATAAAACTGTAGTAGATCACTTCCCATTAACAAAGTCATAAAATGCATCTACAAATTACATCTAATTTTTTGCCAGTTAGTGGTCTCCATGCGTCAACAATTATTGGTCTCCCCAAAGCTGTGATTTGATTGGCTGGTTGTTGTCTATTTTCAACCGATTCTGTCAATTCTTTTGCATGGATGTTACTACTGTAACCATGGTAACTATAGACAGGTGCGTTGGATGAAGTAGTAGTTTGGTGTAAGTGCACCAACTTCTCTTCCCTGTTACCATGGTAACAGGGTATCCCATGATGAACACCAGACTGCATAGCACTGGTCTGTACGCTATCCCTTCCACACAATGATACGCCATACTGCTTCATCTCCAGCAACATCATTTCCTGTGTTGTCGTGCTGTCCAAGCACGTGTCATCCACGTGAGGTACTTCTAATATCTCACGTGCTGTTTCTTTTCTATTCACCCCCAGCTGTTAAAACAAAATATATCAGAAATCTTCAGGACTATACATTCAAGTTCATAGTAACAGAACACATTTTCTTTAAAACGCACTTCCAATTCTTCCAATCTCTTATTCACATAACTCTTTAGACTTTCAAGTCGCTGTCTTCTTTTCTCTTTTATATCCGCCTCTTTTGATATGGCTAGTTCTTTATACCTTTGCAATGCAGGCCTCTGATGGTCAAATACCTTACACAAAGATGGAACGCGTGGCAACCCATTTACGTACACTTGCTCTTGTATTTGCTTACTATAAAGGGTAACGAGTCAAAGTTTGGTACAACAAATTCGGCCATTTTCAACCAAATCTCGCGCTAAAGATGGCACCATCTGATTGGTTCAAGAGAAAAGTGTATCGTTTTAATCGTTAGTAGGCGTGGTCTGTGGTTAATGGTCAGACCCGCTTGATTGAGGGACAAGAATGGCGACAGAAGCTCCTTTTATTTTGACCCAAGCTCAATCCGACGGTACGTTACAGCGTAAGAATATGTCAAAATGTTTAGAGAAATTTACATTCTAAGAAACACTTAGATCTTCCATTATGATTAGTCCTAAGATAATCTAATTCTCACTTTTGACAGGAACCTAAGATCCTCTGGCCGCCATTTTAATGTATTTTTGTGTAAATCTGTTCATTTGTAGCTTTGGCCAAAGTGTTCCGCCAGGCGGACACTGAGGAAACCGGTATTGTCGATTCTTCGGTGATTTCTTCGCTGGCTGGTAAAGCATTTGGACACAATATCTCAGAGTCGGAACTAGATTTTATACAGCAAAAGCTAATCCATACTGGACAAGGTCAGATTTATAGAATAAAGATCTTCCAGATTATAGTGCTATCAGATTATATATTTGAATCCAATCAATCTATCACGATTGAATTGGATCTTGGAATGAATACTGTCGAAACACGCGTATTTTTGTCACACTCACTGACACACGTGGGAATGCTAGAACAGACCTTGTTATGTTTTGTCATCAGGTGTAAGGTGTGTTTCAGCATCTTGTTGTAAGATGGCTTCCACTGAGTAGTCGTGTAAATGATCTGATGTAATCCTTTGAATGCCTTTTACTCCTGTAAAATCACATGTTGACGCAATGTAATGTAGCTTGTAGTATATATCATTATATCTTTCCAAAGGAATTTGTAAGTCAATTTCATTTTTGAAGGGGAATTTCTAATTTGTGTTTGTGATATTGACACGTTAGCAATACTGATAGTTAGATATAGAGACCACATTGTTACATGTTGGTAGCACATATGTATGTGTGTTGTTACGCACGATCCGTCAGTACATTTTCTGTCCATTTTCAGGATCAATCTCCTTTGCTGATTTTCTTGACTTGATGGCGCAGGTTATGTCCCAGACCACAAACTGGGGAGTCCTAAAGACTAAACTAGACGGATATGTAGGCTTTGATACAATTCAGGAGCAAAACAAGAGAAAATCAATTAGGAGAGGGTTTGAGTTCAATATAATTGTTGTAGGTTAGTAATTGACAGTTTTTTGACACAAAAGTGTCCCTTTCGTTAAATATTAATATATGTCGCTGCTATTTAATCTCTCTACCTGTGTGTTTATGCAGGTGAATCTGGTCTAGGAAAGTCTACTTTGATAAACACCCTCTTCCGTTCAAAGATAAGCAGAACAGCCTGTACTCCTGGGCCTCATGCCATTCCAAGGACCACAGAGATCAACTCCATTGCTCACGGTTTGTCATTCTGCAACCTTTTGTGATTTATTACTGTTGGTGATAACGTTATAACCTTCTGTAGTTATTGAGGAACAAAATGTCCGCCTGAAGCTTACAGTCACTGATACGCCAGGCTTTGGAGATCAAATTAATAATGACAAATGGTGTGTTTGCAAGTGCCTTACAATGCCAGGGGTGCGGCCCATTTACGTACCTGGTGTCCTTAGAGCTCTTATGAAATATCTGAGTATGCACCTGCTATGCAATGAAGTGCTTAACAATGCTCAGCCAGCGAACTGCTAATTGCAACCTTCCTTGCGTTGTTTGTAGACAGTTATTCCACCTTACCATTTATTCTTCCTTACCTTAGCTGGTCCCCAGTGCTGGATCATATCAACGATCAATTTGAACAGTTTTTGAACGAAGAGGTCAGCATTGAAAGAAAGCGATACATTCCTGACACAAGGGTTCATTGTTGCCTCTACTTTATTCCACCAACTGGCCACTGGTAAGTCAACAAATGCTAAATAGTAACATTTCAGACCATACGTATGCTAACACATACTTTTTCACACATGAACTATCTAATACACTTTCCTACATGCTATGTCTACTCAATAATAAATTAAAAGGCCTATAGGGAACTTGACCTGGGGAGGGCTTTAGATGAGGATACAAGAGTCTTCTCTTTCTTCTTTTGCTCCACTGGGCCAGACTGTTTCTGGGAATTCCACCCTTCATCAGTGAGCCTGGGAGTCTTTATCTTTTTCCTGATCTTTTGTAAATCCTTGAATCCATGCATGCTTTCTCTCTCTTGCATACACACTGAAGTCACATCTTACCTGACGTCTCTATCTCTGAGATAACACGTGTTTCATCATGTTTATCCATGTATGATGTTAGCTTGAGGCCACTAGATGTAGAGTTTATGAAGAAACTCCACCATTTTGTCAATATTGTTCCTGTTATTGCAAAAAGTGATACCTTGACACAGGATGAGAGAGAGGCTTTCAAAGCAAGAGTAAGACCCTATCATTACAGCATATACACAAAGAATAATATATCAAGTTACTTTTGTGTTGTTCCCAATAGATCAGAGAAGATATCAGCTTTCATGGCATCAAGATATATCCGGTTGCCTACCCAACAGAAGATGAAGAGGAAATGCAAATGAACAGCAAATATGATGTGAATAATCTCTTCCTGTAGTAATGCACTCCGTCTTCTGTGGTGTTAGCTAGCTCTTCTCTTCCAATACAGGCGCTGATACCCTTTGCTGTGATTGGCAGCGATCGTGTGCACATGGCTGGAGGCAAGCATGTTCTTGGGAGGCAGACCAAGTGGGGACTGGTGGAAGTGGAAAACAAAAAGCATTGTGACTTTGCTTACTTAAGAGATATGCTCATTAGGTGCGCCAACCCATCCATCCATCAATCCAGCCACCCATCCATCTATCAATCCACCCACCCATCCATCTATCAATCCACCCACCCATCCATGCTTCCACCCACCCTTCCATCAATCCATCCACCCACCCATCCTTCAATCCATCCACCCACCCATCCTTCAATCCATCCACCCACCCATCAATCTGCCTATCCATCCATCTGTCCCTCCATCCATCAATTAAAGTAGATTATTTTTGAATACTTACTTGCTAGCCTTCTTTTTTGTCTATTTTCAGGAACAATTTGCAGGATCTTAAGGAGACTACCGACAAAGTTCACTATGAAAACTTTAGACACACCAGGCTCCAGTCTAGTGGATATGTTGGGGAGAGTAACATCTAATTGCCTTGGATTAATAGTGACACTCATTTATCATTCTCTTAATTGCATCTACGTAGTGTTAGGTTTTATTTTGTCAAGCAATGATGCCTTATTGTACACAGTGATTAATAGAACTCTTGTAGAACTAAACATTATTCATGTACCAACTAAATTTGTTAGTTTTGTTTATCAATCAAAAAGAAAAGTAAAATAGAATTTCTGAATGTAATTTGACAGATGTATAATAGCTTCAGGGATGCTCTGCCGGCAGCATCTGATTTTGTTTGGCCTTTAGAGTACGTCGCCTTGCATTAATGAACCAGTTGTTGACTTGTACGAGAGTGAGGCCTGTCAACACGCAGAGTTGGTCCTTCTGGTCATCATCAGGATACGGATGGTCAGCATGTTCAAACAGCCAGCCCCTCAAGATATCAACTGCCTTTTCAGACAATTTAGTAACTTTCCTTCTCTTTTCTCCACCTGCAAGGAAGGAGGTATGTGATGCTAAGTGCTAAGCTTGTCTGTAGCAGTGCGGTCGAGCCACATGAGTACTATACGTAGGTCATTAATCTTGTACATCAGACATATTTCAACTATCATTGTGTGAGACACTGGTAACCACATGTGTAAATGTGTACGTTATGACATCAGGTGGTGTACCATCAGTGTCTGGCTGTTGACTTTGCTGCATCTTGACAACATGTATGGATGACACACTGTCCACAATGCGGTTACACTCTTTTGTAAAGTTGAGCAGCAAATTAGACATTTGACGGTCCATATCTACAAAGAAGGACTTATATTTGCTTTTCTGCTCCTCCAACGCCATTGCTGCTGTCTGCATAAACGTGTCCAACTCGTAGTGTCCAATCTCTTTTAGGTCATTGTCTTCAATAGCTTTAATACTTCCATTAAACAGCTTCTTCACTTCCTCTGCTAAAGGGTGGCTCCGTATCTCCATCTCGGCGGCTTGCAAGCTTGCAGCATCCGTTACTTCGTCGTTAAATTCGTTGTCTGAAGAGGCTAAGGTTTCGCGTACCTCTACATAGGGCGGCAAGTACTGGGCTTGGACGGGAAGCTTGCATACATCCGTGTACGGGTCGTCAAAGTGTGTATAAACACTAGTGCTGCATTCATTTTGTGCCAAGGCCGTTGGAAGAGGCATTGGAGG
The DNA here is from genome assembly GCA_947172415.1 of Chondrosia reniformis. Lineage (NCBI taxonomy): Eukaryota > Metazoa > Porifera > Demospongiae > Chondrillida > Chondrillidae > Chondrosia > Chondrosia reniformis. Next base: position 7,734,599 of record OX359192.1, read on the forward strand.
GTATTCGGCGGCCTCGACATACTTGCTCTCGGTATAGTGGAAAGGGAGCAGAGTGGGGTCGCATTCGTTGTAGTCACCAAACGAGTAAGCACTTGTGGTTGGGTGCAACGGAAAAGAGAATGAAGAGTAACCTCCGGCGCACATATTCGGCTGCTGGTTGACGGAGACTGAATGCTCAGAAATTTGATCCGTCCACTGCAAACTTGGCTTTAGGGCTGAGTTGGAGTACCTGCATGGTTGGAGTTCTGGATCGTACCCATCCATCCTAGCGCGCATGCTTGCACCTCTTAGATCTGCATGCGACGCATAATTTGACTCCTTTATATGCACGCGGAATCTAACAACCACAAGCGTCGTAAATTGTAATGAATTGCAATGTGTATGCTGTTAACTGGAAAATACGTCTTCTCTTGCAATTGATTGATATTAGAGACCATTTAGTTGGTCAGGCGTTATAACTTGAGTGATAGCCTTACATCTGTATACCTTTTGCACATGCATTATATAACTCCCTTTTTCAAAATTGTACCGCAGCAATTACAAACAAATAAAAATTTACTGAAAGGTGAACAGAGTCCGTTAAGTGCAAATAAAGGATTAACGTGATCATCTTATATTGGGGATGCAGGTCCTGGGGAAAATGGTAATTTGTCAAGAATTGGCAGTACCTCTTTCCATGCACTCAACAACTAAAGTGAAAAAAAGTTGCAGAATGCTAGATAAATTTATAAATGACTGATGAGCGTACCTCCATGTGGCCCGTAACCTGAGTCTCTACCATCTCCAAAATGGTACTAGCGAGGTGCTCCAGCTGAGTGTGAAACAACTGTGCCTCCAAATTGATCACAAAGTAGCAAAACATATTTCGACCAGACAAAATGGCCACTTCTTCCTATATATTCCAGTGCATCATCAACATAGTAAAATATATATAGAGAACTTTTAAATAAATTCTTACTCCAGAACTCTGTTTTGAGTGAAGCTTTTGGAGTTTTTGTACAATCTGTTTATCTCTTCTATCAAACAAGTCTATAAAGGCGCGGATTAGGTCAAGAAAGTATGCAATCCCTTCAACAAAGCCATAGATCTCTCGCGTAGACTAAAAATGAGGATAAAAACACAAAATGGAGAGCAGTCATGGTTTGCTTGTCGGCCATGTTAAAAATGGCTGCACCTGTTGGGCACTTCTCTCTGAGATGATGGTGATCTTCTGAGCAACATCTGACATTCTGGACTTCATTTGTCCCCAAGTATCTGATACATGTACCGACCAGGTCCTTGAACCACCACCATCTTTGTTCAAATCCTTAAGGGCTTTCGACATCTTTTCCATGTCTTTGGCAAAGGCTGTAATTACCACAGGGACGGAAAAGGGGAATTACCCCAAACCAACCTTATTTTGTTTGGGAGATCTCATTTAATGCCAACCAGTGATCACCTCCCAGTCAATTATTAGTCCAACACAACACTTGTGGTTCATAAAAGGATAAGGTGAAGAACTGCTAAGAAATAACCTACATACCTTTGCTTCTGTTGGCCATATTCTGTGCTACAGAGTAAACTGTAGTAAACACATTGTCTAGAACACTTATTTCTCGTTTCATTGCGTCAATACGACCCCTTAGATCACCATCAACATATTGCTAAGCACAAACACAACACGAGAGAGAGAGAGTGTGTGTGTGTGAGAGAGAGAGAGAAAGAGAGAGAGAGAGGAGTACCAAATGAAAGCAAAATATGCATAATACTCTGTAGCATTTACCCCTGCAGTCTTCTTGGATTCATGGGTCTCATATTCGTCTGGTCGAGCCCTGTAGCGCTCCCTCAAAGAGGAACTGATGTCCTACAGAAGTAACAGGATAGTCACTTTTGTACACCTCCGCCTATCATATGCCAAAGCTGACCTTTCCTTGAAAGGTCATGAAAAACTTGACAGCTTCATCTTCTCTCAGCGATGGATGTCGCATGACAATGTTAAGAAACCTCCCCAGGGAGTGCTCACGGTCTGTCAGGAAGTTGTCGTCCGCTGAGTGGACACACAATGTGATAGTCACAATGTTAACAAGACTGGACAACAATGTGATACAGTCACAATGTTAACAAGAGTGGACAACAATGTGATACAGTCACAATGTTAACAAGAGTGGACACACAATGTGATACAGTCACAATGTTAACAAGACTGGACAACAATGTGATACAGTCACAATGTTAGCAAGAGCAATTGAGGGAGACACTTACGATTGAGTCTCTTTGGAGAGATCCTTGGAATCAGTCGATAGGGATACCTCAAAAGAAGCAAGTCGTGTAGAGAATCAAAATCTCTGTATCGCCTGACAATCTTTATATGAAAATTCTACAAGAATCAACCAATCAGGTTACCATCGTCAAAGTGCTTGACAATATATATCACTGGTCAAGTGATATTGAAGACATTGTTTGTTTACCTTGCTTTCTACTTCATATTCAACATGCTTTAGGACCATCCCCTTCTTCCCAGGAAGAGCATTCACTGTCACAGAGTCAAGCTGAGTGATGTCAGTATACATGTATCCTAATGTAGTTGGATTGGAGTCCGGCTGTCTCTTGAGCAATTGGCCTCGGATAACATCAATACTCCCCAGGCTTGGGATGGGATACTCTATATAAAAAATACGGGTACATCAATATAGGAGCAAACTACATTACCATATAAGGACACATCCAACAACTTCTCCAATGTGTTATAGAAAAAATCTCTAAGAGAAGGAATTTACATCGTACTCTTTTGTCCAGCAACTAGGAGGTTGCTGTTTATGATAGTTGACAAAATGAGGATTGATGAAGTTTAATTGATTGAATTATTCATATATCTAAGTACCACATCAGGAGAGGAAGGTGGTAGATTATTCAGCGAGCACACGGTACAAAACCCTTGGGGCGAGCTGAGTGCTGCTAGATCCTCACCGCTCCCTTCAATGTGCTGAAGCAGACGCTGCTCCACTGGTTTGCCTTGTTGGGCCAGGGAGATGTAGATTAGAGAGAGATAGAACCCGTCCCTCGTAAGCCAATCATTCCCGGCTGAGTCAGCTTTGGACCAGATCTACAAAATCAAAACACGACATGGCCTGATCGCTTTTGAAGGGCTTCTTTCAGTCACTGAATTCGCTACATGTTCTTAAATATTGCATACACCCGCACCGCGTCGACACAACTAAAAAATCGAGGCTTGACTCTAACGACATATGTCCTGCTGTATTTCACTTATGGATACTAAAATGTCTCACCTTAGAAACAGTCGAAGAGGGCAGGCCGCTATTGTTAGCCAGTAGGTCCCACTTGGCCTTATCGAGACGGTCTTTCGAATCAGGGCAGAGAAGGCTGTACAACTCCCGGTAAAGGGGCGGTATTGTACCTGCAGACAAAGAAACAGTGATTCCGAAGCAAATTGGAACACATACCCCAAACTCTACTAACCTCCTGGGAGGGCGGCCATTTTTTCAATTAGTGGGTATAATATATAGAGGATGATAAGAATGCCACGAATGCGAATGAATGAGATCGATAGCCCAATATTTACTGTCGTGGAGGCCCTGTTCTTATCTGGGGTTGTGGTTATACTAGTTTGGCTGATTGTGAAAGTGTGTAAAAGGAGAACTTACAGAGAGCTAGGACTACAGTCACATGGCCACATATGGCACAGAACTGACTTTATTAGAAGGCCGACCTACTGTAGCGCGTGTATAGAGCTTTGCTTGAGCGGGCGGTACTGCAGTAGTTGTAACATTAGAATTTGCACCAATGAGAGCTGCTTCCAAGCTGCTAAAGTGAGGTCAAAGTGCAAGTACTTGTTGCCTAGGAACAGCTACGACAGTGTTACTCAGACTCCACATCACTGGGTGAAGGGGAACCTGCCTTTGGAGAGTGTGTGCATGGTCTGCCAGGAGACATGTGGGGATTCCCCCGGGATTGTGGATGTCCAATGTGCCTGGTGTGGCAGATGCAAGCATGACAAGTGTGTCTCACAGGATACATTCTGTGACTTGGGACAACATCGTGCATTGATATTACCTCCCACCAGCACCAATTTGAAGGCAGTTGGAAGAGGTAAAAACAAGCGATTGATATTAGATGGGCTAGTTCAGCCAAGCCACATTCATGGATGGATACCACTGATCATTTTGGCTAATCCCAAAAGTGGAGGACAAGATGGAGAGAGAGTCATGGAAGGGATGATGAGAAGACTCAATCCTCTCCAGGTAGCTTCATGCGAGAATTAAGAACACAGTGTCACCTATTGAGCTCGTTTCTCTTTTAAAGGTCATAAATTTAGTAGAGATTCCTCCAGATAAGGCCCTTGGAATGTGCAGTCTCCTTCCTGAGGTCACTTGGTATGTGATCGTATGTGGAGGAGATGGTACCGTAGGTTGGGTGCTTAGTGCCATTGATCAGATGAGGTTTAAAGTGAGCTTCTCATCCCCACACCTTTGCACCCTCATCATGCCCCTACATCCTTTGTGTAGAACCCACCCTCAGTAGGGATCATCCCCTTGGGTACTGGCAATGATTTGGCCCGTGTGCTGGGGTGGGGGGAGGGCTACAAGGAGGACCCTCTCAGTGACATTCTCAATGATATTGAACATGCACAGACGGTCATGATGGACAGGTTAGTGTCTCCTCCTGAAGTCACAATTACCAGAACCTCTGTTTCATTTCTTGGTAATCGAAACTATAAAGCTTGATATGTTTTTATTATTATTTCAGATGGAAGGTCAATATATGTAATAGCAAGAGATTTGGTGTTGAACAACCACCTAAAGGTTTGATACTAAATGACTATTTTGGTATTGGATGTGATGCTGGAGTGGCATTAAAGTTTCACAGAAGAAGGCAACGTCATCCAGGTCTCTTTATGAGCAGATTTTTCAATAAAGTATGTAACACCAAACATCAGCATATAAATTCTGTGTCAACTGCTCATCTCCCATTATGGCTGGACATAGGCTTGGTATCTGCTATATGGAGCTAAAGATGTGTTGAAGCAGTCTTGTAAATCATTGCACAGTAAAATTGAAGTCAGTCTGTGTATGAACCAAAGTTTGGTAGATGAGTTATGTAGTAGTCACTCTGTTATGAAATAGTTGTGGTTGGATGATAAGAAGGTGGAGCTGCCAGCTTTGGAAGGTATAGTTGTCCTTAACATCAACAGTTGGTCTGCAGGCTGTACTGTGTGGAACGACACAGCAGAAGGTACACTGACACAATCAAAGTGAGAAGAGAATCAGAATCACTTTTATTACAATACTGTTAGTTGTCGATTGCTGATTATGGAGTCATATAACTGTCTTTATTATATTATATATACATTTGCTGTCTGAGGAATGTGGTTCTCAAGTTCTTGACTTGTGTATTGTTTAGATTGGATGATGGTTTATTGGAGGTTATTGGGCTCTATTCATCTCTCCACATTGGAGCAATTCAAGTTCAAATGGACCAACCACTTCGCATTGGACAGGCTCAGTGTGTTAAGGTACGTAATATATAATCCATGTATTCTTCACTATATATACCTTTCAGCTTGAGAGATGCAGTGTTGTGGCCCCCCTAAATAGGTGATGCTTAAGGATACTGTACCAGTGCAGATTGATGGAGAACCATGGCTTCAAAAACCATCCCTTGTCACCATTGAGCACCACAAACAGTCTAGTATGCTAAAGAAGCTCCCCCATGAGAATATATCATGGAGTTTATCCAGTAAAAGTCTTCCTGATTTTGCTACAGATTAATGAGCGATGACAATCTTCTTTTATATTTTGTTCTTATAATAAAAATTGATAGTTATGGGATATATTGATATCTATTATGATAATGATATTCATGATCTTTGGCATAATACATTGTATTCCTGATAATTAATAGGTGTTGTAGTCATGAATATGATTACATGCATATCTCTGAGAGGGGGTAATTAAAAGGTTGTCATAGCAGTAAACAGCTAAAGGATTGCACCAATATCCATATATTATTATAGCATTATAGTTATTTACAAAGGCTATATGCTTTACATTATTAATTTTTTCAAATATAAACAGCATTAATTAATTTGATTAAAAACTTTATAAGTTAATTGAAGCTTTTCGCGTTTTTAAAAAAACGTATGTCACTTTTCAGCCTCTTCTGTTGGTGGTCACTAATGACAGCCTGAAGATGATGGGTCCATTCCTTCCTTTCAGCCTCACTTTCAGCAGCAAGTTTTAGATTTGCTCTTGAAGCTACAAATATGTTCAATATGCAGCAAAACAAATATTTTTGCACTGTCATTAATTACTCACTGTCCAGCTTGGAAGATAGTCCATGGGTTATAGGAATGCCTACCGATCCACTCAATGTATAGAGCTCAAACTCAAATTTACAACCAGGCTTACTGAGTCTTTGTGGTTGGGAGTCCATTATTTTCAACCTGACATTACTCAGATTAATATGGTAATATTTTGGCTAAAAGACAAGGTTTAAATAATTACATTAATTACATATTAATTCATGGAGTAGTTCAATCACCTTTGGTTTATCTGAAACACTTCTGTATTTCAAATGGCCCTCTGACAGAACAAAAACCATTTTCTTGGAGTCTAAAAAAACAGATATATTGCTGCAATCACACTGTTGCATTGCAAATATTTGGCAAAACATTAACATACCAAAGAGTAAACGACCTTCATAAGAATGTTCTTCTAATTTAATTATTGGTTCTTCAAGAACTGAATAGTAGAACTCCTAAAATTGTCAAATTTGATTAATATTTTTACACAATGTTAATAACAGCTGCTAGAGGAGATTTACCTCCAAAAGATCCTTATCAAAAGAAATTCTGGATCTCATATGCATATCAATAAACCGTTCAAGTTTGATCTGCAAACAAGATTACTTAAGAATTGCTGACAATGCAGATAATGAACCTCCAGGCTAAAGTATATCCAAACTGTAATCATTATGTCACAGTTAGAAGAATGTATTACAGTAACAAACAAATCAACAAAGTGAAGGCAGGTTAATTAGAGGTGTATGTCTAGCATGCCAAGCTACAGAGGTGCAACTAGTTTAATTTCCTCACCTTTTCTTTAAACTTTGGATTGTGTAGATTGTTGCTGAGCATGACAAGCGAAAAGGCCATTCCCATGCCTAGAAAGCAAAAATGAGATATGGCACACCTTCATAATATATTAGTCTTAATTTCGATTTAAGTTTACTCACTTGTGTCTTTTGATCTTTTTGGGTTCACTCTATTAAAATACAATTCAAACTGCTCCATTAGATTGTATACTTTGTGAGGTTCCTTCGGAAGTGTCAAGTGCTGCACAAATTGCCTAAGAGCTTCCAGCAAGCTACAGTCTTTAATTTCATGCAAGCCGACAAAATGTAACATAACCCCTCTGCTCTTGCTGCAAAACAGAGTGAAAATACAGAGTACTAACTGGTTAGTATTACAGATATGAATCTAATTGACTTACTGATGAGATAAGTATTTTCCAATTTGTTCCTTATTCAAACTTGCACTGTTTTGGAATAAAAAAACTGCTATATCCTCGGAAGTGTCATTTAGAAGTCCCAAATTTATCAGATACCTAATACCCTGTGTGATGAACAGATTGAAGAGGCTTATAGCCTAGAGTGTGTCTCGATGTGATATAATTGAATTATTGACAAACTACCCCAGCAAGCCCTGATTCCTAGAATTCACATAATTATTAACACCCACTCAGAATTACAAATTACATCCACACTGGTATGATTTCCCAACCTATGAATGTACTTATTATTGATCATAGTTTACCTACTTCAGATCCCCCTTCTTCTTGTCCTGTTCTTTGAGCATTAAAACGTCTCTTTCCTTCTCTCAAAGCCAACTGATAATTAGTCAATTTTCTAAAAAAAAGAGGCATGTTTGAAGATGACTTCAGTGCTACAAGCAAACAAAATTCTATTTTGCTGATTTCCACATTTAGCGTTAAACAATAATTGTACAGGTTCTGAAGAATGTGATGTGATGGAAAATAGCACAACAGTCAAAGGCAATTCTTATTATAAATCATAATGAAGTATAACTCTACCTTGACAACTTGTTTTCCGGCGACACTGCCAATGTGTGCGAACGAACGAAGTCCTCAGATTTCTGTTGAATATCCTGCATTCAGTTAATATATGTTAACACCACCGTTATAAGCTTTATTGAGCTGAATTGAATGCAAGAAGTCCTACCTCTAATTCCTTTTGGACTTTTGTTCTCTCAATATGCAGTTTCTCTTGACACTGCCTGCAATCTAGATCGGACTTTTTCTTGTGAAGTGACCACTCGGAGGAGAAGTCGTTGTAGCTGCGTGTCCTTACGAGGGTTTCTCTTCGTCGAAGCAAGCCTTCCATTTTTGTATGAGGTTGATCTAAGTTAGGCAAGTCACTATCTTTTTCGACTCTCTGGGATCGCTTCTTTTTGGCAGCTCTAGGAAAGGTGGATGAATCCACCCGAGGTCTTGTAATCGGCTCCATTGCCATTCTTCTGGGTAGTGAGTAATATGGGTGTGTTCAAAAAATGAGTCAGCCACTTTATTTGGTTGCGTTTACCTAACGCAAACATATTCATAGCTTATTCAAAGATTTTCATCATTAAAACTTCAAGAGTTAGGCCTATTAATTTTAGAACCATCCCTATTTCAGAAGCTGCAAAACTGATGTGTTGACTCAATTTAAGGAAATAAGAATTAGGAATGGCATTTTGAGATACGCACTCCTAATTCTTGTTTACATTTGCACTGAAACGTTTGGGCAGTTTACTAATAGTCTATTAGTCAAAAAATGGCGAATGAAACAAGCCACGGAACGGCTTGTTTCCGGACTCTGGATGTGGAGCCTTGTATTGCGATATTTGTGATTACCTCTCTGCTTGTAATTGTCCTCCTTATTTTGGCTGTGGTGTTAGCATGCTGTGTGTATAGAAAGTGTAAAGCCAGAAAACACTTAAGAGCTTTAAGTGAATCGGCTCCGGAGTTTCGATACCACTGTAAGTCGAGTCATGTGCGGTTAAAGTATATATGTCTAGATATGTACAACTTCACAAGAGGCCAACTAGGATATTACAAACCAAATACACGTTATACCATACAGGGCTGCACAGGGAGGGGCAAATCTAGGATTGATTTTGAAAATTTTCGTTTTGCCCCCTCTGGCCCCAAATTCTGCATACAGCCTTGCCATAGATACTCTATACTCCGTATCGGGGCCGATAGATCAATAAGACAGTATGACAGTAATTTGAAGTGTTTATTTTGTCAGCGTTTTCTGAAGTACCAAGAGTGCGAGAATCATCCAGAACTCAAGTAAATGACATGGCATACATGTTTTCACAATTCTATTCTTTAATTTTGCCTATTGAGTGTAGTTCGGTGATCGAATTAGCAGAACGAACACAGAAGGTCGGTATACTAAATTGCCTGAAGTAGATCCAAATGTAAGTTTACCGGTTAATCTCTATGCATATTTTTTGGTCAGGTGTATTTATTTAGGCTATATAGTAGCATGACTGGCTCGTGACTTAATTGGTGTCGTCATGTGGTTTCGTTTTCGATTTACTCTTAACACCAAAACACGTACAGAAAATGCGGAAATATTCTACTCGAAAGACAGATGGTAAATGGGAGCGAACTTGAATAAGCAGAGCGTTGTTAGCCCTAGAGGATCCCTAGTGCGTTTAGTAGTTTTTTCGCACGTCCTCCTTTCCAGGTGTATTAGCAACTGTCTTGTTCGCTTTTCCTTAGGTGCCAACTGGACAGAGTCGCGATGAGGCAGGATCTTATTCGTATGCTTCTGTTTCGCAAGTAAACGGGAACGTCACTGTGAGTTGCAGCTTTGTCGTCACGACTAGAGTGATTGTTAGCTAGTGACTGTACGTGGGTGCGCTGTGTTGGGATTCTCTCATTAGTGAAGGAGCATTATCTCGTGGTAGAGGAGTGCTACAGATGGATTAGCTAATTGTTATGCTTAATAACGTCAAGAGGTACTGTAGTCTGATGAATAACAGTATAAGAGTTTTAACTTTTAATGTACATTAGTGTAAGGGGTAGAACCCTAGTTATTATGCTGCTGATTCGCTGCTTCCATTATGTACGGACTGTTGTTAATGTTATATAGTTGTCTCTGTACTTAGTAAGTAAGGTGGGGTAATTTGGAATGTTGGGATAACTTGGAAATTTAAGAAATATTCCTTTACCTTCTAACAGCAAGACAAGCACTGTTGAGGGGTGGGCCTATTTAAAGGCAACCCAGTGTTCTTTTCAAAGTATCCTGCTCGGCCTCTGGTTGTGTTCCAAGTTATCCCTCTTTGCCTTATCATTTTGCCATCTTGTTTGGCTCTTGAATTGAAGGTGTTGTCTGCCTGCTACTATTGAAGTTGTCCATTGTGTGTTATTCAGTGCCTATGAAAGTGAATGAGGATGTGACTGTGTGAAAAGCTAGTTTTCTACAACTAATGAGGTGTTTGGCTGATGTAACTAACCTAAGACCTCTAGTGTCTGTATATACGAGGTTCACCTAACCGTGCAAATAAACCTCAGATCATCCTCTTACCTCTATGTCACTACCAGTCATGCGTCCCTCTCATTACTAATGACAGTAAGGAAACCTGTCAAGCTAGTTGGTTGACAGCTGTGCTGAGGAATGGGAATAGGTCCAGGTATGTAGCGAGAGCCTTTTAGGTTGACTCCCAGCATCTGGCTATCTTTGGTTCTAGAGATCTCTCAGTGTTCTATGTGTGTGTGTATTTCATCTAGTGCATTGTGCCAGAACAAAAGACGCTTGACAAGGGCATTCATCAAACTGCACCATTTGATGACAACATGGGAATTGTTTGGGAGGTTCACCAACTTTAAAAGTTAACCACAATTTATGAATCTCCAAAAATTGGGAATTTATTTGGCTCCTTAAAATGAGCAGCCTGAGTAAAATTACCCTACTGTGAAATTTCAAGTGTTCAACCATTTCATGCTATATATTATATTATTATTATTAATAATATAATATATATATATACATATTGTGTACTGTACAAAGGGCACCCAATGTTAAGGCTAATGGCTACTTGATATGTTTATTTAGACATGCCTGTCTGTGATATAACTACACCACAGTCTTGTGGTTAATGCACCCATACTAGCATGTACAGGTGTCCAGCATATATGTATATGGTTATTATACTGTTGGTTTATTAGTTACTGTCAGTCAGAATACATGTGAACCTTTGCATTGCTAGAGATTTAGAACTTCTTTTATGATACAGTTTGTTTCCTTTAGCGAGAGCTGAGTCAATGTTCAATGCACACTTAATAATATTCCCTGTACTGTGATGTGTCCATTCCACTGTACAGGCCACTGGAGAATCCGCCTATGATTATGCTCGCGTACCCAACAGGACCAGCGAGATGACGTCAGGTGTAAGTAGAACACTGTCAACCCCGGCATTACACTGACATGGTCACACGCACACAGCAACCAGCTAATTTCCACTTGTTAAACCCGTATGCATTATGTAGTTACAGTTTGTTGTTATTCAAATATTCACATAATTATGCCATTCCCTGCTCCTTGAGTAGTGTTGCTATTAAACTAAAGGTTAAAGGAATTAAAATATTGTGTACATTGTTAGCCAGTTTTCATATTAACTTAATAACCGTCCCTTTCTTCTTTAGACTGAAAGTGAACAAGTACAAGAGGTGAGTATTCACAATGAATTCAGTCAATTTGTATTTTAGTGTATTATTAAGGAGATTGTGAAGCCTTAAGGTAATAGGGATTTATTATATTAAAAGGACCTAATTTTAAAACTATTTTTCTAAAGGTGAATCACTTTTTTTCAGTTCAGCTAGCTAAGAGGTTTCTTTGTGTAGGATGTTGTTGTTTCTGTGGAGTATGCACAAGTGCAGGATGCAGTGTTTTGGCAGCCTCCTGCTGCTGAAAATGAACTGTATGCATCGTTTGAAAAGAAAAAGTACAATGTTATCCCAAAGAAAGCTTTAATGTAAGTCCCTTAGTTCTACAATTAAACTATTTTCTATCGTGTATGTACATTGTAAAAGACAATTAAACTATTTTCTATCGTGTATCTACGTATATTGTAAAGTAAATGATATTGTAGAAATGGAATAAACAATAACATTTCTTTGGTCAAAATGCTTGGAATTGTTAATTTACTGCTATAGAGCACTCAGCCACTCCAACGTGCTAACACTTAAGCGTGTTCTCTATAGAGCATCGAGGTACATTGAGCAGTGTAGTCAATACAGCTCATTTGAGAGTAGTTAGGACGAAAAGGAGTACACCATGTACTGCACCACAGGCTTCATAAGGCACAGCAGTACAAGTACTCCTTTTCATCCTAACCATTCTCAAATGAGCTGACCAAGCATCAGTAAGATCCTCGGCCGTTAATGCATGTACCCCTTTGTCCATCACTGGCAGCTAAACAGTCCTTCAGTTTCATTATGTGTCATTGATGTCTTCCCTGTAGAATATCTGAGGTGATTGGTCAAGGGGAATTTGGAACAGTCAATAAGGGAGTTCTGAGGACAGTGGACGGACCACTGGATGTGGCTGTAAAGACCTTATCGGTGACCACAGAGGAGTCTAGGGTTGGGTTCCTCCAGGAAGCTGCCATAATAGGACAGTTTAATCACAAGAACATCTTGAAGCTGTACGGCGTTGTTCTCAAGACCAAGCCAGTAAGTGAGGGTGGAAGCACGTTTGAGTTGTGTCTACTTCCTATTGCTCTCTCCCCAGTTGCAAATGGTTCTTGAACTCCTACCTAAAGGGGACTTAAAGCAGTATCTTGAAAATTATAAAGTAAAGTAAGTTTGCATTAATTTGCTAAAACAGTCTCATCTTGACTATACTAAGCATTAAGGAGGCGTGATGTATGTTTAGCCACACCTCCTTAGTACAAGGGTGGCTTTATACAGTAATGTGTAGTATACCTTGAGATCTTATGGGAACTCACCTTGTAAATATAGCTTTTTGCATGTTCTATGGAGTGGAACACATTGTAGTCCACTTTTCATCATGTGAGTATGTCTGCAAGTTGTCCGCTATTCTGTTGTTTTGTTTTAGTATCAACAGAATGGACCAGGTCGCAGTTCAGAGTAAGCTGTTACAGTTTGCAAAAGAGATTGCAGAAGGAATGGAATACCTCGTTGGTAAGAAGTATGTTCACAGGGACTTGGCCGCTAGGAATGTCTTATTATCCAGTGACGAAACTTGTAAGGTGAGATCTAGCTAAGCCTTTCTTTTAACTGTGTATAAGTATCTTTTAAAAGGGACATCCCTTGATTTTGAGTGTATAATAGATGAACCATCTAAAAGATAAAAAAAACTGTAAGGATTATTGTTCTCAAAATAACTGGGTGCTGTCAATATGCTGTATAGATTGGCGATTTTGGTCTCTCTAGAAGATTGGTGAATGACTTCTATAACACCAAGGGCGGCCAGGTGCCACTCAAATGGACTGCTCTTGAAGTGAGTGACCAAGTGACTTGATAATTGGTTGATTTTATATTTCTTACCTGTTTATTTCATATTTACACATCATTGTGTTAAGGATATAGCTTATGACAGTACATTGTTTGCTTGAAGGCTATAGAGTTCAGGACCTACAGCTCAGCCAGTGATGTGTGGAGCTATGGAGTGGTGCTGTATGAGATATGGTCACTGGGAGAGAAGCCGTATGCTATGGTTCCCCCAATGCAATTTATACAACATCTGAAAGATGGTGGCAGACTTAAGCCTCCACCTGGCTGTCCCAGACCTGTGTACCAGATGATGATGGAATGTTGGTATGTTAAATTTAATCTCCATGGGTCTTCATTAATTTATTTTTCTCTGGACAAATTATAGCTAAACGAAGTCTCTTGTTCTCTGTCATATTCTGTATAGGCACCCCTCACCAGTGCTGAGGCCCAGCTTTAGTGACATCCTCTTCAGATTTGGGATGAACGAGGCCGCCCTGCTCCGATTAGATGATTCAGATCATCACGATCTCCAAGGTTCCAAAACGTTGGGTAGTGACCTTGAAACAGCTAATTACTTATACATGGACCTGCAGAATTGTTACAATGTCAACAATTGAATTTAACTATTGCGTGTTTGGTTTTTTTATAAAAAACACTTGTGGTTTACGCGAATTCTTTCGCGTAGTGCGCCGAGAGTCGCATCATCTGTGAAATGTCCGTCGTCGTCGTCTTTATTGCTGGTTTGTGGGTCATCTTCACTAGTAGTTCGCTAGTACTGGGTTCAAATAATTGTATGGACAGTTTTATTGATGAGAGTTACAGGACCATACAAGATGGTGGACTCGCTGCCGTAGCTACTCTACCTGACCATACCGATATCGTCTATTCAGGATTAACGATACCAATTAGCTGTTGCGGGGAGCTGATGGAGTGGCGGTTCTGTATCAGTGACCCTACTAAGGAGGGGACCTTTCAAGATTCCTTCGAGGCCAGTGTGTTGAGGCTAGAGGTAGGGTTAACCTACCGGATCGTACATAGAGAAATAATAACAGTTGAAGCAATAAACCAGCCTAACCAAGCGTTCAAGTGCTACAGCACAAATGCTACTGAAAATGTTATGATCGAAAGTAATGATTTAGTGTCAGTTAGGATAGTAACACTGCTGGGTGGATCTAGATTTGTAATCTGCAACTCAGAGAATTGTAAACAGAACAGGATTATCCACATTTCTCAATACAATGATACTTATCTTGTAGCAAATTCAAATCGTATATCCTTTACATACGGAACATTGTCTCTACAACCAATTATAAGTGAGTTCATTCTCCATGCACATGCTATAAGCTGCATAAACTGAGTATTAATATAGATTATATAGAAGCATACATTATATGCTGTGAATATCTATATATGTCCACATATAGGTACATCAGTTGCAAGCTGTGATCCCATTACAAAGGCACCTGATATTCTCAGCCAGTCCTCGAGTTCAGGCCTAGTGCAAGTCACCAGTTTTGTAGTGTTTATAACCATCCTTGCCTCAATGTACTTCAATCATTAATTCATATATATAGGAAGAGTTGCTATTAATTAGTATACACTCTATGTATGGCATTCAAAGGCTATAATTTCTGCATGTAAAATAAATTATAAATTGTTGTAATATTGCTAATGTATGCATGATAAAACAGTTAAACTATAGTGTACATCTATACAGTACAGTTCACAGTTAACCAAGACAGTGGGAATTATGTATGGATTTCGAAATATGTAGAGCGATCGTGATATAGCCTGAGAAAGTTCTTCGAAATAGTTACGTCTGTGAATCTATAATATTTTGAATGGTCCATCCCACTGGAACTGGTACGCACGCGCGTTCCAGGACTTAGGTACGTTGTGTGTTTCTGGGCTCACACATATACGCTGTAGCTCCTGCCTATATTGGACTGCAAGACGTGCGCTTCACTTGGCAATTGACGGCTAATATTAGCTACAGAAATCAAGTGCAAATAGACAGCTATATAGCAGAAGTATTATCATGACCCCAGCGTGGAATACGTGGTCTTCCCGAACAATGTTTAGAGGAAGCGCTATCTTAAATGCAGCAGTTCTTCTTTTAATCATGTTGAGAGCTGGTAAGCTGAAACTTAATTACACTGTGTATATATATATAGGCACGTATATAATTCATGTGCCTAGAGAGAGAGAGAGAGAGAGAGAGAGAGAGAGAGAGAGAGAGAGAGAGAGAGAGAGAGAGAGGTGATGCAGATGCACTTGACTATACGCTTTATACATTTTGTACTTTACATGTATAGTGAAATCGCAGACCATGTGTTCCAGTATTTCAGAAGTTATTCCGGATCCACGCGATGAAGGGCTCTCGGTACCTAGCTTTGGACAAACTCCCCAGAATCTGTATATTGGTCTAAATAACCCAATTGGATGTTGCGGAAAGCTTACATTGTGGGAATTTTGCCTTAATAAAAGAGCCACAAACGAATCAGTCAGTTTAACCCTGGGGATATGGAGATACAGTGGATCAGGACCAAGATATGACTTAGTGCATAATGATAGCTATACTGTGGATGTATATGATGGATTAATGGAGACAAAATTTGTTTGCTTCAATATGACTCCCAGCAATGACAACGTGACAGTTAATTCAAATGATATTTTTGGAATCATACCACAAAACTTTTCAGAAAACCTATTAGCATGCTCTGGTTCTCCTTGCTCTAATGTCATTATCTATGAGATCCCTGCAAGTGAAATAGCAGATGATTACTTCAATGTACCTCTTTCTACACAATTTACTATACCTAATGTAGCCCTAGCTGTTTTAACAAGATTGAGTAAGTTATGTATATATACATGACATTGTATATATGTATATATCCATATACATGTGAAGGCAATAAGGAAGCAAATATTTTCAAAACACTTGTACTTATATATTGCTTGTTCTCCATTAAATATTGTGATGTTACATGCATGTATATTTATTTATGTATCTTTACTAGATGGTTCAAGTGAAGGCTGTGATATAGTTACTACTGCTCCACAATCCTTCACTGAAGCAAGAACAACAGCTACCACACCCTCGACTGACCCTCCCACAGAGGCTGAAACAAATGACTTGTTTGTAATCATTGGTGCATGTGTGGGTGCTGGGCTACTGGTTGTCATAGTAATCGTGGTCGTCATCATACTAATCTGTTGCAGCAGGAAGGGCTCTGATGATAGCAAAGCAGATGATGTAATGGTACTCAATCAAATGCAGAGACCTCCAAACGACTACCAAACTAGTACGACTTGCATGCATACAATATTGTACAATACCTGTTTGTGACCATTTTAAGTATAATTATGCTGCATCATGATCACTTTACCATTTTTATATCGTTGTTGACTAAAATAGGTGCATGGACCTACCCTTGTATAAAATGATTTCTAAGTCATTACTGGCACATATTGAATTATTATTTATTTTTTTCTGTTTATTTAGATGGAAGGAATGGTCTGCCAGTAAGTTTTTTCACATAGCAACATGATCATATATAGAATACAGTTATATAGTGGGTGGGAGAGAATGCTTGGGAGAGAATGCTTGGCATTCAAGTGATAAGTCACAAATTGCAGACACTTCTTTCAAGCCATGTCACATAATATTCTAAGTCACCAATCTCTCTGATAACCTTCTCTATCTCTCTCTCTCTCTGTATATATATCAGCCTCCACCAGGAGCTGTTCTTCCGGGAATGATAATCCATAACAGGGTGATGGAAGAGCAAACATACAAGAAAGGCAGTCAAACTGGAGTTTTAGCTACATCTACCCAACCAAGTGATACTCTCTATGAAGCTCCTCCAGCCACATTTAAGGAGTTGCTGGATGACTTTGATAGAAGGTTTCAGAAGATACCAATATCAGCTCTAAAGTAGGTCAATCTATATCTATATTAAGAAACAGATTTATAGTTATTACATACGTATGTCAACTTTAGTATGAATTACAATCATTCATGACTCTCTTCAATGTTACAAAGATTGACTAAAGTACTTGGTCAAGGTGAATTTGGCTTGGTACATCGAGGAACATGGCACATTCCTGGACAGGTTGTTGATGTCGCAGTCAAGACCATAAAAGGGAACTCCAGCGAAGAGGAGAAGATAAAGTTCATGCAAGAAGCTTCACTCATGGGACAGTTTGTGTGCCCAAACATTGTCAGAATTCATGGAATATGTCTGGACAATTCAGATGTAAGCATAGATTTTGACATTAATTAATACGTACTGTATGGCAAAATAATTGATGGCCTACATGGTAGTATATGATGAAAAAGTAATCTTCTAATTCCATGATTTATCTATGTATTTAATTTTTAACTTGGAAATGAGGGCATGTACGTATGTATGAACTAATAATATGTATTACATACCGTAATTATATTATAGAATTCATCATTTTTATAGTATGGATACGTATACATATATATATGCACACATACATTATATATCTATGTAAGTTGTATATACTTTATGTATGCAGATACTGATTGTACTTGAATTTATGAACAAAGGAGACCTTAAAAACTTGGTTACCTCTTTCAGGCCAGAGTTAGTTGTTATTATGTATATACATCCATCATTGTATTTCCCTTCCTCCCTTGTGTTAAGAACTGTGTAAATTGCTAAAGTATTAAATTCTTTCTGTGTCCTACCTTCAGACCAGTGGGAAGTCAACCAGAGATTGGCCTTGAGAATATGCTTCTTAACTACTGCAGACAAGTGGCATTTGGGATGAACTATCTTGCCAGTAAGTCTTTTGTTCACCGTGATCTTGCAGCTAGAAACATTCTGGTGGATGGAAACAATATCTGCAAGGTAAGAGTTATGTTAATGTGATATGAGCTGCTCCAGTTATTTATGAAGCTTATAGTAAACACTGCACGTGAAAGGGTGGCTATCAAGCCATAGTGAGTAGGCCTCATAGACCAAATGTTATTGAAAGTCAAAGAGCAACCAAACCTATATATAAAGTAAATAAAAAACATTTACAAAAATGATGTTAGAAGTAGAAATGGCAGTGTTCACTAATCCATCTGCAAAAAGTATCGAAACAAGACACTGATTATATGATAAGGCTAATCATACAGAAGTTGCATATATACTGAAATTTAAGTAACTTAACCATACACTTCTGTGTTTGGGCGCACTAACCTTAAGTAGGAATGGTGCGCCCAAACACAGAAGTGTATGGTTAAGTTACTTAAATTTCAGTATATATGCAACTTCTGTATGATTAGCCTTATCATATAATCAGTGTCTTGTTTCGATACTTTTTGCAGATGGATTAGTGAACACTGCCATTTCTACTTCTAACATCATTTTTGTAAATGTTTTTTATTTACTTGTATTCCCCCTTTTTCCTCTTAATATTACTTGTTTTAAATTAATTTGAAAGTTTTCTTGGCGAAGATCTCAAAATAACGTCTTAGACAAGAGAAATATGCCGAAAACCATGATCTCTTAATTAAAAAATGGCGTCCGAGAAGACCACAATTTTCGCTCTTCACAATTAACATGCTTATTGTAGAGCGCATTCAGATTTAGGGCTGTCTATTCCCTAGTTCCGAAATATTTATGACGATTTATAACTAGTACGTGCCCGCACAAGTTTGCATATTAGCGCTAGTCTATTCAATAAAAGAAGAAGAAGAAGAAGAAGAAAAAATGAATTTTGGAAGTGGGTCTATTCCTAGTTAGCCGCTTTTTGAACGCTATAGAGCGTATAGAGCGTCGAAACATGTTTTGGCATTTAGGAAAGCGTGCATTAATCGCTGCAAATAACCGAATATAACCGAAAATCGCTTCGTTGGCGATTTTTGAGGTGTTGATTGCTAATACATTGGATAGGGCGGCCATTTTTTTCCCCGGCCATTCCTACTTAGAGAGTACTACCGTACTCTCTGATATGTAATTAGTCTAGATACACAAAGAGAAAAACTTGGAAGCAATATAATATATACGTTTAGCTAACCTCTTGAAGCAATTAACTGACTGTGTATTTTCATTTTTGAACTGATTGGACATTTAAAGTAAAGTAACCTTTACAAACAGTCATGAAGTAAATGTCTATCAAATACATTTATATACAAATGTATGTAAACTGTAGATTGCTGATTTTGGTATGTCAAGAGATGTGACCAATGAAAATATGTATCTTTCTTCGGGAGGCAAAATTCCACTTAAATGGACAGCACCTGAAGTATGTATGAACAATATATGTACAGTGTATAAGTTGATATTGTAGTACCCAACTCCTTAAGTTATGAAAATTAATAAGATTATATAAAGACAAACCATGTTTGTAATACAAATGTTATGTTATTAAATGTATATACAGTGTATAGTATGGTACTCTAAGTACATATATAAATATAACCCTGCATGTTCAATATCTATTGATTGGGAAGCTCAACTCATTATATCATTATCATATGCGTGAATTTACTGAAGTTTCTGAAATATTTTGTCACAATTGTAATTTCTGCCGGTTAGCTCATCAGTGCACAATTATCAACTGTTCTGTCCCTTATACATATATAGGCCATTCAATACAGGCGCTATTCCAGTGCCAGTGATGTATGGTCCTTTGGTATACTGCTATACGAGATATGGAGCCTTGGTCATAAGCCCTATGAGAATATGACCAACAAGCAAGCCCTGGAATATGTAAGGAATGGTTACCGCCTACCTCCGCCTCCAGGATGCCCTAGGGCCATCTACTTCTTGATGATCAAATGCTGGTAAAGAAATGTGCAATGTTTTACATGCCAATAATAATCAAAATAATTTTTTACAGGAATCCTGAAGCAAGAAACAGAATTCCCTTTGCTGATTGTGTGCAGTACCTTTCCAGAGAGGACTCAGAGTTGATATTTTGGGAAGATGATGAGGAGGATGGCCAGGTCATACCAGCCAGTGCTAAGGTATTAGGAGCCGAGTTAGAAAGAGGAGAAGTACTATACAAGGATCTTCAAGAAGAATACTTAAACAAAGTCAATTCTCCAGCTTCTCCCCCACCAAAGAACCATCAAGAATCACTCAAACAACCAGAACCAGCTAAAGAGGGTGTTACTGTTGCTGCATCTCCTTATACAATGCCTGAAGCACAAGAGTATTTGGATATCGGAAATGCATCTGAAGATTCTGTGGAAGAAAATGAGGCCGGAGGTCAAAAGGAACCACCAAATATGGTACAAGATGTACAACCTGCTTCAGACATAACTGCAGCAGCATCAGAAGGAGAGACAGATAACGCTGAATCATCCGAGGTTGTTATCACACAAAAATTAGAAGATGAAGCAGATTTACAAGCTGAAGACTACTTACTTCCTGCAGTATCTATGTAGATTGACAAGATAAGATGTTACTTTTAGAACTAACATATAGCAAGTGTGACCGCATTATAGTAATTAAAGAAAGTAGGGCAGGATCAATACTATACAAGTTGCATACAAACAGATTTACACACACACTGTAATTATTATCTACCTGTATGTACATGTTTCGGAATTCCCGCTCACGAATTTTCACTTAACAAACAGGAAGGAATGAATTCCTATATATGACCATATGACGGTAGCCCCTTGTAGGCATTGTTCTACTTCTTGTATTACTGGAGAGAAATGAAAAAGTTGCTCTTTTTAGTCGTAGTGTGGACGCTGATAGCTCAAATAGGTGAGGATCGACGTCTATTATCATGCACTTGGTGTCTGTAATATTTCAATAACCCCTTCTCCGAATCCCAGCTTCTCAAGGATGTGTGCACGAACATTTTGCCGACCTTAACCGTAACGAGACCACTAACTCCTTGCAGTCTGTAAGTGGTACGGTGATTCTATTCCCCGAGTACAGATTCTTATGCTCCGGACGAATAACTGGTTGGGAAGCTATCGTGCAGTTTCACAATTTATTTGGAACCAGACTGCAGTTTCAAGTCTGGAGATGGACATCTCCTCAGAATTACACACTAATAGCCTCCTTAGAGGCGAACAGACCCTTCTTTGGTGGAGGATTGAGCGGTGTGGCGGTCAGAGACCTAGAAAATAATCACGTATTTGTAGAGAGAGGAGATATAGTCGGCGTATTGACCCCTCCTTCGCCCTCTCATTCTCTTTATGCCGAAACACCAGGGGCCTCTATTACTTATTTTGTTAGTGTTGCTGGCTTGTTCAACCCTACTTGTACCTTTGAGGCGTGTTCCAGTGATGTGACGATAGGAACTCGTACTTTAGCACCAAGATTCAAAATCACTATTGGTAAGTGTAAGCATTTCCCTTGAGTCTGTCCATTGCCGAGTCAGTTATTGTTAGCAGTTGTAGCGACAGTTTCTAACAGGAATATACTGTAGAAGTCATGTTTCACATAGCTGGTATGCATCTAAATAGCTTATCTTTTTGGATTGGAATTATTGTTACATTAAATAAGTCAGTATGTACAATACAGACATTGTCATATATTGTTTAACATTGTATGTATTTGTGTTGTACACATAATAAGTCATATAATATAATTCCAAATATATTCCCTTAGAAGAAATCCTTATTCTATTATATTTCCTTAGATTCAAATGAAACTGGTATAAATTCAATTCAACCAATGTGTAACCCTTGGCTCTTTAATGAGTGCAGCGGTACTATTCCTACCCTAGTTCCCACATTACCCCCAGATCCAAGTGATTTACCCTCAGATCCAAATACTGATGGTAGTAGTGATGCAGTAGTGGGTATAGTTGTAGGTACTGTGTTTGGACTTCTGATATTGGCAGGTGTTATAACTCTAGTGATTGTGGGTATTATAGTTTGGAGAAGATGGAGGAAAGAAGGCACTTATGAAACAAGTAAGTTGGCTCCAGGGGTTTTATGAACCAAATTACAATGCAAAATGCAAAACTTCTATCTCTTATAAATGGTTTAATGGTGTACCTTTTAGATACCTCAAGAAATGTTAATCATTATGATATCAAAGGAAGTACTCAAGTGGAAAATGGTGAGCCAGATTATGCCACACTTGATAGAGGCAGAGTTGGTACTTCAGCCTCCTCGCGACATTATGAATTTGAGAGTGAACCAGTTCCAAACCCAGTTTATAGGGTAAGCTAAATAGTGGCAGTTGCATAGCAACCAAAAATCTACCCTTGTTCCACTATATGATTTCATGGGTATGTACATGTTGGTCTTCTAGCCATATAAGTATAAGATAGTTCTATGACCTCAAATATCCTACAGTTTTACTGTATTTGGATTTCCCACTATCTCTACACTTGGTCACCATAGACAACCAGAAATATTATAATCAAAAATGGATAAGTTGCTGAAAATCTTCTGGGGTCTTTTCCTTTACCTTTGTGTATACATAACAAACATATGTTACTGTTTGCTTAAGTTCAATCATTTATCATTTATGTCCTGTGTAGCCAAGCTTTTCAAGGAGACTCAATGATCGAGTCAGTCAGGAACCTGCGACCAATGGATCCATTAATAGAGTAATGTTGGCATACTTACATAGCTTGTTGTGAATGCTGCTTTCCTGAACGCTGCTGTTACTATTGTTTCCTTTTAAGGTGGTGATTCCACTGATTTGTAATATTATCATGTCATTAATGTGTGATATATGTAGGAGGTAATTTTACTTGATTTACTGTATTTATTTATACAATTGTGATCTCATTTATGCAGGCTCATGAATATGCTATTTTAGACGGGAAGTCACCAGAACCTGAGGTAGATCCTTCACATATTGCTCCATCCAATTTTCCATCCATCCATCCATCCATCCATCCATCCATCCATCCATCTATCCATCCATCCATCCATCAATCCATCCATCCATCCATCCATCCATCCATCAATCCATCCATCCATCCATCCATCCATCCATCCATCCATCCATCCATCCAGCCATTCACTTCTATTAGGTTCCTGAGCCCTTTCCTTATGCTGTTCCACTAATTCATGGAGATAACAAGACATCAAGTTTACAAGTAAAGTTCTCCACTTTGCCTGAAGGCTATAAAGAAGATGCAATGTATTCAGAAGTTACCGATCCTTCTCAAACTAACGAAAACCCATATGAACAACCAAGCAACAATGAACAAGAGATCTATGCCAGTTTAGACAAGGCCAAATATATGGGAATTAATCCAATCAGTATTCAGTAAGTATTTCTAATTGGCAATAGTACACATGCTGTTAAAAGGTAGGCTTGATACAGGTTGGGCAGTTTCTTGGGCAAAGGCCACTTTGCTGTTGTGCACAAAGGTCTATGGCTGAAGCGTGATGGCCCACAAGAGGTAGCAGTGAAACAACTTCGAGAAAATGCCTCATCCTCAGACAGAGTAAAGTTTCTTCAAGAAGCAGCCATCATGGGGCAGTTCAAGCACCCTGGCATCATTAGACTCTATGGTGTTGTCAAGGAAGAGAAGCCTGTAAGTTCTACCAATAAATGAGAAGAGTAAACATTTTATACCTAAATGGATTATTGTTCCATTTGGTGTATAATAATATACTTTTAACTAGAGTAGTGTTGTCTAAATACACAAACACATTATATACATAGAATTGTATAATCAGGAATAAGAATAGCATACCATACTCCCCTGATTGGAGGAATACCATAGCAACCTCTCCTGATTGGAGGAATAGCATTGCATGCAGAGTTAACTCTGACTAAATCTTGTCTATCATTGCATGTTTGGTGTGTCTATATACTCTTTGATTCCAAGAAAATAATCACTTGCACTGCAAATTGCTGTGTGGTTAGAGTACACTGATGCTTTGCTAATTTGAAGATAACAGTCTCATGAGCTGTTATCATAGCCTTGCTAATAGCTGTGGTATGAATTACTGGATTGTCTTCCCACATTTGGTAATCTCTTATGTCACTAAAGTTACAGCCTAATCTCCTGTTGAAACCTTGCATTGCCTTTGAGCCTCTCATACTAAAATTATTTATCTTTCAATGATGTCAGTTTTAAACTACTGCTATGTAATTTGGACAGATAGTGACTACATCTGTCTGACTAAATAGAATGATAGGACAGACTGACCTACCCATTCTCTTCTCCTCTAGATGATTATTCTGGAATACCTTCCAAATGGAGATCTCAACAAATACCTATTAACTATGAGACCAGGGTATGTATATTATTTTTAATTTACACTTTTCAAAAATTATACTGGATCTGTAAATTTCTCTTAAATAGTCAGGAAAACTATTCTAAAAATTCAGAGAAGATTTTGTTAAAATTTGGACGTCAAATTGCCTCTGGTATGAACTATTTGTCTGGTAAAGGTTTTATCCACAGAGACTTGGCAGCCAGGAATATATTAGTCACTGAAGGTTCCAACTGCAAGGTAAGTGTGCTAGCCAAATTAGGGTCATCTTTCGACTTTGGGAGCGTCTAGAGACGCAGTTTTTCTGATTCTTCTTTCTGCCAGATGTTTTGACCCTGGGGGGTCTTCTTCAGTGACTGAAGAAGACTTTTCCAAAAAAAAACAGTCATGTTTTGACAAACTCCATGCAGAAGGGAATTTTTAATATTTCAAACATAATTTATTTTTTTGTTCTACATTGATCAGTTTGATCAGTTTGATGTGGGTCCACTTATGCCTTACATGGCTGCCCCAGGCCCCACATGGCTGGCCCCACATGCTGGCCCCACATGCTGGCCCCACATGGCTGGCCCCACATGGCTGGCCCCACATGGCTGGCCCCACATGGCTGGCCCCACATGCTGGCCCCACATGGCTGCCCCACATGGCTGCCCCACATGCTGGCCCCACATGGCTGCCCCACATGCTGGCCCCACATGGCTGCCCCACATGGCTGCCCCACATGCTGGCCCCACATGGCTGCCCCACATGCTGGCCCGAATTAGAATTAAGTATGAATACCTCTTTTGTAGATTGCTGACTTTGGTATGTCCAGAGACTTGGCGTCCGAAGATTATTACATAACTAGTGGAGGAAAGGTTCCCCTTAAATGGACTGCACCAGAGGTTAGCATGGAAGTACAGTATTAAATCATATACTAAGATATCTATGTATGTACATATAAGTGAAGTCATTTTAGTTTATTCAATATTTACATTTTTTTCTGATCTTATACACATAGTATATATAGTATCTTATCTATATGTACACACACACAATGTGATTTCTGTGATACTATTTATTGATAGGCAATACACTTTAAAAAGTATTCATCTAAGAGTGATGTTTGGAGTTTTGGTGTTGTTTTGTATGAAATCTGGTCCATTGGTGAAAGACCATACGATGGTATTTCTAATCCTGAGGTGAGACTTACGTAGTAAGGACATGATTTGTGTAAATGTTCCTGGTACAAGCTCCTGTTGCTATAGTAATGAGGCAACCAACTCTGTTTACATTATGTAACACTAACATAATTATGTTAATTACTGTAGCTTAGACTACCTCACTCCCTATAGACTTCTCTCTTGGAGTGAGAGGGTGGCACTTAACACTGAAAATACATATCTATATTGTTTGTTATTATTAGCCTCCTGTGGGAGGATAATGTGTACATTTAACCCAAACTTGTGGGGGCTATTTGCAATCTAATATGTTACTGTGTTCATATGTATCTTGCTCCAGATATTGAAGCAGCTGCGATATGGCCATAGAATGCCCCCTCCACCTGGCTGTCCCAGGGCCATCTACAAACTCATGATTTTGTGTTGGTGAGTTAGCCATATCTTATTGGCAGTAGACTACAAGAATGGTTGTTCTTGCCAATTTATTGAGTCAATACTGAATGATGTATGTCTGCCATTGTACATTGTCTTTGATGGAATTGGAATTGTCAAGGTAAATGTGTGATGTGTATGTACCTTATCTGCGAATATAGGAACCCTTCTACTGAGGATAGGCCGACCTTCCGAGCTGTTGTGAGTTACTTTGCCCAGCCAGACAGCGCCTTGCTGAGGTGGGCTGAGGAGGAACAAGTCAGCAACCCGGAGGCCCGTGTACTGGGAGCACCAGCTGTGTCTTCCGCAGATCTATACAGAGACCTACAAGGGAGATATGTAAAGCAGTCCAGTGTCGCAGGGAGTGAGGAACCCCCGTCATATAATTCAGTTGTCAAAGAACATGATTATGCAATTCCTGAGGATGCACAATAACAGCTGTTTTCTTATATACATACGTATGTGTTTTTAAGTAATCATGTGAATTACGTATAAATACTGTATATCATTGTAATGTCAGTGCATGTACATGTATTAACCTGTGCATGATTCAAACTACTTTTGGAGTACCAATTAATAATATTTATGTAATCTTCTACAAAATATCCAAATATTATATTAGAGCCACATGCAGTGAACAGAACCTACGAAGTCACAGCTAACAGAGTTAATGTTTTGTGCATAAAGTATATATGTATGTACATGATTATTGTAAGGTATATATATATTTAATTCACTTTTCATCATGGCCTTGTACAAGCTTCAGTTTACAAATCAATGAAAATGACATAATATGTATATATATACATGATGTCTGTTAAATGAGTCATTTGTTTGCATAGCTGTGGTTACACAATGCTTAGATAACAGGGTCCACAATCTGTATATGGTCACATTCAAATTGAAGGTAGACAGGAATGCCATTAATATAAAATATTCCATATTTATTTACAATAACCATAAAAGCAGGCATATATATGCAAAGTTGTTTGCTGTTCCAAGGCTGGTGTACATTACTAAATACTAAATTTGGAATACAACGCCTAATTAACAAAGTTACAAAGTGAAACTACATCAAAGTTGACAAGTGCATTGCATGCCTTTGTTTACACAGTTGAAAACTAAGAATGCAGTTTAAATGTAATACTCTGCCTCTCTCTTATTCTGTTGCACAGATCTAATGGAAGCGTTGTGCTTAAGTAGCGTATTTTCCCTTGAATCATCTTCATGGGTGGCATAATGGCCCTTTCTGTTCAAAATAACTCTACAAATGATTATGCAGAGGATTAATAGAGCAAAGATTAATAGCAATCCAACTGCACCACACACTGCTATCGCAATAATGATACCAGTACTGAGTGAACCAGGTGCAGGAGGTGAGGATGGCGGAGAGGATGAAGATGGAGCAATTGATGATTGGACAGTGGTAGCCCCATCAGTTAAGGAAGAGGATGACTGGACAGGCTCTGTTGAGGTCTCTCTTGGCTGACTTGTACTGGTAGACTCCACTACTGGTGGTTCACTTGGTGAGGAAGATATCTCCACAGTGCTACTTTGTGGGATACTAGATGGGCCTGCTGATGAAGTTGGATCGCTGGTAGACACCTCCGCACTACTGATAGACGTTCTGTCAATCATAGATGTAGACATACCATTGGTAGATTGGGAAACGATGGTAGAATTTGTGGAATCTTGACTAGAAAGTTGAGAAGACTTGATAGTACTAGATGAAATTCCTATAATACTACTATTTGTAGTCGCGAATACGTCAGAACTATCTACAAATACAAGAAGAATAAGATAAAATTCGACATTCACAAGTCGAGCTATTTTATAACAAATGGTAAAGTTACTTACTTTGAGCCACAACGAGGAAAGTGCTAACGCACAGAGTTAAAACAGTATAGAGAATCATTCTTCTCTCCCGCATCCAAAATCAGGGAAGTCGCTGTATTTTTAATTCGACGGGTCGAAATGGGAGACGGCCTTCCTTTGGAGGCGTGACCGGAATTTTTTTGGGGGAAACGCCTCATTGTTGAGGCAATGTCAACAGTGGATGGGGATTACTATGCTAAATTGAACCTTCCCAGAGCAGCTTCAGATGACCAAATACATGACGCATTTCGACGGTTGCGGCTTCTTTATCACCCGAGCAAGTTTGTAGATCCTTCAAAAGAGAAAGCAGCCACGAGTATTTACCGACAAGTACGAGAGGCATACGAGGTTCTCTCTTCTCCCGTAACAAGGCATATTTATGATAAAAGAGGTACTTCAGGTGTAACAAGAGAGATGGACATCATTAAAAGGACCGCCTTACCATTAGAACTGGTTGATAAATATGAAGAAGTATACAAACTATGGGAAGAACGCACGTACATACAGGAGGCCAATCCTTCCAGTAGACTGCACGTCGACATTGATGTTCGCACACTTATCTCACAGGGACACCTCGTCTGCCTTGTTACAAATATATACGGTAGTCAAAGCGTTGATGCTCTAATTGGCCATTCGTTGAAGACCACCATTGGCGGTTCGATATCTGCCGGGAGGAACTCTCCTGGAGGAAGCCTCACTATTTCCCTTCTTCAAGGTGGTGAACCGCAGTCATGGACAGGGAGATTGAAAATCAGTAGGGACCCTTCCGTTGGAATCCAGTATAGTAAGAAATTGTCAGCAAGGACGCGATTAACTGCTTCTAGCGATATCCTCTTTTCGTCATCTTCTTTGGTGAGGCTACCTCCTAAATGTTCAGTTTCTCTTGAGCATGCATTTTCAAAGAACATCATTGGGACCTTTATTGCTGAAGGTTTAGATCTTTCAAGAATAGAATCAAGTATAACATATAATATTAACAAGACCTTCTTTACTATTGGGAGCATTGAGGCTGGAGAGGATGGATTAACTGCCAGAAGTCAGTTTGGAGCAAACCTGACTGAGGATTGTGTCTTCAAGGCTGGCTTCAAAGTAGCAACCTCTGGAGTCTCCTTCTCATACGGCTTGCAACAGAGTCTCGGAAAGTTGACAAAGCTGGGTAGTTACATTGGACTGTCAGGCTACGGCGTTCACCTTAAGCTGGTGCTTCATCGGACTAACCAATCATACTCAGCTCGCTTCCACCTCTCAGATGAGCTACACATTCCCGTGATAGTAGCCGCTTCCCTATTTCCTGTACTCACATACATGGGTATCCGACTGATGTCCATTTTGCCCATCATTCGTCAGCAAAAGGAGTGGGAGAAAGCAAAGCGGCTGAAGGACCTGAAAGCAGCTGCAAAGGAGAAGAAACGAGAGGCAATGTCTGCTGTTGATCTCATGCAGGAATCTGCTGATCGCATTGTCAGGTTAGAGCAGGTAAAACTAGGTCTAGTCATAACTGAGGCATGGTATGGGAAAATGTCAGTTTCTGGAAACAAGAGGATTAATGCATCACCTAATGATGAGGCTATTGATGTCTCAGTCCCCCTCCAGAGCATGGTGGATGATTCGAAGCTGATTATTCACGAATCAGACAAATCAGAACTTGTGGGTTTCTATGACCCTGCAGTTGGACACTCTAAATGGTTGTACATAAAATATGACTTCCGAGGATTTCAGCATGAGGTTGTTGTCGAGAATTCACAGAAAGTGGCCATTCCCAGAGAATCACATCGCTGTGAGACACCAACATTTGACTAGGAGTTTTTCATGAATTACAGTTCAATACTATTAGCAATAATGTATTATAAGTTTATAATCTATATTGTATCATTAAAATTGTACTCCAATCAATCAAATAAGCAAATACAATTGCAGTACAGGTAGTACATACATTATGTCTGTATACTAGTGTTTAATGAATAGTTAGTGGTGGAATTGGCTCATTATGTTTTCCAGATGTGCTAGTCACTGCTGGAAGCACTGCCATACCTACTTCTAACATCATTTTCATTGCTATTATTTAATATGACAAAATGTACTGTCTACACCAGCCCAGCTGTTTACCTGTCCATTTTAATTTGTATACATACAGCTAGTAGTAATTAGTAGTATATTTGAGCGGTACTGTATTATTATTATTATTATACTAAATTAATGAAAGCTTTGGCAACACTATAAAAGCTCAAATACACTGTATGTTCGGTGAAAAAATCAAATTAATGCTGCAATGAGTCAAGCTAAACTGTGACAAGCTGAAATAGCTTAATTTCTGTTTGAGTCCATAACCCAATGTCATAATTCCTGCATAATTAAATGCACAGTATTCAATAGAAGAAATAAATCTCTGATTACCAAATGACTTACTTGACAAAGAGTAAGCCCCAAATATAGGTATGAAACCACTTCAACGTAGTGACATTGGTCTATATTTAGAAACAGAGAGCAGCAGTAGGGATATGTAAGGATTATGTAATTAGATCACATGATTGTCACCTGATACTTCCTTATAAGGATGGGATGTGGAATGGGCAGCAAGCCAACCAGAGTTCCATTCTTCAAGTAGTCCAGGACTTCTCGCTCAGTTGTAACATTACTGTGAGCAGGGTAGGTGATGCAATAAGTTCCAGTGGAGGGAGATGGAGAGGTACAGGACTTACTTTTCCACGCAGAGCTTCTCTACTTGAGGGACTAAAACTTGAAGGAGTCTCAAAATGGTTTGCACAGGAAGTTTCTCCTTCCAGTGTTTCAACTATTGAATAAGATGGAAACAACCATAAGCTCAAAATTTATCTTCTGCAACTGTTATCTTACCCATTCGGCAGTAGGTTGGAAATCAGATGGGGGGTGTGGCTCTATCAGCTTGACCGTATTACTTGCCACACCCTGTCCCAGAGGGAGGAGATCCAAATACCCACCCTTTTTCCCTTTGTCCAACTTGCTAAGTGGGTCGGCAGGATAACTGGGCCACTCCTCCCTCTTCTTCTGGTGGTCCAGGGATGGGGACTGGGGATCGCCACTCTGGGGATCAGCGCTGGTGCGGATATCAATAGTCTCTAGAGGCACCCTTGGTGGAGTGATGTCAGGAATTGTCTTCAGCTGAGGGCCAATATCATCTTCCTCTCCAGAACCATTTTCCTTCTTTGGCGTGACACTGCCATTTGCATCAGGTAGAACTTCTTGACTAGCAACTTCTGTAGCACTCGGCTCATCTGATGGTTTTGGCAGCTGAAACTCAGAACTGGCAGCATCTGGATCAGTAGTCTGAGGTTGGGGATGAACTTCTACTTCCACTCTCTGAGTGTAAGCAGACGCTTGCTGCTCCGGACTGTCTTCCTTTTTATCTTCTGCAGTATCCAGTGGCTCCTCTGTAGATGATTTAGGATTCGACTTTGGAGTCCTTTCTCCAATACGACAATCCTCTATACTGAGGTTAGATAGCCTATGGAATACAGCTCTGGACCGGATCAAGCAGTAGACAAGATTAGTGTTGCCTGCAGGGAACAGAACAACTATCTATTTGTATCAAGTCTCAGCAGTCTAGGGCAGCTTACCATCAAACTGATACTGGATAATGTTGTTAAAACTCTCTAGGAGGTAGAAGATGAGGTAATGATTTGTAGGCTTGGCACAGAGGAACCAGGGAGTGGCAAAGGACTCCATGAGGTGAAGGAGGCGAGTGCAAGTAACCATACACAAGGTCTTTAGATAAGGAGACACTAAAAAGGTACAAAGTGGAATACTACAGTAGAAGTGGTTCATCACATAAAGAGTATTTAGTAATAAAGCATTCCTTCCTTGATATTCTATAAATAAATATGCAGATCTGTGTGACTACATCATACAAGTCCTGAGCTAACAGTCAACACAGATACTATATACATGGTATGTTTACCATTGACAAGTATCGTAAGGAGACTGTCATACAAAGGCTGTAACCTCGGCAACCCGCTGGTAATGACTCGGTGCACAGTGAGATAGAGCAAGTCAGTGTGGGTGCCAGTGAAGTGAGGCAAGTCCGGGTGAACCTTTTGATTGAAGGGCTTGTTGAGACGGACCCCAAAATTCCTTTCTCCACTCATCAAAAGAATGATAAATATACCAACATGGAGCTGGCCAACTTTGCCTGAGAGGAAAGGAGGAAGTCAAAGATATGGAGGTGGAGTGGGACTAGCATGTCACTACTACTCACTAGCTGATGCCTTTGCATCAAGAATGTAGAAGAGAACGGGCACTACAATGTCAAACAATTTTGAACTTTGTAGAATATGATTTAAGAATTTCTAAAATAAAAAATGGGAATTTCACAATAACAAAGTCTACTGCACTCCAAATGGTCAGATGATGACAAGAGAGCGTAGCACACACCTTATTGGCTTCCATCATCTTCCATCCTAAGACAAGAAGCTCTTCTACAAAAAATATTTTCTTCCTTGAAGATGGCAGATAGGTTCGTGTGAGGGGGTTGTTCAGAAGGTTGGCCATTCCAGACACAATGAACTCCAAGTCGTCCTTTTGATGAAGACGAGCAACATAGCTGTAAAATAGGTTCTTCATAGCAGTCTCCTAAAACAAACAAATCTTTAAATGTAATGTACATACAAAGAACAGATACTATGGGAAGACAGTTCTGGTACATGGAGCAAGATAGTTTGGGCAACATAAAGGTACAAGGTATGAGCACTACTGACTTGGAGAAGACTGTTTGTCCAAATAACAGGTCTGCTTTGCTGCTCAGCTTGGTCGACTGAAGGCTCCGGCTTGTAGTCCAGCACTATCACCAGTAGTTGAAGAGCAGCTGTGACTAGGTTCTCCCTTGCATCAGAGTAGAATGCATATGCATACCTACGTACACACATGTCACACACACGTCACACACTTGGTCACACACACGTCACACACTTGGTCACACACACGTCACACACTTGGTCACACACACGTCACACACTTGGTCACACACACGTCACACATTGATTGAATTATAACACCCATGAAATTGAAAGGTGCTTTATTACAACTGATCAGTGAGTGAAAACACAACATGAAAAGTGACTAAGTACTCACGGAACTCCATACCCCACGGGGTCATAGGAGAATACGACATTCAGCAAGGATGTGAGCAAAGGTAATATGTGTCTATTGCCAATGGATGTGAAGTGTGCAAGCCACTGGTTGTCTGACTTTTCCTCTGCAGAATGAGACAGCACACCACACAAGTGATACTCCAACACATCAGCTTACACAGAGGCTTACCTTCTTGGGAATAATACAGTGATTCAGAGAAGCAGACAATTAGCAATGACAAGAGTTCTGTGCGATGAGTGTCTAGTGCATTAGTGGAACCAGATGACTTGGTGCACGCTATACCAGCTTCCCTACAAGTATACAGGTAGGTCAACATTACTAGTGAATCACTCAAAATGGCCGACCACTCACCACAAATGCTCACAACTGTCCACATGAGAGAGATCTTCCTGCTTCTCCTACAAGGGAAGAGAGACCTGGTCACTGGCCATATTGGGTAATGCAATAGCACTAACAACTATGAAAGGACTAGGGTACAAAGGTCAATTCATAAATACACCCACTGGCTGATTCTTCTTCTTCTTGCCCATAACAGTAAAGTCTGGGCAGAAGAGGAGATCCCCCACAGAGTTGAGCAACATTTGACCTAATGACAGAGAAGGGCTGGAGGAAGCACTCCCTCCCCCCTCCCCCGGACCTGTGGTTGCCAGCGTCATGTTGGCTGGTGCCCAAAATATCATCCTCCAGTTGCTGTCCTCGAGCAAGAAAGGGATGACACGGGTCAATAGACGTACACAGTTCAACACTACAGGAGGCAAACACAAGACACAGTCAACTACAATAATTATATTCATTAACAGTATAATTATGGTCAGCTTTTCAAGTGATTTAGAAGACATTGAAATTAGTACAATTTTCATTATTTCTAACATTATATTGTACAAACTAAATCTGGAGCCAAGGATATACTGTACATTATGAGGTAATCCATTTAGCTGTGCATATATGAGTATGTATGTATAGATGTACTGTATCTCTTGTGGTAACTTGCATGAAACTAGGACCAATGTTTAGGTTTCAATTTCATGGAAATGAAATGAAATTAATCTTCAGAAACAGCATGACATATTGCATAGTGTGGAATTTTAAACCCTCCGCGAGAACTTATCTAGGTATGTACTTATATACATACACATTCTAGTAATACATTATATACAAGTAAACTAAAACACCATTTCCTACATACTTAAAAGGCCTTATGAATAATACATTATATACATGGAGTGGTATGTCGTAAGGCCAGGGGTTTGAGATTAAGTGTTACAGACTTCCTTTGATATTTTCTAATAGAGAAATATACACTCATTTGTGGTACTCAAACAATACAATTTCCCTATATCATTCAACAAATACAACTCTCATACTTCCCTCATAGGAAATGGTCAAACCACATGTCTAAATACATAATAATAACCACATCTAGGAACAGTCTTTAGAACGTCTAAGACATATAGATATTAATACAGATATACTGCTATTAAACATGTATAAAATGGCTTACCTATATGGTGCTCTCCAGGTCCACTGCAGGCTGTTGTGGTTGCCTTGGAGATTCTCTCCACCAACTTGAAGCACAGGGCGGTTAGATTACCGGCCGCACTATCCCTAATCTTACGAATATCGTCAGCTTTTAAAAGTTGGAAATAGTCATAGTAAGTCAGGTTAGTGTGGTCCCAGTAGCGGTTCCAAAAGGATTCCTCCTGATTAGCTACATTCTGAGGAGAGAGAGACCAGGATAAGTGTTAGGGACAATCTAATGTATCCACACGTTACCTGGAGAGTAGAGAGCTCTTGGATGGTTTGAACGAATGCCTCCTTGGCGTTCCTGCCACCCATTTTGCTGATTTGTACGGAAATTAAAACTGACCACGCCTTTTCAACCAAAGAAGGGTTTTCCTGTTTAATTCAGAAAAATGTCCGATGACATTACAAAAGCCTTTGAAGATCAAAGCGACAGAACCGAGCGGTGAGAACTGTAGGACTCGTACTAAGAAATAAGAACAGCTTGATAACTCTAGTTTACCTTTATGATATTGCTTTTAAAAAATAACTATTTCTGCTGCTCTTAAAATCTCTTTTTCCTTCAATGTCTTTCTAGACATCCCGTCGCGGTCTTCTTCCACTTAGCATTCCGTGTGACAGCGCTGGTGGTGTACCTACTGGCCAATTTCATACCCTCAATGAGCGAGATGGGCGTCATGATTTCAATCATCCTCCTACTTGCACTGGACTTTTGGACTGTCAAGAATGTTACAGGAAGGATCCTGGCTGGTCTGAGATGGTGGAACAAGATTGAAGAAGATGGATCTAGTTCATGGGTTTTTGAATGGAGGAAGGTATCAGCTATTTCCACATCTACTGTCTTAGTTTATGTAGTATAGTAGTGAATTTTGTAATACATCTAACATGCCTCATACCGTGGGGTGCATACCCTGTAGTAGTTATGGTGCTGTGGAATGTGAATACTTGAGATGGCTGACAGATAAATGATGTCTTAGGACAACTGTCAGTCATGGGACATTGGCACAGAGCAGTTTCTTACTTCATACCGTATTATGTGTGTGTAATGGTCATCTTTATTGACATTTCCACTGCCTAGTACATTAGATTTACTAGACTGCAATATAAATATCATTTACCAGCTATACAAGCAAACAGCTGCATAGACTGCATTTATAATCAAATACCATAGGAATTGTAGTTAAATTGTTACATATAGGAGAAGCAGAACATAGCAATTGTAGTTAAATTGTTACATATAGGAGAAGCAGAACAGAGTACCGGCTTCAGAAACATACATCTTCTGGATCGGTCTGTTTGCCTGTCCCATTATTTGGATTGTGTTTCTCTTTACATCATTTGTGGGACTGAAGTTCACTTGGATGGTTAGTCCTACTAGACCAGATGCCCTGCATGCCCCTGCTAACTGTGTTGGTGTCCTTGTGTAGATGTTGACTGTTGTGGGAATAGTGTTGAATGGTGCCAATGTAGTTGGCTATGTTCAGTGCCGGAGAGATGCTGGGACCAAGTTCTCTTCCATGGCCACCAAATACATTGGGAAGAAGATTATTGAACAGGTATGCTACATGTATATCACACAATGAAGTGTACTGTCCAGGGTGCCCTGGGGTCAGTCTACTGTCCAGGGTGCCCTGGGGTCATTCTACTGTCCAGGGTACCCTGGGGTCAGTCCACTGTCCGGGGTACCCTGGGGTCAGTCTACTGTCCGGGGTGCCCTGGGGTCAGTCTACTGTCCGGGGTACCCTGGGGTCAGTCTACTGTCTGGGGTACCCTGGGGCCAATGAGTCAGTGTACTGTCTTAATTTGTATGATTATTTATTCATTATTTGCAGAGTGTAAAAGGTGATGGATTCAGTTGATTGACTAAAAATGTTTTTAACAACAATGGCATTTTACATGTATTGTACAGCAAAATTCATTGATGTGTTACAGTATATGATCAAATGGGATTGCAGAATGTTCTAAATTTATGAATATCCATGCAAAGAGGTGCATTACACAGGGTTGAACTGCTGGCTCATATATATGTGAAGAGGTCTTCACTCCCCCATTATATACTCCTTTAATTATAACTCCTCTAAAAACTGTTGATCACTCCCTTTAGCTCCTCCAAAAACAATTTCTTTAAGAGATTTCTGTTGACTGTTTGCTTTATGTATATGTACATCTAGATACTATAGATATTATTTACCCGATGGATGTACTATATTATACATCATAAATTTAGTCAATTACCAAACTGGTAATTCTGGCTCCTGATAAAGAATAATAGGATAAGGGTAA
Source organism: Chondrosia reniformis (assembly GCA_947172415.1). NCBI lineage: Eukaryota > Metazoa > Porifera > Demospongiae > Chondrillida > Chondrillidae > Chondrosia > Chondrosia reniformis. The sequence continues at coordinate 7,771,696 of OX359192.1, forward strand.
TGTTGCATGCTCAACCTAGGCAGCACCAAAAGGCTACAATTAGGTAGCCAGTGTTATTGTAGGGCGCATGCCAGTGCCTCCTCCACACAAACTCTCATGATATGCAGGCTCCTCCACGCGACAAAGTAGCGTATCCGATCGACTTGTATTGTCTGTCAGAAGCGTCAAGGTACCAGATTTCGTCAACAAAGCTATAGACCTCTAGTAGAGTGTTATCCAAATTTTAATAAACTGACTGCTATCCAATCATTCGTTTTATTTTGCTGCTTACATAAGCGTACAGCAGAGGGAGATGGCACGCAGAAGAGCTAAACCAATTACGAGGTCTCCAACGGAGAGCTCTGGATATTATAGTCAGGACGAGACTTTAACTTGTCCTCACTGTCACAACTCTCTCGGACAGTTACAGGTAAGTCTGTACGTGCGCACACGTCTGAGGATATACATATATGTCCCTTCTCTATACGTATTGTCATAGTATTGTTAAGCTGAAGGTATTCTGTATATAATAATAGCATGTAATCAGAAATTTAGAATATAACATTTATCTACACAAAATTAACATGATATATTAATACCTCAGGTCATGCACGAGAGAGAAATGGAACGAATGAAAGCTGCGCATGCCCTTTCTAAAGATAAGAATGAAAAATTGAGGGTCAACTTAGACTATAATATAGTGAGCTTGCACCAACTGTACATGTATATGGTTGACTGTTTTATTTTCTATACATGGTAAATTTATTATACAGATTAGGTTAGAAAAGGACTTGGAGGAATTAAGCTGCGAAAAGGTATAAACATACATCTTACTTGATACTGCAAAGAAGCAAAATGTACAGTACATGTATATATAGCATAAGTAAATCAGATACTATGAATTATCTGTTATTAGGATGAACTAGAAAAGAATCTTATATCGGCTAAAACCAAATTAGCAAGTGAAAAAAAGAAATTAGATGGTTTGTTGGATATTATTGGTGATTATAGAGAGAAGCTTAAAATAAAGGAAGAAGAGGAGATGGAATATAAGGTATTAATATTGTCTTGCATTATGTACAAATTTGTTAAAAATTCAAATTTCTATATACATAGCAGAAAACCAGCTGTCAGCTAAGAAAAATTCAACAAGAATGTGATGATCTGAAGGAGGCAATAAACAGACTTTGTAAGTTTGAACAAAAATATACATACACATTGAATGCAGTCAAATTTAAATACATATACATTAATCTATATATAGTTAGGAGGGGTCATCCGACTGTTTGTAATTGGCAGAAGATTATGTTTGGTTGTCCAGCAGCCAGTAATCCTGATCTTTGGAGGGAGCTTATGGGAGTGCTGGATATGGAACGGAGAGGGGATTTTTGTGCCAGCTTAAGCAAGGACCCCAAGGAAAATCTTAACCATGTCTTTACAAGTTGGATAAATGGGAATGGAGCAGGCCCCAGAACATGGGGAAAGTTATTAGATACAATTGAGGAAAGAGGGAGTTCAAGCTTGAGACAAGTGGGATGTCAGATACAACACTGTTTTCTACGTAAGTGAGCAATTTGAGAATCCTATAGCCACTGTTGATGTGTGAATATTTCCCAATGTAGGAGAGTTAATCTGCCTGGAATTACCCTTTTCTGTATGTACTATTTGTGGTAAGACGATATCCAAAGACGATGGGGAGGATAGCAATTTCAATTTAAGTCTAATACATCCAGAAGAGGTAGTTACAACTGGAAAAGATGCAATTGTAACTCAACCAGAATTAAAGGAAATTTCAACCACTGACATATGAATTCAAATGATTAAGATTGGAAATATATTTATTACACAGCAATTTTTATGTTACACTTAAAACCATTATCACTTTTGTGACAATAGTGAATAATAGTTAAGTTCTATAGCAAGCTTACAATTCATCTTTTGATTTGGGTTTTAAGACAAACACAGGTTCATAGGACTTCAACCATGACAGTGGTTTGGTCAAGAGCACCTCATTCCAGCCAAAGGTCTCCACCACCAGCCAGTCCTGGAAGAGAACAGGAAGTCGTATCTCACCATATCTTCTGTGGAGATTCCACACAACCACATCTGGCCCTGCAGACAGGAAACAGGAAGTAATAATGCTGCATGTGTCTAGGAAGTAGTTTGAGACCTGAAACAGGAAGGAAACAGGGCTATAATTTGCTGGCCATCACATTTCACACATCCAAATACTTCTCATGCATAACTCCTAGTACAAGTACATTACTTACCAACTGGTACTGTGAGGAAGAGCTTTCCTTCTGAAGGGAGAAGTTTCTTAATATCTCCCATTATTTGTAAATCGGCATTTGGATTTATCGGATCCCCATATCTACCAAGACCATCATGATCGAAACTAATTGAGCAGAAGGCAAAAATATCAGGCACACAAACTTGTATGGCTCAAGTCTTGTACCTTGATATGGAGAGGAGAATGTCAAACAATTTGCCACTAGGCAGTTCATGAGGTTGGTAAGCAGTGATGTTTTCAAGGTCGTAGGTCAACTTGTTGTACTGTAGAGATTGGACGTAACGAAGAGAATGAACAAAGTGCTTGCTTCTCTCAGAGGACTGGTGTGATAGAACAAACCTCAATTACAGTGACTGATCTTGCACCCATTGCTAGAACTACATGTAGGTGTAGAAATACGTAGCTAAATGTGATAAGTACATATAATAAACAATTGCAAATTGATATGTTAAGTGTAAATTTTAACATTGTATAGTCCATTTACCCTGCAAGACCAAATTAAATACTACTGTATATATGTGATTTTCCTCAGAAAAATCAAAAAATCACAATTTAATACACAGTTTATGATAGAGTTATGCTAAACACATGTACGTATGTACATGGTGTGCCTGTATACATGTACCTTCTCCTTACCTATGCTCTCGTACCATGGTGTCATTGAACCATATATTGCCTGTAATATAGAGCTCAAGGGCATAGATACCAGTTATTGTAAAATGTTGGCATGCAGTATTCCAAGGCAACGTACAATATCTTTTCCTTTCACTGAGTATTTCCATAAGGCATGGATGAGCCAAACATCTGATAATCTTAGTACTTTGCTGCCCTCAAAGCCATCAGGCGCAAGTGGTGGTGAAGTCTTTAGAGTCACTTCGATAAGACGCTTGGCTCTTGAAATCATGTCCATTATTTCCTCTTTTGAGTACTTGAAATGGGTGCCTGAGAACAAGGACTTTTGTAATTTATGTCAACTTCAAGAACATCATATCTGCTGTATACCTTTTCCTCCATTTGTATCATCGACATAGTAAAACTCCAATGGTATTTTATGATACATTGTTAGCTCATCAATGATGTCATCTGGAGGTCTCTCTGGTGGCCTCTCCGTGCCCTCTGTTATAGGTATGCATATATATACAGTCAATTGTGTGTACAGTGAGCAGAAGATTAAGATTACACAAATAAGACTATCGCGTCTGTTATACTCGCCTTCTAGAGCTGTCATGAAATAAAGTCGTGCAAATATATTAGCTATAAAAAGCCAAGACGGGATCTCAAGTGTCATAGCTATAATTATTCCAAGTACCAGCACCGCGGTTGCATTAATCGTCCATTTTTACAGCAGCCTTATCAATATAGATTCCTCGGTAGCCTATTCATGAGCGTTTTTAAAGCGTCTGGGATAGTAAAAGGAATCCGTTTTTCAGACTTCGCAAGATGCTCCGTAAAAAGAGAATGGTCCTCTGTGTTGTAGCTATTACCGTATGTTACGTGTATGCAGAGTTACTCAAAAGTTATGCCAAATGGAGAACACTTTTGAGTGAGGTCGAATATGGAAACAGATTGATAAGAGAAACTGGCTTCAGACTGGAAAAGAGATTCCAGAAGTTTGTTAGTGACAGGGATATGGTTGAAATAGAAATAAAACGATATTTATTCAATCTAAGAATGAAATTAGAATTGTTAGAAAATGCTTGATTATTATTGCCTTAGCTTATATTTTTATGCTTTTTTTATCATAACTGCAACCACCATTCCGTATATATTGTATTATATTGTGATTCTGATTAATTTTACTGAGTATAATAATAATAATAATGATTTTTATTAATGTGACATGCTATTCTGAAAAAAAAAGATCAGTCAGAAATAGCCCAACCCATGGTGGGTTTACAAGTCACTGGGTATACATCTCCAGGGCCATGCAGGGAGGGTGTGTGTGTTACAAAACCTTTATGGAACAAAAATTAGTGAGAATGAGTGAGAGATTTACGATGAATGTACATACTGTAAATATAATTTGAGATCTTTTGATTTGGGTATGTTAGGATGAAGTGGTTTTTTTGGATACTTGGGTAAGAGTAGAAGTTAGGGGATAAAAGTGAGCATTCAGCAAAAAGATTACATCTTATATGATTGAAAGCTGGACAGGTTGTAATAAAATGAGTGGAGTCCTCTATTGCACCACAGTTACACAGCTGGCAAATCCTGCTCTCCAGATCAACCTTAGGGTGTCTCAATCTGCCCTTCTCAATTTCGAGAGGGAGGCACCCACACCTCAGGGCTGCCAGGACTCTCCTTTTATCAAAATTACCAGTCCTTATATAGTCATCAGTTGAGGGCGTTCTCTTAATGAGCCTGTAGTCAGCTAACCTGCCCCCAGATCTACTATTTTTGTCTATAGTGTCTAGTCTTAAGGTCCAATCTTGTAAGGCTAATTTATTTATAAGTTGCATTGTATGACTGAGGAAGTGTGATCTATCATACATGATGGTGTTCATGAAATTACTGGGGTTAGAAATAGCAGGATAAGGAGCATCATTGGGGGTAATTAATTTAGAGATTACATCCATAACATTGCTATACCATGTATCTTTGAGGTTAAGTTTGGCTAAAAACAATAATACTTTCTTGGGCATGCATTTAATAGGGAGACCACAAAGGTGATGCCAGAATTTAATGGTGGTAAATTTAGTATGCCAGTGTAATGGCTTCCAGTTTAGTTCACCCATGAGTCCGACAAGAGGAGCAGTCTTACCAAGGCCTATAAATGATCTCATGACATTGTTTTGTACCAATTCAAGGGCCTGATATTCTTTTGCACCCCAGACATGTGAGCTATAACTAATTATACTTAGGACTAGTGTTCGGTATAGATGACTAAAGACATTATAATGGAAGTTACCATACGCTCTAGATTTAGCTGTTAAGAGGTTGGCAGCTTTGGAGGCTTTCTTGGATATTAATGCAATGGAATTGCTCCAGGTTAAATGTTCATTTAGTGATAAACCTAAGTAATTATAATCTTTGGTGTATTCTATGTGAGAGGAGCCTATATGAAATTTGAACTGTGATAGTTTGTGTTGAGTCGGGCGGAAATGAATGACCTTAGTCTTATTGGTGTTAATTTGGAGTTGCCATTTAGCACACCAAACATGAAGTATATCTAGTAGACGTTGTAAATCATTTACTGATTCGGCACAGGTTGCAATATCATCTGCATAGAGAAGGCAACTTAATTTATCATTATATATATTGAGGCCAAGCTGGCACTTTTTGAGGTCTATGGCTAAGTCATTAATGTAAATATTGAAAAGTGTAGGGGAGAGGGGGCATCCTTGTTTTACACCCTGATCTACCTTAAAGTATTCTGTAAAGGTATCGTTAAGCTTTATTGTGTAGTGGACATTAGAGTACATACTTTGAATAACCTTAAGTAATTTGCCTCTTACACCAATCCTCTGTAGTTTATCCCAGAGATGATTTCTAGGGATAGAGTCGAAGGCTTTCCTAAAGTCAATAAAGCAGACAAAGGTGTCTAATTTCATTTTCATTCTAGCTTCAGTTACACTACTTAAAGAGAAAAGATGGTCGGCACAGCTTCTTTGTTTTCTAAATCCATACTGTTCCTCAACAAGTAAATCGTTAATTTCTAAGTACGAACTCAGTCTTTTGTTAAGTATGTGGCAGAAAACCTTTAGGATGATTGATTGTATGGCAATGCCTCTGTAATTTTCAGGGGAGTAGGGGTCATTGTTATTTTTAGGGATAGGGCATATTAAGGTGTTATCCCAAGAGGAAGGAATTAGTCCAGAGTCAAAGCAATAGTTATAAAGCACGAGTAGGTATCTCTTGACCATTTCATTTTTAAGAATTGAGGTAGTAATTCCATCTAATCCGGGGGATTTGTTTTCTCCTAATAGGCTAATAGCTAAATCAATCTCCTCAGGGGTAATAGTCACATCTAATTCCTCTGGGGGCATTAGAGGGTTAGGTAACTCATTACTGGGGTCATGATCAGTGTTAATGTGGTTTACATCATAGTCAGGTGTTATTTGGGAGACCAAAGGGTTACCTGCTGGGTTACAGTCAGTTGTTCCTGCATAAATACTTTTGAAGAAGGACAACCAAGAATCTTTAACAACCCTAGGATCATTACTTAGATTACCATTATGCAGTCTAACTTGTCTAGGTATGCCTCTTTTTTGTGCCCTTTCACTAGCTACTGAGATTCTGTCAAAGGTTTTCCAAAACTTCCTTTGGTTTTTGGACAGCATTCTTAATAGATTCTCTCGTTTCTTCCTAATTAGAGATCGTTTAGAATTTCTGACTAACTTATCAAAATGTCTTTGGGCAACCTTGTACTTTATAAACAGGTTCTGATCTGATTTATTTTTTAACCATCTCCTCTGTGTACTTTTAAGGGTTTTCCTAGCTGCAGTAAGGGAGCTACTCCACCAGGGTTTTTTAGAGGATCTAATGTAACTGGAGGAAGATTTATGTAAAACTGAAGTAGTGTGGGGGGCAGGGGGGATAATAGTACTGAGAAATGTACTGTAATTGGCTTCTAGGGAGGGGTATGTAACTATAGAAGGGTCCTGGAGGCTTTCTATTAGTGTCAAGATTTGATTTAGAGATTGAGAATCAGTGGGAGTATCTGCGATAGGAGAGGGGGGTGAAGGGATTGAAGGTTTACATATTAAAGGGGTGTGAGATTGTGAGTTGGGACAGAGTTGAATTGCAGAATTTTCATTGTTAACAACAAGATCCCATGTGAGAATAGAGTGGTCTGACAGTTTCTGTAGTGTATCTAGGTGAGACAGGAGGGCCAATAACTCTGTCATAGTGATAATAGAAAGGTTTTTATATCTATCAACAAACTCGGAGGGCAACAGACAGTAGTCTACTACAGCAGAGCCTTTTGGGGAGATAGAAGTAAAGTCATTGTAGTTACCTTGATTATTGGAGTGGGTTCTTCCATTTAGTAAGCACATGTCACAACTATTGAGGAATTCCATGAGCTTTACACCATGTGAGTTCACTGTTCTATCGAGAATTTGTCTAGGGAATACATCTTCTAGGGGGTCCTTAAGAGTGCCACATCGGGCATTAAAATCACCACAGATAAAGAAGTTACCAAAATCTTGAAATTTGTAGGTCTGGGATATAAGAGTATCAAAAAATTCTACTGATGTGTCACCTCTACTAGAGCCTACTGGCGGAAGGTAGCCAACACACAGGACAAAGTCAACAAACATTTGTGTGATACTAGTGAAGCTGAGCCAGAGAATATCATCTACTGAATTATCTAGAACATTAACGTTAAATGACCTCAATAGTGATTGATTAATAAAGACCCCAACACCACCAGAGCCTCTAATAAATAAATACAAGGCAACTCACATAAAACAAATTATAGTTATGTCAATGAACTAAAAGACTTTTGGTACATTAAAGTGATTGAGTAAAGGAATCTGTTCAGAGAAAAGTCTGTAAAATTGAAATCCAAGAACACCTAACACTAACAGTGCAACCGAATTATGCAGTCTTCTCCTGTAAATGTCATTCCTTCTGACCAAAACAACCATTTTGTTCTTTTTGGTAAACTCCTTTGAAGGTATCTTTGAGAGTACCATGGCTTGATAATCCACTTGGTACTTGCAGCACGGATCACCATTCCAGGAGAGGTTATACAGTCCAACACTGATGAGCGAACAGACACCACTGGCACAGCTAAAGTAAATGTGGTATGGTGATGGCAAGAAGGCAGCTGTCGTCAGAGCTCCTAGTCCAAAGAGAACACCCGATTTGTGGAGAAAATTCCCCATCCGGATCCATCTAATGGCTTCCACCCCCAAGTCTACACACTCCAGAACAATAGCCGAAAACCTGCGCTGAAAGGCGTACTCTAGTTGGCACTCTAACGTATACTTCCGGTCCTCTCGAGTGGACTCTAGGTCATGAATGATGTAGTAGGGCTTGGAACGAATCGTCAACCTGTAAGAATATAAATTGTGGCGGCTTTAGAAAACTATTCATAAATAGTACACAAAAATATATGAGCATTAACATATATATTTTTAATTTATACTGACCTTCTTTGAAAAGGTGAAGCATAAATGGGTGGCTTATCAGACAGAAAACTCCCTTGTAAGCTATCTTCTACGTTCGCCATTTTCCATTAATTCAAGGTCACATGACATTTTTGCCTGTGAAGAAAAATGTCTGGTTTTCTCGGGTTTGGACCACTCAATACTCCAATTGGAAAGATTATAGGTTGGTTTATGGAAATCGTTGGGAGGTATGGTTGTAAACGTTCCACCGATGACTCGTAGCCAAAGCCACTGAGGACGGCGCGTCGGCTGGAGACTTGAACCTTCATTTACAAATATGTGACTACGTCAATCAAACGGAAGAAGGGTTAGTAGATATGATCGATCTAGTTTTCGACTTTCTTGCTAGGTATTACAAAGTGTAAGAGTTTAACTTGAATTAAGGACACTATTATGGAATAGCTTTAGGTATTCTGTGACTGTTTCTGTGACCATATGTTAATCTGACTGTCCCGCCTGTAGGCCCAAAGATGCTATAGCTGCCATCAAGAAGAGGCTGTCTAGTGCTGGGAAGAACAACCACATCCTAAACTTGACCCTGTGTGTGTTAGAGACTTGTGTAAAAAATTGTGGAGAGAGATTTCACACTCGTATAGCACAAAAAGATTTCCTGAACGAGCTCTCTAAAATTGTCAATTCAAAGGTAAACAGGTCATTGATTCATGTACAACTGTTTTCATGTCTTTTCCTTTTCCTCAGAGTAACGTGTCCAGTCTGATTAAAGAGAGGATCCTTGGACTCATTCAGACTTGGGCAGATGCCTTCCGTGGTAAGCCAGAGCTTATTGCGGTAGTGGAGTTATATGATCAGTTGAAAGAGGAAGGCAAGGAGTTCCCACCTGTGGACTTGGATGCAATGGCACCAATCAACACACCTGAAAGAGTTAGCCATGTTTCATATCAGCTGCTATACTGGTTGTTGTGATACATACATAATATTATAATTTTAATTGGTTTCTGTTTTATCTTTTCTATATATAGAGGTCAACCCCAACTATTGCAGTGAGTTTCGTGTACCTTACATGCTTTTAAATATGGCCGCCTCCTACAGGATAGATATATTATTATTATTATTATAATGTATCAATAGCCTTGCCTAGATACCCCTTCACCTAGAGTTCTCTTTCTTGTTTGCAGCCGTCCCAGGAAGGCTCATCCCCCTCCACTGGAGGCCAGCCGCACAGAGCAGTCTCAGAGGGGGCCTTGGCTAAAGTGTTTTCTGAGGTAGACATGGTGAGGACCAATATGGCTGTCCTCAATGAGATGATGGCCGCCATTGATCCAGGCATGCAGACAGCTGGAGAAGGAGCTCTTATGAATGAACTGAGTATCATCATCAAAGAAATGCAAAAGAAAGTAGCAGTGGCATGCGGGCGGACTGGAGATGACACCTTATTAGGTAACCATGGAGACCTAACTGTCAGTAGCCTCTGGTTGGCCCTATGATAGCATGTGTATGTGTGTTTGCCGCCTGTAGCTACTCTACTGGCACTGAATGACGAAGTCAATGGTGTAGTTGTGAGATATGAGCGTTACTGTAAGAATCAATCAAAAGAAGGAAATATGGAGGCTGCTACTGCCGAACCCATCTCCTCCTCCTCCCAGCAGACCACAGAGACAACACTGGATGACAGCAGAACAGTACCTAAGGAGGTAATAGAGGTAGTAGGACTGTAGAGACTTATTAATAGCAGTACGTACATGAGTATATGTTGTGGTCCTGATATAAGGGCAATGGTTGTGGTTGAGCATCACCAACACTAATTGGTGTGATATTCTCTAAAAGTAGCCCCAAGTTGTTGATGACAATCAACCAAATCAATTACCTTTCCGAATGTACGTATATATGTACCATGTAAGTCATTGTGGAATGCACTGATGGTCTTATGCTGAAAGTAGACACTCTTAGATCTATGTACTGAAATGGTATGCACTACATAGGAAGCATAGTATGTGAGTGTCAGAATAAAGATAGGGACTTTCCCCTTCCAGCCCCCGCCCTCTTATGGAGACCTAACCTCTGCAGACATGCCCCTGATTGACCTGGGAGAAGAGATTACTCAGCCTCCACAGCCCACACCTCAGATTGATCAGTTGGAGAAAGACCTTGCCGGCATGGGTATGACTCTCTATCCAGTTAGCTTCTTCAGTTGTCTGTTTGAATGCTGTATGCTACCACTTCTCTTTAGGTGTTCAACAGGTGCCCATGGTACAGCCAATGGTACAGCCAATCCCACCCCCAGTCCAGCCATCTGGAGTCACCACAGTGGGAGGAGTCACAACTGGTGCCTCTCCCACTGATGGTGTGGATGAATTTGACATGTTTGCACAAAGTCGACAGATGGCTTATAACACTTCAAGGTACGTAGGTCTTTGAGGTCCTGTTTGTTTCCTGGATACAGAGAATGTATCTATATAGGACAAGGGTACATCACTAGAATCTAATCTTGGCTGGGACCAAAGTCCTATTAAATTGGCAACCAGTTGTTGTGGTTCATTTATCACTATAATCCTTGCACAGGCCAAGTGCAATTCACTCCTTTTACAAATGTATGTTGTCTGTGGCAGTTAAATCCACCACATAAGCTGCCTCTCTTTCATTTGGTCCATGTTGGAGATTGTGTCAACATGGAATGAAGGGTACACTTGTTTGTGCGTCACTCCTATAGTGGTACGTCCTATGCTGATCAGAAGGGTGATGCAACTCAGAGCCTTTCAGCTGCCATTCAAAAGAATCCTGCTTCCACAGAAGAAGAATCGTGAGCAGTTATGGCTATGTTCAAATTGTTTTTTAATTGTAAACCTTGCTACTGTAGGGTGAAGGCTCTGGAGGATTGGCTCTCATTTGGAAATGTTGGTGTACAACCTCAGCTTGCCAATCTCTTTGTTATGTGTACTTCCTTTACTTTAGGAAAAACCCTCCTCCAACCAGCCTGCAACCACTGGCCCACCCAGCGGACCAGAGGTAGCCACCAGTGCAGGTAGGAAATGGAGGCAATGCCTTCGTATTCCATTATATATTTGTATATATTCTAATGAATGCATACATAATACAAGATGTGATAATCACTGAAGCCAAAGTAAACAAGTCTAAAGTGGTTCACATTGATTTTGTGATTGTTTGTTTGTTTAGAGTTTGAGCAGTTTTTGGCCCAAAGATCTCAAGATGTTCAGCAGAGGCCAAGACCTCAGATGCAGAAGCAAGAAGAAGATGATGGTCTCTTTGCACTCTAAATCTTCTGCCAAAACATACCTGTAAATTTCTGACATATTTTGATAAAATTGAAGCATGCACTGCTCTTCAATCCATTTGATTATAGACTTGATTTTGATTGCGTGACCAAGGAAAGCTTCACTAATTAAAAACTACTACCATAATTCTCTAATGAGTGAGATAATATATACTGAACATTGCTAACCAATAACCCAGAATATCCTAAAAGATATTGCGGAGGGTTGATGTTTGTTGTTTGTGAGTGTGGACATGACTGATAAAGAAGTATAATAGTTCTGTGGCAATTGAGGCATTGGAATATACTATGTATTCTACAGATAAGAGAAGTTTTGAGAATTTTGTGTTCCAAGAAATTGCTGATGCTATTTTGGCCAATTAGCCTTTTCTTCTCTGTATATATAAATAGTATACATTGAACAAAATCTTCTATATTTGCACATATGCGTGACCCATGCCTATGTACATATTCATCCTAAATAAAATATATACAACAATTACCTATATATGTATACGTATATATACAGCAGCTGAGCTTGTCTAGCACCTACTTTCTCATTGCTCCAATTGCATTTGATGCTGCTCCAATTCTTTGCACTGTATGTGCACAGGATATATATGTCATCTATATCACCTGCAATTATATACACTCTACGATCATGTAGAATACCATTTTCCATTTTTCCCTTTTTCCTTTTCCGTTATTTTTCTTTTTTCTTTATCCTATTCTTTCTTATGTTTTTCCTTTTTTTTCCTCTTTCAATTTTTCCTACGTACGTAATTGTAATTTCTCTTTTGTTCAGTTACACAGAATAACCTTAAGAGAAATCACAGAGTGTGGTTGAAAGCTTACACATCTTTTAGTGGTCTTTCAATGTATTTCGAAGATCTAGCTAGTCTAAAGTGTACGGACTTTTTTGCACGTTTGCAGTAGTATATATCATTACAGTATACCGTTCAAATCATAATTTATACAATTACATTTTTATCATTATATGATCAGTTTAAAATTATATTTTATACAATTGAAAACCATGTACAAACATTTAATGTCATGGTATAATGTACAAGTTCTATGGTAAATATCCAGGAGATTACGAGTCCAGTCCAATTGCAAGGTGCTTTTCTTTCTTTCTGCTTCTTTTGAATTGATCCATCCATCTAGTGTAAGTACTTCTTTTCGCATCATCTGAAAGATGACCCCAGGGCACACCACGAGGAGGTAGAAGTACTTCGTGCCCCAAAAGGCCTCCGGTTTCTCAACTCTGTTTGACACTTCCACTACTTGCGTCGTAAGAGAAGCTGCTCGGGAACGGTCCGGCGTACCTGACCGACCTGTGACCAGTTACTAGTCCTGCACTGCCTCACGCTACGGACAGAACAAGCCCGACCCTGGCGGACCACAAACTCCGACCAATGAGAATCATCATGTGCACACAACGCAGCTTGGGAGCACTGTACACAGACTTTAGCTCATTGGGATCGACCAGTTCGCTTTAGAGTAGGGACCCATCGGTGAACTGCAAGAAAAGAATTGAAAATACATAATAAACGGTATATAGAGAGAATTGCACGCATGGATGCAAATGCAAATGTCAATGGTTTCCAAACCAACCTGATGTGGCAGCCTACAATAGCTCCCTGGTCGACTACGTAGTGGCACTGGACCCACGCTCCTCCAGGTACGGGTCGTATAGTGAGAATCCCGCAAGTGCCAATTTAACACACAAGCAGGATTAATAGTGAGATACATCTCCAGGCACTAACCCATGATAGAGAGACCACCCCACTATACGAACACCGATGACCCTTTGTCGCATGGTACCATGGTCGTGCTCCTACCACGGTTTTCGCATCGATCCACACCAAAGTAGACCTCCAGAGTTGATAGCCCGGAGGCCGACGACTGAAAATTTTCTCGACTATTTATTAGAAATTGTCGGCGGGAAACATCGTGAACTTGGCGGAAAATCGTGTAGCCAAAATTTTGTTTATTGTTTTCGATATCTTGTTCGGGAACAATAGACAACATGTAGTACATGACCCAGCCTATTCAGCAAGTTGTTATTCAGCTATTCAGCTATTCAGCTAAGCAAATCATAGCATCTCAACTGACCTCATGAAAAACAGTGCTTATAATTAATAAACAACCTATCATCCCTATTACGAACCTCTAATTAACTAACTAATTAATTCAGCGATAATCAAGCAAATGCTCAAGTTCTTCCGAGCGCATGAATTAGCATGTTATTGCCTTGCAAATCTTTTGATTATAGTCAAACGGAGTGTTCCAACACAATACATTGAGAATCAAGGATGCAGATGTAGTATTATAACAATAATCTTTATTACCATAGCTGTAAATGTAAATGTATTATTAAATAAAGAAGAGCATTGGTATTTTACGCTAATGTACTTTGTTTATAAAGGGCGCATACGTAGCTAGCTAAATCCTTGTGCGATAATTTTGCACCTAAATCATGACTTATAACTGATACATATTGGTTTAGCTATAGGCCAACATGTTCAAACTATTGCTCAATCAATTTGTGAATCCAAAATGGCCGTTGTCACGTACAAAAGCTCATGAGTTTGAAATGGTTTGAGGAACTTCGGCATTGTACATGCCTTAAACTACTGATTGGTAGGTTATTTTTTTTAGGGAATCAGACAAACTATCTCAATAGCTGCTTTAAATGAAGTGTAAATTAACACAACTTAGATTCATTTGATCATACTCTAGTAAGTCTAAAGTTTGTTTTCCTTTAAGTTACGAATGCTTACTTGTGAAATCTAATTTGAACTTGAAGTACAATTAACCTATACTTTATTCGTTGTATATTCGTTTGTTTACAGAAGAATTGTCATGGAAATCTAATGTCGGTTACCTAGCAACATGTCCAATTTAAGATACAAGAAGGAATGAGTGGAAGGGGATCACTGGCTTAACCCATTCTGGTGGAAAAAGATAGTGAGGAAATTAATTGTCTGTAACCCTAGACTAGACTACAATTGATGGGACTACCAGTTTTAACATCTCTACCAGTCTCTACTAGTAACTGCTAGCTACAGTAGCTCAGTTGAGGGAGATGCATTGTACAGGCTTACCAGGTTCTCTGTATCCGATAGATCAGTTTGCCTTGCTATTTGGCTATGAAACTGTACAATCTTTTTGAGCAAGATTATTAAGTTTATTGGCTTTTGACATTAGTATGTAAATTGTAAAAATGTTCTAAAGGTTTCTGTAGTCACTTCCATAATCTATTTAATTGTTTTTACTCTTCTTGGATTACACAACTAGATAGAAAATTACCTCAAATGACTTAGGTAAGGAGTATACTTGATTTAGGGCTCCTTCCATTTCCTAATAGTGCTATGGTTACACTCATTTAAGGGAGTAGTTACAGTGCTGGCCCATCTGGGGTGTAAGTAAAGTTGCCTAAAAATGTGCTTACATTGTTTACCTCAGTAAAGCATACCTTTTTATATAGAAAAATCTCCATTACAGTTCCCTGGCAACCATTCAATTGGAAATGTAGTAATCAATTGTTAATGTGGCTTGTAGAACCAACTTCACACATGTAAATAAAGTGGTATCTTCTCCTAGTCAGCTGATACCAATTGAGATTAAGCAGAATCTCTAAAGTCATTCTTAATAAATGTACATGTACATCTACAGTGTTTCACTGTGACAGCACATGACGCTGATTGTTTCAATAACAGCATGTTTTGGCAGGATTTGTGACTGAGCATGCACTAATTGAAAAACAAATTCTTGGGGTTACAATGCCTTCTTTTGTTATAAGTCTAGAATCCCTTAAACTTTAAGAATCACATTGATTTATACTATTTCTGCACTACACATTGTACATCTTTATTTTGTAACTATTATTTGCTATGTTTAACTAGTGAGGCTTAGGTATATTGTGTTGCCTTGGTTACTAGAAAACTGGATATGTTGGGCAATGTAACTATGGCAAAAGATGTGTCTGATTATATTTTGACTGCATTCTGGTTTTAGTGATTGCTATTAAAGTGAAATCATTGTCTCCTTTGTTGATCTTTGAATCTTTACCTGGACACATCAGTGAAACACTGTGTATGCATACATGAATAGTTGTAGAGCACCGCCATTTAATTACATGTAAGAATAGTTGACATCAATGTGAGGCCAAGGGAAGTACAAATAGAAGAGACGGGAAAACCTATATTAGAGTACTAGTATTACTTATTTCATTATTTTTTAGAAAAGTATGTCTTACTTATTATAAAATTGTATATCTCTGTTTCCCATACAGGATTAACAAATATACCACTGACGCTGTATAATACAAACTGAATAGTGTACAAGTTATAGACTTCCTTTGCATGTGTATCCTATATACTACATATCTGCTACGTGAGATGTGAGATTATTTTAAAAATGTGTGTAAGTTGCATGTGCCTCTATTAATCAGGCAGTCACACAAAACCTTGCATGTGCTCTCATCTACATTGATTAATTTTGTCAATATACAATTTAATTGTATGACATATATGGAGGCTTCTAAGGAAATAAAATTTAACAATGAGTTTTACGAAGTTTGATGTCTATTTGTGTGTAGCCATTTGTTTTTATTGAGATGTTTCGCAAGGAAATAAGTCCCTAGGGGTATTAATGGAAATTACTGGCGAATGCACTCTAAATTTATGGCGTCTTTTTATCCTGATAGGCATAGGCTGTATGATAAAGCTGTCTTTTCAGGTATTCTCGCTTCTGCAAGAAGTTATAACCTCTCTGCTATATCCGCTGTTGCGTAGAGATCTGAGGAAATATGGAGAATGGGCAAGTGCGTAGTAAAGACATAAGCTAAAACTCTACTGTTTAATATGCTTCACAATATTTTCAGTCGTAACTGGTGCATCGGACGGCATTGGAAAGGCTTACAGCCTTGAATTGGCCAAGAGAGGACTGAAGGTTATTCTGATGAGCAGGACCCAGGCCAAGCTAGATGCTGTAGCGAAGGAAATTAGTAATAATATAAACAGTAAACACTCTCCACGTGATCCCTTTAGCTATAACTTTTTCCTCCTGAATATATATAGAGTCTAAGTTTAATGTTGATACAAAAGTTATCGTAGCTGACTTTACGAGAAATAAAGATCTTTATGAAGAATTGGCTCATCACATTGAAGGTCTTGATATTGGAATTCTAGGTGAGTGCCAACTGAATGTACTTGAAATGGACATTGATGAATATATTCATGCCACTGAAGGACAATGTATTTCCGTTGTATAGTAAATAATGTTGGAATGTCCTTTGAATATCCATACCACTTTGGTGAGATGTCTCCTGATGTGAGTGACCTGGGTAGGGCGACAAGCCTGTAGATTGGTGTATTACAGCAAATCATATATTTCATACAGACCATTTGGAATGTAATGACATGCAACACTGCGGCCATGACAATGATGTCCCGGCTGGTACTACCTCAAATGTTGGAAAAGTTAGCTCTTTACAATGTCATGTATTCTAGTCTCTTTCCAAGTACAGGGACTACCTGATTCTCTTATCTGTACTTATATAGGAAGAAAGGAATCATTGTAAACTTTTCTTCCACTGTTGCCCTCTTTCCTGCTCCTTTGTACTCGCTCTATGCTTCTACCAAAACATACATTGACACCTTTTCAAGGGCCTTGCAGTATGAGTATTCCAACAAAGGGATCATTGTACAAGTTAATTTTTAGTTTACAAGTTTCAAATCTGGTAGAAATGTTCATGTTGAATGTCTTTCTGTAGAGCTTATTACCTGGAGTTGTGGTTACCCAAATGGCCAAGGTGCAGTCCCTCTCCCTGTACTGTCTGTTCTGCAGTGGTATTATATAGCTAGGCCTTGGAAAATAACCGTTGCTTTACATGATTCAAGTGTGTCCTTTCCACCAATCATATGGTAGTTATTGTTCTGCAACTGTAGCATGTGACTGAGAAGGTCACTTGGCTGACCCCCAGTCCCACTACCTATACCAGCAGTGCAGTGAGGACAATTGGCACTCTACAGAGGACCTGTGGTTATATAGGACACTCTTTACAAGTATGATCCAAGCAAAATGAATACGTGCTTGTATACAGTATACATGTATATAAGATGCTGAGTGTATATATATATGTCCTTGCTTGAACCACCACCACAGGCATGGTTTATAAGTCTGCTTCCTGAATGGATTGTTATGTATGGAGTATACAAATCTGGCTTGAAATTTATGAACCAGACATCCAAGAAATGGATTTGAACTAATTAATTCACTCATTTATAAATATATGTTTGGGACTTCAAATGCAGTCTCCATCTATCACAGACATTATCCCATGGAGTTATTACACAATGTCTTTGTACTAATTTACATTAATTTGTACAACAAGCATTTGATCTAAAAGGTACATATATATCCTATAGCATTAAGAAACACCTACTGAGTGTATATACATACTACGATGTACAGACACCTTTGTACATATATAAGAGTCAAGTCAACTAGTTGTGTATTCTCCACTAATGAGACAACTCCCAAGAAAAGGCAAACCAGTTGGTAAAGGATCTGGTCATGTAGTACCGCACGGGTGGGCTTCTTGTATCATGGCAAGGTGTGACAGCCCCTTGTAGAAATGTGCCATCTACTCCAACAAAAGTCAATGCATTATGCTTTGCAGTAGCTGTGAACTCCTTGGCCTGTGCATAGAAAGGTATACTGTAGTCCACAGGCAGGTCAATGATGCAACCCACACTGGAACACAAGGTCAGTCTGGGGTACCAGGCACTGGGTAATACTCCCCACATAGCCTGGTCGAACTGTGCCTGTGGCCTATTGTCCTTGCTTTGGACAAACAAGTTGTAAAGCACTGACATCATCTTTGAATCATTTAAATATTTGGGAAACTGCTTTCTCCACATTTTATCCAACAAGTGAGCATTCTCATCTTTTGTGTGTGACACCAGTATGTGAAGGTCCTGCCTGCTGATAAGACCGCCCAGTGCAGTGTCTTGTGGGGTCCCTATGTTATAGGGCACACCCAAGAGGTTGATGGTCCTCAGCTCACTCTTATCCCAAAACTGACCTCCTTGAACAATCCAGACAGTGCCCTGTAGACTATATTGACCAAGAGCCCTGAAATACTCCAATAGCCGTGGGGTGCATGGAGCCATCTTAAGGATCCAGAATCCATGCAAGTCCAACTCTTCCAT
The DNA here is from genome assembly GCA_947172415.1 of Chondrosia reniformis. Taxonomy (NCBI): domain Eukaryota; kingdom Metazoa; phylum Porifera; class Demospongiae; order Chondrillida; family Chondrillidae; genus Chondrosia; species Chondrosia reniformis. Next base: position 7,790,533 of record OX359192.1, read on the forward strand.
GTCATGTACAGCTGGGCTATGGTCCATAAAGTATTTGTTACCGAGATCAACAAACTTACACCAATAGTCATATACCTTCTGGTTGGCAGTGTCAGCACTCAACAGTTCCAAAGTCCTGCAGATATTGCAATCACTTTTGGCAAGGTACCACCAGACGAATGGCCGGCAGTACACCTTTGGTGATAGGATGGACACGTCTTGACATCCTGCATAGTACAGATCAAAGGAATTGAACACTACTGGCAGGTCCACATCAAGTGTGCTCGCCACGACATCAAATGTGGCAAACACTTGGGCACTCCAAATCTTCCATTTGTCTACGTCAGAGAGTCCACCCCACTGCACCAGCCCATCACCCAGCTCCTCTGTAGTAGACCAAAGTCCGTGGGAGACCTTGTCAAAAGGATCAGCAAAAGGGCAGTACTGCTGTGATTCGCCCACGTAAACTGGTTGTATGCCGACAAAGGCGACTTTGATTTTGGTCTTGGTCATATGTGCAATCCAAACACCAATGCAGTACCACCACATGTTGTCGAGGTCATTCAATCCGTCTTGGATGTTCAATGTCTTCTCCAACCTCTTTGGATTCAAGAGAATGATGCCCAATTGCAACATAAATACTAGAAAACGCCTTCTCCAGAGAACTGTAATTACAGTTGCGATTAACATACTGCTAACCACCACATTTAACTTTACTAAGTGCTCGTTCGACCACAAAGTCACTCCAAGTGCGGATATTGTCAATGTTGATGTTATTATTACTGGGCCAAGGAATTGCCACAGGGCGTAGCGGAGCAGCACCCATTTCACCCGAACGACATCCTTCGGATCCAAATCCGACTTCTGCTGGGTTTTGAATTCCTTGGTCCCTTTATTAGGACTCGCGAGCTTCTCTGATCCAGCTGCAATTGCTGTATTGTTTACGCGAAGAACCGAAAAGTGAACGTAAACGAAATGAAACGCAAATGTTGATTAATTAGATTGCAAAGATGTAGAGATTCTCCAATACTTAATACATAATTGACCGATTAAAAACACTAGATAGTGGGGTCATGCACCATCAACTGCTAATAGAATTTCTAAGGAGGTTCCTCAGTCCACTAAGCATATTTAGAGGAGACTTGACCAACACATCATCTGAAAAGCGAATCAGATGCTTTGGGTTGCTGCAGAGATCTAGAAGATTATTCAAATGCTCACTTATAATGTCAGGAGCATTGTACAGCAGTCCTGGATCATAAAATCCATGAGTTTGCAGTATTTCCAAACATAAAACCTAAAGAAATAAAAATCAATAAAATATTGACTGGCTAATTCTTAATTCTCAAATTGACTGCAATCAGAATGGATGTATTTATGAGTTAAAAACTTTATCCTTATTTTTTGGCACTTGTACTGAAACACTCCTAAATAATTGATTATCCAGTAGATTCTAAATTTACAGATTCTGCAGAACTACGTATTCCTAGTTAAGACTTAAATTATTGAGGTTCCAAGTGGAACTCACTTGAAGATTACTGGAGTACAGGCTTCCCTTACACATTTTGGTTTCCATGTCACACTGTGACCAGCAGGAAACAATGTCACAATCACTGTGCTGTTCACACGGAGTAGTCACCTGACCTGTTACCATGGAATACATATCTTTTTCAAAGAAGGAAATATCGAGGTCTATGGCATAAGCCTTTAAACTACCATCAACCCCTTCCGATACACCAAAGTTTGTTTCTTGGACATCACAAAGATAGAGTACTCCATGCGGTGTCTTTTCTAGAGCTTCAATCATATCCAACAAGGATAGGGCAATCCTGGCACGCTTCTCCCAAGTTCGTGGATCACGGGTCAAGATGTGGTCTCTCATGTTTGTTGCAGGAATGTTCTGCACTGCAAAGATGTTGCCACAAGTTCCATAAGTATCTGGTATTCCAGGAATGCCGTGCAAGAGTAAATAAAATATATATTCGTCTGCACACAATATCCTGAAGCAGGAGGCAGCCTCATTGAAACCAATTTGTTTGTCTCCATTACCATCACACTCTTCAAAAAGCTTATCCAATTGTTCGTGTGCTACGTATTCTTTAGCCGAAAACAGTCGTGAAGCTATTGTCAAGTTCATAACCAATAGAAATTCTTTGTATGAGTAAATCTTATCTCGGCTTAATTCATGAATATGGGATTTGACAGCGCTGTCAGAGTATAATCTCTTTGCTTTAAGTACAATCTCCGTGTCTCCGTAGCCCGCAAGCAGCACGTGAGGCTTCACCCCATGACCAAGGCAGGTCTTGAACTGGACTGCTCCAGAGCACAGATGCTCACAAAATGTTCCCGAGACAAGACCTTTCGAGTGGTTCTTACACTATACACAATATTAATTAAAATGCAATAAATTATGAGATACGTAATAGGCTGCTGTTACTACTAACCGTTTCTTCAATGAAAACAACACTGTGTGTATCGCTACAATCGTTCCCCTTCTCTATAAATCGTATTGCTCGCTTTCCCTGTTCAGTGAAAAGGGTCAATAGTATCAATAAGGCCCATATTAAGAGCAACGCAAGGCAACATTTTCTACAACACCTCAAGTATTTACGCTTCATCCAGTTTGCGATCGTCAGTTAAAAAACTATAAAAATCGGGTAATTCCCTCCTCGATACACAATGGGCCGGGGTCACATTTTTAAGGAAAATGAAGTTAAATGACTAGAAAAAGAAACAATTTCAAAATTCGTTAACTGCTAAACTGTACAGTTACATGTGGACTGCGAGAAAGAGGTACAGCCCGCCTTGAGGCAGTCACTGGATGCACATAAAACACCACTTGGCTGACATCAGGGGGAACAGTTATTGGTTGTAGCACGTAGTACTCTCCATGGGCCCTTCCAATGTACTCCGGGTTTCCACTTCCATTCGTACCCAAGAGGGGAGCACTGTGATCCAGGAGGTCGTGAACATATTCCTGGTACACATTACAATAGTGGACTAGATCAGTGGTTTCCATGGGAACTGTCCAGGACAACAAGGCTGCATATTTGTTCTCATTTGAGTCCCAATACTCATTGCTACATTGTAGAGATGATATCGGTTGTGGAGTGGCAGCGTCACTCACATCAGTCATGAACGGCTGGAGACACTTGGGACTGAGCAGCTGTAGACAATGCAAACATACAGTCAAAATGGGAATGGGAATCTTGTCTCATTTACATATCAAACTGATACATTCACAACCCTAAAATTGATTATTAATTTGTTAGTAAGGTCCATTTGTTAACAAAACAGTTGTAACAAATTATATTATGTACTCACCTTAACCTCACCCAAGTACAGGGTGAAAGAATTGCTTGGGGTGTCCCCTGAGGTAGAAGGGGCTCCCCCCAGGGGAGCTGGGGCACACACCAGTCTGATTTCATGCACACTGCACTGTGTCAGCTCCTTGCTGGAGACTAGAAAGTAACTACAGTTGCAGCAGAACAGGCACCACAATAAGAAGTACACAGTAGGTAGGCAGGAGCACTAGGATGGTCTAGGTACAGTACACCACAATATGTCTCCCTCAAAAAGAAATGTTCTCTCCTTGTCTTGGTCAGGCTTTGTGATTAAGTAAATCCCCCATCTGGCCTAGCCTTTCCAACACACTCCCTTACAAGCAGTTGTTAAACTGGTTCTTACTTGGTAATCCAGTCATTCCTCCTCAGCTCACTGCTTCCAGTGAACGCCTTGTGTAGCTTGGCAGCATAGGTCAGCGAGAGGGGCCTAAACCCCACATAGTTGGACTCGTCCACTCCTGGCGGGAGGGAGCATGGCTGTGATTTGGGCACACCATAGCGGGACAGGAGGGTGTGGTCCACCTCATCTAGCTCGCCTATACACCAAAGGAAGAGAAAGGAACAAACGTAGGGATGAAGGGGACACTGTACAAATGATGAGGACACAGACGTCTGGTTGGTACACTGGTGAATAGAAACAAGCATTTGCTGCTAGTGTGCATCACATTCTTCTGAGGCAAACACGTACAATATGGAGACAGACTATCATATTCTACCAATATCTTGGGAGGTACACACTACCTCACTCACCACTCTCCTCAAGCTCAGCTGCTCCCTTCAAAAGGACATAGCGCGGCGACCTGTCAGTACAGAGCTGCAGGTAGTACTGTACAGCACTCCCTTTCGACTCCATCTTAAAGGTCAGTGACACCAGTACAGGATTCTTTAGGGATACTTGAGCATAAAACAACCTGATAATAAATAAACAAACCATACTGTGGTACAGTGCATACCGTGTTCTCTACAGCCTAGCCCTTACCTGACCATGGTGCGAGCCTTCCTGGCAAAGGAGTTGGGTGGAATGTTTCCTCGGATACACAGTGATCCAAAGTTGTTGTAAGCCTCAGATAGACTAACATTCACAGGGTACACAGATGGAGCGTCCTATGTTAGACGACAGTAGAGGAGATAGAGATAGAGAACTGATCACATTAAAGGAGATTGAATGCATCAGTGTCAAGAAACAGAATGGGCTGAAGGGACCACTGCAGGTCCTATAAGATATACAAGATCCATACAGACATATAGTATATAAGTATGATATACAAGGATGGTATACAAGCATGATATACAAGGATGGTATACAAGCATGATATACAAGCATGATATACAAGCATGGTATACAAGCATGATATACAAGCATGGTATACAAGCATACGTACGTACCTTTCCTCCTATTTGCAACACTGAGCTAATGAAGCTTGGTTGCAAATCCATTGAACTGTGGTTAGTCCAGGCTTTCAGCTGTACCACTTCACCATTCACTGCTAACATATTCCCATAGCCACGCCCAAAGGCTGATACAAGGGGCAGCCCCACCACTCCCTTCGCCTGGCAGTATGGCTCCAGCAGCTCCCAAAACCTCAACACACACAAAGAGGAAAGAACAGTCAAATTAGTAGAGAAGACAAGGAATTTGAGATATTGATCAAAATGTAAAAGCATCAGATATAAGCAACCATACACAAAACACATATAAACACATACAAACATAAACATATATACGTAAACATGTTCAAAGTACCTATTTTGATTCTCAATGAATTTTTCTTTGCTCTTTGTCTCAAACACCCATCCAGGAGCAAAAATGGCTGCCGAGAGGTTTGCCTTTTGAATAATATCCATAGCCTGCAGCCACAGAAATGTACACTACATGTGGCCCCTCTACACGGCATTACTACCTTACCGCACACGTGTTGTACCCGCCTCCTCCAGGACAGCCACGCCCAAACACATCGACACCAACAAACACATCCTGCCATCTATCTTGAGCCACTTGACGAGACAGACTCAGAAGAGAATGATTCCAGTTGTAGTTCAGGAAAATACCATCACACAAATCAAAGTAGGATCTGAGAAAAGTTACAAGAAACAGCAAAACTACCTAACAACAGTCCCAATATGAGCTCTACCAGGACCTCCACTAATGAAAGTGTGAACCTCTGATGATTAGCATTTCTGTCAAGACATGTACAGTAAAATTGTAGGTGAAACCTATTAAAGATCACATTCCATTGATACAACTGGTTACTGCTTTGTGTCTCACTTGTTTAGCTGGTTTAAGGCATTCTGCCACTTCAGGTCTCCGTTAATAGTAACACTATCATACCATATGACAAGGGAGCCAGGCCTTCTCTCGTGCATCTGATTGGTCAGTTGTTGCAGGAACAGCTGTAGCACTGGAACACATTGAGGCTACAGAATTGCACAAAGGAAATAATAAACAGTCTTCAACTCTTTACCAGCTCTACTGTGACCACATAACCACGAGGGACCACATATACATAGCTTTTATCACCTCTCAACTTAGTAATATGTACTGTATACTGCACCTCCAGTTGTTAGTAACATAAAGATTGAGTGTAAAAATGACTCACTGCGATTGGGTTCTCAATGTTAACGAGCCATCCATCCATCTGGTAGTATTCGGCAAGCATTACTAACTTTCCCACTGCCTCCAAAGCTTGAAACTCGCTAGAGAAGAGTTTGCTACAGATTTTAGCTCCTCCTTCCCATTCTGTGATGAAAGTACCCAATGAATACACTCCGTGCTGGTGGGCAGAGTTGGTCCAGGAGGGCGGAGGGATGGAGACCAGGTTGTGACTGAAGTACACAAAATAGTCAATCAGGTGCCAGTGATAGAAGTGGTAGTCCTCCACCGTCCCGTATCCTTGCACATATCTATCTACGGTATACCCTCCCATCATGTCATGACAGACGAGAGTGCGAGGTTTCTTTGGATCCTTTCTGGCTCGAGGTCGCAGAGGCATCACAGGGATACACAGACTGTCTCCTCCGGGGTACCACTGCATCAGAGCATCTAGAGATGAAATAGGAGCTGACACAGGAACGCCATCTTTATCAATATGGACGGGCAGGAATGAATGAAGCGGAGACATCGAATAGCTCCTGTTTACCACTCTGGTTGTCTCCTTGCTAGCTTGGGATTGTGTGAGGGATAGGTCTTCCTTCTTCCTCTTTGGCGGCATTTCAGCATCTTTGATGACCTCAGCAGATACAACTGTAGCTTTACTCTCTGTACTCGGCTCAGTTATAACCAGATCCTTACGATCTTCCTCTTTGCTCTCCCTGGAGTCGTTCGCCTCAGTCTCTCCGCTTCTTACTTTATCATTTTCCATTAAAAGTGAGCTTGCTTGCTTAATATCCTCGCTCTGGGTCTTTGAATCATCATTGTTTGGCGGTGCACTTCCCTGGCCTGTGGTATCCTCAGCAACTGGTGTACTGGTTTGTGCCTGAAATCTCTTCATTCGAGCAGCCCTGAGGTCACTTGCGGGTGATCTTGATCCTAAAGCAGTTCTGTATCTTCTTCTTTGTCTCCACCAGTATCCCGTAACAGCTACAACAACGACAGTGGTGACTACAGCCACGTAAGCATACCAATTGGAGGACATTTTAAGTTAGTTGCGCAATCACCCAGCGCATACGACACATCGGAAAAAACGGATGATTTCTCGACGTTTGTTGGAAAACTTTACAAATGTTCCTGCCAATGACACTATTATAGCCTCGCCGGAATGGACGCAGACCGTGCCGTCATACATTGTCTCTGGTCTGTTTGTGTGGGTAGCCATTATTGTGACAGCCCATCAAGTAAGTCGACATCTGCTCCGAAACCGACTCCAAATTCCTACCTATAAATAACCTGCCTTTTATGGTGACTTCCATTATGTATATCTGTGATGTACATAGACTCATACGATCCTTTAGATTTTTCAACATTTGAGATATTACGCTGTCAGAGATCAACAGTTGTGGATCATTAGGATACTATTTATTATTCCCGTATACGGGTTGTGTTCGTGGCTGGGTCTCCTGTTGGAAGTAGCAACTGTCTATTTTGACGCCATTAGAGGGATATACGAAGGTATGGGACACTCAGTGTAATATTATAGTGTATATATAGTACTATTTGTATATATTATTATTATTATTATTATTAGAGTGCCCATGCATACAATGAATGTATAAAAGCAAACCAAAAGTGGTTAAGGGGCACAGGGCTTTAAGCCATCGCCACTTAAGGCTACCAGGCCGCACTTCCCAGACAGCCACATACAAGCACCGAGTTCAGAGGTGCTGCATCATATATAGGATTGAAACAGTTGTATGTAATACTAAAGTTTAACGTAGAAACTTGTTTGTTTTCTAAATGATTTAGTAACTGTTCCTTATATAACTCAATACAATAAGTCTTGGGCAATTATTAGTAAAAAAACTGTTTAGATATATTGCTCTGACTGACTGATGTCACAGTGTAACAGTTAAATGATCATGTTTTGAGTAGGAATCGTTTGTTTGAAGAGATGGAACACATTGTGGTAGTTAACTAACCCATTAATTAATTAATTAACCTTTTTAGTAATAAAACTTAATTAGCCAGCGCTCCCTACAACTACATAACCTTCCAAAACTACACATTCCCACATGTGCATTACCACATTTTGGGTCAACATGATGAGTCCTGCATGTGTAGATGTGTGCAGTGCTGAGTTATCAGATAAAAGTTGTTGTTAGGAGTTGTGCAATGTGTTGTTTATATGTTTATCATGTGACAGGATATTGTAATTATCTACCTTACGTACATATGTCATGTGACATATTATCAGTAGTCATGTAACCATTGTCATGTGACATGATACCTGTGATCATGTGACCACTGTCATGTGACATGATACCTGCGGTCATGTGACCACTGTCATGTGACATGATACCTGTGGTCATGTGACCACTGTCATGTGAGATGGCAGTAGAAGTGTGTATCCAATGTGTTGCAAAGAGAGTCATGAATGTGAGTATTTTCCTTCTGTAGCTTTTGTTATTTACAATTTCTTGCGACTCTGCATGGCCTACATTGGTGGTGAGACTGCCATTTTGGCTGGAATCAATGGAAAACCAGTGGAGTAAGTGCATTATCAGAGAATATAACCTACCTACTTATAAGTCGGAATACGTATATAGCACTAACAAGGAGCTCTTTATAAGAGAAGAACATGCTTCTCTGTATGGAGCTGAGACTAGGAGTTGCCTCTTAATTACTGTTTACTGCATCTTTACACACTAATCTGGAATGTTGTTACTTGCACTTGAACAGCTTCTCACATGACACAATTTATCATATAGCAACATGGTGTTATTATATAAATAGCCCATTGGTGCACTTGAATGAAAGTTGCATTGCTGCTCCTTAGGAGAAGCTTCTTGGCTGGTACCTGTTGCTGTGTGTGCATGTCCTATTCAGTTCGCTTTCTAAGAGTGTGCCAGCAGCTGGTGTTACAGTTCTGTATTATCAAGCCTATTGCTGCAATTGCCACTATAATACTTGAGGCTTGTGGTGTATATCATGAAGGAGAATTTAAGTATGTCCATTTACAGTAGTAATACAACCTACGTATATTGCAGTTATCTTCCTCTCTCTCTCCCTTCCTCTCCCACTCCCTTCCTCTCTCTCTCCCTTCCTCCCTTTCTCTCTCTCTCTTACTCCCTTCCTCTCCCTCTCTCCCTTTCTCTCTCTCCCTCTCTCCCTTCCTCTCCCACTCCCTTCCTCTCCCTCTCTCCCTTTCTCTCTCTCTCTCACTCCCTTCCTCTCCCTCTCTCCCTCCTCCCTTTCTCTCCCTCCTCCCTTCCTCTCCCTCCTCCCTTCCTCTCCCTCCTCCCTTCCTCTCCCTATATCACTCTCTCTTTCCAACTCTCTCCTATGCAGTTTCATGTATGGTTCCATATATGTGTCTGCTGTGTACAATGTTTCAGTGTCTCTTGCGCTGTATGGTCTTGTGTTGTTCTATAATGCAACAAGACACATGCTGGCAGCTTATAGTCCAGTGTTAAAGTTCTTTGCAATAAAGTCTATTGTCTTCCTTTCATTTTGGCAAGGTTAGTAGAAATATTTATTGGATCAACAGATTAATATTTTGTTTATATTCTTATGAATATATGATGTATCAGATATTGTGTTTGTGTGTTGTGTTCAGAATTGATCTTCATTGTTCCTCTTTTTAGGAGTTTTATTCAATATAATGCACTGGGTGCAGTTAATAGAGAACACCTCTTCGTATCAAAACTTTTTTGTTTGTATTGAGATGCTGTTGGCGGCCATATTGTTGAGGTTTGCCTTTCCGTACAGCATCTACAGAGATCAAAAGGACAAAGGAATGCAAATGCACCAAATTGGCAGCAATCTGAAGGACACTCTCAATCCCAAGGATGTGGTAAAGGACACAATTCACAACTTCTCTCGTACCTACCAAAGCTACGCTCAGCAAGGAAAGGTTGATGAAAATGAAGTGGCATTAGATGACCAACTGAGGATGAGCCTCCATGTGCTGGACAAGGATGTGCCTTCGGGTATTCATGAGATGGAAGGGGAATCACCTTCAACTGACTCAGCACCTTATTTAACAGGCGGCAATGGGGAAATCCCTCATATTAAACAGTTAATTAATAAAAGGTCTGACCAATTGAAGGGTCACATCAATGGTAGTGTTAAAACTGATAATGAGAAGTTAACTCTTTTAGCTGAAGATTCAGATGAAGATGAACTGTAAATTACACTAACAACAGTCATTTTGCACTAATGATTTTCATATATAGATTAGCCACTATTTTTCATCTCCTCTGCACATCTTATAATTCACTTTTTATTCTAATATTTGATTTGACTTGAAATTTCCCATCATAATCATTACAGCATTAATGATGCTGATATAAATATTCTTCCATCTTGTACATATAATATAATATGCATATGTAGGTATTCATGGGTTAATTATAGAACCAATTATAAATAAAATGTGTCTGTGGTTGGAGGAATGTAAAAGGTCATCTTGTGGACTATATTGCACATGTAGATTAATGGCGCTCACTTGGGTAGTGTTCTTCTGTGCCATTCTGACCACATGTAGAGGTGAGGATACAACTGTACATATGTAGCATAAGTTAATTTGCATTAGTAAATTTGTTGTAATCCTTATACAGGCCAAAGTAACGAAGGAAATGAGTTTGCCTTGATGTTCTTTGAAAATTATCGTCCATCAACTTTCACAGTCTTTGTAACTACTGCTGAGGATAATCCAGTTCCCTTCACTATCAGCAGTCAGTTTCAAAGGTTTTATAGAGAGGGCATAGCAATGCCAGGTCAAGTAAATTCTTTCCTATTTGACCATTCCTTTGCTGTACCCACTACAACTGATAGAGGAAAGGCCATCATTGTGAAAGCTAGTAAAGATCACAAAGTTATTGTGTATGGAGCAAATGAGGTAGCAGCTTCAACTGACACATTTCTAGCTCTCCCTCCACTCAGGACTGAGTCTGGAGAGCTTAAATATATCTGTGCTACAGTTACACCATGGAGCAGTTATGATTCTATGATAGGAATAGTATCTTTTGAGAATAATACTGTCCTTTCCATAACTCCTTCTCAGACTACCACAATTGGATCAACTTTGACTACTGCTGGGTCTACCACACCAGTAACACTACAGAAATACGACTCATTCCTAATTAGGCAGAGTGGTGACCTCACAGGAACAACAGTGATATCCAATAAACCTATCTCTTTCATAACTGGACATCAATGTACTAATGTGCCTCCTGGTATTAGTGCTTGTGATCATCTCGTGGAACAGCTTCCTCCTGTAAAGAATTGGGGAAACAGGTTTGCTACAGTTCCTCTTAAAACAAGACTAGCTTATGACAGGTTCAAAGTAGTAGCTGGAGAAGATGCTACAACAGTTCAAGTTGTTTGCACTCGTGATGGAAATCCTGGCCTTTCTACATCCTTCACACTTCAAGAGGGAGAATTCAGAGATGTGGACATACCGAGCACTGACTATTGCTGGATTGAAGGAGATAACAGAATCATCTTGCTACAGTTCTCTGTTGGACAAAATGCAGATGATGTTCTTTCAGACCCTTTTATGGCAATGATTCCTCCAGTCAACCAATACTCCAATGAATACACACTAGCTACTGTACCTGATGGAGTGCAGACATACACTCACTTCATGAATTTGTACATTCCAAAGAACTTCTTCCAACTTTCTGAAATCTTTCTTAATGGACAGTCACTTGAGGAATTGAATCTCAACTTTGTAGCCATTCAGCGTCTGGGAGTTACTGAAGTGTACGGAGCTCAAGTGAACATCAGTGGAGGAGTACAAGTATTGAGTCATGCAAGCAAGCTTGCAAGGATTGGAGTGGTAGTGTATGGATTTGGTAGCTTTAATTCCTATGGATACCCAGGAGGTCTCAGATTGAAAGAACTTACAAAAGGTATATGGGGACTTGAGAGGACAGGATAAAGTCCAAATTTATAAGTAACTCCATAATGTGTTCTTAATATATATTTCTGCAGATGAAATAGGTAAATTAGGAGTGACTCCCACAAAGGCATCCAACAATTCAGTGAAGGTAGTATGGACTGAACCATTCACTGAAGAAACAGTCAAGGAATATGAAGTGGATGTGTTGGAGGTAGTGACTAAAAACACTTCAATCTTAGTTCAGAACTTCACTACAAATGAGACAGAAGCTGAAATTAAAGATCTAAAACCAGGAAGAGACTATGATGTGGAGGTGACGGCTATACTGGAGGGAGAGAATGCTACTAGGCTGCCAACAGAGAGGGTAGAAGTGTCAACTGAAGAAAGTGGTAAGTTACAACAACATGTGTTTGTGAATATGTATTTTATTCTGCATGTACTATAATATATATATACTAACTGAGTGTGTACATCCATTGTTACAGCTCCCACAGGTCCTCCTCAGAATATTCAATGTACTGCTCTCTCAGACTCCTCCATTACTTGTCAATGGGACCCTCCGCCTCCTGATGATAGAAATGGCATTGTACGTAGGTATGACATAGTGTTAACCGACCACTCAACAGATGTCATCTCAAGATACAACACCACGGAAGAAAATATTACTTTTAACAACTTGAAGTCCTGCAACAACTATGGTGTGTCTATAGCTGCTTTCACAGTAGATCTGGGGCCGTTTAGTATGGAAATCAATCAGATAACCATAGCAAATGGTAATAATGTACACATACATTGAATAATAAGACAATTGTGACTACTACAAGTGTCAATGTTTATGAGAACATTTCCATACTTACTGTAGTTGATGCAGCAGCACCTCAAGGACTGCGTGGCATGCCAGATTGTTCAGTAGAACCATTCCAGCTGTTTTGGGATCCCTTGACAACTGATGTGCAATGTATTACAGGCTATGCAGTGAGATACGAGATAGTGGAAACCGGGCAGACATTTGAGGAGACAACTCAGAACACGAGTATTAAAGTTTTGGATACTAAACAACTTAGCACATACAACTTCATTGTAGCAGCCAAGTTTCCTGGGGGAACTGGACCTTTCTCTGAAAGCGTAGTCTTGAAAAGTGGTGGTAAGTCTATCTCAACATACCATATACATACATGTCATCATTATTTATACAAATGGTAATGTATAGCCTTCAATTCAAATATAAATCATTCCTGTATTTACGATGTAAGTCAGTATCTCATGTGATGCAAATATAGATATTTCTGTGTTATGTCATGTAGTCAAGGGAAGTGTAGCACTGAACCTGAGAATATCCCCAACACTAGTAGGTGCTGTTTTTAGATGGAGTGTGCCAAGGTCAGTGTCTTCGGACATCAAGACATTCCAACTCTCAATGCATCAAATCTTGAAAGGAGGGAGACTTAAGAAAATTAAAAGGGTAACTTTGCCATCAACCTATCGAGCATTTCACATCTCAAAGCGCACAGCCAAGAGACAACCCTACAGACTTGAAATCCAACCATTCTACTCTAACGGCTGCCCAGGCACTCCAGAGTTCAAAATGGAGACCTTCTAACACTGATATCACACGTGCTGTGTGTGTACTTCCCAATATCCCTATATAGGGATAAACTAGCTAGTGTGTGTGTGTGTGTGTGTGTGTGCGCGTGTGTGAACCATATAAAACAGGTAGCTTCTATAGCCAACTTACAAACTGTAGACTCATTAGCAGTGTGTCTCTATAGTTTATGAAAGTGTTTGCATTGAAGTTCTTCAACAGTAAATATGTGTATGCATACTATATATATAGCACATACGAATGTACATATATACAGTTATTAGTTGAAAACCCGTCTAGTCACCGAGGAGTGGACTCGATCACTTGGATAGCATCCAAATTTTCATAGCATTCTTGCAATGCTTATATAGTTATGAATGTTTTGTAGCTACATATGTACTGTATATAACGTAATAAGCTTCATCTATTGTACTGTATATAAATATGGTAAACATATTGATTTCCAGTTGTGAAAAAATTATAAAGAAAAACCTAAAAAGTATTTTGTGTAAAACCATCTGATAATTAAGTAGCAGTTGTTACATTCATTGCTTCATTCAGCACAAAGCTGATCTGGAAGCACTGGTAGGGATAAGGAAGTCTGTTACTCTCTTCAAAGTCACCTCTAACAGCTGCACACCAGTTGGACCATGCGTCACAGGCCAGTCTCAACAGGTCCTTCTGCCTAGTGCCTCCCTGCTTCATAAGCCTGTGGACCCAACTGAACAAGGACATTCTTTTGACCAGATCCTTCACGCAAGCTGGCAGGCTGATGCCTCTAAACAGCAGCTGAACTACAAGACCCTAATACAAGCAACACAATACACCAACATGTAAAGGTCAGCAAACCATTGTCCAATTACATACAGTCAGATCTCCTTGCTCCTTGAGAGGTAGAATATTCAAATGCTTATCAACAAACTATGTTTTAAACAGTCATTGGCTAGAACCACTAAGTGCACATTACAAAGAAGTCTGATTCCATTATTGGTAAGATCCAGCTATTTAGTGATCTTCTTCTACACAACTGCATGGATGAAGAGTTTACCTTTGTCTGCTGGTCTGCTAGAGAAGACTCGTAGAATGCCATAACAGATTTGAACACATCCCTTCTTCTATACAGCTTGTAATCTTCTTCACTTCTCAAACCATCCACAAGAATCTTCAACATCCACACTCTCTCAGACACAGCCTAAATGTAATTATGATCAATATAATGTATACACAGGTATGTACGTACAGTGGGGAGGGTATGATATAGTTGGTTGAACTGCCGTTGCCATGGTTACACACTGACCTTTGGACTAGAGCTGTAGAAGAGGACATTCATAAATGGAAGTGTCGTCAAGTCCAAGGCAGGCTTGTACACCAGAAACTCACACAAAACTGGAAAGAGATCATTCTCTATAGAAGGTAACATGTCCAATGAAAGATGTACATACCACAAGTAAGTACATAAGTGTGACGGACCAGCTTTACAACCTATCAACTGTCATCAGTAAAAAATTAGAGTGTTTTTTTTCACAATCAGCAGCCCTTCAATGAGCTTCTTTTGACATATCTCATCATTGACAGTCATTTAGCAGATTGGTCAGTCAACCAGTTACATACAATAATGATGCACATACGTATGTACAGTACATGTGATGGCTATGTCCAATGTAGAGTAATGTCTGGTAGGAGCTACATCTGTATGTTTATAATAGAATAAGGATTCTTTCTAACTGCATCGATTTACGTATCTATGTACCATCAATGTACCATCCCAAAGATCTGTATGTCTGTTGAGGAGCATTCTAACCTGGTTTAAGCAGTAATTGGGCCAGCTTGCTAAAGAGCTGCGCATGTACAGGTAACAATCTCTGGTTCTCAACAGTCAGTGAATTCTGAAGTACTTCCATCATCAGAGTGATCTATTGTCAGTATCAATACTGATTATAAGGATCATATACACACGGGAGGGGCTGTACCTACACAAGTACCACCTCCCCTCCACACATGGGAGGGGCTGTGCCTACACAAGTACCACCTCCCTCCACACATGGGAGGGGCTGTGCCTACACAAGTACCACCTCCCCTCCACACATGGGAGGGGCTGTACCTACACAAGTACCACCTCCCTCCACACATGGGAGGGGCTGTGCCTACACAAGTACCACCTCCCTCCACACATGGGAGGGGCTGTGCCTACACAAGTACTACCTCCCCTCCACACATGGGAGGGGCTGTACCTACACAAGTACCACCTCCCCTCCACACATGGGAGGGGCTGTACCTACACAAGTACCACCTCCCTCCACACATGGGAGGGGCTGTACCTACACAAGTACCACCTCCCTCCACACATGGGAGGGGCTGTGCCTACACAAGGACCACCTCCCCTCCACACATGGGAGGGGCTGTGCCTACACAAGTACCACCTCCCCTCCACACATGGGAGGGGCTGTACCTACACAAGGACCACCTCCCCTCCACACACGGGAGGGGCTGTGCCTACACAAGTTCCATACCTGTGACTTATCTCTGAATCTTGCTCCCTCCATGTGACTCTTAAACAAGGTCAGGCAGTGGAAGGCGGCTAGACGTACATCATCACAATATGAACTTAAGGAGCCAATCAGAAAACTCAGACAACCACTCTCCACAATCTTGTGACAATCAACCATACAACCTGAGAGGAACATGAAAAGACAGTAACCCACCAGTCTCCATCTGTTGTAGCTATGAGAGGACATCCTAGACTGACCTGGCTGCAAGTGATGACTGAGGAATGGCAGTAAGTAAGACGGATCATATGAATGTTCCTGTTCAGGTGTGTGCTTCAACTCTTCCAGTGAAAACGGATTGACTGGCTATGGAGAACAACAACACAAAGTGTATCAACTTCTCTTCTTCTCTCCCCATGGTTCTCTTACAGTGTACATATGATTCATACAAGCTACACTCACTTGAAGCTGCCGATGCAGCGGGAAGCTTGCAACTGATGAAAACAGCTGCTCCCTTTTGATTACTGCTAGGACCTCTGACGTACTAGGTTGTTTCCATAGCAACCAACCAACCTTCTTTTTTGATTGATAATTTTCCAGTGCTGGTTTACCCCATTGAAATGGAGAGAGGTCGGCCATTTTTATTCCATTCTCCTCAAAATGTGATAACAGGTAAAGAATACCTTGATCTAAAGGCAGTGATGTATGTACATTAAGTGACAGCTGGAGACAATATGGGATTGTTAGAGATGTACCTGTTCTGGTTATAGTAGCTTGATAAGCTGCTAGGAGCACAGCACACTTGTCAATGGAACACTCTGACGGACGGACCAACGACACAAGAAGGTGAACCAAATGTTCTATATAATGACAAATCACAACTTTGCAGATAAGCTACACAAAGCTAGCCATCGCATTATTGTATTTACCTTTGATTTGATGCAGCAGCTGTGTTGGTTCCAGTTCCAAATTGCAAAGCATGACTTCCAGAAATCTGGAATGGGACCACACCATTTCCAATACAACACTTCCAGGAGTGAGACCATCCTCTGTATCGCTTGAGTCACAATTGTACACAATGTCAACAATGTGACACAAAAGTGACATAAATGTTGGCTCACAAAAATGTAATCTATGTACATAAATTATACAACGGTAACATGTATATGTAAATGATACATCATGTACATGTATGTACGTATGTAATATACACTTCAATACAAACCTTTACTAAGTTAGATAAGCATACCCACCTCAATGTCTCCTTTATAAAGACATTCACTAGATCTGGCTGGAGAAGATGTGATGACTGTGAAGAGAGAACTCCCTTCAGATGACACAGCACCACACCACAGGTCTGACACACTTCTTCACGACAGTGACCTTCCCTTAGAAGACCTTGAAGCAGGTCATTGGCCACAGTCCAGACAAGTGTGACCCTCAGCTCGACCACAAGGGACACCACAACACACAGCACAGCCAAGTGAGACCTGAACCACAGAGGAGAACAAAACAGTCAGCAACCTTATTATCAACATATTGTACGTTCACACATACATATGTTAGGGATTGGTAATGAGAAAGATTTCCAATGTAACCTACGTAGGTATGCATGTAGGTATACTGTACATATCTGTAACTGGGTAGGTACATCTGTAACTGGGTAGGTACTTTAGATGGGTAGCTGTTCGACTAGTTATGACTACTCTTTCAAACATCCACCACTCATAAAGTACCTACTTACTTTGTCCAAACAAAACTTTCCTCCTTCTCTGCCTTCACCATCTTCTTCATCAATGCTTTGGCTCGCTTGGCTAGTTTGGCATGTTTGCAGTGTGTGAGTAACAAGACAATGACCTCTCCAGCCAGTTGGTGAGACTGACTGTTCAGAAAGGCGGACTCACACGGACCCCACAGCATCTCGTACAATGATGAACAAGTTTCTGTAGAGATTTCTTCTTGATTTACTGGATCTTCTAAGATGTGCTTGATAAAGTGTAACGTCACTTCAAGCAATGCTGTACTGTTCAGCAATCCACCTGTTTCAGCTTGATGTTTCAAACCAGTAGATAATACCCACTCCTTAGCTGCCCTGCAACACCTGCTCAGAAGGAGAGCTAGTTCTATCTGCTTCACATCATTACTCTGGAAGCAATGAGATACCACATCTGTCATCATCTCATCATGTCCTTCTATAGTCTGATATCGAGAGTGTACAACCTTCAGTGCCAAATCCTTCAAGATATCACCATGGAGCAAAGGTGGTACTACGGAAGGAGAGATGGACTTGTACTGCTGAATGTATTCCAGAACACTGCAAGCTGTTTCCTGTAGCTTCTCCTTCAGAGGGATCTGTTCTTCACCAGAGATATCCAAACGGTTGGCTGTGAGCATCTTTAGAATGACAGTCAGAACTGAACAGATTTGTGGATGCCAGTTACTGCGCTGCAATGCCTGGACACTGGAAACTACTGACGACAGCGAGGGTAACAGATTAAAAGATAGTCTCTCTCCTCTCACCACCTGATCACACCCTCCCATCTCCATACTCGCTACCTCACCGCCAGCAGTGGGTGAAAGAGCTGTTATAAACTGAGCAATGTCATTTCTTCTATCTTCTGATTTGGTCTCAGCTAATTCATTCAAAAGCTGGTCAATGAAACTTGACACTTCAGAGCTGCTCAGAACGGGAAGCAGCAAATATATCAGCTGCAATGACTGCCCTGCACACACACATTCAATACATATACAATACATTCAATACATATACAATACATTCAATACATATACTATAATACAATACATAGAAGTCTATTCAAGATTCTATTTAAGAATAACCCAGCTGCCCCCCCAGCCTTTATTTGAGCCCAGCCTCCATATGGACAAATATGGTATGTACATACGTACGTACATACACAGTGAAGAAATTACTGGTTAACCATACAACCAAGAATATTGACATTATGGACGTCAGTGGATGATCAGAATTGCTTGCAAGCTATCTCCATGGTGACTGATGTCTGGGGAGACCATCGTGAGATTATTGATCTATCCTCACATCATCCAAATAAGGTAAACATGCACTTACAGTTCAACACAAACACAATCTAATGAAGCTACATACGTACCTTTATGCGCATTTTGGAATAAAATTGTAACAAAGTTCTGACATGGTTCCGACTGTATCCACTCCGGACAGAGGTCTCCTACAAAGAGGACAAACCGAACCAATTCCTCCAGTATAAAGTGTCTCCCTCTAAATCTTCCTTTGGTGAAGTGCTTAGACTTCTTCTGGCAAGCAAGATCATTTTCTTTAGAAGGATCAGAAAGGAGCTCCATCACAGAGGAATGACAGAATATGCTCCTAAGAAAACTAAACATAACCCTATGACCATATTTGGCATCACTCAGTCTGAAGCACTTTTGCACTAAATGTTTCAGAAAGTCTAGTAGGAGGACGAGATCACTCGTGGGGCTCCACAAGTGAACTACCAACAGAGATCTGAGGATGCAGAGGGAGTGCACAATATCCCATTCCGGCAGCTCCACATCCTTGTACAGGAGCAGCTCTGGTTCAGCTGAAGATATAGCACCGAGAGGTGAGGCTACAGTATCTTTCTCCCTCCTCCTCTTTGGAGGCGGAGTGTCTTGGTCTTCTGATGGAGAGGGCTCCGTGTTGTGTCTCTCAAGTATCCTGACCTTCAGAAAGGTCGAGAGGGGTAGGATGGAGGAGACAGTGTCAAATGTATTGAGATCAATCAGAACTGGGCAGACGGTCGTAATGTGAGCAAACAGCACCCACTTCTGACAGGCATTATGAAGTGCTAGTATTGTGGAACTCATTTCCTCAGCAGTGAACGTCAGCATCAATGGAACAAACTGGTCAATAATGTCTTCCAGTGATTCTGTTTTAAGTTTCTTCTTGAAGCTCCTCTTAGCTTGCCTGTAGCTGATGTCCACCAGTGGCGGAGACATTGCTCCATTTCTCTCTGTGGTCCACTGACAAAAGTACTGGTAAAGGATGAACCTGCAGGAGGTATATGAGCAGCTTGTACTTTGAACTTTGTACTCGACCTAGCCAATAACAGATACTTACAAATAAACATGCAGTCTGTCATCTTGGAATGTCAACATCTCCAATCTCTCACATATAATAGCAGCAAAGCCTTTGACATCATCAACCATATGTAAGGTCTCCAGCAGTACAGCACCAATGACAAATATACCTATCAGGGTTACCATGGTGATAATAATCCGACCAATGTATGGTGAGCAGTGGGTATATACATATGTACCTTCCCGAGAGGATGTAAGGTTCTTCAAGAGTGCCACAGCAAGCAGTCCCACAAGTCCATCCCTTCCTGCAGGAGAGGCCTGATTCAGTCCCAGCTCTGAAATGATTTTGGTCTGGAAATTTGTATTGGTAGCTAGCTCCACAATTACATCAGAGAGGTACTTCACACAACCCGTGGTCTCCCCAAATGTGGCTAGTGATGCATGGTGCCTCAAGGCACGCACCATACACGCAACATCTGCAGGGAAGTCTTCAAGTAAGAACATTTCGGACAAGGTTCTTTGAAGTACATCAGCAGCCATCTCAGAGACAGTTGGAGAGCTTTTAAACATCAAATTTAACAGTACCTTCAATGTGGTAGAACCCTGCAATTATTTCCAGAGAAGCCAGTACATTAATTTAACACACGACAGCAAACGATAGGTCTAGTACCTCCTTCAGGAGAATGTGAATACATACCTGATGGTGCCATCTCAAAGCACCTCTGGGAGCACCTGATATGAGCTGCAGGGTCTGTATGATCAACTGGTCCATCCCCTCCCCTTCCCCCTCGAGGCTGTCTGTGTTTGACAACAACTTTGAGACATCATAGTCAGCTTGCAGGAAGATGGATGGAGACAAGCTTTGGTAACTTCCCATAGTTTCAGTCACCAAAAGCAACACTTCCCTTCCTTCCCCGAGGACTGTGACCAAAAGAACAGGTTGTGGCAGTAAATGTGTAACCTAGGTAACCTTTCAAACCTTTCTCTCGTAAGGCAAGTTCTGGGGGGATTTCCCCTTGTGCTGGTGGCTGCTGTTTTGATATGGTCTTCTTGACAATATTGTGATGCAGTGAAATAAGAGTCTTTACATCTGGCAGCTGCCTCAATAGGGCATCTTTGAACAGACTTAGCAGTGGGGAAGCACTGCTAGAACCACTGCACTCAAATAACTCCAAAGCCCTCCTCAGGCCACATTTTATAACAGAGAGAGTTAAGTACTTCACATATGCAGATATATTCTGTAAACAAAGAATGAAATACGTACAACAACAGGAGGTGAAGCACATCATAAGGATGATTAGCATACATTCAAAGCAAGAGGCAGTGGGTCAGTGTAACTATGACAACGATATCTGATCACAGATTGCAGTGATTGGCCAGCACAGCCACCTCTGCGGTCACACATATAATGATCATCATTCCCACTGCATGGCTTATCTAACATGATAGCTGGTAGCTACTGGATACTGCAAAGGACCAGCCAATAGCAGAACAGGATGAGCATGTTTCAAATAGCTATCAAGAGGACTCCTAAACCAAACTATTCCTAAACCCAATTCCTGTATTACTTACCTGAACACCAGAATTAAGTACATTCCTGGTGAAAAATGGCGGAAAACAATATCCAGTCAGAAGACCTGTGCAAGTAGGTCCTTCTTGTGAAGCGTCAAAGCTCTGAAACATTTCCCTCAAAGAAGGCATTGAAGCATACACCTGAATGAGGAACATATACCTGAATGAGGAACATATACCTGAATGAGGAACATACACCTGAATGAGGAACATACACCTGAATGAGGAACATACACCTGAATGAGGAACATACACCTGAATGAGGAACATACACCTGAATGAGGAACATACACCTGAATGAGGAACATACACCTGAATGAGGAACATACACCTGAATGAGGAACATACACCTGAATGAGGAACATACACCTGAATGAGGAACATACACCTGAATGAGGAACATACACCTGAATGAGGAACATACACCTGAATGAGGAACATACACCTGAATGAGGAACATACACCTGAATGAGGAACATACACCTGAATGAGGAACATATACCTGAATGAGGAACATATACCTGAATGAGGAACATATTACAGACACTACACTACACAACACAACAGTAACACATTCAACCACAGGCCTGGCAGCTAGCAGGGGGTCAAATAACTATGACACCAGAGTGTCTGGCACACAGGGTGAGCCCCTTGGTGCTAGAACAGCAATGAGGGGCTCTCGCCACAAGTTTCTTCATCACACCCACCACTACTGCTAATGATGACTACATCACTTACGTACACACCTCTAAAATGAACTCAACCATGGTGATCCATTTCAGAGCCAACCTGGGCTCTGGTACAAAGGAGAGACACTTTGCAAAAGGGACGAGTAGGTCTGGACAGCCAGACACAATGGTGATGATGAGATGTCTGATTCTCCTGTCAGCATAATGAGCAGAAAGGGACTGAATAAAGCTCAACAGAGTTGGGTTGTTGGTCCTATACAAAGGGAGACACATAAGCAGGCTAGAGGAGGGACACTGCAGTATGATGCCACTGCACCTCTTCTCTCTAATCTGGCTCCATTTTGGCTTGTAGCTAATGCCAATATGACAGTTGGTGCAGAGGTCAAGTAACAACCGATGGCAGAGGTCTGCCAGTACTATCTTGCTATCACTAGGACCTTTCACACCATCTTCAATTGTCCCACATTCCTTCAACAATGGAGAAGCAATTGCTAGCAATACTGAAGCAGTAAAGAAAACAGATTTAGTCTTTTTTGGTATCTCTGTCGCCAAGACAACCTACAATGAAAGCAAGACTACTCTATTAGTGTGGTTGCCAGGCAACCATTGGACAGACCTTCTCTCTTAAGATAGTATACAAAGTCTGTTGCAACTCAACTCCACCATCTTGTGAGACAAACTTGACTACTGATGACATGAATCCTGTCAATAGTAACAGATAGGTATGATGTAAGTATACGCCCACTCACATTAAATAGGGTCCTACTAGTACCTTTTGATTCAAGAATACCTTGAGCTACTTCTGCACTGCCAACCACAAGGAAGGCCATGGCAAAGTTGACATAAGCTCTTTGGAGATATTTTTTCCTCTAACAAGAGATGTAGCATACATGGTAATGTATGTATATACACATAACATGGGGATGTCCATACACGTATAATAGTGTATACATACTACAATGGTGTGTAGTACAATCACACGTGTATCATGTGTGTGTATGTATGCAATGAAGTGCACTCAGTTCTTTAGCACCTTGTCACTTGCTCTGCTTTGTACAAGGATATGCTCGAGAGGTTTGTATCCAAAATCAAAGGCTGTTAGAACATCTTTTGCGCAGACAGCATCCTGAGCTACCATTGCAGTCAGCAGCTTCAGGGCGAGTGTCTTCAACTTGTCCAGACTTCCAGCAGACAAGCTCCCGTACACCACTCTCATGTGGCCCTGCAGGACTGCATGGACAAGCTGACTCCCGGCCGAATGGAACGGACCGCTAACGGTGGCAGTGTACAGCAGAATCTTCTCCAAAACCTGGAAGCATATTATTGTCTACAGACACGCGCGTCACATTCCAACATTGAAATTACAATCACAGGCAACTCCCGCTTACGGCATCATCCGTATGCTTCTGTCTCGGCCATGTTAAGTATCGCAGCACCTCCTTTAAACTTTTGTTGTTCTTTAAGTACTCTTCTAGTACCAAGGTTGACCTGTTCTGCAAAGCTTTCAGTAATTCAGACAGTCCTAAGGGACCAATATGTTGATGTATAAGCAGTGACGGACGGTCAAGTGACTGCCAACAGCTCACCTGTCAGTAGAGTATCCTCCGAGCTGCAGAGCTCTTTCACGCGTGCAACTATGTCCACAGCATTTCCAAACTGCGGAGCTGCAAGAGCCATTGCATTGTGTACACGTGGCACCACACACGAGGAAATTAAACTTTATCTGCGCAGTGGCTAATGTAGTTTATACAAAAATGGCGCTGGGGAAGCGTATGCTGCATGTAAACTGCGTACTACTAAATAGCAGAAAATTTGGCACCTCTAGAGATTCCAATTCTAAACTACCTGGTATTAACGATTGTCCGAAAAATTGTCTCTGTTCAAACAAAGTCCCAATCGATTACAAGGTATTTCGTACTATACATATACATCGATTCATGTTCATTATCTCTATTGATTTATCTGCTGCAGAATGGGAGGCTATTGTCTCAGTTCATATCCAACAGAACAGGAATGATATTTCCAAGGACTCTAACTGGAATATGCATGAAGAAACAGAAGCAGATAGCAAGAACAATTAAACTCTCACGACAAGCTGGCTTCATGCCGTTCACGTTTAAATTACCTGCTTACCAAGAAGATCCGGTTTTGTTTATGAGAATTTAGTAGACATTTTGTGTATAGTCAATTTGTGCTTCAATTACATGTATGTACTGTATACGTACGTATATCTTATTTAATGTTAACATGAAACAATTCTGTTTAGCATCTTCAGCAACCAAATTGTCAAGATGTGGATATCAGTTTCTTAATATTACTTGAATACATATAATGAATAGAGTGTTAAAAAGTTGAGCAATTGAGCAATTTAAATTTGATGAAGTGATCAAAAATTGAATGAAGTAGTATGTGCTTCAGGGTATTAAAGATTCTTCATCATCATCAACTTCTGTGTACTTCTGATTTGGCGGATCCAGTTTCAGTTCCATTTGAAATGGGAAGACAGCCGCCTGCTTGAGTGCATCATGACAGTGGCTTGTATACAGGTACAGGGCCGACACCATTCTCTCCAGGTGGATTGTCAAGTCATGGACTGCAGTGAAGTAACGCTACAGCTCAACAATGTATACAAAACTAAATTATACTGTAACAGAGAGAAACTGTCACTATCACATGTTAACATGGAATATCTATTTTAATCAAAGATCACAATCAATGGATCACATGGCATACAAATGGAGTGTTAATGTAGTCAATATTAATATTGAATAGCACAGGCTATGTACAAAATCTGCTACACTCAGCATATGTTAATACCTCTTTTGTTATCTAAAAGTTGAAGTTTTATTGAAACATCAGATCTCAAACTCATGAATCTCCTTTTAGTTTCGTGTCTACATCTCAGAAACACTCTACACACAACAACATAATACATGTGCATACATCATGTATATATATACGTATTTATGTATATAGGTATGTACAGGTACAGTATTAATTACCTATATTCATAGTTCCCTTGTAAAACTCTAGTCAGAAGTTCACCATATTTCTATGTAATTGGATGCAATATAATCAGGTCACATGTCACACAGAATGAACCACAATACACACCAAAGATTCCTGCTCTTCATCATCCATTTCCTTCACTTTTAGACAATAAGACTACATAATGAGATACAGTCGGATAATCACTGAAGTAGAAAGTTCAGTAAATTTGACTCACCAAAAACTCTATCTTGGCATCTGTGTATTTCTGCAGCGTCAGTTTCGTGTCAGGGACAGCCTGAATTACACAAATGCTCATTCATGCACTGTAACAACCACTGTGAGCTAATTACAGGGATTCCCCCATGTACTACTAACTGCAAAAACAGACTCACTTTTGCTAAAAATGCTCCCAAGTCCTTCATCATGGGTTTCAGTTTGTTTAGCATGCTCTGTGCCTCCTTGGCCATCTTCCTGTGGGCCATACCAAACTTCCTGAAGGCCTCTCCTGGATCCAGCTGCCTCTCTCTACTGCCAATCAGCTCAAATATTGTACCAAACTCTATGTCAATCAAGAGCACTCACAAGATGTTAGGGGAACTGGTAGATGCTACATGCACAAGAACTGGTAGATGCTACATGCACAAGAACTGGTAGATGCTACATGCACAAGAACTGGTAGATGCTACATGCACAAGAACTGGTAGATGCTACATGCACAAGAACTGGTAGATGCTACATGCACAAGAACTGGTAGATGCTACATCAAGCAGATACTTACCCAAATGAGATTCCATTAGATTCTCGTAACTCTCGGCCACAGCTCTTGCCTTCTCCATAATACATTTGTATGTCAAAGCATTTTCATGGAGCATCATTACCTTCTTTGCCAAAGCATCTGAAATGAGCAACAAAGTGTTGTAAACTTGACATTTAACATGTACACACTTCGACCACAACATAAAATGAGATAAGGTGGCATAGATAAATTTAGGGTAATCCTTACATCATTGTTTACCTTGAATTTATATACATACGTACACATGTATAATTCATGCCATAACAAAATGGAGGTATAAGTGTACTGTATGGTCTAGTACACAAGACCTTTTAAAACTGAAAGGAATGCTAGCAACCACTAATCTAATGTACAAGCTGCTAGGTTTCCTTTCCAATGGGTCAATGGAAGTTAAATTATGTTTTAACACACATTAACACCAGCAATTTACTTTATATAATTTAGCTATTCAGGAGATGTGCACAATAAGTTTACTGAAGTCTCACCATTTATAAGTACAGCTCTTGTAAGACCTAGCGTATCGGCAGTCTCTTGTGTCATGTGCTCCACAATCTTGTGTTTGATCTTCTTCATAGCTGAGGAGACAGTCAGGGAACGTAGAGGACCACACTCACGACTAATCATAAATCACTTCCTGTACTCACCAATGTCAAGGCTTTTACTCTTTGGCGGTCGCAACTTATTGAAGATGATAGTAATGGGACTCTGGAAAGACAAATGCATTGGGCACTCACACACTGCTCCAACACTTAATATATGTATATACGTAGCAATGACTATTACGCAATACACTATACTTCCAAAGCATTAAGGAATACAAATATGACAATTTAACATGCTAAAACTGAAGATTCTACAAACCCTTCATTATACATGAAACATTTGTGAAAGGAAATTTCTGTTACAATGTAGTAAAGTAGATGGAGTATATGCGAGTGTCTACTTTAAAGGATTGAATTCACAGTTTTCACATGCTGACGAGGAGGATCTTACCAACCTTTGCTTCCTGTATGAGCTTGGCTGTTTCCCTGCGTGACAGTCCGTGAAGCGCAGTCCCGTTTACCTCAACCAACTCGTCCCCGGGGAAAAGCGTACCCTCATCTGAGGCCGGGGTGCGATGAAACACTTGGACGACATAGAGAGCCGGACAAAAGGGCGCTCCTCCGCCGATGCTGATGCCAATCATGTTATTCTTCCCCTTCTCCAACACTACCTTGAGCGCCATACTGGACCAGTGGGCCGCGAGAACACTTCTTCGCTTGCTATATAGATATATTACTGTATGGAGCACATGTTCACAGGCAAGAGAACTTCAAGCATATACAAACACTCTCATCCAAGATAAGTAAACATTGAAGTAGGAGTCTGGTTAGTTTTAACTTCACTACCAGTGCTGACCTAATATTGAAAGCAACCGCTGTCTGATGTCTTGCCAGGACGAGGTATGAGCTAGGTTACCACATACGTATCTCGAGATGGCTTTCCGCAAACAGTAGATTAATAGAGGAAAGAGTAGGTTCCTCTAAATACGCCATGTTTGGTTAAAGGCGTGGTCCGCTAATAATAATAACGAGAGATGGCTGCTGCCTTGGATAAGGAGGGCAAGAGATCGAGTAGCTTCATTAAGAGCCTCAAAAGATCAATCAGCGCGAGCCATCATACGTCGCCTGAAGCTAGCACTACAAATCCTCCGAAACCAGGTTATTGCAATTATATGCAAACAATAAGAGTACAATGGTCAATCCCACTAATGCTTTTTTGTATATTTGTCTAAACTGAAACTAAGCTGACTGCATTTGATGACAACCGGAGACTGGTGATTTGGTCGTATGGCTTCACCTTAATAACTTAATAATTAGTTCAGCCATATATGTAGCAAGTATGTGATAGCGGCGTTACTGCTGGTTCTGCAGGCGAGGTGATTCACCAGGGATGGGCAGTGAAGGAAAGTGGAACTGCTCTCTTTGGAAAGACAAACTGGAGAAAGCGTTGGTTTGTACTTTCCCAGGGAGAAAAGGGTCCCTTGCTTCAATACTTCAAGTGAGCACTACTTCACTACCTGCTCACAATTGTACTCACATTTTATCATTTAATTATGGATATGGATATATTATTATACACTTTCTTCATTATTAATAATTATATATAATTATTAGTACCTACTTAAGCATTCTTAGCTATATCTAACCACTTATTTATGATGATAAATAAGACAACACTGTACTGTGTGCCTGAGTCGTGATATTATTATTCTTTGTTTATTGTTTGTAAATAATTACTAATTCAATTTACTAATTTATTATGAGAATGTTTATAAAGAGTAAAAGTTGCGGTTTATGTTCTTCACAGGAATCAAAGTGACTCTGTACCCGCAGGCTATGTGCAACTGAACGTTACCTGTGAGTCTTTGAATCTATTGACATGTGTGTACTTATGAGCATACAAGGTTTGTTAATGTTAATATATACCAACTACAACTGTGTAATTAGTTATCATTCACTAATTAGTGGTGATTCTCTTTATCATAACGAGCTAGTAATAAATGTGTTGCATGTTCTTCTGTTAGATTGTGTACGTCAGATGGAGACACATGAGAAGGGAAGAATGCACTGTATTGCAGTTGGCCCCTTAGCAGACGACGGTGCAACCAGAACATACTTCATTAGTTGCAGTAAGTAACTTTAAGAATTTCATTATGTAAGCCAGGAGTAGCATTGTGTAATATTTGTATTTTGCTCATTGAAGACACACTTTTGGAGATGCATGAGTGGATTACTGCCATAGATGCAGCTGTTCAGGGTGCCACTGGTAAAGCTAAAAATCGAATTCACAAAATTCAACAGGATTTTTCAAAAAAGAAAGTAAATAAATTTTCAAATTACATGTAATTTTTTGGTGATTATGGGTCAGCCCCTGTAATTTGTCTGGTGACTATGAATGTACTGTTGGATTTTAATGTTATATTTAAATGTAGCGTCTGAGTACACAGAAAAGAATATCTTGGGATCATGGATTAACTTTAGATACTAGTAATATGGAAATTGAAAATGATGAAACTGAAATGGAAGATTCATTTTTATTTCAAAAGAATGATGGGATGATTTACTGTAGCGTCCAAGAAGAAGCCTTCATTGATGAAATTATTCCTGAAGATTCCATTTCAGATGATGATACAAATGAGTCTTTAATGTCACAGTCTATGGACATGATTCGTGAGGATGATAAGAAAGGAGCTGGAGGAGGGATTGATTGTGAGGAATCCCATCTACCACCAGCAGAGAGGCTGAAACTATACAGTAGTGTTGAATGGAGATTGAAGGTTTGTTTTAACGTGAAGCTATGAGAGTGGTGCCCTATTAAATGTTTATCAGTGAGCTACATAGATTGCTGCATCTTACGTAAACGTTTTCAAGGTAAATGTACGTATACTGTATATCCTAGAATGGAAGTAGGATATGAGAGGCCAGGAGAGTGGGATGGGAATAGCCCCAGGTTCTTTTGAAGTACACACACACATCAATTTATTTAATCTACCTGTAGCATTGGAAGGAGCTCTGCAAGGTTGCAAAGGAAACTAAATGGTACAAGACGGATTGCAAAGATGGGATAACAATATCCAGACTGAAGTTTGGTCGTAGCCTGCAGAATCATGCAGTAATTAAACTTGAGGGAGTATTTCAGCGCCCTCCAGAGGTTGTTCAACAGTTTCTTAAGATTTCTATGAGACCAGGTGGAAAGCTGGACTATTTGTTTAGAAATGAATTGCAACTGGATGTTTTTTCAGGTTTGCATAGTATTAGCAGCTGCTGCCTGGTTGTCACATACAGCCAAATGTAATTAGTGAATGTTAGTCTAATTGGGACTTGGCAATGTTTTTAATTCTTTGAGGGGTGTCAGCAAGGTATGTTATACTGAAGTGGTAGATTTGTACATATGTACATACATACATACGTAATACTGCTGATCTGGGATTTTCTATTGTGTACATATGCACAGATGAATTGGATTCAGAAGTTATTTACAATGAGTTTCAAGTTCCCTTTCCAAAGATATCAAAGAGAGAAGTGTTGGCCATGAAGGTTTGGGTGACAGATAGCATGACGGAGGATGGCACTTCTGGTAGGTGGCTCCTACTGTGTACCTGAGGTGTGTACTGTGTACCTCATGAGGTGTGTACTGTGTACCTGAGGTGTGTACTGTGTACCTGAGGTGTGTGCTGTGTACCTGAGGTGTGTGCTGTGTACCTGAGGTGTGTGCTGTGTACCTGAGGTGTGTACTGTATACCTGGGGTGTGTGCTGTGTACCTGAGGTGTGTACTGTGTACCTGAGGTGTGTGCTGTGTACCTGAGGTGTGTGCTGTGTACCTGAGGTGTGTGCTGTGTACCTGGGGTGTGTGCTGTGTACCTGAGGTGTGTGCTGTGTACCTGGGGTGTGTGCTGTGTACCTGAGGTGTGTGCTGTGTACCTGAGGTGTGTGCTGTGTACCTGAGGTGTGTGCTGTGTACCTGAGGTGTGTGCTGTGTACCTCATGAGGTGTGTACTGTGTACCTGAGGTGTGTGCTGTGTACCTCATGAGGTGTGTACTGTGTACCTGAGGTGTGTGCTGTGTACCTGGGGTGTGTACTGTGTACCTGAGGTGTGTACTGTGTACCTGAGGTGTGTGCTGTGTACCTGAGGTGTGTACTGTGTACCTGAGGTGTGTGCTGTGTACCTGAGGTGTGTACTGTGTACCTGAGGTGTGTGCTGTGTACCTGAGGTGTGTGCTGTGTACCTGAGGTGTGTACTGTGTACCTGAGGTGTGTGCTGTGTACCTGGGGTGTGTACTGTGTACCTGAGGTGTGTGCTGTGTACCTGAGGTGTGTGCTGTGTACCTCATGAGGTGTGCCTATTCATTGTTTGAACGAGAGCTGTCCTGTTTTCTTGTGTAGGTCTGGTCATGTTTTCAGTGGACCACCCAAAGGCCAAACCTCCAGATCCTAATGCTACAAGAATACATGTCAAACCTTCAGGATTCATTGCCTATCCCAAGGAGAGTAAAGGTGCGTTCTGGTATCTGCTATTATGTTATACATATTATATATATACATATATAATTCTGTGCTTGGTAATATATATCTGTATCTTTTGTATGTAATATACTCAATTAAACCAGTATTACTGTCAATTTCCAATACTGAGTGTGATATTGTTCTATATATTATGTAGATGGATCTGTCCATACTGTTGTTGTCATTATTGTGCAAATAATTTTGGCAGGCGGTCTTCATCGGATGATGAAAGGGGCATACAATTCAGGTACGGTCATTTTAGATGCTGATGTCACGTTTCCCTGTAATACATAGACCAAATGAATCACTGTACATATGTGGGTAAGTACAGTGGGCCCCACTAAATTGAATACCCCAGTTAAGGAATATTATTCTTCGGTCCCGAGGCTATGTGTTTCAGCAGTACCCACTGTATATAAAGTCATATCTAGCTCTGTTTTATTCAGGTCTTCTGAAGTATGGCCTGAAGTCTACCTTTCAACACATAATGGAACAATTTAAGAGATTTGCTGAAATGACAGATTTGTAGTATTTATTTGAGTATAATAATGTTATTTTGTGTGATATTTTCATTACAAGTTTTGTATTAACGTGAATTTATAAAAAAACTTGGTTTAACAGAAATATTTTTTTTTTGAAAATTCAAAATAGTATGTGTGTGGTTTACACATTCCTTCCTAATCTGTGTGCTCTTATAAAGTAAAAATGGTACAGTATATGTATTCATTATATATTATTCATATATACGTAACGTACTTGTTGTCTATAGTCACAGATATGAAATATATCCTACATTTGGTATTGAAACTTTCATCTCTTAATTCATATACATGTATATTAATAATTTATTAAAAAGGTGTTCAAATGACTAAACTGTACAGGTATTTAACTCTTTCTCCAGTCTATCCATGTTGACGCGGTGACCTATATAGATAAGTACATGTGACATTCCTTATATGGTAACTACATTCAGGCAAACAAAATACATAACAGCAATGTACAGACTTCTACTTTTTACTTTGAGCCTTTCTACATCATATTACATGCTACAAATAACCAGACAACAGATCTAACTAATAAAGTTATTGCATATATCAAGTGCCTATAGAATATTCTGTGAAGGATTGTGCTGATATATTTACTTGCACAATGTTGTAAGGTCTGCCTTCCTTCCCTTCTGCAGCATGTCTTGCAGAGACTGTGCTCGCATTTGAGGCCCTACGAGGAGGGTACACAAAGTGGTGTGTAACCACATCAAGGGATGTGGAGCACTTATTGACACACAATCAGCGAATGCAAACTAGCATACCCTTCTATTAACTTTGCATGTGACACATTCCGGCCATTTCTCTTCTGTAAGA
Source organism: Chondrosia reniformis (assembly GCA_947172415.1). Classification (NCBI taxonomy): domain Eukaryota; kingdom Metazoa; phylum Porifera; class Demospongiae; order Chondrillida; family Chondrillidae; genus Chondrosia; species Chondrosia reniformis. Next base: position 7,822,934 of record OX359192.1, read on the forward strand.
ATCAAGATAGAAAGAGAGAAAGTCAAGGAATTTATGGATTAGTAATGGTGAACGACTATGGAGTTTTTACATCAGTTTCTTTATACACATAACTAATTAATGCACCAGCCAAAACATTAACTATTAACTGAATTGAACTGAGTATAGTACTTTCTCTAAAGTCTTTTGGTTTCTTCTTCTTTTTCGGTCCTTTAATCTTCTTTGGGGGCGCCTCACCACTGTTCTCCTCCATCTTGTCGTGTTTGGCCACCACCTGCCTACTTCTAAAGGAAGGAGAGGAACATATGAAATATTGTCAACCAGTAGCAACATAATATTTTCAGCAACAGTAATCCCTTCCGTTTTACTCTCACAAGAATTGCACAGATATAGTTACATTAATCCTGTTCATCTACCTCTCAGGATATGCAGTTGCTAAGAGACCTTAACAGGAAGTGAGCTATGATTTTTTTGCTGTCCAGTCACTTACGCTGGTCGAATATAGGGCTGGCACCTCCAATATGGTATGCTTTCAATTGCATATTCCTTTAACAATTCTTCTTTAGGTAGCACCTTCTATGGGATGGATAATAACAAGGCAAATCTCTCTCTTCAAGTGTTGCACAATCACTTCCTGTTCTCACCAATAAGGTATCACGAAGGGTGGCTGAAGCAGCTGTGAGCTCTGCTACACTCTTGGCTACACCAAATGTTACCCGTGTCTCATAATGCTCTGGTCTCTGAAGACTGTTTGATAAAACTTGAGGATAAACACTTTTGTGGAAACACAGGTTTAAGAGCTTTTCTTACACATGGTGCCAGATTTTGAAAAGATGTCCTCTAACTGATGAGAGAGGTGCTGGGTACTTTCCCACTAACTCCAAATATCTGTCTGCCATCTCCCAACAAAATGGCTGCATTCCCACAAAGATGGCTGGATTATGTAGGCTTCCCTCTATATGCAGGGATAGTGACTGAAATGTAGACCAGTTAAACCATACCCCCTCCAGTGTCAAAAGATAGACTTACCAGCAGACATCACTCCATCAACCCCAGTCTCCTCAAGGCATCTGAACACGTCTTGCAAGAACTGAATATTTCCATTAGCAAGGACGGGGATACTGAGGGACTGTTTAACTGCCCTGATGTGCTCCCAGCTGGCCAGACCTGTGTTGGCACCTTTCTGCTCACGAGTCCTGCCATGCACCGTTAGGAGCTGGCATCCTGCTGACTCTAACATTTTAGCATATCTTACAGTCTTTTCAACATCTTCGAATGAACGTATCTTGCATGTCACCGGTTTAGATATACCTTTACTCACTGTACTGACTGCAGGTTGAAAGTACATACATGTATAGGGAAATAAACATATTTGAAACTAACTAGGACAACATAATACATTTATCTACTAAAACTCAATCCAATAAGAGACGATCCTAACGCATAGATTGATATGAAAGGTAACTATCATAAGAAAAGTAAATGTACCAAGTTTATAAACAAGATCCCAATCGTCTTGCAGAAACGCTCCGTATTTCCCTCGCTTAGCTATAATCTGAGGACAGCCGAGATTCAAGTCTATAGCGTCACAGAAGCTCTCTGCTAGTTTAGCAGCCTCTAAAAACACTTCTGGGTCATTTGCACAGAACTAAACGACGTAAAAGTGAAATACACTGACTGTCACAACATAAATACCATTACTGACTTGTACTATTAGCGGCCTGTCCTCAGGACAAGAAGCCAAGAATTCCTTTCGATAACGAGCGTCTCTACAGAACCTTGCTGCATGCAGCATCTGAACGTAGCATAACTGGGCTCCGTATTCTCTGCTGAGCATTCTCCATGCTAGATCTGACTGGTCAACCATCGGAGCTACCACAAACTGTGGACAATTTAGCTCTGATTTCCAAAACTGATATGCTTCGCTTCCTCTATTCACAGGAGCCGCCATTTTAATTTAATTTTTATGCTAAGGTGGGCCGGGTCGAAGGTCACGAGAAGCCTTCTAATAGCTATATAGAGCTAGAGTTGTATAACATTTCTGAAAAAAAAACTGCCATAAAAGTAAATTAATCTGCAATTCTAACTGCTGCTTGCTAGAGGGTTGGACGGCGATGGTGGAAGAAGTCTATCATGACGTCACCGTTCTTGGAGCTGGCTGGTCCGGAGTGTTAGCTACAAAGTATATGTTGGAGGAAGGTCTCTCTGTGATTGCTTTGGAAAAACGAGAATCTTACGGTGGAACTTGGAGATTTTCCAAGGACCCCACTATATGCACTGTCATGAAGTCGACTGTCAGCACGTCCTCTTCTGCTGTTACGGAAATGTCCGACTTTCCCATGCCGGAGGACCTCGGTCAGTTCCCCCACCATTCAAGCATCTTAGGGTATCTCGGTGCGTATATCGAAAAGTTTAATCTCTCCCCTCACATTCGGTACAACGAGAACGTAGTAAAAACAGAGAAGAAAACGAACTACTGGTATGTTCACTCAGACACATCTACCTTATTCAAGAGCAGGTACTTGTTAGTATGTACTGGTCCAAACCAGCAACCCAATTTAGAAATATTGGACCAGCAGCTGAAAGGCTTCACAGGCGCTATGTATCATTCCATTATGATAAAGGAGTTTCTCACTAAATACAAGGACCAACGACTGCTTTTAATTGGTGGAGGAGAAACAGCCTCTGACATTGTCCAGGAATGGCTTGATCAGGTGAAGTTCATTTACTGGAGCATCCCAAATGGACAACACTTTTTCAGAAAGTTCGCCAAGATCTTACCTTGGAAGGATCCTCAGGCTCTAGATAAAGCTTCTTCAAGGCTGCTAACCGCAGCTGCACCGTATCATTTATCCAAACCTGGGCTGAAGTGGATCTGTAAGTGGACAAGTAATGGCTCCCTATTGGCTTATCAGGGACATGGAATTCCAGAGTGGAAAAATGAGACTCCCTTTTTCTGCCAAGTTATAAATAAAAATGGCAAAGTCCTAGATTCCGTAGACTACAAGAAGCTTGTTCCAAAGGGAGGAATTGCAAGCTGTCAGGGCAAAAAGGTTGCTTTTTTGGATGGAACTGCTGAAGAATTTGACATTATCATTTTATGTACTGGTTATACAAATGTGTCTTCCTCCATTTTACCACAAGTCTACAGTCAGGTCCACCCAAGGAGACGCTATAAGTATGTTTTTGATCCTGCTGACCCAAGCCTAGCTTTCATTGGCTATGTTCGTCCCATAGTGGGTTCAATTCCCGTCATCTCTGAACTCCAGTCAAGATGGGTTGCCAAGGTGTTCCGTGGAAAAATATCACTGGCTACAGAAGCAGAAATGCAGGCTGCCATTGAGCAAGATGAGCAGTTTTGGCAGAAATATTTTCAATTCAGTACTGAAAGGTACAAAGGACAGCCAATCGTGGAAGGGTTCCTTTACGTTGATCAGGTTGCTAAATTAGCAGGGGTGTATCCCAATTATTGGTCCTTATTGAGGCATGATCCTCAGGCATGGTTTACAGCTGTGTCAGCCCCTTTTAGCAGCTCAACATATAGACTGAATGAAAGCCAGCACAAGAGAAAGGCCATAGCCATAATGAAGAAACATCAAAAAGGAACTACTAATCCCCTTCACATTATTTTAATCCTTTTCCTTCGTTTTACATTCATTGATTGGGCCCTGGAGAAGCTGGGCAATTTAAAGTTTATGATTCAAATGTCTGCCTGGTGGAGGTCTATCCGTAGTTACCGGGTCATAAGAGCTGCTGACTATGTTTGGTGTACTCCCAAAAGACTGCTTTTTGACAACAATTCTTACATCTAACGCTTTTATCTTTGTGCTAATTTATTTGTTTTTAAGTGTAATAAATGAATGCAAAAGCTGAGTTCATGTAAACACTGTTCATATGTGCCTCAGGGTATTTCATGAATGAATATTTAAATCTAATATATATTGTAAACAAGTTAATGAAAGGGTGACTCTTGTTTTGCAGCACAGCTGCATTCCACTTCCATACCCAGCTGAGACACTTGAACTTAGTGTGTGGTCTTGTTTGTTTTGCCCCTCAATGATATTCATAGGGCTGTCTACAAATTTTGATAGACTAAACACAAGAGTGTATCATCATATGCATTAGCTAGATATTAAAGCTATAATACATGGGTATATGCAAAAATGAAATGTTTTTCTACGTCTACTGATATAGATAAAATGTGAACTATTGGTCTTAACTGAAGAAAACGTATGAAAGATTGGTAAACAGTTTGGAATAAAACCAGTTATACGTACTATCAGAACATTGTGTATACAAATTGACATCTGAAAGTGTCGTCATTAAACACTTACAATTACCATGCATTACACACCGCACCACATGAATATTGGCATGAACGCATACAGAACATATATATGACACATGGTATATGCCAATCCTAAGGGTTATGCACTGTAGTTATTCATCAATGTGCTGAATCTCCTCAGAGTCCAAATGAAGAATCTCTTCTTCCAAAATTTCATCATCATCTTGTTCAATATCTGTGAGAAACAAGTCATTGAATGTCTGTAGGTAGCTCATTAGAACACTAGCACCAGCTTACACTCTGGATATTTTCTTATCTTGTCCTGATACCTTTGTCTAATCCTCTTTCTAAAGTCCTCATAATCTTTCATAAGCTTCTTTCTCCTTTCAAGCAAGTCCTACAATAATCATTCAATGGGTCATTATACACACTGAATGAATATTTCCCTCTCTTTTCAGCCAATATTACAACAACCATTCAATGATTCATTAGACATTGAAGTGACAATGGCCATAAAATCACAATACTAGTATTGGAGTATGTGAATATAATTTATTTAGTGTTTCACTCAATTCAACCTTCATGAGTCCAAATTACCTCAGATGCCTTCTGATGAACAATTCGATCCTCAACATCAAACTTCTTTGCGTAAGATTTCAAATCTTTCTTTATTCTCTAAATAATGCAAGTTCATAGAATACACATATCAATAATTGTCACCAGATACCAACAAATAGGAAGAAAAGGAATCAACTCTTGGAGCGTTCCTACCTCTATAGCATCTTTGTCCAGCAGTGTTGGTGGTCGGGGACGCCATAGAAACTGACAAAACTTGTCCATTTGAACAGGCTGTTTGCACAAGAGCTTGCCTTGGAAGGACCACATTATAAAACCAGTGTCTCTCTACAAATAACAACAACAACATATTGTAACAAACACAACACTCAGTGTCAGTAATCATAGCGAAACTAGTCATGTATGCATATGGAGGGACTTCCCCACCTTACTGGACCAGTAGCTGACAGAGGTAGTGACAAAGCGACCGGTAGGGTCCCACTCCAAGTCTGTCATATCCCCATGCTCAACACTCGTTACCAAGGATACATTGGTGAGGCTGGCTGTTCCTGTGTCATAAAATTCCAAGTATCCCTCCGTGGTTTCACTACTGCATAATGCATCACAAGGAACAATATAGTAAACCTTTGACAGACCAGTTCAGTGAGGGGAAATTTAGCAATTTTCAAGAAAATTTTCAAAATCTTCAAGGGGGGTAGGGGGAATATTTTAAAGATTTATAATGATCTCCACCCCCCTAGAAGCAACTCTGCAGGCATATCAAGACTGGTGGGCTAGTACAGGAATACTAACCTCTTAAGAGCTGCCAGCACCATATATTGTCCTCTGGGGGACCAGGAGATGGTGCTCATCAGTTTAGTGTTGATAGTGGCTAGCAGTTCCAGTTTGGCTCCTTTGCCGCGCACGTTGTAGATGTTGCACTTTATCCTTGGAGCTGCTCCGTACAGGATTACGAGACGACTACTGGTCGGCTCCATTGCATAGCTGATAACTGATTCTACAAGCATACACACCCCAAACGCTTCACACTCAAATTAGACCCAACTTTACGTATATATAACTGCTAAATCATCATCAAAACACAAACTGCACTAGTGGACTTATTTAGTTAACCAACACCTTATTCTAAATAATCACTGCAAACTACTTTGAGGTGAGAAACTGAAAGATTGCAATTACCAATTGTCAACAAGGAACAGGATTCATTATCTTATAGGGATCTGGAAAGCATTAGTTTTGTACAGTTCATTGCTCTTGTAGATGCACCTCACCTTTCATTTCCACTGTGTCTACAGGAATGTCCTGCTCTCGCATGTGAAATATTTCAACATTGTAGTACAAGTTCTTCTTACTCTTTGTTGCCCATCGCTTGACACAGACACAAAGATAATCCCCCTGCTTGTGCCACTGGAGCTGACACTAGAGTGACAGGTCACAGACACCATCACACCACTGCCAACACACCCCAACACACACACTTTACCTCAGATACTTGAAAGAGGTTTTTAGATCTGATTTCCTTTCTGGATGGTATTTCCAGGATGGCCACTTTGGCAGGGTTTGCCCCCTGCTCAGGGACCCAGTATGCAATCATGTTACTTGTGGGGGACCACTGGAAGTCTACCAGGCCCTTAATTAGAAGGCTCTCCTTGTCCAGCAAGCCACAGAGCTATACACATGAGAAAAGAGTGTCACAGAAGAGAGAACATTTCATGTTTGCAAACTTACTGGAGTTACATACACACTCAAAAGGTCCTTCCCTCTTTTAGCAAAATACTCTCCAGTGTGACTCCACCTAGTGGGGGTAGAATATGTTGCATGCTCAGCCGGCAACAGCCACTTCATGGAAAACTATACCACCAAGCAATGTCTTACTTGAGGAAGGGCCATTCTGTCATCTCCGCCCAAGTAAACCCCCTTTTCTTCACACCAGTTCTAACATCCCAAACAATAACATCTTCTATTTCATCTTGCTGCTGGGAAGGAAGCTTGGGGAGGCTGTCAGCTCTCTTTCTTGCAGTGCTTACATACCTAAGGAATGCAAAACACATCAACCAATCTTTGACTTATTTTACTTGCACTGAACTGTGACACCCTCCCCCCCCCCCTACAGTGGACCTGTAGAGTACACCCACACACCCTTCACATGGTGAAAAGTCGGCCAACTGGGCATTTGGATGATAGAATCTTTGGATCCTCTTAAAATCTTCTGTTCCCCAAATGGCCACTCCCTTCTGAAGATGGAAGGTCAGCAGGTAACTTCCTTGTGTGGACCATCTTGCATAGGTGTCAGTCCAGCCCTGCAACAATCAAGAATTTCACTAAAGTCAACCTCTCATTTATCACTTACAAATAACATCCTCTAACTTCAAATCTCTCACCAAATTATATAACAAAACACTTGTTTCCTTATAAACACACCCACTGCATGATTAAGGGTTTACCTCTCTGTCTAAGACTAGCTTTGGACCCTTAGATGTGTTGTTGGCAACAGCAGTTTTCACTCCTCCTCCATAGATCACACAAAACTGATCATTACAATTTGGATTTAGGAGCCAGGATCTTAGGTTACCCTGGAAACCAATATTGTATAAGTACATACACATATATATATTACATAGGTAGGAGATACAAGCCAACTCACAATATACTGGTAATCTCTCTTCTTCGGAGGCTCCCAGTTCTCAGGCAAATCCTGGTATCTAGAACACATGAAATATTTTGTAAGATATATTTCACCATCTCATTTGCACTAACTTACGTGTCAAAATCGGAAAAATGATTCACGCTAAACACGTGTGTTTTATCCAGTCTGTATCCATTACCAGCTGTGACTGCCTCGACTGCTTGTTCAGCAGTAGCGAGCTCCATAAAGAAATACCTTTAAATACATAACATACACGTGATGCGTGTGATACATTTACATGAAAAGACAATCACTTGACAGAGGTGACACTCACCCTTTTGTGACTCCATTACTATCAGTTGGATGATACTGGTTCAACACATCACCAAATTTGGAGAATACTTTAGTAAGAACACTCTCCAACTTGGCCAGGCGGTCCATCTTCACTTTGGGAGCATTGTCCACGACAATGACATTATCAATGCTAAGGTCCAATACAGGCTTCTCCTTCAAAATGTCTCCCAATAATTCTGCACAGAAAATTAACATATTACATACTGATTGGATTCAGTTTACACAGAAACTGTCTTCTGAGCACGGTAGCTCGGGTAAATGTGCATATATCTAATTAGCGAATGCATCGACCAGTTTACCTTCGTCTGTAATGTCATCTTCAAAGTCCTCAGGATCGTCGAAATAACTGTCGTCCAGTCCTTCGAGGATAACTTGGTCTTCGGGATCCATTTTGCAAGCACGTGGGTAATTAGTCGGAAAAGTCCGTAAATCAAGTGTACTAATTGGCCCATTGTGCAAGGAATCATGAAGGCACTGATATTGGTCGGAGGGTTTGGAACACGTTTACGTCCATTAACCTTATCTACACCCAAACCGCTTGTTCAATTTGCCAATAAGCCCATTCTCCTTCACCAGATCGAGGCACTAGTCGCTGCTGGAGTAACGCACGTCATTTTAGCAGTGTCGTACAGGGCAGAGCTGCTGGAAAAAGAGATGAAACTTCAAGAAGAGAGATTGGGCATAAAGATAACAATATCCTTGGAAGCAGAGCCACTGGGTACTGCGGGCCCGGTAGGCCTGGCGGCAGCACACTTGACAGTTGACAAAGAGCCATTTTTTCTGCTAAATTCTGATGTCATATGCGAATATCCATTCCAGAAATTGCTGGAGTTTCATAAGAAACACGGTAAAGAGGGGACCATTATCGTAACTAAGGTGGATGAGCCCTCCAAATATGGTGTGGTGGTTTATGATGACACAACAGGCCAGATACAACGCTTTGTTGAAAAACCGAAAGTTTTCATTGCCAATCGTATCAATGCTGGTATGTACATTTTCAATACAACAATGCTGAAGAGAATCAAGCCCCAGCCAATGTCCATTGAAAAAGAAGTCTTTCCATATATGGCAAAGGATGAGGAGCTGTATGCCTTTGATCTGGAAAACTTTTGGATGGATATAGGTCAGCCAAAGGACTACCTGATAGGAATGTGTATGTACCTGACCCATTTAAGGCACAGTAGACCTAGTGAACTGGCAAGCGGAGAATGCATTGTGGGGAATGTAGTGATTGACCCTTCAGTGCAGCTGGGTAAAGGTTGTCGTATTGGACCCAATGTTGTCCTCGGACCTAACGTTTGTGTAGAGGATGGAGCATGTATATCACGATCTACTGTCCTAGAGGGAGCTTGCATTAAATCCCATGCGTGGATCCAGTCATCCATCATTGGTTGGAAGTCTTCCGTTGGTCGCTGGGTGAGAATGGAGAATGTGAGTGTGCTTGGAGAGGACGTGCAGATACAGGACGAACTCTATATCAATGGTGCTCGCATTCTCCCCCATAAATCCATTGGTACATCTGTCACTGACCCTCAAATCATTATGTAGCGTTTAGTATATAACAATTTATTATTTTTTTCAATAGGAGTATTAATTGAAGCAATAACTTTATTGATCAAATGTGTGTGTGTGTGGTCTACTTGATATATATGATTCTAAAGAGAGGTTCCTAAGCTACAGCTATAGTTGTATTATAAGCAATTTACAAAGAAAAACATGGGAAGTGGTCAAATATTTGAGTGAATGGAGAGGGTGAGTTATGAACAGGGAACATGTAATGGCAGCATGCAGAGCAATTCATAAATTATCAGTTTTGATGGATCACTGGTTACACTTCAAGTGTAGAATGCTTATGAGGCAAATCTTTCCTAAGAACAGGCGATTGGATACAGTATATCTATGGATATTATATGTGGGCAATAGGCTTACCCTCCGTTTGTTAGCATTCGAGGACTGGTCTCAGTTGGGGGGGCAGTGAGGGGAGTGGGAAGGTGGCTGGCTGGTGGACATTGAGTACCATAAGCCCCACCCTTGGAAGGCGGAGATACTATTTGATTCGGATTCATCATGTTCTCAACACTTGATGGAGAAGACTCATTACTGCTGTGTCTCCCTCTATCTCTCCTTTCACTATAAAAGCATGTTAGATCACTGAAACATCGCAAGGACACTTTTGCCTAATAAGGGCAATATACTAGTGCAGCTGCTAATACATGAAGGGTGGTATTCCTAGAAACATCTATCTGGTCCAGTGGAGCAGAAGAATAAAGAGAAAATTATTGTATCCTCATCCAAAGCTCTTATTAGGATTAGTTCCCTATAGGCCATTTACTGTAGTATGTAGGAAAGTGTTGTTTTTAGATTACATAGCATACGTCCGGTTCACAAACCTGGCCCTTCTAACAGCTGGATGAAGATTAGGATCCATTTCATTGGACCACTGACTGTCTGGTGTGGTTGGGCGGAACTGTGGAGGAGTCTCTAAACTCTGCCTTCTAGTTAAATCTGTTGAACTCTTTCTTTTTGCCAAGGAGACATAGTCACTGGGAAACCAACCAGACCTAAGGGAATTTATATACATTTTTTGGAAAATGTAATATGATATGGAAGATTATAATTTTACTTTTTGGTCCTTGTGTTTTTTCCATATTGCCATCCATCTTTGGGATCACCAAAAGCTATTATGATATCACCCTAAAGTGCCATATACATAGTTCAATACAGCTAAATATTCAGTACACTTGTAAAGGTATCCAAGCGATATCATGTCAATGTGTACCTCATTAAAAGACATCTGAGTACTTGAATCTGCCTTGAAAGCAAAGTGGGCCCTCACTTTACACCTGTACAATCACAGAGGAAGGTCATTGGTCTAGCTAGCAAAGTGATAAAGTTCATAACATTAGACTCTCACTCTTTATCAGTTTTGACAAGATGGCTGACCTCTGCTGAATACAGAAGACATACACAAAAAGTCAAGTTTTAAAATTGCACATTGAAATATATCATAGTGACTAACCTTTCTCAAGGTGTCCTTCAAATCCATAAACCTCTGTTGTATCCACTGTCATCTCCGGCAAGGTTGGCTTCCTTTCTGGAGCAGCTGGTAGTGTTGCCATAAAAGGCACTGAACTTCTTGCAAGAGTAGGATCATTAGTGATCATTGTCTCTGGATCACTGACCGAGGTCCTTACAAAGGCTCTAGGGGACATTGGGTCCTGTAGAAATGGGACCATATCAGCAGAAAAATACTTTTTCTGACATTATACTGTTTAAGCAATGGATATACGTACATGGCAGGTGTATTCGGTAATGTTTGAAAATGCCTCACCACAAGAAGTATGCTACTTTCAGCAGGAAGATCACTGGGAGCTTTGGATGCAGCATTCCAGTCCACTAATTTGGCTGTCAGGATATCGTGAGACTGTTTGTAGAGCATACATGGGTACACATGTAACTAGAGCTCAACTGAGCAAAGATTCATGCATGATATATATACCTGCGAGTAGTAAAAGACTTGCTGGTGTATGGTCTGTGTTAGGTGTTCCAACACAAAGCTGTACAATTTCTGTTCCTCAATTAGGGCCTAAATCAACAAAATTCATAAAATAAAACTTTGGACTTCCCAAGCCCCAATTACATAAACATCTAGTCAGACCCATGTCTAGAGCTATGAATATCATTATAACTAAATGGTGACCACTCCCTGCCATTTATGTTTAACCTTTGCAACAGGCTTACAAAGAGACTAACAACTTGAAGAATGAGACTGTAACATATCAAATGCTATGCCCACATAAACTTCAGATGCATGCATGAACCTTTCTCAATCCTTCTGTTCTAAGAGCATCGAGTTCAGCAGATTCTTCAGCTAATCTTGATAAATTGTGCTTCTCTTTGGCAGCAGCCTTTGCTCCACTTCCTTCCTTTTTCTCTCTTTTGTGGTAATCTTTTAAATGGTCATTTATTTTAGCAATTTCCTACATAAACATAATACATTGTGAAGCATGAGGGACTACCTATCACAGAATTAGCACTCACATGTTCTTTTTTTGAACAGTCATGGCGATAATTCTTGTGCATATTCTGTTAAAAATGCAAGTAAATACATGCAAGCACTTGAACACTTCATCTTAGTATAGCCTACACTTACAATATATCTTTTTGATTCATTGGTGACCTTCAGATCAAGCGGGAGTATAAAATCACTCATAATTGAACCAAGCTATAGATTAACAAGTCTGCTGTGAATATTTCCGATTTCCATCATTTACACTGCAAAATATAATTCATATATATTCCTGACCTACCCATGAAATGCAATGTGGAGTGGTTGCTTTCTGAGAAGTAGCTACTTCAGATAAACTTTCACCTACAAATATATATGAATAAGGTAAAATACCATATTCCTAAAGACGTGGTAGACATCAATTTGAGGCTAAGGAAGTATTTCAAATATGTAGATATACCATAACATATACTGAAATATTGCTTTATGGTACAGCTGTTAAGAAGACTCACCAAGCTTTCTAACTCCGCCAGGTAAATTACTAGCCTTGTTTCCGACTGCTCCAACGACACTATAAAAGCTCTCAGCTGCTTCCATCATATCTGCAAGCAATAAATAATTCTCATACGATTTGACATTAAATATTCACACTTTACTTACTCTGCATAGCTTTGTGATAAATCTTTGCTGAAGCAGCGAGATTACCTAAATCTTTCAGCATATCTTCGATGTTCTACATACCCATAATGGCCATATAATAAAAGGTATTTATGTAATTCGAGGTCGCAATGAAATTACTGCACTTACTCTGTAAGTAGTATCTGCCAATCTATGAACCTGCTTGGACTTCTCCATAGTCTTCGCCATGATTCCACGTCCTCAATAGCAAAGCAAATAAAAAGGTAGGTCAGTGCTCTCCACCCTTTTTTCTAGTTACTGAAAAACGACTTGAAATACGGAAGTATCCGTTGCTAATCAAATTCATTGTCAAAGCTCTTCATTCTGTAATATGGGTGCAATGATTAGTGGTTGGTAGTTTAGACAGGATGGGAAGGGAATACATGAACGTCCTGAAGAAGGATGAAAATATTCTTCATTATCAAAGAGCTCCAAATATAGGATCCGTATTCTCTTTCATTTGTAAGTAGTCGTGAATTGATTAGATAAAGGATATACAGTCACTTTTTAACATCACTACCTTTTATTGATGTACTGTTCTCCAGTTGTGTTGGCGGTGACATTCCTAATCTCACTGTCAGCAGAACACTGGTTGTTGAGAACTATCATCTCACTGGTTGGGCTGTACATTGGATATGTGGCCACAGAGAAGTATGAAGAGTGTATATTCGACAAGAAGTCAGATAAGGTGTCATTGTGCAATTCTAGGATACTTGAAAAGATGTTGTTTGGATACAGGAAGATGAGTACGTCATACAGAGCATTTGTTTAATCCCCCACCTTGCTCATCCCCACCCCCACTCCCTTGGGTAGCTCAAATGATGGTAATATTTAAAGCATGTTTTATATTTTGCTAGTGGTGAACCAGCTGTCTGCTGTAGAAGATGTGCGTGTGTTTACTCAGCCTTCGAAGAGAGGCAGACACACACATAATGTAGAGATAGTATTTAAAAGTGGATTAACCATTGCCATGACCACCTGCTTAACATATGACCCAAAAAGGTACATATGACATATCAAGGGTTTAAATAATGTGTATTATGTAAGTGCTATGGCTCATTGTTTATAGCTGTCATGAGAAGGTAGTGGAGGAAGTCAAGGAATTTCTTGAGATTTCTAATTCAACCAATTTGGCTGATCTAGTTGAACTCAAGCTTATAGAAGACAAGTCTATAGAAGACAAGAAGAAAGATTAGAAAACAATTTGTATTAAATTATGAAAAATACATTTAATACATGTACGTATATTAAAAAATTAAAAATTATTTATGATGCTTTTTAGATCCAATTTTCTTTCCTTTACTTCCCTTTTTCCCCTTTTTTGCTGCAATCATCTTCTTCAACTGCGTTTTACTCTTTTTACCTTCAGTTTTCCTCTTCTTGGGTGACCTGTGCAGTTACAAGAGTACACTAAAGCTTGATAGAGTGGTCACAAAGATATTGGTATAATGACAATGTGTAGCAAATTCTATCAACCGTCCCAATACCAGAAACTAACCTTTGTTCTTTTTCTAACTGTTTGTTGACAGCCTGCAAAATGTACAAGTAGTATGATAGATTGTAAAGTGGTATGCATTTAAAGGTATATCCGTTTCTCTCTGTCAATACGTAGATTGCATTAGTTAACCTTTTCCATATTAATAAGGGGGTGCTTTCTTTGTAGTTTCTCAAAGAGCTCAGATGTCCTCTCTCTTTCCTGTACCATGTCTCCAACAACAGGTGCAAACTATAACACACAGTAAATTAAAGAGTAAATACTCATCTTTACAATTCAAGAATATACACAAGTCACCTTTCTCTTTTTCCCAGTCACTTTAATTGCTCCCTCCTTGGCCTAAGGAACAATAAGGAATATAACAGGTTTTGTAATGTGATGTGGAGTTAGCTAACCAACTGATTTTGGAATACACCAGCAGAGGCTGTGGCCTTCTTGGCAGTTTTAATTGCTCTTGATAACTACAGATATGAACGATGTGATTACAACTATTGTGACAGCAGAGCTGAGAGCAGCTAACCTCATATTTGTTATTCTTGTGACTGGGAAGGGTAGATGGGGCTGGAAAGAAGGTAAACAGTTAGGTAAACAATCTGATAAACATAGGTAAACAGATAAACCTGTTATTTTTGTATCTTGGGATTTAGCTAAATTGCGAAGTCGCTGATACTCATTCTTTGCAACTCTTTCACTTTTGTCTTTTGCCCTCTTCTCAAACTGATCCTCAAATGGATCTACAAATACATCATATTCACCTTGAACACATGAGGTCAGTGTCCACATCCACCAAGTTACCTGAATTCTGTGGCACCTCTATCAGCCAGTCCTCCTTAGGGTCGTTGATCCTCTTATATCCCCACCTTGGCTTCCACTCCTTAAGTGATTGGCCAAACAGACATCACATAACTGTCAACAAGACCAAAAAATAAACTGAACTTACTCCTGATTTCTCATCAAATACCATCCTTGATCGCTTCTTCTTCAGGAGGCCCTACAAGATGCAGCAATGTGAGGCAGAGATCAGTTGCCATCTGCATGTTAACAATACCTTCTTCTTTGCATATAACTCCCATTTTGTAGGCGGTTTTGGTTTGGGAATCTAAATGGAGAAACTGAAAATTGGAACACATTCAGAACAAAGGGGGCATCACTTGAACTTACGGGTTTTTCCCTTGGGAGGACAGTGGTTGGCTTTGGCAACTGAATAGACACACAAATTGCAATGAACCACATTTAAGCAACATCTACTAACTAGCAAGTTACTCACTTGTGCAATTACTACATCATCCAACACTTCTGCTGGCAGCTACAAAGAGACATTGCTGGCCATTTCATATCATGCTTAAACATGTGTTTATGTGTATTTCCATTCCATTTATTTACAAAACATGACACATGTAAGAAGCACCTTCCAGACTTCGTTTAACAATAATTGCGTATTTTCTCTTGTCAGATTCTTCAAATAAGAATTGACATCTCTTCTAAAAGAACAAACAGAATAGTTACACCCACAGTAAGTACTTTGCACTAGCCGACCTACTTCATATTGTCTGTATCCAGCACGTTCACATCTGAAATTAGCAAACTTCCAACATCTACTTGTATGCCAATGTCCTTTTGAACGTTAACTGATTTGTACCTTTCTCTTTGAGTTGCAAGGAGCTCTTCTACGCTCGCAACACGTGTCCCATCGGCCATTTTTGTTTACGCAGGGGCTAGAGTACCGGTACGGGTAACGGAACATATTGCGTTAAAGTGCCGGTACCGGTACACAAATGTGAGCTATTGTGTATACAAAAGTGGTTAAGCACCGTCAAGAATTACATTTATATAAATATAACGGTACATCGATAAGCACCAGCTTACATACACATAGCTGTGTTAAAGTAGCCATAACAAAACAATATGTTATAGAGCACCTTAGTTATTTCTTTCGCTCAGCGAATGGCAAAAGGAAAAGGAAATAGACTGACAGTTAAGGAGGTCCAGGTGTCTGCCAACTGTCCTACTCCCATCTTATAAGCTTGCCGGGGCTTAAGTCACATTTTGCTCTAAGCACCGGCAAGCCCCAAACTGACAGTTAAGGGGGTCCAGGTGTCTCCCAACTGGCCTACACCCATCTTATTAGCTTGCCGGTGCTTAAGTCACTTTTTGCTCTAAGCACCGGCAAGCCCCAAACTGACAGTTAAGGGGGTCCAGGTGTCTCCCAACTGTCCTATGCCCATCCTATAAGCTTGCCGGTGCTTAAGTCACTTTTTGCTCTAAGCACCGGCAAGCCCCAAACTGACAGTTAAGGGGGTCCAGGAGTCTGCCAACTGTCCTACGCCAATCCTATAAGCTTGCCGGTGCTTAAGTCACTTTTTGCTCTAAGCACCGGCAACCCCCAAACTGACAGTTAAGGGGGTCCAGGAGTCTCCCAACTGTCCTACGCCAATCCTATAAGCTTGCCGGTGCTTAAGTCACTTTTTGCTCTAAGCACTGGCAACCCCCAAACTGACAGTTAAGGGGGTCCAGGTGTCTGCCAACTGTCCTACGCCAATCCTATAACCTTGCCGGTGCTTAAGTCACTTTTTGCTCTAAGCACCGGCAAGCCCCAAACTGACAGTTAAGGGGGTCCAGGTGTCTCCCAACTGTCCTACGCCCATCTTATTAGCTTGCCGGTGCCTAAGTCACTTTTTTCTCTAAGCACCGGCAAGCCCCAAACTGACAGTTAAGGGGGTCCAGGTGTCTCCCAACTGTCCTACGCCCATCTTATTAGCTTGCCGGTGCCTAAGTCACTTTTTTCTCTAAGCACCGGCAAGCCCCAAACTGACAGTTAAGGGGTCCAGGTGTCTCCCAACTGGCCTACACCCATCTTATTAGCTTGCCGGTGCTTAAGTCACTTTTTGCTCTAAGCACCGGCAAGCCCCAAACTGACAGTTAAGGGGGTCCAGGTGTCTCCCAACTGTCCTATGCCCATCCTATAAGCTTGCCGGTGCTTAAATCACTTTTTGCTCTAAGCACCGGCAACCCCCAAACTGACAGTTAAGGGGGTCCAGGTGTCTCCCAACTGTGCTACGCCCATCTTATTAGCTTGCCAGTGCTTAAGTCACTTTTTGCTCTAAGCACCGGCAAGCCCCAAACTGACAGTTAAGGGGGTTCAGGTGTCTGCCAATTTTCCTCCGCCCATCTTATAAGGTCGCCGGTGCTTAAGTCACTTTTTGCTCTAAGCACCGGCAATCCCCGAACTGACAGTTAAGGGGGTCCAGGTGTCTGCCAATCTCCCCCAAAGCACCATCCTATGCTACGTGTACACGATTAATTTGTACCTTATATACTTTTATCATCAGTCATCTTGCTATTATTCGTATTCATTAATGATCATCATTATGGTAGACACTGAAGATTAGCAGGCTTACCCACAAATTCGACACTTTTCTGTCCTAAACGGATTAAAACAAAACTGTCTACATCGTCGTTCAAGGTTTCGTTCCATTTACACAGAAGTAAAAGCTTTTTTAATCATCGCTTGAAGAACAGCTAGACCCCGGGCTATTAATCGTACCTTCAAATATAACGCTTTCCAAAATCTATTGTTCTTCCTCTTTGAGTAAACCCTGGATTTGCTGCAGGCCAATAATGAAAGAAAATACGAACGAAAACCCTCGAGTAACTTGGCGTGAGTATGCTAACTCGGCGTTGTTACAAATACTTTTATTATATTTGACGGTGCTTAACCACTTTTGTATACTAAAAAGTGGTTAAGCACCAGCATTAGTACAGGATTACTATAACTCTATTACTGTATAAAATGTTAGGCACCAGCCATACTTTAGGAACTGAATAGAGTGTATATTTATAACTAGTATATTTCGACTTCCATCACCACCGCGCTGGTGGCAGAGTGATGTGAGAGAGAAGCGTATAGAATAAAATGAAGCTTCTGGAATTGGATCAATTACAACTGTAATCAGTTTTTTTCCTTTTTTTCTTTATCATTTCACAACGTAGTTGCATATAAATAGTCCATTTTAACATGACCATTCAGGCCTGCCAGCGTGGAGCCTCGTGTAAGGAAGTAAGTCCGAACTCGTTGGCTTGGCAGTGTCTAGGTTCCGTAGCTGCCCTGTATCGGTTGGTGCCATGGGGATGTGCTCACCAATTATCGATTTATCGATACAACGGAACCCGGGGAGGGATAAGGCCGGTTCTGTCACTCCGTGACTACCAAAGCCGAAACTGCACCAGTTAGGCGTTACCAACGATCCTGGCCCCAGACGACCAGCGATGGAAGGACGGCTCGCATTGTGGATGGTAACGTGAACTCCCTGCGTCGAGCAAAATCCAAGTCACACCTCCTCGTGGTGCTCGACGGTAACAGCAGTCTCTGCTGGCTAACGTGACTGGTTTTTTTATCGTCAGTATATCGCGATATTTGTTGTAACCCACTGAGAATGGACGTTTTTCTCTTTTTTCCTTATCGTTAGCATATCGCGATATTTGTTGAAGGGTCTGGGAACCCATTGAGTTCGAAACACGGTTGGGTTGTTTTTTCTTCCTTTTTCTCGTTGTGATATCCTGATGCCGGTACCGGTTCGATGCCGGTACCGGCACTCTAGCCACTGCGTTTTGTTTAATGTGTCACGCGACTAGCTAGATAACCAAGACAATGATAGAGGGTTTAAGCCCGATTTATCAGGCTCTCCTAGGTACATTATTCACTTGGGGTGTAACAGCAGCGGGATCTGGGTTAGTATTTATTTGGAGCAGTGGAGAGGTATGGAGAAGTAACTGATTGTGGCGAGATGTCCGTTCACACTGTGATAGTATTACATGCATATCGTTTATTTATGTAACTTTTGTATTTTGTTACAGAGAAGGCTTTTAGATGGGAGTCTTGGCTTCGCTGCTGGGGTGAGTGTCTCCCCGTATCTACTGAGAGACTCTTGGCACTGTGCATAAATGCTTATTAGATTAGTGTATCTGTTGCTATAGGTGATGCTAGCTGCATCCTACTGGTCGCTGTTAGCACCTGCCATAGAGATGGCCGAGGTATCTGGTAAATATGGATCTTATGCATTCATCCCAGTAGCAGTTGGGTTTATTGTTGGAGCCATATTTGTATTTGGAGCAGATCTATTGTTATCAGTCTTAGTGAGTATTCGTGCTCAGTTTGACCGTGTTTTGGTGATAAGCAATGAGTGTTCTTGGTAATCTGTTTTAGGTTCCCTAAAGTGTGTGCTATTGGTATACAGATCATTAGATATTGTACTTAATTATAGGAAATAGGAAATATGTGGGTTGAATAATGCATTGGATTCACAGAAGATCAAGATAAAGAAAAAGACAAAGACTCCCAGGATCACTGATGAAGGGTGGAATTCCCAGAAACGGCTGTCTGACCCAGTGGAGAAGAAGATGAAAGAAGGGAAAAGAAGGAAGAAAAGACTACTGTATCTTCATCTAAAGCTCTCTTTAGGTTTAGTTCCCCTAGGCTCTTTTTACAGAATAGGCATATAGCATGTAGGAAAATGGTATCTTAGATTTTTCATTGAATGGAGTGACTGACCAAAGCTTTGTGGAATTTACAGATGACATTGTTATACATAAGTTGCATATATATTCTATTTTTTTCAATCCATTTTGTTCATGCTTGTAACCTTCCTACATCATTGTAGGGGGTGTCGGGTGATCCATTGTCACTCATTGAATCAAAAAATGCAATTAGCAATAATCTTTTAGATGACAATTTCAGACAGTTAGAGCAGAAATCATTTAAGGTATGTGTTGTCTTGTTACTCCTTTGCGTGCATTTCTACACTGACACTTACAAAGAGGAGAGATTGTGCAGTTTGGAAAATGTGAAATGTGGTAATTGAATTCATTAGATTCTGAATGAACCCCAAAAGGTAAGGTTAAGGAGATCTGACCAGCCAATACAAACGTCTGAAGCGCCTTACACAGAGCCTCTACCAGCCACCCCTGAGCAAACAACAAATTGGAAGCGCATTTTGCTACTGATTGTGGCTATAACAGTCCATAACATTCCAGAAGGGCTGGCAGTTGGAGTAGGATTTGGAGCAGTTGGGAAAACTGCCTCAGCTACATTTGAAAATGCAAGGTAAACTGTCATGTATATGGAAGTATTGATCTACTTGGATACACTAGAAATAGGGGTGATGTAATGACAACCTTATGTGTATATTAGTAGTATTATTGTATTGATGCTGGTTGGGTAGTGTGGCCTGGTAGCACTGGCAAAGGCCTCTTCCAGTCTACTAGGCTGTACACTCACCTGAGTGGACGGCCTGGAGTCTTGCAAGTGGCAATGCTTATACGTGTCCAGGTGCAGCCCTGTGCCCCGTAACCATAACTGGTTGACATCTTTTATTTTGCTTTTGTATGCCTTGGGCACATTAATATATTCTATATTAATTATTCTATATTAGTAATAATAATATATTCTATATTATTGAGTGATACTACAACTTTGTTTTTAAGGAATTTGGCTATAGGAATAGGGATTCAGAACTTTCCAGAAGGATTGGCAGTTAGCTTTCCCTTAAGAGCAGCTGGAATGTCAGTTTGGAAGAGCTTTTGGTGGGTGCTACCAAAGTAATTGTTCAGGAGGTAGCCATGGAAACTGTATACAGTTAGTGACAAGATACTCAGTTAAAGTGTTTTCTTGTTCTAGGTACGGTCAGTTGAGTGGCATGGTAGAGCCAATAGCTGGGGTGTTTGGAGCTGTTGCTATAGTAGTACGTACTAGCATACACCCCCTGTCTTCTCTATAGCAGTTTATTGTTCAAGTACTCTTGTTGAAATTTGTAGGTTGCACAACCTCTGCTGCCATATGCATTAGCATTTGCAGCTGGTGCAATGGTATATGTAGTAGTGAATGACATTATTCCGGAAGCCAATGCAGAGTAAGTTGTACACAATATACTGCTTGTTCAACTGAAGTGCAAATACCTTCCTTCTTCCTTGCGTAGGGGGAATGGCAAATTGGCATCATTTGGGGCTATTCTAGGATTTGTAGTAATGATGTCACTTGATGTTGGTCTTGGATGATGTCAGAATTTTAATATATTTCAATTCATAATATTAATTCACCATTTTAATGAAAAATTATTTATAACTACTTGTGTTCATGTCTGTATGTTTTGTAGAACATGTTCTCGGACAGAGGTGTTTAACACAGTATAGACCATATCACATGCTTTCATTCCTTTCTCCAGTACCTTCTTAAGGTTATCCTCATGCACTGTGGACTCCATCTGCAGTATAATAGCATAAATATATAATCACCACTGCTAAAGTGTTCACAGTCTAGCTTACAAATGCCTTCTTAGAGAAGAGGTAAATATTGTATAATGGTACTTTGGAGCACACAGACCAGTTACATGTGGTATAATGAATCACTCTTACCAAAAGAAGTACAATCTTCCTTGACTTTGGCAATGTGGCAACAGTCAGTAGAGGTCCTTTAGCAGTCTCTTCCACATAATTCAAATCTAACAGAGCATGATAATATTGATAACGTGCATTATATGTGCATTCCTCTACTCTGTTTCATTCACTAGTCCTACACAGTGTGTACTATAGAGTAGTGTTCACCACTACTAATGGTGACGTAATGATCCCCAGTTCATAGCTACTGCTGAATATATACTGTCTAAATCCTATTAGTACCTTTACTGATAGGCTTAACTCACCTACAAAGGGTGTATCTTCTATATAACCAACAGTACAAGAACATACGTATTCCTTCATGGGAATACCAGCATCAATGAGAGCCAGTGTGGCAGCATTGATGCAGGCAGCCAGATTACCTAAAGAATAGTAGTCCTGCTATGTCATACATATGTACATACAAATGAGTGCATGCGTGGTACCTCCATCAGACTGCAGGACCTGAACATATACGTCTATTTGTGACCGTGGAAACAGTTCCATCAATATGGTGGATTCTAGGGTCTGCCTAAGCAGACTGGTCGCCTCAATAGACCTCCTGCAAGTATGGAGAAGTTCTTTTAAACATGTATGCATACCCTAAGTTATATTCTAAAGTATTCTATTTGTATATTTCCCTATAGCCTACCCTATGCGTGTCAAACACATAACTATGAAAATACACAACGTGGTCAATTGTAATAATTAGTCTTTGTTCTGTTTTGCTGCCCAAAACAATGATCCATGGGAACCACCAATTGGTTGAGGGTGTGCAACACCTGACCAATCAGATTGATCCAAATATATCCTCAGTACCTATCTCCTTTTGATCTCTTCTTCCTCTCCCCGGTGCTAAAGGTCGCCATGCTAAACTGACAGTTAATGAAGGCTCTATCGTGCACTGCTTTACTTCTGCTACTGACCTGTACAAGCGGGTAGTGAGACTACTTCACTGCTGCATTTGTACAGTCTATGGATGTGTACAATACATTATCAACAAAGGAAGGACACACAATACCTCGTGGGGTCCGTATACTGTAGCGAGGACCTTCGTATTCCCTTGCTCCAAGCGAGCTGAACCGTCGGCCTGTGCCAATGGACCAACGGTGCAATTAATCTTGCGCAATTCGTGCGACCTTCTTCCATCAATACGTAAACCTAATCGATCAAGGCACAGGAGACTGTAGTAGCTGGAACCAGCTGCTGCCCTGCTCTATTAGTGACTGTGTCGTCACGACACGACCATACCTACCTTCCGGGGAAAGAAATTCCAGTCCTGCCTACAGATAATGTTATAAATAAAAGTGCTTACAGTAAAATTTTGATCAATCTATTTAAATATTTACATATATAGTTACCATTTCAGTTTTCTTCTGCTTGGAGTCGCCGGTGAGATGGGAAAAACCCTTTCTGCTTTAGAAATGGCCGACTCCACATGTACTTTCTCTCCCACTTTATGGAATTATTAAGTTCCTATACCAATATTTAATGTACCAGTGGGGTTTGAAAATTTGATAGCCCCTATATCTCGCCATACATTGAGTTCCTGTACCAGAATACCAATGTACATATAGTGCTGCAACTCTGTCAAGTGGACAGATATGAAGCTGAAATATGGTGTCGACATTCACAGACATCCATAAAGCTGAAATATGGTGTCGACATTCACAGACATCCATAAAGTATATCAAAAGAGTTTTGTAAATTTTGATATAAATTTATATTCTGCTTGGGTCAATATGTCTTAATTATTCTGAAGGACTTCAGTCTTAAAGAAATGTTGACTTCAATAGTTATACTGATACTTTATACTTTACATATGCAATCATAAAACACTTTATTTATGATGCAGAATAGTTTAGTTTAATTTCATGATTCTTCATTGACCAACTGTGAAAGGGGTTCTTCTAAGTGGTGTACAACCACTCCAACCTATACGGACGAGTCCAACAAACAAATGAACATTAACAAAGAGGTCACACTGGTCAATATGGAAGTATACCTTTTTCTTAAGTAGTCCCAAGCCAATTGCTGCATCACAGTACACACACAATAAGAGGTTGGCCACCGGCTTAATAGCTATCCTACCTTCCTACACAGGAGTAGAGGAACTGCTATGTAATCTGCAGGCTTATATCTACTAACTTCACTAAAATAAGAATGTACAATGTACAAATACAATTCCTCAGATAGTGTGGTAAAACTTCATCAATAGACAATGATCATTATCACATGCTGATGTAGATCCACCATTACCTCACAGTTCAGGATCAACAGGTCTAGACTTTCTCCAGGCAGCACACCCTTTCCAGACTTTTCATACAAATCCCATATGCTTGAAGCTACAGCCGACGTAACCTGAGAATTCTTCTCTGGTGATCCTGAGAAAGCTACCAAGACACCCTCTCTCGTGAGAAGCCTTCAAACAAGGAATATAAATATTGATTCTCCTAGTGACATCATATGACTATACTAGTTCATGGTAGCATGGCATTATAGCTTTTCTCTATTGACTACAAGTTAAAAGTACTGTAATAGTAACTAATAAGTAATCTATGATGGACATATCACTGAGGCATACACATAAATTGTACTACACGATTATCTTGTTAAACATTCAAATACGGCTCACTGTGTTGAAGACGTCCCTCCAGTGTTGGCCTGTTCGAGTACCTTTGCTAACGCTTTAGGCTTCAACATTTCAATATGGCGACAGTGGTCACATGACACTTGTGAATTTGCGCAATACGTAAATCAATAAATAGACAGATATAACATTCTTAGCATTACTATGCCTTGTAAATATATGCTTCTCTATTTTACTGTTATATTTTATGTAAAGTTTAGTGAAGTATTTAACAATTTCGAAGAGATCTAGCTAAGGTGCACGGATTTTTTTTCTTTAGCTTGCATGTTTGCAGTAGTATATACGTACCATTACATTTTTATCATCATATGATCAGTTATTTTATACAATTGAAAACCATCAAATATACATTTTATGTACAAACATTTGAAGTCATGGTAAAATGTACAAGTTCTATGGTAAATATCCAGGAGATTACGAGTCCAGTCCAATTTCAAGGTGCTTTTCTTTCTTTCTGCTTCTTCTGAATTGATCCATCCATCTAGTGTAAATACTTCTTTTCGCATCATCTGAAAGATGACCCCAGGGCACACCACGAGGAGGTAGAAGTACTTCGTGCCCCAAAAGGCCTCCGGTTTCTCAACTCTGTTTGACACTTCCACTACTTGCGTCGTAAGAGAAGTTGCTCGGGAACGGTCCGGCGTACCTGACCGACCTGTGACCAGTTACTAGTCCTGCACTGCCTCACGCTACGGACAGAACAAGCCCGACCCTGGCGGACCACAAACTCCGACCAATGAGAATCATCATGTGCACACAACGCAGCTTGGGAGCACTGTACACAGACTTTAGCTCATTGGGATCGACCAGTTCGCTTTAGAGTAGGGACCCATCGGTGAACTGCAAGAAAAGAATTGAAAATACATAATAAACGGTATATAGAGAGAATTGCACGCATGGATGCAAATGCAAATGTCAATGGTTTCCAAACCAACCTGATGTGGCAGCCTACAATAGCTCCCTGGTCGACTACGTAGTGGCACTGGACCCACGCTCCTCCAGGTACGGGTCGTATAGTGAGAATCCCGCAAGTGCCAATTTAACACACAAGCAGGATTAATAGTGAGATACATCTCCAGGCACTAACCCATGATAGAGAGACCACCCCACTATACGAACACCGATGACCCTTTGTCGCATGGTACCATGGTCGTGCTCCTACCACGGTTTTCGCATCGATCCACACCAAAGTAGACCTCCAGAGTTGATAGCCCGGAGGCCGACGACTGAAAATTTTCTCGACTATTTATTAGAAATTGTCGGCGGGAAACATCGTGAACTTGGCGGAAAATCGTGTAGCCAAAATTTTGTTTATTGTTTTCGATATCTTGTTCGGGAACAATAGACAACATGTAGTACATGACCCAGCCTATTCAGCAAGTTGTTATTCAGCTATTCAGCTATTCAGCTAAGCAAATCATAGCATCTCAACTGACCTCATGAAAAACAGTGCTTATAATTAATAAACAACCTATCATCCCTATTACGAACCTCTAATTAACTAACTAATTAATTCAGCGATAATCAAGCAAATGCTCAAGTTCTTCCGAGCGCATGAATTAGCATGTTATTGCCTTGCAAATCTTTTGATTATAGTCAAACGGAGTGTTCCAACACAATACATTGAGAATCAAGGATGTAGATGTAGTATTATAACAATAATCTTTATTACCATAGCTGTAAATGTAAATGTATTATTAAATAAAGAAGAGCATTGGTACTTTACGCTAATGTACTTTGTTTATAAAGGGCGCATACGTAGCTAGCTAAATCCTTGTGCGATAATTTTGCACCTAAATCATGACTTATAACTGATACATATTGGTTTAGCTAATAGGCCAACATGTTCAAACTATTGCTCAATCAATTTGTGAATCCAAAATGGCCGTTGTCACGTACAAAAGCTCATGAGTTTGAAATGGTTTGAGGAACTTCGGCATTGTACATGCCTTAAACTACTGATTGGTAGGTTATTTTGTTTAGGGAATCAGACAAACTATCTCAATAGCTGCTTTAAATGAAGTGTAAATTAACACAACTTAGATTCATTTGATCATACTCTAGTAAGTCTAAAGTTTGTTTTCCTTTAAGTTACGAATGCTTACTTGTGAAATCTAATTTGAACTTTTAAGTACAATTTATACAAACTAACACCTGATTACACAAGGCTTATTATGCAACCTATACTTTATTCGTTGTATATTCGTTTGTTTACAGAAGAATTGTCATGGAAATCTAATGTCGGTTACCTAGCAACATGTCCAATTTAAGATACAAGAAGGAATGAGTGGAAGGGGATCACTGGCTTAACCCATTCTGGTGGGAAAAGATAGTGAGGAAATTAGTTGTCTGTAACCCTAGACTAGACTACAATTGATGGGACTACCAGTTTTAACATCTCTACCAGTCTTATAATCAATTAGCTTTACAGCAAATTAAATCTGCTTACCATGCTCTCTCTATAAGACTTGTGTAGTGGAGGCAGGCATTTACATCTAATAAACTCTCCCATTGCAATTGTCCATATATACATGACTTTGTACTAGCTATAATACAAAAAGATCTAGTTTGATATTGAATCAGTTCAAATTTATTTGATTAAATTACAATGTACATTATAATTAGGCATTGTAAGCTCGAATGCTCAGGATAGCATCTAATGTGAATTG
Source organism: Chondrosia reniformis (assembly GCA_947172415.1). NCBI lineage: Eukaryota > Metazoa > Porifera > Demospongiae > Chondrillida > Chondrillidae > Chondrosia > Chondrosia reniformis. The sequence goes on from OX359192.1 coordinate 7,849,686, forward strand.
ACAGCACAAATATAGGGAGAAGAAATGAACAATGAATCAATTCCTCTATGATCAGAAGTGAGATACTGGTAAGTGATTAAAATTGTTGCAGTCAAATTGTTATTGAAGATGAAACATTTGCTTGTTTGTCTTTCCTAAACTGTGCATGACCCCTTTGATTGTTATTCCTTGTTGAGCTCAAAGTATTCTTTCTTTGCAGAATGCGCACACATTTTCCCCAATGAAAAGTTTGACTGAGAAATTGCCAGATGTACATGGGAATGATGAGGGAAGATGTTACAAGCACAGGTCCGTGAGACTGTAGCAATTTGTGAATTCTATTGTAGACAACTTTATAAGATGTAAGTTGTATAAAAATATTATACTATACTATATTATAACACACATGTACAGTTTCAGCCTAATAAATATCACAATAATTTCTGTAATTGTGTGTATATGACAAGTTCAGACCAGCTAATGATAAATTGTTTTTATTTTTAGGCTTATGGGTTAAGTTGATGTTCTTAAATAGGTTGAAGTGCTTATTATGGTTTATTTAAGTGTTGCCATGGTAATTAGTGCTTGTTAGGTGCAGTTGAGCTTTTGTTCTATAAATGGTCAGAAAAATTTCCTTCAAATCAAATGAGAATCATTTGAATTGTACTTGAAGTTGTCTGTATCAATCCAGGCCAATGAAAGTACATTTTTATATAGCCATGTTTATTCCACGACCTAGGCTCAATGCTACTATACAAATTTCAGGTCTTTGCTATTGAGCTACCTGTAGACCTATAAGTAAGTATATATATTAACTAAAGGAATCCCAAAGTTATGATTCTTATAGTTTGCAGCGGTTGTAGTCTATAATAGCTCTCAGCTATAGTTTAAGAAGCCAAACCAGAAATGTGCACACCTAGCCAGTTGGAGAGCTCCTTAGCCATGTACAAGCCATTTAATGGATCATTTCTTTAATAAGCCTAAGTGTTCGGTGATGAAGCTAGGTCTCTATTCTTTGTGTTATAACCATTTCAGATATGTTATAATTATTTTTGCTTGCCTATTAATTAGGTGTCTTTGCTAGAATGTTCTAGTTCAGATTGTTATGGGGCAATAACAAAGAACAATAGCAGGTAAGTTCAAACAACAGGGAATGATTTTTATTACCAAAACAGTTCAATAACAACTTTTAAGAATGACAGCACTTGCCAAGCATTACCATAGCAACAATTCCATAATAACTTAATTGCTACTAAATACTAATTATTCCAGAGTTGTACATTACAAATTAATGCCTTTGACTTAATGATGTCTGAACAGAAGTACCTCCCTGTGCGTGTTTCTCCTTCTCAGGTATGTATATACATCAATTGCAGGAGAGGTGAATTTGTCTTTGAAAGATCTAATTTTAAATGAAGATTTTACAGTCCAAAATTATAGCATCTAGCAAACAGAAAAAACACCAAATCAAATAGAAGCTAACTAACTCCATGCTTCCTATATAATTTATATTTTTTAACTTTCAATTTTTATTAAAATGTTGATTTTTATTATATCACATGTGTAGATATGTATACAGTTTGCCACAAAAAGTAAAATCCATATAATACAAAATTTAAAATTCTACAAAGATTCTCCTTTCTTGGCTATTGTGATTGTCACCTCATCTTCAGCATCCTTTAAGTACTGTTTCATCCTACAGAAGAAATGTTAAGTTTCCATACAGTACATACTAGCTAGAAAGAATGAACTGAAAAACTAATCTATTGAATATTAACATTCCTATTTCAGACTTTTTGCACTGAATGTACATAGTAAGCAAATATATTGCATCCACAGCTTAACATTTCAGCCTGTACTATCACAAATCATATCCACCAGAGGTAAGTCTTTCTAAGAGGATAATTGACACAGTCTCCCATATCAGAATGAGATTATCACTCACTTATCAATATCCATTCCAAACTCTATACCATCTATTTTCACAAGCCTATCCCCAACTTGAAGCTGTAACAAGTCATCATTCTGTGTGGACAAGATTAAGAAACATTTTCATTACAGAAAGAGATTAGAGGCCAATCAGAGATTATCAGCTAGTAATGGTCTCCATGCAACGACAACCCTCCCACTAGTGGTCTCTCCTTGCATGCTAGAGAAGCCACTGTCAAACAATTCTCATTGGGAATTAAAAGATTGAAAAAGGAGAATCTGTACTTGATTCACATACGTGCAAGTAGTTCATCACTTGATGGCTATTTAGGAAATAGTAAGCGAGGCTTAGAGGATTGGTAAACTAAAATAAATATGACAAACCTCATCTGACAGGCTACCAGGATAAATACCAGCAATTGAGATCCCTAATTGGTCAGTGAGTGGATCCTATAGGTGTAGAGGTGAACCTGACATAAACATTCTATACACCGTGGACACTCGTCATTCTTTTGCATAAAGGTCAATAATAAAATACGGGTTTAACATTAACTCACTGAGTCAATTTGGAGAGAAAATCCAAAATCTTTGCTACCTCTAGAAATGGTCAGCTGTTTAACTTTCTGATCCTCTGCAGGGGATGCTCCTCCAATTAACTGCACAGCTGGTGGGGGCTGTTCCTCACTGATACTAGATGACTCAACCAAGACCTCTTGTCCTACCTCTTCTTTGAGCTCAGCACTTGGGCTGTGCACATAGATGCAAGGGGTGGACAAGGGCGGTGGACTTCTTACTGAATCACCACTTCTAGCTGGAGAGTCTAGGCCACTGTCACAACAAGGAGAATCTCTCCTTAAGACAGACAAAAGGAACACTCAACCTAAGTCCTAAAGGACAGCTTAACCTTTGCCAATTGGCTATCATTATAACACATACGTACTATAGTTGTTACTATTCTGGTTGAAAGAACTACTTGAAAATAAAGTATACAGCATACGTATATTATGGGTATATACTAGTTGCCTACAGCAATGTTCATGCGCATACCTTCTAGAATGAACTTCTACTTTGGCAGCCGTTAACATAAAAAATGAAAGAGAAAGTCAAAGTGAATTTCATATTATAAGGACCCCAAGCAATGATTTGAAAACCTTCACAATGTCATAACCATTCCATTTTAAAACATTGTAATAACAAGTCATATCATAGCAGTTTCACCAATAAGTGTAAGGAATGTGAAACTCGTCATAGAAAATGTAACATTTCCGAACAAAAAGAAAATATTTACAAATGAAATAAAAACAGGTACAGTTTGATTTAAAAAAAATCGTAGCAATTTCATATACCAACTACCAAATGGAGTTTCAAGTGTCCTATGATCAGATGTGTGTAAATGTAATGTGCAATTATCAAGAATACACTTAATTTAAGTAATGTAAAAGAAAATGACTCAAAACATGAAAATTACTCATATAACATATCTATGGTACTACATCTGCACAATCACTGCCATAGAAAATACACTTGAAAGTATTATCTATGTTGAATTTTAAAGAGGGATTTTTCACTCTGTAACTGATACACAAGTTGAAACCTGTAGGTATGTTCTTGACATGTAGGCTGTTTCACACCAGAACAACACAAATCATGAACATTAAACGGTCAAGCAGAAAGTTTTTTTGTTATGTAAAGGAAGTTCTCACATAAATTATTAAAATATAAATTACTACTGAAAGTTTTAGCACAGCATTCCCTGACATAGAGAAGACTTTCAGTGAGGCCATTTCAAATTCAAGTTCACAATAAAACATTTGTGGTTCTACACTCCATGTGTGTTAACATATACATAGTTTGAAGCATTAATCCATCATAATTCAACATACACTGTAACCACACAGTTTCACAACAGCAATGCTTGTAACAATCGCCAAAGTAACCTCACCTTTATTCTTTAGTAGACTGATTGCAGAAAGTAGTCTTGTAATCTCGTCAATGTCGGGTGGGGGGACAGTTAGGTCAATTGTGCTGGAGGCTTCCGGTAAATCCACAGAGGGCAACTGGGAGAAGTCTACTTTCAACATTTCTATAGAAATGCAAAAAGAAGTTAACTATGGCTGATTGAATCATCCAGAAATGCCCAGAGCTACCCCTTTATCATTAAAAGGTATTCAATGTTAAGCAGTCAATTGTAGCACACACAACTATACAAATGTGAATTCTTGTTGTCATACATTCTCGTGTACAATAGACTCGCTTACCAGGATCCAGTACTTCTCCTAAATCGTCCAAATTTGGCTCCCAATTGATTGGCTTCTCCCAATAAGGAGAGGAATCAGAAACAATATAGTTTGACAGGAAAAAGTTGATTTTTGCCTTTTTAACTCGAGGACATTTCAAAGCTATTTCTTCCCAAGTCATCTGCACAAACAAAGATATGTACATTAAAATCAACCTTCTTCTTCAAAAGGTATTAAGTATTGCTTGGTTCACATTTCTTTTTTGCTCTATAGAGAGGGTGTGGCCGATATTGGATGTATACAATATAATTGTACGTACGTATATATACTGATATACGTACACATGTGTATATAAAGCACACAGGTAGTTGGGGACTGATTATGTTGAATGAAGATGAAAATGCTACAAGTTCCTCCATCTGAAGATCCTACTTTCAAAATTCTACCATGTATGAGATGTGCTCACTTTAAGGAAACATAACAATGACTTAATCCTACTGAAATACAATTACAGTGGCTTAATTTCACAACACACAATAATGATCCAGTTTAGTGGGTTTTCAGTTTCACAGAAGAAGTATAAATTAGATAGAGTCTATTGCCATCCAGCACCAACCAAGAAGAGGAGGAATGGCTTGAACAGAGACAAAAGTATGGAGTTGACAGACCTGGACACCTCTTGCCAGATTGCAGTGAGTGCTTGTGGGTGTAGATTGGGCTTGGTCGGCAAAGAACTAGAGAAGTGATACCTTTATCTAGAGAAGGATTGCTTTATCTTTGCTGCTCTAGTCCAGTCTACATCTACACTCACAACACCAACAATGGAGAGGCCTTTACAGGGAGAGGCCTTCACAGGGAGAGGAGAGGCCTTCACAGGGAGAGGCCTTCACAGGGAGAGGCCTTCACAGGGAGAGGAGAGGCCTTCACAGGGAGAGGCCTTCACAGGGAGAGGCCTCCACAGGGAGAGGAGAGGCCTTCACAGGGAGAGGCCTCCACAGGGAGAGGAGAGGCCTTCACAGGGAGAGGCCTCCACAGGGGGAGAGGCCTTCACAGGGAGAGGAGAGGCCTTCACAGGGAGAGGAGAGGCCTCCACAGGGAGAGGAGAGGCCTCCACAGGGAGAGGAGAGGCCTCCACAAGTTTGAGACAAGTAAATACCTACTTCATTTATACAAGTGAGGCAAGACTCAATGGCTTGTTGAGTGGATGATTAAGTGGACGTCAGAATAGTTTGGTGTGCACTGTAGATTGGGCTTGGTCGGCAAAGCAAATGTCACAAAAGAGACAGCTCTGCTAATCTTGCTCATTCTACAGTAATATTCACCTGAAATCTACACTGACTCAGTGAAGACACATAGGTACATTCTATAAGCATTGAAATTTCTAAAATCTAAAACCACAGATTTCCATCAAATTATCAATTTTAAAACTGATAATGAAAATTAAAGCTTCACTTAAAAAATTCTATTGTTACATTTAGCAGAAACTCAATAACACTGAAAGCCACTGAAGACCTGTAAAGCATTTGAAATGGAGATTAGGATACACATAATCAACTTTAATTTGATACACTTCAGGGTTCATTAGCAGCCAAAGTATACACATATTTATATAAAATACTATACATTTGGTTCTCTAAAAGACTCTTTCAGTTTCTATAAGGCTGACCTTCTCCAGTGTGTCCACCTCAGTGGAGAGGAGATCCAGGACTGAGTGATAAGGGGTGAGGTACTCGTAGGCCCTGTTCTGAAGACCAATGCCTGCTGCCCAGCTCTCAAGCATCAGCAAGCTCTCCTTTAGATGTACTGCAGTTATCTGGTTGTATGCTCCCATTCGTTCTCCTTCCTCCAGTAAAAGGTGCATGGAGGCTCCATTGATGTAATAGAATATTGTGTCAAAGAATTGTTGTACGACACTGCTAGTAACACTATAATCCTCACAGCCATACAGCAGCATCTGTAGGAAGTCTAAAAGCTGGTTTGTGGAATGACTAGGATCATCTGAGAGGTCTGTGGAAGCTGAAGCTTCAAGGATGGACAGCAGTACCCCATCCAGGACCTGCAATGAGTACATACATATGTACATCATTACATTCACTCCCATTTGATTCATAGCTAGCCCTTTCATCTCTTGACACACAGAAATACATGTACTAATACAAGGATTCACAGAAGATCAAGACAAAGAAAAAGACAGAGACTCCCAGGATCACTGATGAAGGGTGGAATTCTCAGAAACGGCTGTCTGACCCAGTGGAGAAGAAATGAAAGAAGGGAAAAGAAGGAAGAAAAGACTCCTGTATCTTCATCCAAAGCTCTCTTCAGGTTTAGTTCCCCTATAGGCTCTTTTAACAGAATAGGCATAGCATGTAGGAAAATGGTATCTTAGATTTTTCATGTATAGATCAATACATAATCAACATGCATGCTCAGCAGCAGCTGCTAACAAAAACCAATAACATGATATCACACACACACACACACACACACACACACACACACACACACACACACACACACACACACACACACACACACACACACACGTGTACACTTATGAGGCCGCAGTACAGTTAGTATACGTACAACTCATTGTGTAAAAATGGCTTAACAAGTATTACAGTATAAGGCATCCTAGATAAACATGTGGTCATGTTTAAATGCTGGGTTGGTGAATTCATGAGATTATTAGAATCCCGGGCCTTTAATCAGGGAACTAGTATTCTTGCCCACTGTAAGATTAGTATACGTACTTTTGTGATAATTTGAAGTAGTTGTTGTAGGGCATATTGAATGACTTTCACAAAAGAGGAATGTTTGTCTTCTGTCAGCACACATTTGTTGACAGGCTGCTTTAGAAAACAGCTGACAGAGAGTGTATTTGACAACCAGAATAAGGCCACACCAATAAATGGATGGAGAGTCTCCAGGACCGACAGCATTCTGCAGAAAAGAACAAATAAATCATCACATATGTCAAAACAGATAGTTGAAGGAATTTAGTCCACAAGACTCTAATGATAATATTAGCCCAGATACTTCATAGAATCAATGAGAAATACTTGAAGACATGACATGCATATAATATGCTCTCACAAATGTGGGTCAGGTTGCCATTCCAACAGCTTTTCACAAGAGTCCTATGCAATGTATGGAAAGGTACTTGGTTAATTAGCTGTGTAAGTTGTAATTAAAACATATGTATATAATGAGACACATACGTATACACATAATACGTATGTGTAGTAGTCCTTACAGTAAAAGAACAGATTAACTCACCATAATGCATTTCTTGAGAACTGCCAAGATCTCCTCTATCAGAGCTGCCATTTTGTCCTGATTTGAGTGCAGCTGGTGGTATAACACAGCCATGCACACTTGATAGGCTACAGCTAGCTTATTGGTGAGGGATTTAGGGTTAATTCTCTGAGCTACATACTCCAAAAGCTGGTGTTCCCCAATCTTGGAGAGATCAATGATCCAGTAGCCAGCGTGTTGTACTATCAGGGAGCTACCGCTATCTGTCCTATCGACAAGGGAATCTAAGGACGCATTTCTTGGGGAGAGCTTGTGAGAGGAAAGATGCTTTTCTTGCTCTTCTTCCAGCTCCTCTACAGAGTGCCAAATCACGTTCTGCATTTCACTGAAAGAGAGTGATATTTCGTCGGAATTGTCAAAGTTGAAACTCTGGCTTGATAACCTTTTCTTCATCTTTGAAGTTTGTAGAGCTGTGACTGGCTGAAGATTCCAGCGTTGCAGTTCACCCATTCCAGATACAGTTGGGTCCATGTACATTAAAGTGGAGACTTTTCCAATCTGCAAAATGTCAAAGTTGTGAAGCTCACAGGATTCCTCTTCCAAGAGGGTGTGGCCATTGAGGGTACATGAGATGTCTAGGTCTTCACTTTCCAAGGCTGGAATCTCCAGTATACTTGATTGGTCACTGCCACATTGGGGACCATGGATACGGCAAACTGTACAACTCTCCACTTTTGAAAAGGTATTGGCTAGGGAATGGAGATGGATGACAGTTGACTCGTCCTCTGTGGTTGAGGAGGAAGGTGTCTTTTCTTTCAGAAATATTCCAATTTCTGTAACCTGAGGGCCAAGTTGGAAGAGTACGTGATCGGGTTTTGAAGATGACGGCTGCAAATTCATGAGGTAAGGCGATCCTTGAGGAGCCATGTACAGGCCACTCTTGATAGAGGACCCCCTCTTACCGGAGGAGGAGGAGAACTTTGACCCAAGATACGGAGAACTGTCTCTGGATTTGTTCAATGATTTGGCATTTTCAACTGCTGATTTTGAGGTGTTGCCAGGGAACGATTCCATGGACGAGAACTGTTTCTGTGGTGTCAGCTGACCCTCCAAAGCCCTGTGATTGGCCAGAATCTCATCTTCAGACTTTGATCCAGTCAGTTCCAAGTCTGTGCTGGAACTGCTAGACAGCTTATCAAATAGGAGGAGTTGGTTAGCTAGGGACACACCCCTTGGCCTTAGGCTGGGCGTGGACACCTCTATCTCCTCCTGCTGAGATAGCAACAGCTGAGACAAGTGCTCTTTGGACATGAGCTCGAATCTTCTGATGCACTTCTCAGCTGGTGTCCAGAATTCATTGATAATGACTGGTCTCTCGTCCTTGTGAATGGAGCGGGTGTACAGTCGCTTGAACACAAAATCATTTCTCTCACCGGTTGGGTTACCCGGACTAGGTACATCAATCCCGATGGTATCTGCCAGAATGTACTTTCCGGGCTTCTCCGTAATGCCATACCGATCCAGGGCCTGTCTGATGACCTCTCCCGTCAGAGCATCTCTGGAGACCAGGACACTCTTGTAAACCTGTCCAGTGGCAACAATTGTGGAAGGGGAGTAGATAGGTAGCAACACTGATACAGGCAGCTTCTTGTATTTGGGCTGAGGGGAGAGCAGACTGCGAAGTTGAGGTGAGGGAGGGTTGTGCTCGTCGGATGAAAAGCTTCCTTTCCCGTCTTGACCAGTGCGTGCTGGATGCTTTCTCCTGTGGCTGAAAAGGGATCCTACAACTGATGATCTGTGCTGCTTATGTGCTTTGGAGTCAAACGAGCTGTCTAAAAGTTGACTGGATTTACCTTCAGTCGGGACAGCACTCTTAGCTCTTCTGGACATCAGGGGAGAACGTCGGAAGAAGGACTTTTTGGAGAACACTGATCTCTTTGATGTAGTAGCAGACCCATTGCTGGTTAGGCTAGTTTGACTGCCAGTTTCCCCAACTGATTCTAGCTTTAGCTGTGCTGAATGCAACATGTCAGATTCACTAGGGTAACCACTAGCTTTGCCACTGTGCTTTTCAGGGGAGCTATTATCGGTGATCTTTTTACAGGAAATACTTGAATGAAATATGAACTTTGGGTTCTCGGAGGTGTGCTCTACAACATCAAGTGCCAGCTGCAACGGATGCTCCTCATTCATAAGTTTGCGCTCTAGAGGTGAGAGAGGTATAAAATCAATAGATCCATTTGTGGGTACCTGTTATATAAACAGTACAGATGTACCCATAATAGCAGAATCACTTATAAAGTACAAAGGAAAATCTAATTATACTGTAAATGACAAGAAATTACAAGTATTCAGGAATTCTGTCTCAACATGTTACATAAATAAAATTAAATAAAATTAAACACAAGCCAGCATGCCTACAATAGTGTGATGGAATAAGAATCCTTTTAATAAGTATGTCTAAATTTCCCTTTAGTTTGAAGAGATGAGATGAGCATCCTTACAATTACTGACATCACAGTCACATCCTCAGGTACCACTGACTTCACAGCAACACACAGGCTTCAGGAGATACAAGCAGTTCTTCAAGTGCCCTTTCTTAACTAGGAAATACCACAGCGGTCTTCCTTAAGCTGTGCCCACAATTGTATTTATCTCCCAGGACAGTTACAAATTGCATATACCCATGCATTAGCTAAGGTTGACTGATATTCCAGTCTCTTAATTGTTGGACATTTATAATTATAATGTATCAGATACAAATTACAATATACTGTAATTTGGGAATTTTGTTGTTAAAATATATTTGTGGTTGGCTCAATTAACAACACAAAAGTTTTTTAACAACTACTATTAATGTAATTATGGGTTAGTCCAGATCACTAAAATATTTCAACACAAAAACTTACCAACTTATGGTTCATAACGTACTATATATAGTATATATGTCCACACATTGTACACATACAATTAGCCTATGAAGGTACATACAGTACATAAGTACTCACCTTCAGATCTTTTAGTTATCATTGTTATGTAGTTTTCTGAACTGCTGAAATTTAAAGATAACTCGTCCAAGCTCTGACGGCGTCCAAAACAGAATCTACTAATGAGCAAGGGTAGGAGATCAGCAGCAGACGTGTGACTACTCATCATCAGCACTTTCATGACCTCTGACCCTTCATTCTCGTAGTAAAAGGGAAGAGATCCATCAAAAGAGCCACCCTAGCAAGAAAAAAAGGAATTTCAATTTCTGTTTGTACAATTTGTACATCACTCAATGTTGATGGATTCCAGTAGTACAATTAAACAGACATATAATGTTGCATTTTAATGTACTTAGACTGTCAGTACTTCCTTTGGCATACCAGATTTCTAGTATTTCAGGTACAAATATCAGTGCACACAGATGTTAAGAGAGAGGTAAGCGAGTATGCAGGAAGATGTAGGCACTACATCTTAAACTGTAGATGTTTAAGCAGGTACTACATACCAAACATTACAAACTATTACAAATATGGTAAACAACGTTTGTAACCATAACAAATAACAAGAGCAAATGACCAAATATGGTAACTAACCCCTACAGAAGGGTTTATATACGAAAGAGATATTCAGACATGATTGGTTGAGCTCCACCCAGCAGTACAGTTCATTTGACTGTGAATTGGCATCTACATAGTGTAGTTGTTGCTACTAATTCATTAGCCATGGACCACATGAAAGGAAGGAAATATACAAAGCTGCATGCACTCATAATGAGTACACTTTGTATATTTAAGGTCATCTAGAGTGGGAAAACCCTCCATTTAGTGACTTATGTTACTAACCACCTGAATACACACAGACATGGTTCATGGAGAGACTGTACTGTCAACAAGACACAGCACAAAGGAATGTGGCAGGACTACTACTGTCATTAATTAAGGGAGATAGGCATCTCACTAAAACAACTACCATCAGAGAGATGGTAAAATGAGACTTTTGTGTGTGAATAGGTTGAAATAACTGTTAAACATCCAAAGCTTTGGGTGGAGAGAATTCTACAATCCACTTCTAGCACTCACTCCAATTATACCAGTAAGTGCTACACTAGTGAACTAGTAACTATTTATGTATCTTGTGTGTATATTAACAGACTATAGATAACTCTTCATTTATGAACATAAAAAGTGTATAAAGAGCTTGTTTGTTTATATAAAGAGCTAATGTTAATATGAGGAGTAGTAAATATTCTTCATAACACCAGTATATATATAGAAGCATTGATAATATCTTATAAAAGAACAATTACAGCGTGGCTAAACTTATCCCTCAGAAGTTTGTCATATGTCATAAGGAAGGTCTCACTTGGCAACTGGAGGCCTAGCAACTGCTGACATGGCACCATAGTTATCTCTGCTTTTATGAACCACAAGCTATATATAGGCTATTGTGAATTACCTGCATACCCACATTATAATAATTAATATTCATTTTTTAAATACAACTTGTTCCTAACAGGATACCTACATATATACTAACTCTCTCCTCACAGGATGCTTATCCATGTATTAGCACTCTCACCTTTGTGTAAACACATCCAGTTGATCACAGAGAAATATGCTATGAATATCATTATCTCTATCCATACACACAAAGTATATATCAGTTACTCACATACTTAATCCAATAAACAAGCAACTACATAATCAACTGTAAAGTACCTTAAAGATCTCTACTCTAGCACCATGCATGCGAGAAAACACAGAAGTAATATCTCTCCATATACACAGGCTCTGGAGTGCAAAATCCAGACAATTAAGGGCTGACACACTGAATGGATGTGTCTGGTAAATATGGCATTTGCACTGCTCACCACATCGGTCACCACAACCCATCTCATTGGAGCAGTAGACATAACAGAAGAGAGGTAAACCCAACACCTTTTTAGATGTGACCTGATCTTTGTGAAAACGATTTAGTATATACTTTACTACAGTCAGCATGTATAACTCTCCCTCCTTCACTCCAGCTGTCAAGACAGCGAGGAGACAATCTTAATAGCACACATCAACATTCCTACTGAGACAAGGTCCTGAAACACAAAGATTGAGCTAACAACTAGAGGCTAGGGGCTACTACAAACATTGAGCTAACAACTAGAGGCTAGCAGCTACTACAAACATTGAGCTAACAACTAGAGGCTAGCAGCTACTACAAACATTGAGCTAACAACTAGAGGCTAGGGGCTGTTACAAACATTGAGCTAACAACTAGAGGCTAGGGGCTGTTACACCAAAAAGTTGTAATACTTTTGGATACGTTATCCCAAAATGCCTATAATCCTAACAGTTCATAAAATCTTCACATTACTCCCAGTAACTCGTGCATATGACACCTATATATATAGTTTGGTGATCAGTCAACAGGGTATGTTCAGTGTACACTGCCTGACCCAACAGTCCAGCTAAAGTGCACATTTTAGATGAGCAAGCCTTAGACCAAGGCAGAGATTAACAAAGATACTAAAGAGTCACGTGTTGCATGCTTGCTTTCCAGGAATTGAAGATGAAGTGGTTCCCACCTCCAATGAGCAGCATTCCAATTTCATTTTCTCAAAATAAGGAAATGACAATAGATGGAATTCCACCCTTTAACTACCCTCTTTTTAGGCAAGATACAGAGTGGTCAAATGCTACAAGAAGGTCCTGACAACATGTCCACATCTCAATTATCATAACATGTAGCAATTAGCAGTTACTAGAGCTTGAAAACAACAAATGGGAGTGTCTTCGGCGATGTACATCGAGTGTCGAATAATTGGCACTCTATTAATTTACTAACAATCCAACGTACTGTATTCGAATTAGTGGAACAAGGACAATTAATCTGGTAATCCTGAGGACCGCAGTCTTCAGTGCCACATTACCATTAATAGCAGAGATTTTATCAATATTAAAAAAATGTGTATTGCAGAAAGTATAAAGTGCTAAGGGGAGTGAACTCGAATTATCGATTTAGTCGCTTTGCATTATACCATACCTCCTTCATCTTTAGCCCAAACACATCTGATGGATTGATTGTGTTGTATTTGTATATTCTCCTCCCCAGGGTATAGGTTAGCTGCTCCGCTGACTTGTCATCTGAAGCTATTGGGGGCGAGTTCGTATTAGTCCCTTTCGACATGCCACCTACTTCAATCTAGTTTAATCCTCTCAAACCCGTTAGGGTAAGCACTGTACACGACTCCTTGGAGCAAATTAACTCTCTTTCCCGAATGATCACTGGGCTTAGTATTTAGCAGCTCCGGAAATGCGATGGACTCGATGCCGTACGGCACTGGTATAGCTGTTCTTGTGATGAGCACGTGGAGCAAAATGGCCGCAGTGCAACCTCAAAGGAGTAAGAAGAGAAAAGCAAAGGTTGTCGAATTACAATCAAAAGGCAGTAGCAACGACGTAGAAGAAACTGATGTAATTCCAAAGCCTAAAAAGGTATTATTTTGGCTACCAAAATAGATTCCTTTAACAGGTGCTTACCGTTTTTGACTTACGTAACAATTGTCTCAATTTTGTTGTTAGATGTATAAGTGGACAAACAAACAGAGAGTACTAGTGTTCTGCGCGCGTGGAGTCACTTCTAGGTGAGCTGGTCATCAGCCATTATTGTCAAATATAGTCATACCCTAGTTATATTGGCAAGCGCTATGTAGCTAGAATGATTGCTGAATTGAATTGGTATCGTGAATCTCTTTGTTTTTCTACCATTAAGAGCAAGGCATTTAATGATGGATCTCCGAACCTTGATGCCACATTCTAAATCAGGTTTGTTACATCAGCTCAGTTGTCAATTATGTTACTGTTACTTACTATTTGGTCGTGGTAGATACTAAATTGGATCGAAAAGACAGTCTTCCTGTCATTAATGAGGTGAGACTGAGTGGTTTCAACAGGGGTAACTGAGAAAAATTTAGCCCCGCCCCCTGCCCTTACTCACATGACTACTTTGGATATAGTAAACATGAGCACTTTCTCAGAAGGTTGTAGTGTATGCACACGTATGACATGCCTCCCACCTCTTGTATCCTGTAGGTGTGCGAGACAAAGAACTGTAACAAGTGTGTTTTCTTTCAAATGAGGAAGAAACAAGACTTGTACATGTGGTTAGCATTCCTGGGATTGTGTAGTAACCTCACTATAACAGTGCATACTAATATATGTGCTCTCTATAGGATGGCAGAAGTTCCCAGCGGGCCCTCAGCCAAGTTTTTAATTGAAAATAGTAAGAAATAAGTTTTCTTTGTATACTGATGTGTCTTGACTGTCACTAAAGAGATTTATGTAATGCTTGTATGCTTTGTGGTATATTCATTACTCAGTTCATACAATGAATGAACTAAAAATGACTGGAAACTGTTTAAAGGGATCAAGGCCTTTATTAACCTTTGATTCGGTAAGTTTGACATATATTTTATTATTATTATTATTATTATTATAAAAGTGCCCATGCATGTACATACGTTAAGGTGTAGATAAATGCCAACCATTTCTGGTTAAGGGGCACAGGGCTATACCTGGACACGTATATATATATGATATAATAAAATGAATTAGCTGCTGCTGTACTTTGCAGAATTAAATATTCATTTTCTATTAATAATATAAATCATTTCCTTATTAAATTATAAAGTTTGACAGTTATGTAATTGAAACTATGTACTGTAAAATTCTCATATATAGATGTTTGACAAGCTTCCATATTTGAAGTGTCTAAAAGAGCTATTTATACAGGTACCTGTGTGTGATTTGGTGTACATATATTATACTAGAAATATTAAAAATTTTCTACAAAAATAGTGAAGATGTAGGGATGGCATAAAAAGTAGAGAAACAAGAAAGGGATGTTACACAGTGAAGCATTAGCTGTGCATGAATCATACAACACCCTTGCTTGTAGGATTCATGTATAGCTAATGCTTCACTGTGTAACATCCCTTTCTTGTTTCTCTACTTTTTATGCCATCCCTACATCTTCACTATTTTTGTAGAAAATTTTTAATATTTCTAGTTTCTGTACTTTTTATGGAGCATGGGCTAGGAATTAGATTCATATAATTAAAATCATTTTGGTTTCGCAATCTTCGACTGATTATGACGTCATTAAAATGGCGACTTTATTGAGGCCTTGACTCTAGGGTCATGAAAACCGTCATGCTCAATAATAGCGTTATCGCTCTCGCTTCTACAAAAGAATACAGCTCGGAAAATTTGCAGTAGTTTCGTGTAACAATTAGTCCAAAAGCTTATATAGATTTTTAGTTATGGCTGACGAAGAAGAATAAGAAGAAGAAGAATATGAAGAAGACGAAAATGGGAATTTTTAAAGTTTATTATTTCGCCAGCGGGACATATTTGCTTGCCTTTAAGGTCTATTTAGAGTATGTATATTGTATATTTAGCTATACATAGCCTTGTTTTGTCGATTTTCGGCCTATTTCGGGATTTCGCTGCTATACCAATGTATGGGGAAAACGAAAAAAACCGTGTCATCCCTACATAGGGAGTACTACCGTACTCCCTGATACATGGTACCTGTGTACACTGTGCAGTGAATGTACATGTATAAAAGTAAAGTTAGAAATAAGTGACTCAGCCTCCATTAAAGTGAGTCATATTTGTGTGTCCCAAAGGTCTTTGGCACTCCCTATTATCACCCAAAGAGCAAACCTTTTGTGGATCACGTCTTTCACTTTTCAGTCATTGACAACAAAATATGGTTCAGAAATTATCAGGTTAGTTAGCAATTAAATTATAAGCTATTTTGTGATATATGTAATTTTTGTCAAGTAATAATCTAGGAATTTAAAATTAAGTTTTTCTATTCCTTGTTTTTCAGATTATAAATGGAGGAACCTCCCTAGTTGAGATAGGTGATTCTTTATATTAGTGCACTGTGTGTAGTAGTTTGCAATCTTGACTGCTGCTTGATTGTTTTATTGTAGGACCTCGTTTTGTGATGAATGTAATAAAAATTTTCGGAGGTAGTTTCTCTGGAGTTTCCTTGTTTGAGAATCCTCATTACATACCACCAAACATTGTAAGTAGACAGTATAAGGTGCTACATACAGTATAGTAATGTATTCTCTCTGACCTCACAAGTATGTTTATCTGATGTCTACAGCATCGCAGGCTGTTAAAGAAAAAGGCTGGAATGAAATACAGAGAAAATGTTGATGCCAAATTAGCATTAGCCAAAAGAAAGGACGGATGGGTCTACCAGGAAGACCCGGTAGAAGATATTTTTGACGAATAACCCATTTAGAATAATTATTTTTAACTGTAGGCCTTTTTCACATACGTTATTATTCGTGACCGTGCAACCAGTTGAGATATCCGGTTATTATGGAAGTGTCCTATTTGCAGAAAGAACCAAATGACTCTGCCCTTCAGGTGAAGGACGTTTACCTGAAAAATCAAGAAGATGGTCAATCGATATCCCTGCAAGTTGAAGTTACCGGCATTTCAGAAAACGACTCTCGATGGGAATTAATTCACCGGACGTATGGACACATTCCTGCTCCATTGAATGCGTACATGTGTCTATATTTACTGAAGAAAAGACATTATTCGACCATGATTCTGATTGGCTTTTGCAAAGAACTGGGATTTCTTGAGCTCGGCCGTGCACAGGAGACCCGCGCGGAGGGAGGGCGCTGTGGCGTGGGGCCGTCTATTTGGGGATGGAGGGAATACCATATGTTTATCTACTGCCTTGGTCATTCCGATGGAAGAGCTTGTTCTCAAATCTCTCTCTCTCAGTACATGCAGAAAGGAGAGTTTATATATGAAATATGGCTGACAAACGAATTCAGCAATCAAGCTAAAGTATTTGTCAGAGTATTTAACAAGGGCACGTCCAGATGTCGTATCTTGATTGTAGCATTGAGTCACCAGTCAGAACAGAATCCTTGTTGGAGGCTGGTATCTTGTGTGACCTCATCCACGGGCTGCCAGCAACAGTATTCATCAGTTCTGTGCCAGGTTGTGCAGGTTGAACTCACCTCACTCACTTGGGATGCCTTTGAAACAGCTACAGTCACTGTCATGGCAACAACCCTGAAGCAGCTCGCAATGTTTAGGGAAAATGGTGAATTAATGGATTTTGTGAATACACCATTTTTAGTAAAAGATCTTATAGCACACGAGGTTTGTGCAATATTTGCTACACAAAACAGAATTGTTTGGAATCTGTTCATTTTAGGTAAACGGGAGACCTCTCATTGTGGCAGTATCTGAGGAGAAGGCCATTGCTTACCTCATCCGTAACAACAAGATACAAGTAGGATACAGTATATGACTTCTGTAATACACTTTACACATGATATAATGCCATTCATTTTAGGAATTCAAGGAGTTTGTTGATATTGACAGAGTTCTATTGGATGGTCTTCCGCAGAGCACTAGCCCAAGTCTTATAATAGTTTCCAACTGTAGTACTTCAGAGAATCCTAATGTCTACATCTCTGACATGAAGAGTGTCACCTTTGATTATAAGGTACACACATGCATGCAACATGCACTACAGACTAGCTATAGTATGTAAGTCACTACTTGTAATATTTTGTGAAATTTAATTACTTTCATGTTGAATTTACATTTCATTGGATGTTACTTCTCTGTCTGTAATACAGGCTATTAAACAGTTGTGTCAACATGAAGACGGAGATGCAAAAGGTCTCTTTACATGTAACAGCACTTTATAAGTCTTTCCTAAGCACTAAACAGGTGTCATGTTTATAGCACACACATATCAGTTGAGTATCTGCTATACAAAGATGGTTAAATAGTATTTATCTAGGGATGCATATTTTCAACATATCAAGTATTTATTCAGTGCCTTCTTTGATGACTACTACTGATCTAAGATAGTCAGCCATCTTATAAAGGTGGCTGTTGAGTGAGACCACTTGTATTAACATGATGACCTCTTGTACAGGAGCTGTTAACCAGCCCTTTGTGAAGTGCTTGGAGTGGAGAATGCAAACTGAGGAGCTGCAAGTTAAAAAGAGAATGCAAAGCCTCAACTTGAAGAAGAACCTGTTGAAGACTGTTTTGGAGTCTCTTGGCGAAGCTAAGCAGAAGTGCCAGTCCAGCTTCAGGAGAGGTGTGACATGCCTCTTTAGTGTTACTGTGTGGTAGTGCATGTTCCTACGACCTTTTGAATTCTAGATTTAGTGCCCATAGTTACACCAAAATCTTCTGTTCCTATGCAAGACCGCTCAAGTGAACCACAAACAGCTTTGAGGTTTAGTACTGTGTGGATGAGGCGAATTGGACTTGATATTGTCATTGGTGTTAAATGTGAGAATATTAGCTCAGACAGGTACATAAGTATGGGATATTGCTATACCAGTGGGAATGATTTGCTGATTAAGTTGTGTACATTTCTGTTTCTTGGCTAAGGTATGCATCTGATATCAAACTATTAGCCATTCCCAAATTTCTTTCAAATGAAGCACTTTTCAAAGAAGGAAGATGCTCAGTGTTTAGATGTAAAGGTAACCTCAATGAAAGTGAGTGTACTGGTACACATGTTGAAATAGGATTCCATGAAGTAACAACTGTAGGCTATTTACTTTTCATCTCTTATTTAGGTCTTCCGTTACACCATTCATGCGTTTCTCCCAAAGGGAGTGCTTATGTTACTGTTTCACTAAAAGCTGAATGTGTAAATCTCAGCTTTGTTGTGGTGGCAGAATGGATGGAGAACACCAATATTGGCGCACTTGCCATGAGCCACAGTGATGCTGTCCATCACAGTAGGCATCTGGATTGGAGTGATATTGATAGTAGTATGGCTGGTGTGAATCTGTTGGCAAAGACCTCTTCACTACAGTACTGGGATGGTATATGAGCATTCCTATTGAGTGGAACCTAGCTACAAAGATTAGTCTGTATTTCCACAGGTACCCTAGAATTTGACTGTCAAGACGAGCGTGTGTATGATATAATTGCCCACATCACTGCCGGCTACATCTACAAGGTAAATATAGCAAGCCTGAAATGATGAGTTAACCTTTTGTTACTTTACACTGTGTCTTCTTCTTTTGTGTGTCACCAGTTGAACATAACTTCACTGTACTCCAACCTGTACACAATTCATCGGAATATCTTGCAAGCGTCCCTAGTCTTGCCCGACAACTTTCATGTTTATACCTCAACCAAAGAAGGAAGGACACAGGATCTTGGTATTCCCAAGGAACATATTTACAAGGAGACCATCCTGGGTACATCAGCACAGCTTCACTTAAATGTGATTAATCAGGAGTTGGTCAAATGTACAGTCTTGCTGAGTCACAGGTAAGCACACCATTATACTACATGAGGCCACCTCTGTAACTATTATACACATGTCATCTTAATTGTAACTCTTAAATATTTTTATCTGTAGACTACATTATCCAACCTACTTGGTTGAGCTCTTTAAGAAAGCAGTTAAAGTTGAAACAGACGTCTTATTCACAGAAGATACATATTTATGATATTTTATTCTCATTTGGGTTGACTGTGTCCTTTCAAAAATAAATTTCAGATGTTTCCAAAATCATTTAATCTAGGTCAAATTCACTTGGATCATATTTGAGAACACCACAACACTCGAGGAAAAATATCCAAAAATCGATTATTTTTCTTTGACCCAATGTATACGTTTGTCACCTTTTTTCTCTTTCTACTTTTGAAGGATGTTTGCACGGAACGAGGTAAGAACCGACTCAATGTGTGTTCTCTGAACCAATTCACGGTTTTAGAACATACCTATGTGTCACAGCTAGCAAACGTTTACCCTTACAATGTGATGCAGGGCATGCAGCTGTGTATTATTCACATTTCTTCTGTCTACTAGTCTGCGAGCATGATTGAGACTGTCTCACTGGAGTGCCTACTGGTGCATCATAACCTCGAGTACGTAGACCCGGTCTTGGAACTGCTGGAGACGCAGTGGCCTCATGAGAAGGCCATTAGAGAGAAAAGGAGGCAGTCCATGGTGAATTTATCACGTGATGATCTCCCTTGTCATTTGGTGTTGCTGCAGAATGATGGTGTTAGGAGAGAAGTGATTGGCCATTCCTTACTGAAGAGGGCAGATGGGAGAAGTGATGGAAAGGCCGCCATTGTGTACTCTGTTGTCATTAAGGAGGACCTCAGAGGCCGTGGACTTGGAAGGAAGCTCATGACTGAGACAGAGGACTATGCTCGTTGCCAAGGATATTCTCACCTTTTTCTCTTCACTGATGACCAGGTAAAGTTTTACAAGAGGTTGGACTACCAGGAGTGTGAGCCTATCACCTCTCTTGGGAGCAACTCAAAGCGACTAACAACAGAACAGGTAGAAGCTTTAGAAAACCTATTTGCAAAAAGATTGGGGAATTCCCTTCATAGTAAAATGTCATCCCAGACCTGGATGAAGAAGAGACTGATTGAGGAGTATCCCATACAGGGGCCGTACCCTCCACAGGAGATGCCCAATTTAGTGTTCACGCAAGCAGCTGTGCAACTGGGGCAGGAGATCTCTTACTGTGGAGCAGTCCTCAGTATCCCCTGGCAACAACAGGCTGGGCCTAGCTGTGGGCTTGTGACTTGTAATATGCTTAGTCGATCACTCTTGAACAGTCCCATTCCAAAATTAAAAGTAGCTCTTGAGCCGTGCTACTGCACTGGACCAGCAAATGTTAAAATAGCTGGTGAGATAGGTTCAGCCATCAAGATGGCTGCCGAGTTAGGTATCAGTAATGATGGAGAGATGTTTTGTGCCTACAACATGTGCTATTTGTCTCAGTTGGTTCATGGTGTCTGCTTGGAAGTGAGGGAATCTGGAACGGAGACAAGAGATCAAATTATCTCATCAGTGTTATCAGGGTATCCCTGCCTGGTGCCATATGACAGAGCAGTGGGGAATCTCCCTACACTTGCTGAAGGCCGACGAGCCCATTGGGCAATAATCAGCGGTATTGTTATTCCATTAGAAACTCCCAGCAATGATATTGCATGGAACCTTAAGTACTCTTCTGGAGAGCAGTCTTGCATGTTGTTAGATGTTGGTCAAGCTAGCAGTTTTGATAAGGATAATCTGGAAAAAGTTATTGCTGACCGAAAAGAAAAGGGTCTAATGGTGATTTGTGTCCACGGCATGTCCCCAAAACCATTTGTGTGTCCTCTTGATGAACTAATAAAGTCCAATGCTAACTTGAACATGCCAAAATCGAAACACTTTAAGGCATCAGCTGGGCTAGAACATTTGAGGGGGAAACTTGTATTTTATGTGCACTAGCATACAATAGATATGGTTAATATGGACAAGTTTATCATAAAATTATATTTACATAATTTATATTTTCTAGTTTTATAATGATTATCATTACTAATTAACATTGAATTTAATCGTTGATTACAGCAATATCAGAATGAATAATTAATACATTCAGCTCACTCAAACTTTAACCTTGAAAGTGTCTTTGCTGCATGTATCTACATATGTGTAAGTTGAGAAGAGATATGCATATATAGTTACTATTGATTGATGCTACAATTATACTTGACCATGCAGTTTTTGAATAATTATAATTGTGACTATCACTCCCATTATATAATAATTATAATTTGCAAGTGACTATATCACTTCCATTATATAATTAGATGTTTAATCCCACACGTACACTTTCTTTTAGAAGAAAGGCTTATGCATGCTCTAGCACTATTAACGAATCATTCATCTCCATCGGGGAAGGCAAGGAAGCCAATGCTCATATGTTCATACAGAAGGAAAGGTCAATGTTCATACAGAAGGGAAGGTCAATGTTCACACAGATGAGAATATATATACGTATATACACTAAGTCCTGTTTTTCACATTGTAGGCCTGCTTCGATCTTTAATTTTATTATGATAGTTCATTTAATTGTTCAATTCATTCATTTATTAGTTAGGCTTAGGATATAAGTTAATAATTCTACTTAGAATTGGATTACTAGACTGTTACAATAGCAATGTTGTTATAAGTGCTGTCATGGCGATGTCTATTGTAATAAATATTGTTCAGTTATACACTCCTCAGAGGGTAAAACCATACAATTATATCACATGCACATACATACATATAGGTGGTACATATATATGTAGATATATGTATAACAAATACTCACTTACAAACATTGTACTTTTCTCCATTGTAGACCTGCCATCGATATGGATCAAGGGATACAATTTATCTGTGTGTCATATTTACTTTAAAGCAAATGTATATATACATCCAAGCATGTATTTATCTGTTTTATGACCAAGTATATATCGATTTTGCCTGAATTGTGCAAAGTCTATATAGTTTCTTTTATATATCAATCAAACATCAATCAAATATGTCTGACCCAAAGTGAAGCCATAAAATTACCTTAGCATACATTACATTACATTAAATAGCATTATAAAAATAATATATGCGCAGTCACCCAAGCATTAGCACATTTAAGAAAGGAAGAATTTATGCATATAATTTGATTAATGAATTTGCCAATTAGACATTGTTATATGTGTGGATATAAACAAAGAAGTAAACTACAGTTTATTTGGCTAAACCACTAAATTGCCCTATATATACATAGCTTTGAAATTTACAAGATATTCTTACTATGCTGGGTATTTCTTAATGAATTTGTTCTATGTAAGTAAAGTGGGAATTATTATTGGAATGCATTTACACTTCAATGTTATCCTTAAAACAGTCTAGCTCCAAATTTACGCACCTAGCTACTCACTTGGAGTAAGTTGAGAAATCACTGTTTGCATTATAACATGAGTAGGTGGAGCAGAGTTGCAAAGCCAGCCAGACAAGTTAATGGTGATGTGTGAATGGCCACCATGGTGTGGATAATCAATCTTTGTTTCCAATGGTGATGAAATCAATTTGTAGAAATTCCTGCTTCACAGTTTTCTGAACAAATATACGTATGCAGTTATATGTTCTAATAGAAATTTTTATGATCTGGGTGTGTCACAGTGGGGGCGATGGCGTTTGACCCTCACGTGACCTTGCAAAAGCAACATTCAAATCGTTCGTATAGAGGTATAGCGAGGGAGTGGCTTAGAGGTTAGTTTAGATGGCCTCGGGTTGCTTTTAGTATTTAGGACTAGTCTTAGAGCAATGGAATAAATAATATACTCGAGTAACAACAATGAGCAACAGAAAAGGTTCTCAAAGTCCCTTGAGGTTGAGAAACAGTGGTAGAAGGAGTCCTAGGATTCGTCACATGGGAGTCACTGACAGCAATAGAACAACGCAGCCGATAGAGGGGTTTAGATCAAAGCACGAACAGGTAAATTTGATATTGTAATAGCAGACCATAAGCTCTTAATTTCTCTCTAACGTTGTCGAGGTATAGCCGGATTTAATAATTATCGAAGATAGGTCTTAGTAAATGTATAATTGTAGTGAAACTGTGTCGTTTATCTCGTTAAACAGCTATTAACATTTCAACAATGTTCAAATATACTGAAGTCTGCTGAGAAACACGATTTCCCAACCCTAGAGAGAGCCCTTCGTGGAATAGAAGACTTTGCACAAGGCGGACCTGGTAAGTTGCTAGGAGATGAATAGGCAATGTTCATCAGTTACTATGTGCCTCCTCCGTGCAGATGATGTCAAGACACTAAATGGTAGTAATGTATTGGACTTCATGAAAAAAGCAATGAAGCACTGCAGTATTTCTCAGACGCCAAGCTTCTTTGAGGTAAGTACAGCCCATAGTAGTTGGTCTAGCCATTTCAGTTAGCTTGATATGTTTCAAGATGATTTCATGTGGAGATGTGGTACGCTGGATAAAGTTGTTATCTGCTTGACTGAAGGTCTAATGAATGGCTAATGTCAATACTTATGAGAGATTTATGTAATAAGGAGTTGACCTGTATTACCTATGATATGCTGTAATACTTTTGAATCGTCCAGCAGTTGCTATAGTTACAGTTACCGTGATTATCCATTGTATGCCAAACAATAGACAGGAATTCCTATATGTAAAACTGAATACATGTACTTTTCATTTTGAAAATCTTAATTGGACTCATTTGAAGTTGATGTCTTATGTAAGTGTTGATTTATAGCTTGTACAATGACATGCATAATTGAATGAAGCATGTTTCATGTAAATGTCTACAGTGTTTGGTTGTGGTTGGTGGGAAAACATTTGAATTTCAATAGTGTAAACTTGGGGGGACATTGTGGGAATTCAGTCTGAATCCATTTCTTGGGCATCTACCTTGTTGTGGTCGCATACACACCTATGAATCTCATTACAATGTACAATCACCCACCTGCAGTGATTGCCTAGGCAACTATGATTTTTTAATGTATTTTATATGTGCACACTGTATACCATAAAAATGAGAAACAATAATTACATTACAGTTGTTTTTCCTATATTATATATGTACGTACAGTATATATTATTTGTATTATTTTATACATTATATGTACTGTACTGACAGTATTATATTGTTTGTATTGAGTGTTGTTCTCTGTTATTATTCTAGCTTTGCATTAGAGCTATTGCTGCGTGCTACAATGCATCTCCTCAGCTGAAAGCCAAGGTAGAAGAACTAAAGTTTCACAGGTAAATAAACTCCAAGTTTCTGGATAGTACTGAAAGATTATCCTGTACAAGCCATCACATGTATTTGAAAGTAGAAGAAAATGTTTCATATTGTGAAAATGTTTCTACCTATAGAGACATTAATTCTGTTTTCTGCTTCACCTACGTATCCCGCCACAGTGAAATGTCTGTATAGCAGCACAAGAGAGTTATTTAAGGGACTTTCAGTTGTACTTGTACACTCATATATTAATCACTTGTCGGTTACTATTTGTCTCTCAAGCGTAAACTATACTAAAGAAATAATACATTAACAGACTTGTTAATTATATATATATATACCTTGTGTATTGTAATTTCATTTCTACCTTACTAGAAACCTCATTTCAGCACTTGAGACTTTCAGTTCTAATCATATCCTTGTGCAATTTGTCTTGGAAAAGCTGCTGCTGTTTGTAGATAGTGGTAGGTTGATGAAGTGGTATGCACACAATACCATGAGCTTACGAATATACCTGAACGGAAACATGATAACAAAAACAGTTTTGTTTATTTTGCATATTTCAATGTTCCTTGGCTGGACAGTCTTGCACCTCACATTTATCAGTTTTACCATCTAATTTAATTTAATTCTATTGTTTCTCTCTCTCTGTTGTGTCTGTAGAAGTCATTTTAGACAGTTTAGTGGAGAACAGAGATTATCAAAAGTTGTTAAAATGTCTGAAATCCCATGGTTATGGCGTTCAGATACAAACATTTGGACTGAAGGTGCTAGCAAGGTTATTGGAAAAAGGTGTGCTAATAAAATCACTGTTACCTAGGTCAAATTGTGTATGTACTAACATCTTGTACATATTTCTCTCTAAAGATTATCATGCCAGTAACAAGATGGTAGTTGATAATGATCTTGAAATTATTTCCATTCCTTGGAGGGAGCTTTCTGATTACCCAAAGATTGAGAATTCTGTTCTAGAGGTGCTAACAGCTTTGGGCAAAACAAGTGAGATGTCTACTCTATCTAACTATAATGCAAGGATCCTTTGTAGCACTATATGCTACCACTCTATAGGGTACATTGGTATATTAGTCTGTATACCAAAGTATTGTGTTGCCCATATAAGGCAAGGTCCATGCAACTGTGTAATTAACCTGATGCCCCAACCAATGTTGGCATTATTAATTGAACCTGGATTGGGAGACCTTTCTCCTCATATGTGTGGCCCACCAATGTATTATATGTAAGCGCCTTGAATGATTCCTGTAATCATATTCATGTATAAAGTGTGTGCACTATGAATCTAATTATGTAAGCCAGCTAGCTTCATTTTCAACAAACAAAGCAGAGAAATGAATACCTGACTCGTACTCGTTTCCTGTGTGTATGCAGATCATCAGGTTCAAAGAGGTCTGCACTTTCCCAGAACTGGACACCAGACACTACTGCAACTTGCTACTGACCAAGGAATTGTAGAAGAACTAGTTACCAGACTCAAGGAGAGGGGAAGTGATGTGCAGTTTGTCCAGAAGGCCTTGCCTGCACTTCATGCACTTTGTCTGGAAGGTAATCACTGTTAGCTGATGCTTTTTCAGTTTTTAGAAAAATATCACAAAGGGGGGACAAAATTCAATATTCTAGTTAAATATTGAGGGGCAGCCTACGTACGTATGTACTGTAGTTCATTATGTTTGTTTACTATTACATTTTGGCAAATTACTTCTTCAATTGAGGCAGAATATTCTTAAGAGTGGGTTAGTGGTCTTCCCCCAAAACCAGCCCTTATTGGGGCTGTTTGTTACATCAGAAAATGATTGCATCAGATGGACCAATGGTTGTTGTGTATATGTAGTTGAGGATATGGAGGATATGGTTGGTGAGCTTCCTGTCAGGGGGAGATGGTCTCAGAAACTGATCGGGTTGCCCAACATAGTACTGACAGTGCTAGAGAACTTTAGAGGAGACACGCTAATACAAATAACAGGACTCCAACTGCTCTCCCACTTAAGCAAGTTGTACAGCATGCATACTAATGTAATTTGACACCCACATATCTATTACTCAGTGGGAGTTATTAAATAATTAAATTATTGCTGTTTTATACACTGGGACATTGTTAAAGGTAGCAATTCAATTTGTGCATGCCAAACAAATAACTGCTGAGTCTAATGGTTGCTTGGTGATGTAGCCTTATATGGTCAGATGCTCAATGCCTCCATAAACTTACTAGAACAGGGGAATCTGACCTGGTAAGATAAATATCAATTAATAAAGTTACTTTCCAGGTGGTTATGACAACTAAACAGGATTGCCAATTGTATGTTTGCATTATTAGCTTTAAAATCAACAAAACAACCATAGCAACTTATGTAGTTTCAATTAGACAAGCAAAACTCAACTCAGTACTTTATGATAGAAAAGATCTTGGAGGACCCTTTTGTGCACTTAATTCTTTACGTATACAGTAGACTGCTAATTCATGTATTCTCTTCGACCTAAATGTCTTCAGGTGCTCTATCAGGAGTGTTTGATGCACCTCAAAGTGGTGTCAAGTGGCTGAACGCTGTCGAAGAGACTATGAACGCACACAAGGACATCCTTCAAGTTGCCACATCTGCCCTGGACTGTTTGGTGAAGTTGCTAAGCAACTGCCCAGAAGTTACCAAAAAAATCACAAAAACTGTAAAAAGATTCAGGTATATATAATTACCTGTATTGTCTGTATAGTACATACGTAGGATTTCTGTACAGGTACATGTAATATACGTATGTAGATGAGTATGTGTAATATAGTTGTATGTGTCCTCTTGCCTTTGCTACATTAGTAACAGCTGGGGCTCACTGGAGGACCTACCCACTGGTCCAGACATCTATTACCCGATCCATGAACTCATTAAGATCAACTTGGCTGTTTACTCCAGCAGCAGCCACCTGTACATCTTGTGTAGCAAAGCTATTCACCTGCTCCTTCCCATCCCCACCAGAAGAGGTACGTGCCAACCTAGCTGTTACCATGGCGATGGCTGTCTTAGGGTGACAAACTGTCTGTCCTTTTATAAATTTTTCTTCCACTGTGTACACTTTCATTTTCAAACTTTGCTGTTGGTACGATTTGCACAATTAGTTAGTATGTCAGTGTACGTATATGTCAGTGTATTAATATTCATGTGTTAGTAAGTCAGTGTATTAATATTCATATGTTAGTAAGTCAGTGTATTAATATTCATATGTTAGTAAGTCAGTGTGTTGATATTCATATGTCAGTGTACGTATAAGTCAGTGTATTAATATTCATATGTTAGTAAGTCAGTGTATTAATATTCATATGTCAGTGTACGTATAAGTCAGTGTATTAATATTAATATGTCAGTGTATTAGTATGTCAGTTTGTTGATATGTCAGTGTATTAATATTAATATGTCAGTGTATTAGTATGTCAGTTTGTTGATATGTCAGTGTATTAATATTCATATGTCAGTGTACTATATGTCAGTGTATTAATATTCATATGTCAGTGTACTATATGTCAGTGTATTAATATTCATATGTCAGTGTACTATATGTCAGTGTATTAATATTCATATGTCAGTGTACTATATGTCAGTGTATTAATATTCATATGTCAGTGTATGTATATGTCAGTGTATTAATATTCATATGTTAGTAAGTCAGTGTATTAATATGTCAGTTTGTTGATATGTCAGTGTATTACATATTGGGTTTCACCCCAGGAGTCCTGCTGCAGTGTTTTCTTGAGAAGAAGACAAGCTACTTGCTGCTGCAGGGCCTGAAGCAACATCACATGTGTCATCCACAACCCATAAAATGGGGAGTCAAAGCTCTCAGAGCACTCACACTAAATGAGTAAGATAGTTGTATGTGTATATAGATATTGTGCTTCCATTTTAACATTGAGTCTCCTTTATATAGCGGTGAGGAGAAGAAGGACTTGCAGTACACTGTCAATGTGTTGCAGATACTCTGCGAAGTCATGTCCAATAACCCAGAGGATTCTGAAGTCATGACTGAAGTATTTGCAACAATAGCTTGTTATGGAAATGAAGGTACACTCACATGTGCCAGCCTATTCTTTGCGATTGATCATATGGCACTCCTCACTAAATGTCTTAGTGACGTTGCTTGAAAAGGCTGCTGAACTGCAGATCCCCCGGAAGGCTTTGGAGTGTCTCGAAATTCCAGGCTGCTCCAGAAATCCAGAGCTATGTGAAGTGTTACTAGAACTCCTGATTATCCTGTTCACTAAAGGTACAGTACATGTAGAGATAGCACAAACTAGTATGGTTGGTGTTGCCATGGGGACGAACACTTAAGCTGCATTGCATTTTCCAGGTACTCAAAGGAAAGAGTTGATAAATGCATTCATAGAAATGGATATGCCAGGAAAATTGAGCTTAATAATGGACAGACACATTAATAGCAGAGGTTTATATTCCACGTGCTATACCCATCTTTCACGTGCTGTACCCATATTTCACGTGCTGTACCCATATTTCATATGCTGTACCCATCTTCCACGTGCTGTACCCATCTTCCACGTGCTGTACCCATCTTCCACGTGCTGTACCCATCTTCCACGTGCTATACCCATCTTCCACGTGCTGTACCCATCTTCCACGTGCTATACCCATCTTCCACGTGCTGTACCCATCTTCCACGTGCTGTACCCATCTTCCACGTGCTGTACCCATATTTCATATGCTGTACCCATATTTCATATGCTGTATGTGATGTAGGTATACAGTTGAAGTCATTTCTCTTGACCTGCCTACTCTGTAATTTGGATTTGTTTGACAAAGTCTCCAAGGAGATGTGTGTATTGCTTGCTAGATCGCTTGTCAAGTGTCTCCTTGAGTGGAGTAGAGAGAAGGACATGCTAAGACAGGTTTGTTACAGGTGCTGTATGCCGCTTGGGAAACTCTGATATACGTATATAATAATACACAAGTATGACACTGATTTAACTATAGAGGTATGCATTTCCTTGTATATATATTGTGAAATGGTCCTATGTACATATAATATAATATATATGTATGTGTATATATATAATATATGTATATAGGGAGTATACTGTTTAAGGATGGCCTGTCACATGTCTGACAACCTCTCTGAGGGTCTGGTTGAGGGAGGAATCCATCTTGTGCTGATGCACATGTTACAGATGGAGCAGAATGAGGTTGAAATTGACAGTGAAAGTGAAAATGGTACAATGCCTATCACAGTCACACCTACGTACACACCAGTTCACCAGTACACCAACACACCTGCCCGTGGTCCACACTTATAGCTGATGTTTGTCCGACTGTATCTCTCAGGTGTTCTATCGGAAATGGTGGTTGACATAATCTGCACTCTCTGTACAAAAGACTATCGTAACCAGCTGCTCCTAGCTATGGTGAAGGATGGGTTTCTAGAAGGCGTACAGATCCTGGTTGATGATTTGGGAGCCGATGTAGATTGCGAAAGGGATGGTAACACTCCAATTTGTCTGGCAGTAGAGTACAAATATAAGAACATTGTCAAGTATCTACTCAGCAAGGTAAGAGATTTTCTGAATCCTCTCCATCTTACCTTCCCCTCCTATCTGATTGTCAGCTAACAAGAGAGTAAGATATTCATGCAACTATAACTAAGTTTATATATATGTGAATGTAGGTTGCAACCATTAACTGTCTCCAGAGGGCTATAGACCTGGCCTCTCGACCCAACAGACGGGACGATGGGATCATGGGGCTGCTGCTGGCTCACTGGGCCCAGGACAACAGAGGGAGCAAGAGTGAGTGATGAAAGTCCTCGTGTTTTAGTGCATATTGCACATGTCGTCTGATGCCCTTGAGGACTGCCATAACTCTTATGGTTGTCCACAGATGACACACTGTCTCTTAGTGGACTTGGTCTGCCAGAGGTTCCCTCAGAGTGGATTCTTCCTGCTCTGGGTGAAGTGATGGAAGCATTCCAAGATTCTCTCTCGAGCAGCAAGAGAGGGTCAATTGGGTCCGTGTTTGAAGCTCTTAGAAGGAGATCTCGGCATTCAATCAGCGACATGCGGTTGCCCCTGGATGAACTAGATCGACTTAAGAATTTATCCCCCATTTCTCAACCCAATTTTGGTGATGACAATGGCATAGTGAATAGAAGAAGAAGAAAGCCTGGTAGATCACTAACCTCGCCATCCTTACACTTGCATATACTAGCACCTTCCACTAGATCAAGACACACCTCTTGCCTGTCTCCCATTATCCACTCACCCAAAGAACATATGTACGCTGACACTGGACCACAATCAAATAAAGAATCCCTAGAGATACAGGCAGCTCACTCAAGCAGTTCATCTATGGAGGAGTTGGGTGGTAACCATGATTACCCGCAGGAGGTGGCCTCTGATAGCCCCTCCCCATCCCCCTCCTCCTCCATTGAAGATGAGGTTGAAGAAGAAGTGTTTGAGGAGATCACTTCTCAGCACAATGCAAGCGTGTCTGGTGCCATTCTTCCTGATATCAGTGACATTAAGTCTAGCTTCACAAAATATGAAGATAAAGCATTCTTACCTGTAAGTCCCGAGTTGATCAGAAGAAGTGTTTCCCAAAACAAGGCAGATCACCCTAACCAGGAGTCGTTGGATGGTAATGTATCTGAATATGACGGAGAACTGTCCTTCCTACCCTCCGAAGGAAGCACTCCCTCCTCTCGGTCCAGCAGTCGAAGGACCAGCTGTGACACAGTTGAGATGTCACGCTACCAGCACCTGCTTTCCTTGGTAATTCAACGGCTGGACCTCTCTTCAAACACTCTTCAGTCAGTGGATGGGCTGTGCAACCCCAGTGTACTCAAGAGATTAAGAGGACTAAAGAGTCTTAGCCTCAACCACAACCATTTGGATAACCTCAGTGTGACTTTGTTCAAGGTAGGGCACAATTGTTGCTTGTGTGTGCTTGTTACTTTTGTTGTGAATAATTATGGGATGCTGTTATTTATGTTTGCTTGTTACTTTTGTTGTGAATAATTATGGGATGCTGTTATTTATGTTTGCTTGTTACTTTTGTTGTGAATAATTATGGGATGCTGTTATTTATGTTTGCTTGTTACTTTTGTTGTGAATAATTATGGGATGCTGTTATTTATGTTTGCTTGTTACTTTTGTTGTGAATAATTATGGGATGCTGTTATTTATGTTTGCTTGTTACTTTTGGTACTGCCAATTTGTTGTGAATAATTATGGGATGCTGTTATTTATGTTTGCTTGTTACTTTTGGTACTGCCAATTTGTTGTGAATAATTATGGGATGCTGTTATTTATGTTTAGGAACTGGTAAACCTGGAGCTCCTGGATGTAAGTCACAACAGACTGTTGACATTTCCCGTGGCCATCTTCTCCTGTGAGAAGCTTTGTGAGTTGGATCTGACGGCCAACCAGATTGGAGACATTCTACCACCTCCAAAGAGAATGGAGAACCTCACGCTACTGAGGATGGGACACAACCGACTGTATGAATTCCCTGTCTGGTTGAATAACGATAACTTCCCTCAGCTTACTAAAGTGTGCCTTGAGAACAATGACATTATGATCCTACCAAAAGAGCCAATCAACTTGAAGAACATCCAAGAACTAAATTTATCACGAAACAACATCAAAGAAATCCCAATGGAGTTCATGAGAGGCCTTGTGGCCCTAAGAAGGTTCAACATCTCCAATAATCATCTTGGTAAGGACTAATAAACAGTAATCTCCAGCTAGTAACTTGACTGCCATGTAATGGTTATCTGGTATTCTGTTATATCTCTGTTGCTTCCTCCACAGAAGTGTTCCCAGACTCAGGAGTGGCTGGTTACCTGGACAGACTGGAATTCCTAAGAGTTGACATGAATAAATTAGAAAGCAATGAAGCAACATTTTATAACTTTGTCACAGAATTGCCAAAGTATGTCTACTAACACAGTGTAGAGTCCCACGGTAATGAATGCTATAAAGGTTGTCCTTGTTGTAAGATCTGTCACTATTGTATGTGTATCTAGCCTTACCAAGTTGATAGCGGCAGGAAATGGCCTGACCTCTCTGGCAGCCCCTTGGAGGTGGGAGTCCAGGGCACTGACCCTGCTTGATTTGGCATCCAACAAGATAGAAGCAGTAAGAATTGAAACTATAACTGTCTATCATCCACACATGTGCACTGAGTGTTAATCCTCAAGGGAAGAAGGGACCTTTGACTGATACACTTCTCAAATAATTATCAGTGTCATTTGGATAATATAGATTCGTGATAATTTAAATTTTCATTTGAAATTGTGTTTCACAGTAGACATGTTTATATGATAGGAACCACTCAGTGGATATGTGCAGTATACTCTGTTACACACACAAGTGCCTTCTCCCTGTACATCCAGCTAGACCTCAAGAGTGCCAACATTTACTGGCCTGTGCTGGAGCATTTGAATATCAGTAACAACCAAATAAGCAGTGTTCCCCCAGAGCTCGGCCTATTAAAGACACTAATGCATCTCAAACTTTCACAAAACAAGAAGATCTCAAAGCTACCAGTTGAACTTGGCAACTTGAAAAAGCTTTTAGAAGTGAGGATCCTGTGCATGTGGCGTGTTCTAGTTATCACTCCTCTGTGCCTTGACCTCTATTTGTTAGTACATTTACCGATTTGTATATTATTCAAGTATTCTGTTGGATTGTATACACATTTTAAATTTCCTTTGATGCTCCCTTCCAGTTTCCAGTTGAGGGTTGTGATTTGGATCCTAATTTTGTTGATTCGACTTTAAAGCAAAAGATAGCCCATCTACAGGCTCAACTCAATAAGACAGTACCGCAGTATCGAATGAAATTGATGTTTGTAGGAGCCTCTAAACGGGGTAAAACCACCTTGATGAACTGCATTCTGAATGGAAGTACTATTAATCAGAAATCTCGTAAGAAACCGTCAGCCCAAAATATATCCACTGTTGGTGTAACTGTCAAGGAATGGGTCTACCCTTGGAAACATGGCGTTGAGTACCACCTCAGCTGCTGGGACTTTGCTGGGCAGGAGGACTTCTACTCTACTCACCAGTGCTTCCTTACGCCTCGCTCAGTCTATATCCTTGTTTACGACTTCTCCCAGGGAGCCTCAGAACTGGCCAGCATCATACCATGGTTACTGAACATCTATGCACGAGCCCCAGAGTCACCAGTGATAGTTGTGGGGACCCATAGGGATACAGTTCCCAACGGTGAACCTCTCTTTGTATTTCACAGCAAATTTGTAATATGAGGCTATAGGACATGCATATATATCTAATAGATAGCCCTGTGATTGCATAATATAGGGATGTAGTTATGTAACACATCATTATTATTATGTAATACCTGTTTGTAGATGGTTACTGGCCTCGTTCTCAAGAAATTAGGAAGAAGATAAGGCATTTTACCAGGAAGCCAGGCTTTCCTTCTAAGATCCACATCCATGAACTGAGCTGTGTCCAGCCTAAAATGGGAATGAAGGAGGTTATTGATATAGTAAAGGAAGTCATTGACGAGTAAGTTGAACAGGATTGTTTAACAGTGTTAATACATAGTTGTGTAATGGAATAAGCATTTCTTCTAACTATGTCAAACTTATCTTTCGAGTGATTCATCTTTCGAACCTTTTGAGCATCTAGAGGCACAGTTTGTAACAATCAGTCACTGAGTCACTGAAGAATATCCTTGGGGTCGAAACATCTGACACTCGAAAAAATTGTTACCAACTGCATCTCTAGAATGTTCAACTGCTGATATTCAAATGATATTTATAGTTGTGGTTTAACTCTATCACTGTGATGTCACAGGATATATCTCTGAGGCTTTATGTCTATAAGTTTATTTTTATTACTGTCTGAAGAGCTAAGCTGAGAAAACAGAAGATAATGGGTGCTCCTGTACCAGCCAGCTACCTCGTCCTGGCAGACATCCTCAAGAAGGAAGCTCAACTCATGGCAAGCAGTCCATTTCCGGTGCTCAGTTCCAGCAGGCTCAAGTGGCTCATGACAGAGAAGGGACTCATCCAAAAGATGACCCCAGAAGACCTCGACCAGGCAATCCAGTTCCTTCATGACTCAGGCTTTCTTCTGCACTACAATGACACTTACAGCAAGCTGAGTGAGATGTACTTCCTCAATCCAGAGTGGCTCTGCCAACTGATGGGGAAGGTCATCACAATACCCGAGATCAATCCGGCACTGAAGACCAGAAAAGGGGTTAGTTTGGTTGAAATTTTCCACAAGACAGAAAGGGAAATGGTTGTGGTTAGGTTATCACATAGGATACAAACATATTACACTGGCTGGGGGTTGGTACAGTCTCGGTTACATCGGAAGCCTATAGGGTGCATGGGATACCGGTCAGTGAGCCATTCTGATGCAACTGGTATGTGTTTTACAGATGCTGCATTATGAAGACCTTAAGTTCCTGCTCAGACCACCAATCTATCCTAGTGAGTACATGGAAGAGTACATCAGGTTGCTGGAGAGATTTGAGGTGGCAATGAAGCTTCAGGATGAACAACTGATTATCCCATCCCATCTTCAAGACTGCAAACCAAACTTCAAGATTCCTCAGAGAGGCAAGTGGCACACACTCCATATAGTACTAGATAGCACTGCAACCATGTGCCGACCTTCCTCTGACGTATCCAGACTGCACTATACGGAGGTATGATATGTCCTACATTCCTCCGGGATTCTGGCCTCGGCTGACCACGAGACTGATAATGTTCTCCTTGAGCATTTTGAGCAAGGTAGGTTTTGCAATGACCAAGGTGTGTGATCATGCGGAACCATTACATGCATTCTGTAGCCGGTTGAGTCCCAGCACATTTGGAACAGTGGGCTGTATGCCTTCTGGTCCCATGATGCCTTTTGTCTGATCAATGAGCCCAGTGAACCAGAGTATGTGCTTGACATCACCGTCCCTTTCACCACTGAAGGAAGCAAGCTCCTCTGCTCCATTGTTGACAACATTGAGGCACTGATTGATGAGTGGTTTCCCGGGTTACGGTTGAATGATGTCACCTGTGGACAGCAGCTGGTAAAGCCCTACGCCAAGTGCCCGCACTGTCCTCTTGGAGATGGTCACCTGTTTTACATTAAAGATCTGATTGCCTTGTCGAGCCATTCAGAGGAGGCAGAATGTCCAGTCCACAAGTCAAAAGTACCTCTGCAACAGTTGGTATGTGGGTAATCAATGTTGTATGGAACCCATACTATAGTGCAAGTCACTGTATGTATTATTCACACATAATAATAATATTAATAATGATTGTTTATTATTGTGACATGCCATACAAAGAGTAAGATTAGTAAGGATGGCCCAACCAGTTCAGGTTTATAAGTCACATTACAAAGAAGAGTCATGATAAATAGTACTTGAAGTTCGTTGCTCTTCTGGAATTGACAGCTAGGTAGGTATATCTATATAGGGTATGTATGTGTGTGTATACAGCTCAGCACAGCTCCTAGTTGGTTTTGGTACATAGGGAAGTGCTGTAAGCACTCCCAGGGGTATTGGTGTTAATGCATAAGAGCACATAGGAATAGTGTAGCTATATGTATATCAATATAGTTAGCACTGGAGGGCTAATCAGTATTGGTTCATTGGGTTGGGTGGGAATCTATTTGACAGTCACCTTGGCTGTCATTGTGTGAACAGATGAGCTGGTAGCTCATTGGCTAGGTGGCATTGTAAGTACAGCCCATCCCTATCACTGATATAGGAAGTGTATACTCTTACTTGAAGGAAGTACTAATGAATATGTTCATGTTTCCATGGTGATGGATGGAGCCATGTTGGTCATTGTTTTACAGACAGGAAGTCTGCATGTGTGTACATATGTATGAGGATATATATTAGTTCTTCAAGCTGTTAGCGTGTGAAACATTGCAGATGGCAAAAACAAACATAATTGAATGCAAATATTTTAAACAATTAAGTACATCTCAGCACCAAGTAGGTAGATGTATATACTGGATACCTGTGCCCTTACATGTAACAGAACCTCAACCTTGTTCTATTGTAGGCTCCGGATATTGTGGTTAGTGATTTACATCCTTCCTACAAGTTGAATTCAGAAGAGCTTAATCTCACTGAATCTTCAGCTAGTCTGCTTGGCAAAGGAGGTTATGGACAGGTCTACAAGGGCTTTTATAGGGGCAAGGTACGTACTATTGTGCAATACCCACCCTCTCACCCACACACCACACCCATGTCACACCCTCTCACAGACTATACACACCATGTACATGTTGAATATGAGTAAAACTTTAAAAGAACCACATAACAGCACAATCCATATACGTAATATTCACCGTAGTCAAATTATATGTACAAACACAAAAGAAACATGCTGTGATCCTTTGGTATTCTTTAAATTGTGTGGTTGACATTTAACTGGCTTGAAGTTGTCTCCATATCTTATCAATCTGTTTACTTACAACACCACATACACAAGATATCTTCTTCTCCCTAGCCGGTAGCTGTCAAAGTGTTTTCCCAGAAAATTGCTGAGTTCAATAACTCTTCCCCAAATCAACTTATAAGACAAGAGGTGTCCATTTTGAGTCAACTCAACCATCCAAATATAATCAAGCTTGAGGGTGTGTGTCTCCGTCCAAAGCCCCTCCTTGTTCTGGAATATGCAGAATTTCGTTCACTTCAGAATGTCAATTTGGCATCATTTTCTCTCCTGCTCAAACGTTCAGTGGCTGCTCAAATTGCAAGTGGTTTAGCGTACCTTCACAAGAAGCAGATCATATACCGAGATCTGAAACCAGATAATATTCTCATCTTTTCCATCAACATTAATGCTCCTGTAAGTGCCATTACAAAGAAGCCAGTGCGAGTGTAAAAATGCTGAGTGTAGCAGAGCTCACAGTCAATGGTTGCATGTGTACATACATATGTAGGTGAATGCCAAGATATCCGATTATGGAATAGCCTGCTTTGCTACTGCTGGTGGCTTGATGGTCAACGCAGGGACCCCGGGAAGCAAAGCTCCCGAACAGCTGAAGGCAAGACACACCAAGACTCCATATGACAAGAAGGTGGATATTTACACTTATGGCCTGGTGCTGTTCTATCTCTTGACTGATGGCCACAAACCATTTGAGGAAATCAAAAATGCCTTTGAAAGAGACAAGATTGTAGAGGAAGTAAGAAGGAAGGATGACGTTTTTGTTTTTACCCACAATACTGTAATAAAATACAAAGTGCTAATGTGACTTTTATGTAGTTGAATCTAGTTCAATAGAAACTACACAGCATATCCACTATGTAGGTTGGCACGCTTGATTGCAGTCACTATTAATGGTGTTAAAGTGTCTTTCCTTCCTATACAGTAGTTACTAGTTCTTGTAACAAGTAGTAACAAGTAGATGATGCAATGTATGGAGCATATTTCTCCAGTCAAACACCTAACATATATAAATCTCTATATAAGTCCTTCTAAACAAGCCTCTATATATAAGTCCTTCTAAACAAGCCTCTATATATAAGTCCTTCTAAACAAGCCTCTATATATAAGTCCTTCTAAACAAGCCTCTATATATACGTAAGTCCTTCTAAACAAGCCTCTATATAAGCAGTTACTTCTTCCGTTGCTCAGGGTCATGCCATTCCATACATTGAGAAGTATGGTTGTCCATCATGGCCTGACATGCAGGAATTACTTAACCAATGTGTTCAGTACAACCCCAAAGACCGTCCCACTGCTGAGGAGATCTGTAGCGTGCTCTGTAAGGTAGACCTACTCAACTTGAAGAAAGTCATTCCCAATCAGAAGGACCTTAGCATTGATACATGCACTATTAGAGTGAGTGCAGCAATATTGTAGTAGTTGTCATCAGTGGACACTCATCATCATATACACTGGTCATCTCAATCTCCCAATATCATGTTGTATTCACTTGTTGTTGTACAGATATTTAAAGAGGATAAGCAGGCTGTGGTCACGGAAACCAAGGCAACCCCGCCCCCAGAGCCAGACCCTACCTCTCCCCAGCAAAGCTCTTCAGGAGACTGGTTGACTAGACGGAATGGTCTGGCTGAGGTTTGGATGGCCTCTCAACTGGACAGTGATACTGTGGTAAGTGATAGCTGTGCATAGCTGCACTAACAGGTACTTGGAATCAGTGACCGCTTCCACATTAAAACCCTCACTATGAACAGTAACAGTAACCTTGAGTAACCTCTGAGTTTGAGGTGAAGCTAACTAATTAGCATGCTCATGCAGGGTTTCTCCCCCCGCCCCTTGCTAAATACTCTGAAAGAAACACTGTCATGAGTGAATATCTCTTGACTATTCTATACAGCAGTGCTCTTCACTGTAGACTTGTATCACTTTCACGGTCACTCTGTCTCCTCTACCTTTAGATATCCACTGTCAATGTGTCATTGAAGGGAACACAGCCAGTTGGTAAAGTGATCCAGGGTTATGTTGTTGTCATGACAACACTGTCCCATAGATATCTTGCTCTTGGCATGCAAAATGGCATCATTCTCATCTATGACGCCCATGAAAGGCAAATATCGCACAAGCTAACACAATTGGACGTTGAGATAGTTTCCATGACCATGTACAAGTGAGCAATAGCTAGTAATAGTGCTCCGATAGCTAGGCAGTATAATAGTAATAGTATGGTAGTAGTATGGTAGTAGTAGTATGGTAGTAGTATGGTAGTAGTATGGTAGTAGTAGTATGGTAGTAGTATGGTAGTAGTAGTATGGTAGTAGTAGTGAGGTATTGTGTAGGTAATCCAACACAAGTACAAGTTATTGCTTCCTACTCAGGATCCATAGCAAGGAAAGCTGTCTTTGTGCTGGTCTGGCTAATGGAGAAATAATCCTTTTCCCACTGTCTGTCTTGCAAAACAACTCAGTTCAAGGGTTTCGCCATCAGCTATCAGAGTCAAAGGAGCCTGTGAGCATGATGAAGAGCATTCACAGAAAACTGTATGTTTGCAGTGGACATACTATCACTATCATCAAAGTCAGGTCATGTGACACATACGAACTATGCAAATCTCTTTCATTATGCAATACAAGGTTTGTGTCTCATTTATACTATTTATATGTGAGGCATATGTGTACTATTGTTTGTATTATATTTGGGTGTAGTGCCAGTAAATCCCTAGAAAGTATTTATCGTCTGGAAGTCAGCTCTGATGAGAAGCAGCTGTGGGCATCCCATCGCAACAGCCCCGCCATTCAGGTGTGGGATGTAGAGCAGGAGAAGTGTAGAGGAGTACTCAGCTGTGATGAAGTGGTTCAGAAGCAGTAAGTGTTAAAAAGATGTCTGAATGACCTCCTTGAGGAGTTTATGAAGAATTTCACACACTCTCTCAGAATACACAGTACAAGGTTTAGTTTACAATTGTTCCTGTAGCGCCTTGTGGTTACAACATTACATATACACACAAAGATCAATATTTAGGTACATGTATATATAGAGATAGTTTTTATGCTGGCACAGTATCCATGGCAACCACATTATATTGTCCCTAATTAGTTGTGTACTCGGTTAATTTCATAGTCTCTTGTCTCTCACAGTATAACAGTTGAAGAAGGTTTGTTATCATCCCCTTGTCAGTCTGGTTGTTGTTGCAATCAGTCCTTGATCACATCTCTCTCTCATTTGTGTTCAGGTTCTCTGATGGTGGAGAGGCCTCTCGGAATATCTGTCAGGAAAGACACTACAGAGTGACAGCCATGTTGCTGCAGTCTGCTCCTGGATCTCCTCCCTACTTGTGGGTGGGGCTTGCATCAGGTCACATGATCATCTTTAATGTCATCACACGCATGCCCCTGATAATCGTCCAGAGACATATAGCAGACATTAGAGCCATACTGGAGTTCAAAGCCAATGGTAAACATACTGTATATGTATATATAGACATTTGTCTGTAGGAGTTTAACTATATACTGTCTATATAGAATTATAATACAAGATTGTGTTTCAATACTAATCTAAGTAATTGTCTAATTGTCTAGTCAAATAAATGTCTTTCAATCATTGAAAACTGATGTGTTTATCAATACAGTGTATAATATATCATACCTTATATGCTATTGCATCAGTTACTGGGAAGGAGTACAACATGGTCATTACAAGTGGCTTTGGGTTTAGACCTCTAGGAAAAGACTCCAAGTCCACTGTAGACGGTGAGTACCTGAGAGCATTTAATTGGCCTAATACACTAAAGCATCTGTAGAATGTAATCTAATATATTATGTATGTATGTTAGTAGTAGTTGTGCATGCCTACATGTATAATATTATAATTGTAAAGAATGGTCTAAATGATGTATTCTCACAATACAAATGCTACAAAGAATTGTTTTGAAAATTGATTAATAGGCAGCTCAATCTAATTCATTACGAAGAGCACAATAAGACTTTCCCATTTATTCACTTACAAACCTCTTAATTATATTTTATAATAAAAAAAACAAATCTTAAATAACAACTTAGAGCATCATGTACGTATGTAAACAAGAACGTGTTCCTCTCTCCTCCAGGTTCATATCAAAACTGCGGCAGCCTCCTGGTATGGGACAGCTCTATGCCTAAATGGGCCAATGTTTTGGCTGAAGATGCTAAAAAGTTTCAGCTACAACTGAATAATTGACTGATCATTTTTTAATATTTATGTATTATTCCCTTCTGTAAACAGTGCAGAGAATGTTATTTTAAATTGCAACCTTCTTCACTACCTCATCACTTGGTTTAAATTTAACACTTTCATATCTTCTTTAATTCCCAAATTTCCTGAATAAAAATATTTGAAAATGAACTGAGTTTTCATGTTGCATATCGTAACTATCTAATATAACCAATTTATTATGCACACACTAAATATTTTTAAGAATCTACCACTCATATACGTACATGAAAAATCTAAGATACCATTTTCCTACATGCTATGCCTATTCTGTAAAAGAGCCTATAGGGGAACTAAACCTGAAGAGAGCTTTGAATGAAGATACAGGAGTCTTTTCTTCCTTCTTTTCCCTTCTTTCATCTTCTTCTCCACTGGGTCAGACAGCCGTTTCACGTATGTATGTATGTATAGATAATCAATAATCTAAAATCCACACACTGGAACACATACCACATACACACACACACACTTGCATACTCACAAGTTCAGTAGTTCTTTCGTACACAAAATGTTGATTAATGTTCTCAACTAAAGGTTGCCCTACCACCCCATATGGGTGGGGAGTCTTTGTCACACAGCTTACAAAAAAGTTGTAAGCAGGGCTCACTGAGGCCAGTGCTTGTATTGTGAAGTTAATCCTATAGTGATTTTACATACAGTGTATATAATATCAATTAGGGAATGCACATTACACAATTGTTGTAAACCATCAAAAGTTTGAACAAATTCTACCCTGTTATGAAGACCTTATTATAGCATTAATACCAGCTAGGCATTAACACTAGAATGTAGACATGGTTCTGACATGGAACGTGTACTGTGTGTACTGCAGTGGAAATTAACAATCTCAAAAGATAAAAGCCTGTTTCAATGTATGCTAGAAATCACCTCTTTTCAAGGGACACGAATATCCTCACTCTCTTTGGCGTAAAGTGATTTCCAAGCACTTTTTGGACACTCTTAAGGAAAGCCACAGTCAAATCATTATTGTATATAACTGTTATTACGTATATAGAGACATTATGCATAAGGTATGCACTGGTTAACATATAATTTATATAATAACCTCACCATCAGAGGCAATAATAATGTCCACCTTTTTCAGATACTCTACATCCTCATTACTCCATTCATATTCACCATTACCTATAGCACAAATGATGTCATATTTGCATAATGAATTACGTACTAATAATTGTTTCTCATTTATAACTTTGTATGATTACTAATAAAGCAGACTAGCTTAAGTGATACCTCTAAGGTACACATACATACATATATACCTGTGGACTCTTGTAAGGTGTTTAAAAACAGGTGCAAAATTCACCATAATTCAAACCTGTTGTCCAATCAAATTCTCTGACCTTTACTTTACCTGTAAACCATAAAAAGAGGATTTTCATATATCATAAATATAAATAACAGTATTTGAAGTTCTGGGGCATACCTTTGAGAAGATGGGAATTTCTGCACAAATTTTCACCACAAAGGTCTAGTATTTCGTGTTTATTCAAATCTAGTTGATGTAAGCATTCAGTGTATACATGTAGTCCTGTTATGTATGGCTTACAAATTAGAAGCCATGTAACAGCTGTAATATTAGCCCTGACATTAAGCCACTACTACCTGTCGTAAACAAGGCTGTACTCAGTCTACACTAAGGATGGGAGCACATTGTTATTGAATGGGCTTTTCTGTACATCAAAGGAAGCTCTACAGGTTGGTTGCCTTGGAAACTAACCTTTTCATTAGCCTAACATAGCTTCATGTTGTCACACAATTTGTGGCAACAGAAAAATATATGCACATTGGAACCACACCAACATTGCATACATTGCAACAAATGAGCTCTATTCTGCGATGGTAGTATAAATTATCTGTCAATGTACATGTCTTTTAACTAGGGGAGAACACTTTTTAAACCTCTTATCCCTCAAGTTACCCAACTCAAGGTCAAAATGTATCCCTCAAGTTACCCAACTCAAGGTCAAAATGTATCCCTCAAGTTACCCAACTCAAGGTCAAAATGTATCCCTCAAGTTACCCAAATCAAGGTCAAAATGTATCCCTCAAGTTACCCAACTCAAGGTCAAAATGTATCCCTCAAGTTACCCAACTCAAGGTCAAAATGTATCCCTCAAGTTACCCAACTCAAGGTCAAAATGTATCCCTCAAGTTACCCAACTCAAGGTCAAAATGTATCCAAACTAAACTTATTTCAATAATTTGAGAAAACAGTAAAACTATCACTTATTTGAGGAAACCAGTTTAGGTAACAC
The DNA here is from genome assembly GCA_947172415.1 of Chondrosia reniformis. Taxonomy (NCBI): domain Eukaryota; kingdom Metazoa; phylum Porifera; class Demospongiae; order Chondrillida; family Chondrillidae; genus Chondrosia; species Chondrosia reniformis. The sequence continues at coordinate 7,893,677 of OX359192.1, forward strand.
CAACACACAATTACCACATGCCAACTCAGCACTTTATAGTGTACACAACACAATTGGCTCAGTTTTGTGGCCTGTCTTACCTTCCTATTGTCCCTAACATTAGACAAGAAGTGGAAAAGGTCTTGACCAGATACTACTAGATAGCAGCTGTCCACACTACCCATGCAGCCTGGTGTATTCCAACTCACCTGTTGCGTAGACTAGCTGTGAGTACATCCCTGCAATTAAACTGCAAAATCCTATTCCTGCACCCAAATCTAGAACTGTGCATCTTGAAAACCTACATGCACAACAAATCCTGTGATTTTGTTGCCAGGAGCAAATGTGGTTGAACGTGACCACAGAATTTCAATAGCCAGATGTGATGAATGTTTCAGCAATTAAAACTTGTAATTCTTGTTTTTCTGCAAATTCAAAGGCTTCTAAAGTTACACAATTAACAAGTGTATTTTTGGCTATGCTTAGGGCAGGATTTTCAGCTGCTTACAATTTAGTGTTGTTGAGAATATAATCTGCCAAATAGAGTGAGCCCTTCCAAAGCTGAAGAGAAAGAAGTCTATACATTGTTACCAACTGGACCGAACAACCGAATGCAGTTACATCCTGTTTAGCAGACATAAGGGTCTTAGCGCTTGGAATGACTGGCTTGTCTAGTCTTAAACATAAAAGAATAATCTAAACATTTTCCCGCATAGTATCTCTACAGTAAAAGGCCTATAAGGAACTACACCAAGTGAGAGCTATGGATGAGGATACAAGAGTCTTCTTTTTATTCTTCTGCTCCACTGGGCCAATGTAAGAGATACAACCATGCTCAAGGTGCTACTAGTCCAGATAGATATTTGTCATCACCCCAGACATTGCATGACAATGTTTGAGATCTGATCTGATCATCAGCTACAACTGACAGTGACGATCAGCCACACATGTTGATGTTAGCTGACTAAAGATTCCGATGAGGGGGCTGTAGAGGCATGCGCATGCGGCTTCCCAATCTCACCTGAAGACCAACTTGTGTGAGTAAGGTAGTCATTGCATGCTCTAAATAAGGAGGAGAAAGGCTTCATAACACCAATAGATAGTATGAATGTAATTTAATACAGCGGAAAGGTTTTTCTTATGTCTGTAGATCTTTTGATTGAACAAAGCGATTATCTTTTAAAACTGTTGATTTTGGAAGGTAAAATCAACTATATTCATATATAGGCTGTATACATGCATAATTCATAATCTGGTTTGTTTATACCTGAGCAAGCATACGATAATATACATTCATTGATTAATTGATTGACTGGTTGATTGCATAATTTTTTTTATTAAATCTGAGGGTGTCACTCATATGGCACTTATAGTCACTGTATGGACAAGTCTATGCAGATCATCCCAGTTCATAAACCAATCAAAGCATTCTTAACTTTGATGTATACCTAGCATCAGTTGGAGACTTACTCATATAAATGACTTCATTCACTCCTTTCCTTCTTGCTACCGTCATGTCTTTGTCATCAGTTTCAATATTCAATACATCACTACATGATCCTTTTGTCACACACTCGTCATCCGGCATGGGAAGGTGAAAGGGAAATCTGGACACGACATGCACCACCTAATAGAAATAAAATTCAATTGACATCATTCATCATTTAGGTAGTAATGTAAAACTAAATAATAGCATCGTGTAGTTTTTCATGTTTTACACATCTGTAAACACTCTCATTATGTGAATTTAAACTCATTATAATCTCATTGTACCTTGAATTTAGTGATTGCATGTACAGTTTAAGTATTTTTTATAATAAGGCAAACCTATAGCTACATGCATACAATTTACTACAAAAAGTACAATAGTCTAAATGCACTAACGACATCTTTTCGCTTCCTCAACTCATTTGGTATCACCGTATCCATATGTACATCGGACAACACTCTCTCCAAGTCCTCGGAAGAGGGTAAATCTAGAACATCGGCACTGGTTACAGGCTCGCAATCGGCCATTTTACTGACTAGATGGAAAATGGCTGCAATCACATGCACGGGGAGACATTTCGCATTTTACCTGCGATGCTATATTAAAGTAGCTAGTGCTGGTACAAGACATTACGGACTTGTCACACGAAATTGGGGTCAGTAATACATATATCGGAATTTATTCACATTTTTACAGGATTGAGACAATAACTTGATTTGCCAGGGGTATATAGACGGAATAAGATATGTCTCTACCATAAGTGATAAATCATATATGACCACATTTTCATCCCATCATTTTATTTTTGATTTTTGATTGAAGAACGCAAACGGTTTTACAAACACTCGTCAGTTTATCAATCATCGCAAGGTATGTGGGTACATGTCAAAACTATTTACATTATTTAATTGTACATGAATAAGCTGGCTGTAAGGTCATAGCATGTAAGGTCATGTTGAAGGTCACTGACACATAATAGACCTAATGTAAAACTATTGGTTGATCCGAAAGTATACAATTATTTGAGCATGTATTTTAAAAAATCTGTACAACTTTCTTGTTGTATGATTGGTTGCCAGGTAACTATGGAGTTAAACTAGACCACCGACAGCTGAAGACTCCCCTGAGAAATCCATTTTTGCTTCCATCCAAGGATCTAGCTATTGCTGTTGCGCAAGAGTGGAATGACCAGAGGGACATTATTCAGCCATCCCTCATGCACCTGGTGAGACTGATACTTAATGAACAGCTTATTATCTGTTAAACTGCATTATCCCACCACCATGACATTGTGGTGGCAAAATAACAGTATTGAAAGTATTTTGTCATCACTCTGTAAGCAGAGACTAATTTGATTGTAAAGGTTCACTTAAAGCACCAGCTTGCATGGAGTTGGCGGCTGTCTGTAATTGCCATTGCTCTTTCAAGCTTTCCAAGAAATTGGTTATTGAATGATGATGTCCCATTGCTTTTCAATTGAATATATTTCCTGAAGGTTGTCAGTTGCACATTAGTGATTTGTTAATCTGATAGTAGAACTCCTATGATTTGATTTGTCGATTCTTATAGTAGGACTACTTCGATTTGATTTGTTGATTTTTATAGTAGAACTTCTTCGATTTGATTTGTCGATTCTTATAGTAGGACTACTTCGATTTGATTTGTCGATTCTTATAGTAGGACTACTTCTGGTGAGTTTAAAATTAAATTTATAGAACTGTTGGTCTAAATTCATTGACAGCACTTAATTGTATGTCTCTAACATGTGACTCAGCATTAGTTTCAGATGTGTATGGTAGAAATGTTAATTTGCATTCCTAAGGTTTGTTGTTTTAGTTCTGTTAAAGCCTGCCACTTTATTGAGAGGTGTTGCTAGAGTGATGTCATTGATGAAAAGAGCATCAATTATGTAGCTCCTCACTTTCCACTTAATTCCACAGACCTCTCTTTGTAACACTGCAATAGACAAGCCTGTTTACAAAGAACCTGAGGAACGTATTAAGGACCTTTTTCCTTATTTGGAGACAGATGTTTTAAGGTAAGGGTTTCACACTGTAATGTGTTCAACTGTGTGATGTTGTATATAGTTTACCTTCCTCATCTCGGCTCTATATAAGGTTTACTATATTGGGTTTAGCATAATGCAATTCTTCTGGTGTTGTCACTTAAGTATTTTAATGTAATATAAATGTGTTACCAAGGTGAAGGAATTTATCTATTAGGGCTAGTAAATGAGATGGAGTGTTAATTGGGGTAGTTGCCAACACCTCAGTTAGTGCATGTTCTTAATATTGGTGCATACTATTACAGGTGTGTAGATGGTGAATCTGATGAGTTTGCAAGGATACAAGAAACGACTATAGATCCTCACTTGAACTGGTTCAATAAGCAGTGAGTAATTCCTAATATGATCCTTGGTGTTTACCCAGGGAAAGTCCCTAGTAATCATGCTGACTCTTGCCTGGAATGAAGCTGATATAGCTAAATCTGCTTTTAAATTGAATAGAACCAACTATTATTGTTAGCTCAAGTCCCAGGGGAATTCCCTTTAAAAGGTCACTGTGTGGGAAGTGTGAACTGAATAAACACATTTAAACATGTTTATACAAGCCCTCTCTGAATTTATTGGTTATCTTACTCAGCACTCAGCATCTGTCCTAGGCTAATCTATTGTGTTTACATACTGACACAGAACCTGTAAACTCTCCTTCCTAGATTATATTTCCTTTTTCTAGGTTTGGAACAAATATAAGTAGAAGTAGTACCTTAATTCCTCCTTCACTCACAGACAAGGAGAAGACAATATTTTCAAATTATTTGTCAAATCTAAACCTGTGGCAACTGACTGGTAAATATGGATGTAATGAATGTGTATACCCAGTTGTTGAAATGGTAGATCAGCACATGAAACCTTAGTAATGAGGTCTGTTTCTCCATTTAATAGGCTTCTCTTATGGTGTGGAATGCTCAAAGTCATTCATTGCTACAGTATTGTTGTTTGAAAATGTAGTTACCCCATGTGAAGCGACACAGTTGGCCCTATTGGAATCAAATTTTCAGGTTAATGCTTACACATTTAATTTTTCATCCTATTTTCTATTAAATTTGATACTTGTACTGTGAAGGAATTGCTATTTCCAGGTTTGTTTATATATCTTTCAAAAACATTGCTATTGTCATATGTTCATCTCAAGAAATTGTTGTGCATAAAATGTTCATCTTCATTTGACACTGGATGTAGTTGTAATTTCAATGGCATGGTCGTTTTTCATTAGAAACGCTGTCTCTTGGTTTAAACAGTTAACAATTCCTTTATTTTCTTTTCTGTAGACAAAGAGATGGGGCACGGTTGAATGGGCGCATGGTGTTGAACTGGAAGATGTTACGTGTCGCCTTTCAGCTGCTAAATTGATTTTTTTGTTGCATGAATGACATCATTTACTATTTTAATGTATTAACGATATTCATGGGTCTATTATCCGCTGGGCTGTTTAATGTAACAGCTGATTCAGCCTACGACGTCCTTTTTACCGTCCTCGTTGCTGAGAGGAGCCACCCTCTCACTGGGCTGGTTTATAAACCTAGCCAACACTCGCAAAGGCTATTTTAGTCGAGTTTGTGCAGTGTCATTCTTCGGCATTTATTTAAATGTAAGTTTTGGACTTTTAATTTATTCGCACAAAGTGTGGAGACTTTTCACTGTTTCGTATTTTACTCTGTAGATGTCTTCAAGCGTCGGCTTCAAAGGTTTAATTGACACCATGGACGCCTTGCCGAAAAAGGGTTACTACTTCGGCTCCATCAGCATTCGAGAAGCAGAGAGCATACTGGCCTCAGAACCAAACGGGGCTTTCCTTGTCAGAGATGCTTCCGAAGAAGAAGCGAGGCATTTTGATACGTACTGCATAACGTTCAAGTTGCAGAACCGCTACGGTTCCATTCGGGTGGATTTTTCGAAGGGATATTTTTCGTTGTCCATGGCCGATAAGGAAATGCCCATGTTTCGTACGATGATGTCCCTTGTGGAGAGGTACGTGAGGATGTCCCAATCCGGGGAAGCCGTCTGTCGCTTAACGGGACACGTTCCAGATAGAGAAGTAGATTTATTTCTTAGGAAGCCAGTAAATCGTTTGAAGGGTGTTCATTCGCTGCAGCATCTCTGCCAGGCAACCCTACATAAGAATTTTACAAGAGACAAATTAGAAGCCATCAGCTCTTTGCCCAAGAACCTTGAGCCTTACCTTCTCAAGAGCCCGTACTTCGACCAATCGTTGTATCTCGCCGCCGTCTCCAAGGAGCAAACGGAACCATCCGTGGACCAGAATAGCGAGGGACTAACTAAAAATTGAATTTTCTTGAAGAAGTGCCGAGTGCTGCGACAATATTGTTAAAACTTTTTTAACCCATCTCCTTTTTTTTGTATTCTTTGCCTTTGTGACGGTGACCTATTGTATATACTTATGTACTATATGTATACATGTGTGTGTTGAAAACCTTTCGTAACAAATTCTACAGTGCATCATAGAAATTTTATAGATGCATTAGTGAAGAATTAATTGGTTAATTACAATGTTTTTACAATAGCTTTTGCAGTAGTTCAGTGATCGCATATGTCCAGCAGACACTCTTGTTGGCATTCCATCTTGTCAGCTGATTGCTCCTGCTTGTATGGCTTCACTCAGCTGTGAAGTGGTATATGTATAATACAGTGAAAGTACATGTAAATAGTAGTGTCTGTAGTTACAAAGAAAACTGTATGAAGTCATGCACTTCACAAGTATAACCCGGTGCCCTATGAAGTCAATGTGATTGATAGCATGTACAACATTGCAGTAGGAATGGTATTTTATGTATTAAAAAGTGGCTATACAATGCATACATCCACAGTATACAATAGTGTAGATCTACATTTTTAGGGATAGAAGAAAATTCAAATAGGTCTATTGTATAATTTTTATATTTTACAAGTAGACCCAGTTCATATAATACACATAAATATTTTGTAATCTATACCTTGTTTATCTGAAAGCAAAATGCTCAAATTTTCACTACAAAATTTGGATACTGTACAAAGTAGTTTCACCCTCCCCACTTTGCCTTGCACTAATGGTACTACCCAGTCCATTTGCATCAATGATATCTCTTTTAATTTTAGCACATGTCCCCGTAGTATTGGAACAGTCACTCATTGCATATATGCATGTGCTGTGTGCAGCAATAAAAGTTGATTGTCTACATAACAAAGAATGAGAAAGGCTATCTTGTTTGGCATGTCTTTAGTTGTGTTAGCACAAAAGTTGATTGTGGTAAGCACCAGTTGTTGTAAGTTATGTAGAAGGTCAGAGAAACCTACCCACAAGTCATGAGCAATGAATATCGTTATAATACAGAGAGCCTACACAAAGCCATGTTCTATTGAGAAATTGCTCATATTTTCCCCTATAACTACTTTACTACAAATATTTTACTGTAAACACAACTCCAAATCAAATATCTGCATAAAACTTAAAAAATAAAATTCACACTTCCCAACTGCAATTGAAATAACACTGTAAAATCATTATATACAAACAGATTCAGAGCGTTATAAAAATCAGGTGGTTGGTGGACAGTAGTCAGTCAAGTAATCTTTCAAGTTCTGCGGCAGTGGCAAGTCAGGGCACTGGTAAGGTTTGTAGTGTATTCTTCTCAAGACAGCTAATCTACTAAGGTGTTGGAGGGAGGGAACTACATGCCACAATGGGTTTCTTAGCGTCACTGTCTCTTCTTCATTGTCATCTGTTGTAATAACAAAATCTTTATTCTTTCCATTACGGTAATATTCAATTAACTCTACAACAGTGTGAAATCCTGGAAGATCGGGGAAAATGGAGTCCAGCTTGAAATTCCCACGACTAAAACTGACACGTATATTTTGAACACCATTTGATGTCTTTACACACAGAGTGAACAAGTGACACGCATCTGTGCTATCCCTTAGCAAAAAGGTTCCTTGAGAGACATTGGATAATAAATTTTGCGCTTCTTCTTTGGAAATCTTACCATAGTACCATCCGCTGTCTTTCAAGTTACGCAATACATCAGCAATACTCATTCGTAGTTTGTTATTCTGCGACCTCGCTCTGTTACCGCACTGCCTCGTCGTAACCACCGACGAACTAGACGGATTTTCCACATCTAACTCTACATATGAGTGTCTTCTCGGTTTTTCTGATACACTAACTTCAGCGTAGGCGCACATTAAGAGATCCATCTGTAACCGATCCAACGTGCTTGCCACAGACGTTCCTTGCGACTATGACGCTTTGAGGCTTCAAAGGATATCCAAATACTCTCTTCTATTGTGTTTTGGGATTCGTTGGTAATGAAGGAAGGAACAGAAAACCTTCAAGCAACGTCATTAACGGAATTTCAAGGAAGAGTAGATCCCCGAGTGTCTTAAACCTTTTAGTGGACCCCGCCCAACCCTAATATTACTGGCAAAATGGGCGTCAGTAACAGCAAGTGTGCGATGTGGGCCGCAAACGAAGGAAAAACGGCAGATCTCGAACATTACTTAACTGTGGAAGGGTCGAGTATTGTTACCTATCACGACGAACATCTCAACACGCTGTTGCACATGGCAGCGATTGGAGGCAAAGTCAAATGCATTCATCTAATACTAACTTTTAAGGGTAAGCCATATTTCACGTGATGATGATGCAATTGATCACATGATTTATTTAGCCACAAACAGCAGTGACACTCACTCTGTACATTTAATATTGCTTTAAGTGACGCATCAATTCTCCTGTTGATCAGATCAGGAACACCTTCACTCATATTTTCCCTTTTGTCTTATATAACATACTGACTACCTGAGTTGTGTGCATTGAAGTGTAGTTGTACCTTGTTGTAGAATCATTAGGTATGACAACAAATTGCACAAAGTCAATTAGTAGTTAAAATCAATTTGAGGTATTGGATTAAATTTATAATATCTATAATTAGTATATTTACTGATGAAACAATATATTTTAGTAAGTGATGAGGTTTCTAATTTGACTTGCTTTCTTTCTCCACACTGGGCCAGACAGCTGTTTTTAGGAATGTATGTATTGTTAAGTTATAAAAGCAAATGTGGCATTTTCAGTATGTAATATCTTCATGAGATCACTTCAACTTCAAACCTGACCTGGGTAATACCATTTTATAATCTAAATAGTTTCATTTGATGTTGTTTTTGAAGTGTCATACATACTGGCTATATGCTGTTATTCGTTGAATTAATGTCAACTGGAAGGGAATGTTGAAATGTAAATGTTTAGCTCAATGTAGAACTTCCTGTAGTATATTTCCTATGTATTGTTCGAGATTGTTTCAATTGTAATGCAACTCACTCTGAAGGAAAGTGACATCTATTTGCAGCATTGTTGGTGCCTTTGTGAATTGTTCATGGAAGTTTTGTTAAACTAGAAGGTAGTATTTAGAATGGTTCTAAGTAGGAAGGTATGGTATTCATATGCTGCTTTGTGTTGTGACCAGTAGTATTGTACTTTTCCTATTTATAATGCTTCACAGCTGACATCCTTTCCTATATGTGTTCATACTACGTATTAGGATAACATGCTTCCATATTATTCAGTTTTAAGTTTGTTAAGTGTATAACGCTCCAATTCTATTCTCCATCTCTTCTTCACATGACCCTTCTTCATTGAACAGTGCTCCAAGGTATTTCATCGTCTTCACTTCTTCAATTTTCTCCCCTTTCACTGACATATCACATGTACCACCTCTTTTAACTGTCAGCACCTTGGTCTTCCTCTACTTAATCTAAGTCCAAAGTGTGCAGTAGGAATGATTTTATGATTTCAATAAAGTTAAACTGTGTATAGTTATATATAGTTATTGAAGACTCTAGACTTAATTGCTTACAGATCGTCTGTTTATAGTTTTCAGTTCCTAATAGGCAAAAGGTATTAGCAACACTTAATTTGACCACATGACTTATTAGTACAGGCGTGTGCGTAGGGACATTACTGAAATCACTGCCTTAATGCAAACCTGGGCATTCAAATGTGAAAGTGTCTTGTGAATGTAATCATTTTATGAAGGATTTATAAATTGGTTTATTACAAACCAAAGGAATTAATACTTTGATGTCAAATAATCATTTGAATTTGATGAAGATACGTATGATTGACTTTATTTTTGTATTTGGCCCTTGTGAGTGTACTCATATATCTTGTGGTATATTAAACATGTACAGTAAAGGTACTTGTATAAGCAATAGCAGCCAGTATGTACACTGCTCTGAATACTGTAACATCAAAATGTGACTATCTAACTGTTAAACACACTCACAACTCTTCACCCTTGTTTTAATTATTTAGAAGCCAAGTTGAATGCTCTAAACAAGCAGGGTCATTCTCCTCTTCATGAAGCAGTCATCAACAACCACGTTGGAGCTGTGAGGTGTCTCCTAGAAAGTGGAGCCAAACCCACCACACAAACAAAGTTTAAGATTGCACCCCTTCACTCAGCTGCACATTTTGGTAACATCCACTGTGTACAGGCCCTGTTGGACTTTGGAGCCAATATAGACTGCCAGGAGTCCTGGGGTCAGACTCCCCTTATGTTGGCTGTTATCAAGGGACACCAGGAGGTTGCTAAGCAACTACTCCTTAGAGGCTGTGATAGGGAACTCGGAGACTACCAGTCCGGGAAAAGAGCGCTTCACTTTGCCTGTGAATGCAAAGATGTAGAAATGATTCAGATCTTGCTGGATGGAGGGTGTGATGTTAATGGTTGGAGTTCCAATGGAAGTACTCCCTTAGAGGTCTCAATAATTGTGGGATATTTACCAGCAGTGTATCGCCTGATAGCTAACGGAGGAAGATGTGTACCTGAGAGGCTGGGAAAGATAAGGAGATCATCCAGGAGGACTGCCATAACTGCTGCAGCAGAATCATGGGGTAGGATAGGAGTAGTTTTATCTGTTCCTTGTACTTGTGTAATCTTGTGAACATTTTGTTGTCAACAGCTGTGTTAGTCTGTAATGTACAGTAATCATCCTACTACAACAGTAGAGATAGACTTACCTCTCTCTTTGAGGGGCTTCTCATAGTTGTATAAAAGATGGATAATTGGAGAACAGTGATCTCATTAGGTGATATATTATTAATACTAGTATATAGTAAAGAGGAGATGTATCAGTGTTGATTGATAAGTAAGGTAGACTAATGAAGTAGTAGTTTCACAGTTAATCCTGTCTGATTCACTGATAACTTGTGTGTTGTTTAATAGGTATATTGGTACCTATGTACTACCTGTTTTGAACATCCCTAAGATAATCTGTTCAATTAGTGTTGCCAATGCTTAAGAAGTTATTGTAATCATAATGACAAGTACTCCTTATCATTTCACATTTATATAACGCTTGTATATATATTGTATTGTACGTTTGTGTTTTGTGCAGTCCCAAGTATATATGACTGTAGATAGACATCCTCCCACACCTCCATCCTCACCCAGTGGCACCCACACCTCCATCCTCACCCAGTGACACCCACACGTCCATCCTCACCCAGTGGCACCCACACCTCCATCCTCACCCAGTGGCACCCACACCTCCATCCTCACCCAGTGGCACCCACACCTCCATCCTCACCCAGTGGCACCCACACCTCCATCCTCACCCAGTGGCACCCACACCTCCATCCTCACCCAGTGGCACCCACACCTCCATCCTCACCCAGTGGCACCCACACCTCCATCCTCACCCAGTGGCACCCACACCTCCATCCTCACCCAGTGGCACCCACACCTCCATCCTCACCCAGTGGCACCCACACATCCATCCTCACCCAGTGGCACCCACACCTCCATCCTCACCCAGTGGCACCCACACCTCCATCCTCACCCAGTGACACCCACACATCCATCCTCACCCAGTGGCACCCACACATCTATCCACCTCTGTCCATAGTCTTATGTATGTTACCTCTAGGTTCTCCTTTGACCCTCAAGGAGATATCAAGACTCGCCTTCCGAAGAAGCATAGGCCCCTATTTTGATAAATCAGTTATAGAACAATTAAATATGCCGCATAAGCTGTCAGAATTTCTTCAGTTTGAGACATCTGTAATCTCTAGTCTGCCTGTTACAGCAAATGGCCCAACAGTCCAATCAGATCGGTCAACATTTTGAAATCTAAAATTGAATTTATTTTTTTAGTGTATTTTGCTCAGTTTATATGTTTGTTAAAATAATGTATTTTTATAGAAATAAATATGTACATATGTATTATGCATTTTGTAAATGACTAAAGTAATATAAAATAGCAAATCTAGCTCTACAGCTTTATTTCATAAAATCTTATTACATGGAGTTAGCATTTTATAACAATGCAGGTATTGAAAGAAGTGTTACTTTCCAGTTATGTAACCTTTGACAGTCAACATAGATATTCAACTGTGTTGATAATAAAATAACAAAAGTGGTTACAAAATTGTGATTTACAATTGCTTTCATTAAAAGTGCTAATGTGATAAGTATACAGAATAATTACAATGCATTACAGGGGCTTTCCACTAAGCAATTATCAAGCTCTCACTGACTGGCATATCAATAAGGGCTGTCAGCAATGGTAGACTACTGCCACCTCTGTGAACTAACACCTACAAAACAAAAAGGAAAAACATCTTCAGAACATATTAGCGCAATGTTTATGCTTGTTAAACAATTGAATAATGTCAGTGTCGTCACTGTACAAGTTGGGAATGTTATATATTCAGTAGAACCCATATGAACAATCACCCTCTTGAATGATCACTTGCTTAAAGTAGTCAGCCACCTAACACATCTTTGAGATGGTTCATCAAAGTCTCTTGAACATCTAGAGACACAGTTTGTTTCTTGTAAATTGGCCCTGGAGGTCTTCTTTAGTGACTGGATCAGTGGCTGATTCTCAAGAAACAAATTGCTCAAAAGACTCAAGATGAACAACTCAAAGCTAAGTTTGGCACAGTTAGAAGAAATCCCTATCATAAAGCTAAATAAAGAGCTCACATATACATGTAAGTTTGTAACTCAGTGAATAAAGCTCTGGCACTTTAATTCTAGTAATTCCATAGCTCATGGGAAATTTATGCATCTTTAATGGGATTACAAGTAGGAATGTACTACTAATCAAAAGCCAGGAGTGATAACTGTGAAAGGTCATTCATTGCACAACAACAATGCCAGCTTTACTACAAGCTGATTGGTGAAGTACTGTATCCTATTTGTCCTGATCCAACAAATACCTCTACATGCATGTGACAGCCCACACGCTTATTTATACTAACAGTTCTACCTTACCTTAATTGGTTCCGTACGACCAAGAGTATCCTGACATTGAACCATGGTAGCAAAGTTGTAGGACAAAGATGGCACCAGGAGGGGAAGCTGATTGGAGGAAAGGTGATATCTGCTGTTTTATGATATGTGGGTAGAAATGTGTTAATTGAGCCATGTCATAGAATAAACAAACTTGTTGGATTGGCTTGTCAATAGTGTACAACTTCTCATCATGTCTGCAGACCAGACACAGGTTCGATAGTGGAGCGCTGGGAGAGTTGTTCTGGATTGTAACAGTCAGTTTGAAGAGAGGCCCAAGTCCATGTACCTGCAAATGAACACCACTAAAAGTGACAGCTGGAGATGGTGTGACAGCTGGAGATTGGATCAGCCCCTTAAATTGTGAGGATTAAATATTGTGTTGTAGTAATAATTCATATGTCAGTGTGGACCAGATATCAGATTGAGAATCATATTGCTATACCAATTACCATACACAGGCAGGAACAATTACAATATTCTGGTAATTGATATTCAGAAAGGCAGGCGATGATATCAGAAGTTAAGTGAACACGTAGATAATTATGGAGGACCATACTTGAGCAGATATCTTGATTGACTCAGCTAAAGAGGTAGTGAGGGGCATTTCTCGTTTTGCCAGTGACTTGACATATGCCCTGGCTGTTTCAAGCCTCAATCGGTACAAGTCATGTTGAAATGTCTCATGCATGGCTACAGAACACAACAGGAGAGTTACACAAGTGTATAGATACACCTGCTATGTTGTATACAGTAGCCAGGTGGAAACCATGGTAACGATAAATCAAAGGGTACATTTGCATGGAGTAGTAATACATGCCAATAGAAACTTCTATGACCTATAATTTGTAATTGGTAGTGAGATTTCACTTTCACTAGAAAGAAACAACATGTTGCTCAATACAGCTGCCATACCTATTTTCACTTTAGAAATGTTAACTAACTACTTCCTATCACGCATGACCTATTGACATAACTGAAACTGGGCTAAAGACTGATATTACAACAGTGTCCAGTATCACACTTGGAGAGGTCATTCCTTATTCTCACCACACACACATACCTACCTGTTGCATACTCTCTCTCCCGCTGGGTCTGTTCAACAAACACTTTGGTCTTCTTGGGAACACTTAGCTTGCTTGACTGAGCTGTGGGTGGGCCTGCAAGCAGTTCCCGCCCCTCCAGGCTGACTGTCCTCCTTAACAGCTTGATAATGAGGGAACCACACTGCGTCACCAGCACCAAGGCTCCGTCCTCACGACCAAAGCGACCAAACTTTATGCCAACAACTACATCCTGACCGCACAGTCAGTTTGAGTAGATGAAACAGATAAAAGGGTCCTCGACATGATACAGTACTGATACAGTATGTGTGATTACAGTTGATACAGATCTAAAACTTGTCTTATGATAACTGACCGCTCAGAGTAGACAAGAAATAATCAAAACTTTAGACCTGTATCTAGCCTTATATTGAATCACTTTATACATGTGTGTGTGTGTGTGTGTGTGATGCTCTCACATCGAGGGTCATGCTGTTAACCAGATACTTATCTCTGTATATCCTCACTTCTCTGTTCCTCATCGCCAGCAGAACTGGAGATATCAAAGAATGGGGTGATCTTATCAGAGTTGTGGGGGATTGTGACACCTACCTGCCTTGAAGCCCCTGGCCTTGTGATCCATTAGCTCCAGGGTCGTGACAGCATCTGGCAGGTCTACTGTCCACAAGCACTTCCCCTGCCAAACAGAGTGCATACAGGAGGAATGCAGAATATTGTAAACACATTTATACTTGACCTTCCTCTAATAATGTACCACTGTACACTTTAGATATGTGGGTATTTACTGGAGAAGACCAGAGTACTAATGGCTAGCTCTGACACTTAAATGTCTACACCATTTAATTAGGTGGTGTGGGCCATTGAAAGAGCAGGAGGCTAGTGTTCATGCTTCACTGATGTTCACTGCACCTTGGCTGTGTAGCATATCAGCTTCTTGTCCATGGTTGCTATGACGACATTCTTACCGACCCTCTGAAGGCCAGACGGCTGGGAGCTTAGGACTATTTCATACTTTGGTCGGGAACTGCCTCTTTGGAAGATAAACAGTAACTGACACCTACTTATTGTTAGTCTGGTATACGAGCATTAAAATGCTCAGTTTGTGCATTACGTACTTTTTAATTGTGTAAATGTGTGCATTTCTGCATGCAACAACGATACGATAGTCTACATCAAAGAGACCGCTGACTGAGAGAAACACAGGAGTTCCTGGAACTGAAACCTGAACAAGTACAGTGGATGGGAATGGCAGACATGGATGGGGATGGCAGACATGGATGGGGATGGCAGACATGGATGGGGATGGCAGACATGGATGGGGATGGCAGACATGGATGGGGATGGCAGACATGGATGGGGATGGCAGACATGGATGGGGATGGCAGACATGGATGGGGATGGCAGACATGGATGGGGATGGCAGACATGGATGGGGATGGCAGACATGGATGGGGATGGTAGATTTAAGTGATCTTGTAGAAATGTCTCACTTTTGAGAGAATGGTGAACGCTTCAGGGTCTAGGATGTACACATCATGGTGCTCTGTTCCAATGACGAGGCAGCTGATGGCATCAACCTCACTGTGACTCTTGTGAAGGCTCGTTATACAAGTGATCACAGTCAGACGCTTTAGTGGAGTGTTCCTAAATCTGCTTGCAAAGTTCTGTAGCTCATCAGGGCCCAGTTGGAGAAACCTAATGTCAAACACTAATAGGATTAACAACATCCAATGCACTGTAAACACACACAGTCACTTCTGAAACCTCCAGGGCTCCCAGGGCTCCCAGGGCTCCCACAGTGATTCAGTAAGGGTTAATACAATTACCAGTGAACCAGTAAAATATAGAAGCTAAATTTTCTTTATAGTTGTCATTAAAGTGCACAAATCACATTTGTGGATACACAGTGTAAGTAATGTATGCAAGTCATGTAGAACATCCTGAGGTGGCTCACTTTAATGTCCTTACTGTCAATGCACTGGAACCTACTTCACTCCTGGAGGAAAACATAGCAGTGCATAAACAACAAC
The DNA here is from genome assembly GCA_947172415.1 of Chondrosia reniformis. Taxonomy (NCBI): domain Eukaryota; kingdom Metazoa; phylum Porifera; class Demospongiae; order Chondrillida; family Chondrillidae; genus Chondrosia; species Chondrosia reniformis. The sequence continues at coordinate 7,909,597 of OX359192.1, forward strand.
TACTATAGCTTCTGCTCACAGACATGCCTTCCCCTCCCCTTCTCCTACTCTCCTAGTCTCCCCACTCCCCTATCCTTATCTATCTCTCTCCTTCTCTCCATCTTCCTCTTTCCCCTCTTCGCTCTCTCCCTCCCTCCCTCTGTCGCCATCCTATTGTACCTCAAACTCTCCAAATGTTCTCTCAACATGGTCACATCAATCTTGTCCTAGAAGGAGAGATATCGCAGGTCACATCCATAGCAAAGCAATAGCCATTAACCCACCTCCTTGACCTGAGTCCACAGATCAAGTTCAGATGAGTTTACATCCAAACTGGGAATAGTGAACTTGAAGTATGGTCTTAGGTTCTTGTATACGTACACATATGAACCAGATGCCACAGCTACAGCTGAAAAAACGAGACACACATTAACCCTAGCTTGTGTATACAGTACTTCAATAATTGGTTAGCAACACAGCCAATAGAGTGGATAATATGGTGGTTACCGTGGTGAATAAAATGGTTGTCAAGGTGAATATGGTGGTTGTCATGGCGAGTTGCCATGGTGAATTCAGGATACCTGGTGTTCGTGGTACATTGCTGTCCATGTAAAAACTGCATAGTCCAGTAGGAAGGTCCAGGAGTGGTGTCTCCATTGTAATCTGTGTCCCTATTGGAGAGAGACATCGCTGAACAAGTGAGTTGCTAGGCACCTTGGCCCTGATTTGATTTACGAAGGCATCTCTTTAACTGGAACACATAAAAGTTTAAAGAGCATCCAAAATACTATGTTATGTGAAGGAACCTTTGAAAACCTTCAACTTTGCATCAAAACTGCCTGTTCCCAAATCACCAACCAGAAGCTGTCGACAAGAAAGTAATGAGAGGTTAGTTAGTAATGAGAGGTTAGCTAGTAATGAGAGGTTAGCTAGTAATGAGAGGTTAGCTGGTAATGAGAGGTTAGCTTGGATAAAAGAGAAAAAGTCAGTAATTTGACCAAAAAAATTCATTTAATGTATTGTAAACTTTTATGGTCGCAAACAACTTCCAGACTTTCTTAGACCAACAATTTGATAATTAACATTATTATTTAATAATTATTTAATAAGAGCTTGGTCTATTCTCACAAACCTTAGTGTCTCCATCGCCATACAAGTCATCAAGGGCTTTTGGGGAGATGAAATGTGTCAGCCATTTTCACAGTCAAATGTGATAGATAAAACTCACTGATACAAGAAGAGAATGTGTAGATGGAAGCCAAAGGATCGTAGTGGGCATTCAGCCATGCATTGTCGTCAGAAGGCCTGCAGTTGAATGCATACCAACAAAGTCTACACATGATATCTGATAAAACCATAAAATCCTCTTCTATCTTATCAAATTCCTTCTCTAAATTATCATTTGTGCTATGTCATACAGTTGAACAGAAATGGAAAACATCTCTTTCTAGTATTGACCCCCTCTAAATGTCTTCACGTTAAAACATAATGTTCACCTTTCCTTGGAAGTGGATGCAGGTATTTCAGCTTCTCTCGTATCCACGCTGTTATTCGTGTTCGTGTTGCTAGAAATGGGAGGAGGCGGTGCAGCAGGTGCGGTTGCCATTTTGTTGATTGCCTGCTTTTGAGAAAATCCCGGGCCCCGTACGCGTGTGTATGGACCGACTGAATAGATCTACAGCGAAGAAGCATCCCGTACGTGTACACAGACTTGCATGACCCCGCAGGTGAGATGAATGAAACGTTTTTTTTTTCTTAAAGGAACTGCTTGAGTTACAGAAATGCAAGGGACACGGGATTAAACTGGGCCTTGGCACTCTTGTTCTAAGTGAGCTGTTTTTTTTAATTAATCAAACAATCAGTCCCTTATGGGTGAGATGGCCCTATTAGCCAAATTGGCTACTTTACAAGGAGCCCATCATATAAATTAAAATGAAAGGAAATATATTCCAATCTATTACATATACTCTACATAGCAACATACTGTAGTTATGTATTTCTGATATAGAGCATTTTAGTGGTATGCTTCGTTTCAGCTCAAAGATCCATCCACACTTTACACATTAATTTCTTTACAGTGGGAGTTGGTAGCTACCTAGCTATTCAGGCTAAACCAGTTCAGTCATTTCTGGGACCAAAGGTACAATCCAAGTATCTCACATTAGCTGCTTCTGGTAGGTATACAAGTGTTATAATGTGACCAGCATGAGTGGAGCAGCAACATGATTAAAACACAATTTTGTTTTTTTCTCTATCCATGGAGTTCTCTCACTAGGTACAGGCTATGCTGTTGCTGCTATAACCACTAACAATTGTATCCTTAGCATTCAAAGATAATTTGACTATATATATTTTCCCCCATGATTAATAAATCGAATGAATATTGAGTAACTTTTCAAATTTCACTGAAAGGTTAATAGTATTATATCAGAAACATTTAAAAAGTTGAACATTCAAAACAATTGATCATTTCATAAAATCCAGCACTGAGATTTTCTTGGTGAGATTTTGCTCTGGAAAGAGAAAGCTCCTAAGTATTTCATCTAGCTCTGCAAGAGCATCCAATGCATGGTCCTTTGTTAGTTCATCCACAGTCTGGTTCTCTACAGCTTTCAGTGTCCGATACAAATCCAATAGTATGTCCTGCAACACCTACAATATTATCAAAAACATGGCCGCCCTATTCAATGTATATACAGTACCACATATAACTGACTACCACTGTATCTGTGCCAAGCCCTCCCAACATGGACTTAATGACGAGTAGACTAGCTCTTTTGACCTCCTCATCCACCTCCACCTGTAGAACTTGTTTGATGACAGACAAGGCCTGCAATATATATAACATTTAAAAATGTAAACTGAGAGAAGTTTCTATATGTATGAATAATTAAAGTAATAATTAAACCACAAGCATCTATTATTCTCAAACATCATTAAGAGGTAAAACACGAAAGAAGCAATTGCAGCTGGTTATGGCTACTAGTGCTCTGCCACTGAGCTACAATCGCCACAGCAACGCTCCATTGACATATGACAATCATAATGTAATAGGGTTCATTGAGGGACACTTCTTCTGTAAAACTACTTATTTAACAATGTTGTGTATCCACTGTAGAGCAAGTCTTATCAGATCATATTAAAGTCAATGGCCTACACCAACACATGTAGTTTGCCTATGCTCTGAAGAATCTCACCTCATGTAGGATATTTGGTAGCGAATAGTGAAGATATCTACACAGTTCTCCAAGATTTGACAAACTGCTGGCACGAATGAGAGCACTATCATCTCTGATGCCACACACAACGGCTTGCATAAAGTGGTCCATATGCACTGGTAAGGTCTCTCCACAGTTACGAGCTGCCTTCATTAGAGCCTCACCTATCTTCAGTCTAGTCTCTACAGAATGCATTGTATGTGAGAGATTTGGGCTTCTCTTCTGAAGTCTTCCCATCTCTTCACTGCACTGTACAGGTTGTGTACCAGAGGACCTGGATGTGAACTCCTTCACAAGCAGCGGGATGGTTGTATGGGGCTGTGAATGTACTGCACCAACTAGACCCTCAACAGCAGCCAAGTATACAAAGGAATCCGGATGGGACAGGCCGTTGGTGAAGACAGATAATACATCTGTTATTCTTTTCACTGCGAGGGTGTCCTTCTGGTACAGCAGTTTGGCAAGCTGCCTCAATCCATGTGCCTTCAGTGGAATTAAATGACTCTTTGCTTCTCTAATGGACTCTTCTAAAATGGAAGGATCTTCTAAAGGATCATTAGCAGTAAGATTGTTAATAGAAGTGTCCTTGTTGACAGGAGGAGTGTCCTTGTTGATGGGAGGAGTGTCCTTGTTGACGGGAGGAGTGTCCTTGTTGACAGGAGGAGTGCCCTTGTTGATGGGAGGAGTGTCCTTGTTGATGGGAGGAGTGTCCTTGTTGACAGGAGGAGTGTCCTTGTTGACAGGAGGAATGTCCTTGTTGACGGGAGGAGTGCCCTTGTTGACGGGAGGAGTGCCCTTGTTGACGGGAGGAGTGCCCTTGTTGACGGGAGGAGTGCCCTTGTTGACGGGAGGAGTGCCCTTGTTGACGGGAGGAGTGTCCTTGTTGACGGGAGGAGTGTCCTTGTTGACAGGAGGAGTGCCCTTGGGCATTGCTGCTTGAGAAAGTTTACGTGTCTCCTTGACAATCTTGTCCTCTGTCCCTTTGGCAGGAGTGAAAGTTGCTCCCAATGTGGCTAGACAAATGTGTAGTTCATTGCAAGATGATGCTATTCCCTCAACTGGATGGTGACTACCAAGGTACTGCAGAAGAGTGGGAAGTGGAGAGAGCAGCTGCCGCTCAGTTCTGTACAGATCATGTTGATTTGCAAGGAGTGCTGACAGAAGACCTGAAGCAATGGTCAGGGAGATATGGTCCCCAAAGACCTCCCCTCCTTCCTCCAAACCAGCCTCATCTTTCTTCATTCTCTCAACATGTACTGACATTATGGATGCTATGAGGACCAGGAGCCGAGCAGGCTTGGCGTCTCTCAAGATCCCATCCCCAGCTTCTTCACAAAGACAAGCAACGAGGTAAAGACAAAAGTGATTCCAGCAGTGATCCTCAAAAGTGTTCTCCAATTTATCTTCTGGTGCTAGTAGTGTGGTAGCTGGTGTCTGTTTCTTGGCAGATGTTGATTGTCCCTCAGTTAGAATGTCTACTAACTCTTTCAGTGAAGCACAAAATATTGGACCAATTAAAGAGGATGCTTTCAAGTCTGACAACAGCAACTCAACAAGACGCCGAGCTTTTGCTTCCAAGTGATCTATGCCATACTTTTTATCACCCTCTGCAAGAGCAAATACTGCAATACCTCCCTCATCGCCAAGTTTGAAGGAAGCATTCTTACAAATCTTTTCAAAGACCTGATTCTCCGAGGAAGACTTCCATCCAATGCACTGAACAAGACTGTCCAACTGACTCCTGTCACACTGGCCAAGGCAGAAGCTGACTACGCTCCTCAAAGGAGACCTACATCACAAACCCACACACATAAGTACAGACATACATTGGTCTCAGAGAAGACAATATTGGGCACTAACTTGAGATGGGATACCGTTCCGCTAGTGAAGACCCACAATTCAAAAAGGATGGGCAGATACTTGATGGCAGCTGCTAAGAGCAGACTGCCTGGTGGACAGACATTGGTAATCTGTAGACAATAGACAGACATCTGAAACAACATACTTCTTCTATGCTATAGCAAAAAACCTATAGGGAACTAAACCCAGTGAGACTCAAGTCACCAAGTTTGAAGGAAGCATTCTTACAAATCTTTTCAAAGACCTGATTCTCCGAGGAAGACTTCCATTCAATGCACTTGGAGACTTAATTATCAACACTCATGCAATAAAGGAGTAAATTAATCCTTTAAATCTGTCAAGTGAACATTTACCATTTTTAGTACATTTATACATTCTGTAAGTTGCTCCTCTGATAAGTCTGCTGTAATCTGATTGGCTGGATATGAAATAACATATGATTGGTTTACAGCACACGGAAGGCCAAAAATCACTTTTGTGGTCACCCACCAGAGAGGAGATGCAGTGGCTGGAAGAGAGGAATGGTGAGGTGCATCTTGGCTGCCTCAGGATGAGAGGACAAGAGAGCTGAGCCAATAGCACAGGCAGCAAAGTGAAACTGTTTCCCATCTTCAGAGACTGTTAGCTTCAACATTCTTAAAACCTACAGACAAAGACAACCTCTTTCAAAGGAGACGGCTCTGGTAAAGCAATAGCTTACAGCATGTAGACCCTTTAGTATATTCTTACTTGCGGACATATTTGTTTGTAGTACTCAGGCACTGTTGCCTTAGCTGGTAACCTAGCAACAATACCAGCCAGACTTTCAAACTTCCTCCATTCACTTGATCCCTGGGATACCTTGACTGCAGTATCAGAGAATCCTTTCACAACTGCCATCAGTCCATCTCTGCTCAGAACTACTTGTGTGAGGAACCTCCCACAAGCAGCTACTAGCCACTTGGGAGGCAGAACCAGAGACCGACTAGAAGAAGCACTTCTCCCTTGAGATGGTTTGGGGGCTTGCAACAGTAGCAGTTCTCTTACTAATAGTGGCTTGTACGTTCTCCTAATAAGATGCTGTAAAGCACTTCTTGGCCAGGCCTCCTGGACTGTCATGTCCAGAGGTCCTCCTTCAGAATACTCACTATCAACCACCAATGAGCTAACTGCCAATGACTGGACACACTGCGGTGATGAGCTAAGTTGAATAAGAGAGGCCAAAATGTCTGATAAAAATTTTGAGATTATTAAGGGTCCAAGGGATATCTCTTCTCTAGTGCAGTAAATTATAACCTTTGCCGTTGTGTAGAGTTCAAGAATGCGTCCATTTCTAGCACTCAGTGTGTGGTCATCTGAGGGCAGGGGAGACTTGATACGTGCTGAGAGAGGTGCCACTACTCCCGGCTCCAGGTGGGGTAGCAGGCCCAGGGCCACAATGAACTGCAGCAGAGATTCAACTGCTTTCTGATTGGCTACACTCAGCAATGCTGGGGAAATACCCTTTTCATTCGGACCACACTTATTTATCTCAACAAGCTGATCACACAAGTGAACCAGCAAAGATAAAGACTTTAAAACAAACAGCCACACGAGATCGTCTTGATGATGAGAACTGGTCAATGAACTGATTTTGTCTTCTAGGTTTTTCATTGTTAGTAACGTAAACGCATCTTCTTGTATCAACGATATAGCTGACTTTAGATTTTGTTCTATTTGAGACAATAGGCCAACTTTAGGTTCTCTACGAGTGAGGGACTTGCATAGTTTTAATGTAAATTCAACCGGAAATTCTTTGCAATTGGCGGACATTTTTTGGAGATTGAGCTACGACAAGAGCAAGTCATTATTTCCGTTTATTTATTCTGGACCGGAACTGGAGGTTGAACATTGAAACAGTTTATTATATAGGTTAGGGAAATACTTATAGTAGGATAGCTGTGTGGACTTCTACGTCTGTTTAAAAACAATGATTGATCACTACAGGCCAAGAGGGGACGGCGATTCGGTTGAAGCTTATGGAATGAGCAACATTTCTCCCGGCCGCTCTGTATCTACTTCTCTAGGATTCAATTATCCAAAACCCTCGCACACCAGTACAGCATCTGTAAGTAAATATAGCTAGCCACTATCAGTAAACGTATGTTTTAGCTTTCAAAGTGTCAACCCCGAATGTTTGGACTATTCTAAACATCCCTGCGGTGTTGAGCGGTGTTGATTTCTTTGTGTGACCACGAGGGATGGAAGCGCATATGTGATGAGTGACTGTTTGTGTTTAGCCGATGACGAAGCACTACTCTCCAAAGTCAGCCAAAAGAGCGGGATCCTTCACTGGATCACCAGCTGGGGGTGAGTCAACTAATTACTTCATTGTCTCTGACTTGCTATTACATTAGTCTTCTTCGCGATTTGGAAAGTTTAAAGTGACAATTATAGAATCAAAGTCAAGTCCTACAATTTAATATATGAGAAATATCTTTAAAACCTGACATAATGGCATAGTACATCAATATGTGTTAGTATATATTTAAAGTTTATTCATAGTTGCACCACATTTAATATTTGGTTTGATGACCTGACCTCATAGGTTTGGTAAACTGCTGTTCAGTTGACTACCCGTGTATATCACCACTTTGGCTCATGGCTTAGCATTGCTGGTGTCCTGGTAGACCAGGGTTCGGTAGCACACAAGTTTGTGATTTTCTTTCTAAAGTGTGTCAAACATCTCTAATGACATATGTTTAGGTATTCAGAATCGGAAAACTAAAATGAAATAATGGAAATAGTCTTTTTCTTCTACACCAATTTATTTCGAGTAGAGACTTTGCGATTAAACTGTGTTAATACTGTTATGGCGGCGTGTTGTTCCAGTAGCTGAGGTAGCTTTGGGATATTTGTAGTAATATAAATGTTAGCTTGTCTCATGTAACAACAAAAACCTTATTATTGACTAGTTGAGAAAATGGTTGATGAAATCATTCCTTTCTCACCAGCAGAGTTACTAATGCAGTGAAGAATGCCTTATATGGTAGCCCATTGTTATAGTTTTGAGAGAGCCTTCCATGACTACCAGATAAGATCAATTGTCACTAATTGAACAGCTGATAATGCCATCTGCCCCATTTTTAACACCTATAGCTGTAGATCAAAGGAATGTCATCTTTATAGATGAATGGTTCATCTGGTTGTAATTAGCCTTTCCCAGTGTAATGGGTTCAGGTTGTGTTGTGCAACCGTGTGTTTTCCAATCTGAGAAGGTGTAGCATTCAGGATGTCACTGTCCTTCCTTTGGGACAAAGAAATGTATACAGTTTCATGTTACAGTTAGCAAAAGCAGTGTTATTAGTATATAAAGGTTCTTCTTTGAGGGTCAAAACACAGTTTGTGTTGTGAACTTTGACCTGGGGGTCTCCATTGATTTACAGTTTATCCTGCAATAGATTGTAAGATGAGCCCTTCAATATGTTTGACACAGCTAGAGGATCCTTATCATATTGGTAGTGTTTGTAAGCAAGTCACCACTCACTTATTAATGTAGGAGGCTCACTGGAAAAGGTTGTGGTTTACAGTTGTTTCTGTTATCTGCAGCTTATCGACACCACAAGCGTACACAGTCCAACGTCTCCAACATTTCCTATGCTAGCCATGCTAGCAGTACATATGGAGACCTCGTCAGTGAAAGGCAACGAGTAAGTTGTGTGGGAAAACAGCTGTTATAGCCATGTCAGCTGCTTTGTAGAATCTGCTGAGTCAGCAGCTGTAGTCTGTACCTGAATTTGCCCTTAGTCAGAGATGCACACTTTATTACTCGTTGGAATGTGACTATATACATACCTAACTCACAATATGTACATTTCAGAAGGGCTGCCTTACTTAAAGTATATACAGGTGAACTTGGTCACCTGTATATATGGCTGCATTAGATATGCGAGAGTATTATATAGCCAAGCTTAGAAGTACATATAAAAATATAGTGTGAATATTTTCGACTCGTTTGAAGTAGCCACTTTAAGCAATTGGCAGTCCTAGAGAGGTGATAGTTCATCCACTGTACGTCTAATGAATGTGACTGATGTAATATTTCTCTCTAACTTGCCTCTTAATTACTGCGTGTTTTGCAACTGCAGACTGTTACTCTGACAACATCTCCGTATTCGTCAAGCTCCAATGAGGAGCTAAAGGTATGTCTAATTTATTCAACTCTCACAAGTTCCTGTTAGAGATCAGCATGTGAGATGGTATTCCATCTGCTGCAGGAAGTCATAGTCCTCGCAGAGAAAGCTCCCAAGATGCTGTTTTGTCTTCTCTGCAACAATGTCTTTCGCGAGCCTTACATTTGCACTTGTGGGGTAAGTGGAGCGGCTGGTTGTTATCAATGTTCTCATGCTCTGCAACTTTCCCTTGTAGCACACTTTTTGTCAGTCGTGTGTGCTGTCACACAAATATGGTGAGTAAAATCTTAGGATTTGTATAAAGGGCATATAACATCAAGCTAGTTTATAGACTTATCTCTGGTTACTTGTAGATGTCTGTCCAGTGGATAGCATTCAGCTTGCCCTGGTCGTGGCTAACATTGCTGTGAGTTCAATCGTCTTAATCCTCCAACCCACCCAACCGTCTCTATGCATGTACTGACATATGGTAGGAGATGTTGCTTTGAATATTTAGTATTCAAATCGGAAATTGGAATGAGAATATTACATGTTTTGTGTTGCTAGGTTGCAGAACAGGTCGGTGAGTTGCTGGTCCACTGTCGCTACGGATGCCAGTCCAAAGGAGGAGATGCCAGCGACGATTATGAAGTGGCACCTCATGGCTGTCCTGTAGTAGTCAAAATGTCTCAAAGGCAGTAAGTACTCTCTTAGTTGCTAGGCAGCAATCATCTCTTCATCAGCTCTTCATTAACTCGGTGACTTTGTACCTTACATGATCTCTTTAACTTGATAAGTAAAATCCAGTGGAGTGTAGTTATCCTTGTAATAGCTGGACAAGCTGTTAACTATAGCCAGGATGTTTATTACATAAGCTGTGTGGGAGTATTATGTGATTGTATTACTGGGGTTTCTATACATTCTGTTAAAATTGATTTAAGTGATTATGGCATTAAAGTACAAAGTTATGATTTATCACTTTTGTTGTTGTGAAATGACATGATTGTAGCTCTTTGAAGTGTCAAGTTGCTTTCATTCTGCAGTAATCACGAGTTGGAGTGTGAGTATGCGCCGACCCAGTGTCCTAACAGTGCGACACTCTGCCCAGTCATGCAGAAAAAGGATCTTCCAGAGCATCTGAAGAAATGTAAACATGTAAAATGTCCCCATTCAAAATACAAGTCAGTTTCCGCAGATACATTAGAGAGAAGGTAAAGGATTCATAGTGTATCTTCTTGTTACAGCTGCCCCTTTGAGGGAACCAGGGAGGAGTTGGCAGAACACTTGGAGAACTGCCGTTATGAGGGTCTGAAGGAGTACCTTCAGAAGACAGATGGCCACATTGCCCTGTTACAAGATGAACTTAAAAGGAAAGAGGAGGAAATTGAATTTCTGCGGACAATGTTAGCTAAATTATCAGAAAAATTGGAGAATATCGATAAGACCACGTCATTGAGACTTCGTACGTTCCCAATGAGACCAATTATAGTTATTGTAATAGAAGTTAGCATGTAAATATAACATGTCCTCCGAACCAGTACGTGGTTGCCATGTAAGAGTACTCGAGTAGACCTTCAAATCTCTTGAATTTGTAGAGCAAATAGAAGACCAGCAGGGGCAGTTCCAGGAGAGGTTGGGAGATGCGCACGAGGGCATACGGTTTGCAGTAGTAAGTTACTTGTGGTTGACTTATCAGGTGATATTTCCTAACTGATTGTAGCTCTGGTATGTGAGTAATGTACACTTCCTTGTTGACAGGATGAAATTGAGCATGTGCAGGCCCAGCTTGGAGTTACAGGAAGTAAGTTCAGCTGAGCATCCATTGTTGAGCTCATTGACTTATTAATGACATCCTCTGTAGCAATGGACTCCCAGCACTTGTACAAATGTAAGGGCACCTTTGTCGGTCATGAGGGACCAGTTTGGGCTCTGACAGTTCAGGGAGAAGTCATGTGCAGCGGTTCCTCGGACAACACTATTAAAGTGAATGACATTCTACCTCCTAGCACCCATCTTTTGGCATTCTTGTTAGCCAACACCTACTATATGACACCCAGCTACATGTATGTATAGATATCTACAAGACAACAGTTATGTAATATTATTTTCAGGTTTGGGATACAGTTGCCAATTACAAGTGTATAAAGGAGACCCTAGTAGGACACGATGGTATTGTACTAGCACTAAGTATCATAAGGTGGGTGTGATGATGTAATTAACATGATGATGTAATTAACGTGATGATGTAATTACTGTAGCAGTCCTAATTTTAAGCACTGGACTTGGAAGATCAGTCAAAGTGACATGTGTTGTAAATAATGACTTAGTAGTGTGCAATGACCTGAGTTTAGGGGTTGTTGACGAGTCTTGCATGGCCAGCCCCTTTCCACTGTTATGATTGTGCAACACCCGTGGAAGGTGGCCTATTTTGTGTGTGTTATTATGCAATAGTAGAAGCTGGGAATAGGGGCTGGCTTGTGAGACTAGTTGTGGACCTGTTCCAATGCTGTTACTGAGCTGAATGAGTTGCTGGTGTTGTACGTATGGGTGATTAGAAATATTATGAACCTCTATATCAAATTGGTAATGAAAGTGTTGTCCTTTTTAGTCCTATACAGGTCATTATGATGAATGTAATATAAGAATTGCTATTTATCATTCTCATAGTAAGATCATTTATCATTAACTACACTCTCTGTAATTAAATAGTGGACGTCTGTATTCCGGCTCTGAGGATAAGACAATTTGTGTGTGGAATTTGTCAACAAATGAGATGATTCATAAAATTAATGCACATGACAATCCAGTTTGTGCCCTGGCTTATTCTGAAGACTTTCTATTTAGTGGATCACTTAAATCAATCAAGGTATGGTATGATAGCACATACCGATCCATGTTGATCAATATCATTACTCTTGTGGTTTTGCGTATGTGTCTGGTTAGTGTCTATTTCTTTTGTATACAATGTTTAGCTAAGCTTCATTAATTATTTACAGATAGTTTTGCTTGTGTATCTGTCCTTCCATTCCTTCATCCCATCCTCACTAGGTATGGAACTTGCAGACGCATGCACTCATGAGAGACCTTCCGGAGCAGAACCACTGGGTCAGGGCGCTGGCAGTCCACGGAAAGCAGCTATTTTCCGGATCCTATAAAGCTATCATGGTACGTGCTTCTTTATCATGTCAAACTTTACTATCCTTAAATTACAAGGCGTTGTAGAGGTTGTCTTCTTCGTATGACAGTTGGAATATTCTATGCATGTTTCTTACTATTCAACAATAAGATGACACTCTGTATGTAGAGAGCCAGTGATTGAACCAAAGTCAATATTAAGACTTTGTAGAAGTTACCAGAGCCCCAAATATACACGTATCATGCTCTTGCTCTTCTTCTCTTCTCTTTACTCTGACATATCCATTTGTACATCATTCAGACTGACTGATATATCCATTTGTACATCATTCAGACTGACTGATATATCCATTTGTACATCATTCAGACTGTTTTTCTCTTCTCCATAGATTTGGGATTTGGATTCGTTTGAGTGCATACGTGAGCTGCATTGTATCGGAGGCAGTGTGTATTCCATCTGTGTTACTAATAAGTACATCATTTGTGGGACATATGAAAACTGTGTAGCTGTGAGTTATGCATGTCTGTTTGGGAACCTTGTGTGCATGTCACCTATTAATGATATAAATGTCAACTGTTAGAAGAATTGATATACTTATATAAAGTTTTAATGTGTTCTGATGTGGTACAAGGTTATTATGTACAGTAAGGATTACCTGACTGTAACTCTTTTATAGTTTGTCGTGCTACATGAGTCAGCTCTGATGGTTTGCATTATTTTAGGTATGGGACCAGGCCACCTGGGGTTTCCTAGGCAACCTAGAGGGACACAGGGGCACCATTTATGACCTTGCTGTTCTTGAGACTCGAGGACAAACAAAGCTATTCAGTGCTTCCTATGATAAGACTATACGAGTGAGTTTGAAGATTTTCAATTTCAAAATCTGCCTCTCGTAAAGAGTGTCACCTTATAAAGCCTCTGGTATTGTTGAGGATTCTTTAATATTGATCATTACTGGTTGCTTTTACTAGGTTTATAGCTCCGTTACTCTGTGTACATGTAGGTATGGAACGTGGAACACCTGAGATGCAGTCAGACCCTGACTAGACACGAAGGTAGCGTAGTGTGTCTCACCATCTCCAATGGAAGACTGTTTTCAGGATCAGTAGACAGCAGCATAAAGGTAACGTGCACCTTAAATTGTGGTATTGATGAAGAGTGCTCTACACTTTTCTCCTTTTTTTAGTTTTGGCAATAACCTCTCAACACAAACTTGAAATTTTATATTTTTATGTATATATTATACAATAATTTTGTCCATTTGTAAGTATATTCATCGAGGTCCGCGTGTCACGCGCGTGTTTGAATTTCAAATTCGAAGGGTTGGCAGATGGTATCCAGGATGACTAAAGGAGGATTTGATAGGCTAGTTCTTCAAGATGAGGAGCCTCTGGATTATCTCGCCACCTCGCCAGCTCTACTGTCGCCTTCCTCTTCCCTTTCAGACATGACCCTTCCGAAAAAAGGACGCTACCAGCCTTTTGCGTCGCGAATCCCTACGCCGCCAAGTTCGGTACTATATCCACCCAACCCTCTCAGTCCACCCGAATCTATAGGCGACAGCGCATATTCCAGTCCTTCCGGGCCAGTTCTAAGTCATGTTGCAGAGGTTAATCAGGCACGCGTGTGGAGAGAAGCTCTGGTGCGGGTTCTCCTTACGTTTGGTATCTCGGTGCAGCAGGATGGCTCTGATCCCCAGAACGAACAGGAGCTGAAGACATTTCTAGAATCAGCTTGGAAGAATGACATTCCGCAGCCTGGAGATGTTGATTGTCCCGAATACATGCAGAAAATTGCAACTCTCAAGTTAATCTACGATGGAAAAGTGGCAGAGATTGAAGTGCTAAAGAGCCACTACATCAGGCGGGCACATGCTATAGCAGAGAGCAAGAGTTCCATGGAGTCTGCCTTACTGCAGGCAGAAGTGGTGAGACGCTGCAAGCCCCTCCAGCTGAACCTCGACCACCTAACTATGAAGGCCATCCTGTCCCTAAGGGCGCGATACGTCAGTCACGGGAAGAGGAAACATTTGCCCCAGCGAGCCATCAGGATCCTCACAGCTTGGTATACTACGCACGCCACGCAACCCTATCCTTCTGCTGAAGACAAGCACTTTTTGGCCAGTCAATGTGCCATTACCGTGGAACAGGTAACAACGTGGTTTAGCAATAAGCGGTGTCGTAGCAAGGCCAAGGCAAGGAAAAGCAAAAAGTAAACAAAAAATTATATTTGAATTCATCATTTATATTAATTATTATATATTGTAAATGTCAATGTACATTAAATTTTATTTATACAATATTAATATTCTTAAGTATTACTTTCCTATACAAAAGTCTCTAAATATCACATCAAGGACCTCCTCAACTCCAACTGATCCTGTGATACGGCCAAGGGCCTTTAAAGCATATCTCAACTCCTCTGCTGCAAATACAATTTGATCGTCATGCTTGCATAGATCTACAAAATTAACAGAAAATTGATACAAAATCATTATTTTCCAATGAAAATATACTAATTATTTTATATATAATAACAAGAGGGAAGCATGCTTATGAACAAAGTATTACTATGACAATTGTACATGTAGCTCAGTGGCAGAGTAATTTAACTTACTGAGGAACTGTAGCAATGATTGAAGACAGTATGTTAGCTGTACGTTATGTCTCTGCTGTGTCCATGATGGATTCCCCACACCAGGAGTACCACATCTGAAGAAGGAGAAGAAGATTAATGGTCATTACTCTAGTATTGTGAGACAGGTAGACATACAGTTCGGCTAATTTTGCTTGAAGGACATTGAGAAAATCCTTCACTCCTTCTTCAGTTTTACAGGATAACCAGCAAATCTTCAATCCATCTCTGTCCATAAATCTTAGGGTATCCATATGATTCTCATCAACTAAGTCAACTTTGTTCATGACAATAATGGTGTTATCAGCAGTTAATAACTCATCTCTTTCCTCTTTGTCAGCTCTGCACAAAACAGTATCATAATCAGTTCTCCTAAAGTTCAAATCTGTTGAATTTGGTGTCACAGCTCTTCGAACACCTTCTTCTTCAACTGGATCTTCTGCCTTCCTCAGACCTGCTGTGTCACTGAATGCAGAAATATGAAATACCACACATCACACACAACAATGATGTTTGTATAAATAATCCAAACATTTACTAATTTAAGCAAAATAGTTATACATGTACATATGTATATAATGTTTCATTACACTATACAGTGTGCTATACTATAATAGCAGTTACCTCAAAACAACTGGATATCCACCAATGTCAAGTGTTGATGTAACCACATCTCGAGTAGTCCCAGCATATGGAGATACAATGGCCGCTGGCCGCTGGCCTTCAGCAGAAGAGGAGAGGCAAGATTAACACTTTCAGGCACTAAAACCCTTTATTGGACCTGATTGTGTCACATCATACAGATTAAACAAACTAATGTGCTTGCTACACGCTGCACCTGCTGTACGTACACAGTATGTTCAGTAAACTGCTCTTGCCAGCATTTGGAGGTCCTAATATGGCAACATGCACACCATTGCGCAACCTCTCTCCTCTACGGCCATCCTTCAAATGTTCAGATACTTCACGCACTAAAGACTTTACTTTTCTCTCCACTGAATATACACAAAAGTAGAAATCAAAAAAATGGTAAATTTTACTATTATTAGAACATGCAGTATAATTCATAACATGGTTGCACTAACTGATATTCAAAGTATACACACTAAATGTATAGTAATGTACACAACATGCTCTAATCCCGAAATGAATATGTAAAAGGGTGTGTCAGGCAGTTTATTAAACACATGTACCATCACTCAACAATCCGTCTTCAATGTTCTCCTCCTCCCCAAAGTCTATCACTGCTTCTGTATGAGCTACACACTGAAGCAGATAAGGAAAGGTTAGTGGTACTAAACTAATACTCAGCAAGTTGTACCAAATGGAAAATCACTAAAAAATTTTAAATAAACAACTTTTTGTGTGCTAAGAATGAAGCAAGGAGATTAAAGTATGATATAATCACCTTCACCAATGTATCCATCCATCTCCTGTAGACCTTGCTAAGAGTACCCTACAAGGGAGCATATTACTAACTTAGCCAATCAGCAGTATCATTAGAGCACATGTACAGTACCTCCATCTGCCTAAGAGCTTGCTTGCGTTGACCTTCTGTTTCTGCATGTATGAGGTCCCCCAGGCCTTCAACCTCTGTGAGATCCAACTTGCCATTAAAGAATGCCCTGGATAAGGTTTGCACATCTGGCTACAAGGATTTCTGATGGTAGCATACAATGACATTACCCTCTCACCTTTATAATGCATCAAAACTACAAACCATAACACAAGTTATGCAACATGAAGAAATAAATACTGTCACCAGTAAATATATAGGTATAAACAAACATGTATTTGGCTAGTTGGCAGTACCTTTTAGTAAATTCTCCTGCCTCAGCCTGCCTCAACCCCTTCACACTACTTAGTGCTGCAAACATGGCCGCCAGCACCGCAGCTCCTCCGTGGACATGCAACTCTGCTACATCTTCGCCTGTAAAACTGTGAGGACCTGTAGTCAGAAGCACAACCTTACTCAACAGAACAAATATACAAGACTACACATCAATTGTGCGTGTGGTGGTCACGTACCTGGAAACCAAAGAACCAAGGCTTTGTCAATAGGATCATGTGACTTTGGGTCATATAGTGTGTTGAGGTGTGCAACTCTTGGTGATGGCAGCTGATCTTTGCCTAGTAACTGAATTGTAACCTCTTTGCTGGCAGGACCTGATACACGAATCACTGACACGCCTAAGTGCATTAGAACAATTGATCAATGTGTACTATTAATACTGGCAATACAGCTAAATGGAAAATATCAATTAGTATTCAAGTTTGTATAGATTAACAAATAGTATACAAGCAGCGTAAGTGTACGTATATAATCATATGGCAGCAGAGCAGTATGCACAATAGGTTATAGTATCCTCTTACCACATTTCCCATAGCCAGAGGAGAGGGCGAATATTGTAGATATCTTTCTACAGGTTGGTCGACAAACCAGGACGGAGAGGTGGAAGGAAAACGATCTGCAGAACATTAGGTACAGAGCGGTGTATGTATTTTGGATAAAGTTCGAAACTCGATTTTTTTCTGATACCAAATTTGCAGAAAAATGGCTGATCTAACCGAAATCAATGGCGAAGATTTTACTGAAGAAAATTCTGCCAAACAAGATTCAACGCCAAGAACGTTTGTCCTTTCGAAGAGAGTAACATTTGGATATCATCCTGTAGCGTCGTCGCATATGACCATTTCACATTGTGCCACTGAAGCTGTAAAGATTGACCCCGAGGGAACTTACGCGTTCGGCGTCACTTTTGGGGCTAGAAAGTTAAAAGGTTTGGCAGAATTTGAAGTTATTCTGACTGAGATTGGTACGGGTTGGTCTGGTACGTTCAAGTTGGGCGTCATGCGAGTTCCCAAAGGTGCCAAACTGGAGCATGTAAAGATACCTAGATACTCACCCGACGCACCGGATTTTTGTGTCTGGTGCAACCAAAAGATACAAAACCGTTTGACGCTCACTAAATGCGAGGAGAAGCAGTACGGATACGTGAGCTTGGACAACCTCAAGTGTGGCGATCGCTTAGGGCTGCAACTGACAAGCGAAGGAGACCTTGGATTTTTTGTGAATGGAATGTATCAGGGCAGGGCTGCGGAGCAGATCTACCTTGAAGGGTTTGACGTGTATGCGGTAGTGGATCATTACGGGAGGTGTAAAGCAACAAGAATATCTCGTTCGGGTATGTACCAGCTTGTCCATAGTACAGTATAGCACAGCTTGTCCATACTACAGTATAGCACAGCTTGTCCATAGTACAGTATAGCACAGCTTGTCCATAGTACAGTATAGCACAGCTTGTCCATAGTACAGTATACCACAGCTCAAATAGGTTGTTGTCATGGCAACATGTATGTAGTTGTTTACTGAGTTTTGTCTTTGTCTCTGGTTAGACAACCCTTGGAATATTCCTCTTCATTGTATATATAATAGTCCCTCCTTCCCACATATGTATGTATATACTGTATTATGAATGTGTGCACCTAATGTTCAAAGCATTCTTGGAGATTTGTGTTGATTACCATTACTTGTGTTGTGAAAACACACCATCCTAGTGGAAAAGGTGTAAATGTGTATACATAAATGTTTATTTAGATGTGGATATCTGGAAATAGTGTAATGTATAGATATATTGGATTTTTGACTCTACAACTGTACGATCTTACAGCCGAACCTTTGAGCTGGAACTAGTTCAAGGACCACGCTTTGAGGTTGTTTTGACTAATTAGGAATAACATCTAATTATAACAATAAGTTATTGATAATTAGTGAATGAAATGTTGTTTTGACTGGATCCTGTAATTGATGGAGTGAGTTGTTGATTCTGTCCTTTCTGTAGTCATGGAGAGCAGTGAGACACTTAAAATGAAGTGCATGGAGGTTATTTTGACAACTGTCAAGCAACAGGACAGTATATCAATGTTACCTTTACCAGGAACATTAAAGAGACAATTACATAATTATCGTCACTATGTATAGACATTTTTAAATAAGTTTAAAAGGGTGCTTTATTAATGTTTGTCAACAATTCTTATTTGTACTTATTGTATGTTCTTGTAAATAAATACATATGTGTGTATATATCATTGTGATGCTGGTAAAGTGTTAGTCTGATTCTATAACTTTTACTGCTTCATCCTCTTGTTTGACGAAGTTAATGATCTCCAAGATGCGATTTCTGTTGCGCATAATTTCATCTCTCTGCTGTTTCTCCAAGTAATTGTCCTTATCCTTATTCAAGCCTTGCAGTATTGTATCCTCCTACATACGTACATGTATGAACATATTCATTTAGATGGACTTGGTCCACATGCAGAATGTTAATGTACGATTGGGTTCATGCACTAGGTCTACATGTTGTGTTACCTTGTTGTCAATAGCTAGGAGATGCGTGTCATGTGAGGCACCCAGTGAACTCATTAATCCATCTTTATCCATCAAAATCTGCAAAATGATATTCCATTACACCCTCTTTTGAGGAAGTGGTCAAGTACAGTAAATCCATACTTACAGATTTCAGCTGATCCGAGCACTCATCTCCTTCTAGTTCATTGCGAGAGAACTTCTCCAGATATTGAGTAGCTATTCCAGTCACCTTCTCATGATATGTTCCCTCCAATTCTCGGCATTGAGTCATAGTGAGTCCAGTTAAGGATTGCTTTTAGTGACACAGTGATGGCAATGGTGATGTAAACAGCATGATAGCACAAAAATGCATGAATAATAAGTGACAACAGACTAGTACTGTTTAATCACCATCACAATTACATCATCTGTTGGATTTAAACCTCAATGCATGCATGTCCATATCACTGTGAGCTGTGGGGGATATTGAGCTTGTACATTCTCCTGGAAACTCTGCACGATATCAGCAAACTGCCTCTCAAACTCTTTGGTAATCTCCTATACAGCAAGGAAAGGGTCACCCTTGCTTGAATACAGCATCAGGTGCGAAGAAACTTACATCCAACTGTTCAACTAGTTGCATCTCAAGTCTTATCAAGTTCTCTTTCAAGTCTACAGTCACCCTACTGTGACTCTCCCGTGCTGCTACAGCTTGATTGGGGTCAGATTTCAACGCCCCCAGAATCTACAAAAGGAGGCAAACATATGCTTTAGTATTAGTCATATAAGTAGAGAATGAAACGTTTACCATACCTGTTGCTTCTCACATTCATATGTTCTCAGCATTTCCAAAGCTTGTTCCTTGTTGGCTTGTTTGGCATCAGTGTAGGCAGCTGTGAAGGTGGCCCTCTCTTCACTCCTCTTCTTTGCAGCTTCTAATCCTTCCTTCAAAAGATCCTCAGAAACCTCAACAAACTTTGCCTTTAAGCTATTGGCTTGTTAAGGATCTCTAGACAGTTGCAGGTTACCCAAGAATATTTCCCTTAAATAGTATTCTAGTGGAAGATACTTTTCTAACAGCTCTGGAACACCAGGAAGTAGTTGTATGCTTTCAATTTCATCATCTTCTTCAAAAACACTCTCAAAAAACTTTGAGCCTTCAATTCCGTCCACAAATGCTTCCTATATACAACAAGTATATAATATTATACAACAAGTATATACATATGAGGACAAGGGACCCAACAAAATAGTTGTGGTTTGATTATCATCATGTGGTTGTACATACATACACAGCAGTAATGGTGCTCAGAACACTGCTAACATACTATGGCAGTACCTCATGTTTCCTTTGCCTCTCTCCTTCCTCCCTTTCTGATGCAAGCTGTCTTTCCATATCTCTGTCCTTCAATTCCAGTGATTCTGCTACTTCAGCATATGTTTTGCAAGCTTCACTCCTCTGAACAATTAACCGGTATTATATCCAGGATATGATGAAGTGTTAGGTACCAAAATATTAATCAGTACCCTTAAGTCAGTATCCTAATGTCAACTAATGAGTACCCTAACTCACTACTTGTGGTAGGATGAATTGAAAGTCCAGATATATGAGTTGGGGAATGACAGCCAACACGTAGAATGGATAGGTCAATGCTTTGTCCTTACAAAGTGGGTTACCGGACAGATTGAGTGACTTAAGCTTGCAGAGCCTCCTCAAATGGACAACCTGAGAGAGGGAAGGAATACTGCGTGCATTAATAAATATAAAAAATATATGTCTTTTTCTATGTGGTCAAAATACAAAATGAGTGTAACACTATTGACTTTTGAATTGAATTATTGTTTGCAAATTAGTTTGGAAAAAATATTTAAAGTCAAAGTCGTTTGGCAATCTCGAAATGCATACATATGCAAGCGTACTAACTTCTTCCATTGATTCCAGTGCATTGTGTCCTATAGATAGGACCAGCAGGTTTACCAAGCTGTCCAACCCCTCCAACTTTCTAATGCGGTTGTGGGACAGACTCAAATCAGTGAGACTTGTCAAACTAGACAAGCCTTCTATAGTTTCAATGTTGTTAAAGGATAAATCTACAGCGACAATGTCACATAAGGCTGACTGTAGCAGGAACATGTAAATTCACCATTATTCTTACATACCTAACCACTTCAAATGGACCAAAGTATCAAGACCTACAATCTTTTCTATAATATTGTTATCTAACTGAAGTTTCCTTAAGTTTTTGAACTGCCAAAGGTTTTCAATCTTCAGTATATCTGCAGTGATCCGTACATAAAGAGCAGTCGCACAAGCTATATAATATGGTTAGCTGCACGCACTTTTAAAATCCAGTCGGAGTTCCTGGACCTCAATAAAGTTTATTCCTTCTTCCAAGGCCACACGCCCCGCTTCTCCTTCTGGCTTTTGCTCCTTGATGCATTCACTGAGCAGAGATTCGCTCACGACTGTGGGGTCGACACAATCGTACAGTCTACTCATTTTTAGGTATTGCCATGGAGATGACGAATATATCGATTTACCGATTAATCACATCGTGTACTTTATGGTGCCCCCTTTTCCATTATTAAATAAATATGGTAGTAATGGTACATACAAAAAATGTCTTCAAATGATCCATTAGTTTTCTTAAGAAGATGTCAATTTCTGCAAGCTTTTTGTTAGTGATTCCTCTTCATAATCTTCTCCCGAGTTACTCTCAGAGTCCGATTCGCTTTCATACTCTTCGAGCTCTCCATCCTCCTCCTCTCCACCACTGCTCTCAGAGCTGTACCTCTCAGAGAAGTCATCTTGATATGCATTTTGCCTTCCATATTCATGATTATGGGCTGATGGAAAAGTAAACATACTTCACATGCTTCACTGTCACATATCAACAGACAGACTGTGTGAGGGGAGACATATCTACACTTACTGGACATGGAAAGGTCCTTGGTTTCCTTAGTGCTGTAGCCACATTTGGGGCAGGGTAGGGGTTCCCCCCTGCTATACTTAACCCCTTTACGTCTTACATGGTCTTCGCAGAAACATATCTTGCATCTGAGACAAGAGTACTGTCCCAACCGATTGCATGATGCACCTTTGAACACACATACAGGGTGGGAGAGAGTAAGAATAAGTTTGTCTATCTGACTGAGCATGGTAGAATAACCTACATTTCATGTTTGATGATTCCAATTTTTGACAGCTTGCTTGATGTTCAAATTGATCATCTTCACACAAGAAACTGTCACAATAGCAACACCTAAATATGCGACCGCCTGTGCAACAGAAAACAGAAGTTATAATAAAATAGTCCTACTGGATTATAATAAAGTAGTTGTGGTTTCACTATCACTTGATTATATCACCTACCATGCTCCCAGACTCCCCTCTCGCATACTATACACTCTGCATCAGTTAGAGGGCATTCACAAGCATGAGTTGTCAAACACTTCCTACTGTGACACACCCAGGCCTCGCAGAAATCACAGATGGCACCCTATGCATCAGTTGTAAAATATGATCCACCTCAGACAGAAGGTTGCATGACGTTACCTACCACAAGCTGTAGTCCAGTGGCAAAGGCGCTAGGATGCTTTACCACACAGTCACCAGACTTGCTCATGCATTTAGACTTTCCTGTGAGACGCATCGCACAAAGATGTCCACTGACAGTACGCAGAGCGACCACAGAACAAGCTAGCCTTGGTACAGGACTCACCACAGTGTCCACAGAGGGGAAGCTTTTGTAGTGAACCACAAAAATAACAAAATGCTCTATTCTTTTGTCTTTGCTTGCATTTACAGCATTCCTTGTTGAGAAGGATTGAGATACGCTATGTAGTTCCAGCTATGGATTCCGCATGCCATTAACAACTTACTATCGATGCGTTACAAGGAAAGCTGCCAACATCTCGAGATTGGAAGGCAGTCTGTATAGTCTTTTGTCGTTGTTTGTGCTTTTCGGCTCTTCTTCTGGCATTCGTCCTTCTTTTTGGCATAGTTACGCAATCGACAAAATATGGCGGATGAAGATAAATGGAAGTCGAAATATCTAGCCATGAAAACTCTGTGCGACGATTACCAAAATGTTAGTAAACCAATAGAAATTATTTGTAGTGTATTATTAGCATATGATAGTCTTAAATTAATTTGCAGATAAACGACCATTTAGCAGACAAAATTAGAAAAGTCAACACTATAATTCACAGAATGGAGAAGGAGAAAAGGTAAAGGCTGGTGGAATGTATCGGCATTCTATTACAAATCTGAAATATAACACACAATTCTATGCATTTGATGAACTGTTTTTGTAGTTTATTAGTGAAGAGGTACAAGAGGCGAGGTGGTTCCATGACTCGTCTGCCGAGTGCCCAAGTGACTGTGATGTTAGAGGGGTCACCAGTCAGTAAGTTGGTCCTGTGAAGCCTTCCTTCCTCCCAAAGAGCTGCTTCTTCCTACCTGTAGAGCCCTTGCCACAGAGTTTGGTAGCTCTGCCAAAGGCAAAGGCAGGAAAAGTCCAAAGGAGCAAGAAGATGGCTTCTGCTGGAAGGAGCGAAAAGAAGGAAAGGGACCCTGACCTTCCCAAGAAGCCTTCTAACCCTTTCTTCTGGTTCTGCCAAGAACACAGATCAGCAGTACAGTCACAGTGTAATAAAGAAACATCTACAGGTCATCACGAACTAACCAAGACACTAGCTAGACTTTGGGGCGAGGTGGGTGATGAGGAAAAGAAGGTAAGGCATCTCTTAGATCAACTTGCTCGTCTCTAATAAATTTGTACTATTACATTACAGAAATATCGAGATATGTATGAATTGGACAAACAAAGATATGACAAGGAGATGAAGGAATACATTTCAAAACATGGACCAGATGCTTTAGCTAAATTGGAATCAAACAAACACAAAATGATTTTTAAATCCTAAACAGCAAATGAGTTTTTTAATAATCAGAGTAGTTCCTTGAGAGAGGTGTGTCCTAGTAGATGCTTCCAGTGGGGAACCACCCACCAGGCAGGTCAAAATCAGACAGTGTCCCCGCAGTATACTTGGGAGAGGAGGGCACGTCATAGCCCATACGCCTTGTGTCCGTAGACAGCTTGCACATCATTGGTTGACCTGAGGGTACAGTAGAGGGAGAATGATTCACATGGTACACACACAAAGTGAATGTATCATCACCAAGGACTCAGAGCAAGGTCATCAACCCCTAGCTTTGATTTACCACTTTTGGGAGGTGTACAAAGAATGCTAGATGGCTAGGTTTATGCAATCTGTACTACTCATTTAGACATGTACATTCCTAACAAAGTCATCCGTTACAGACATATCACTGAGAGATACAGTGTATACGTGTTCAGCAGGTCACACACAATGTACCATCTAGATTCCTCTTGTGATATCTTCTGTAAGCTTCTTCAGCGTCATTCTTACTGACAAAGACAACCTCAGCAACGCCTCTACCAAGCAACTGCACACTTGCCAGTTGGCCACACACTTCGCACAAATCCTACACAATTAAATTACATAGAAACTGCTGCTGACATATCTTAACACACAGGTCGGTTGATATTGGAACAGTACAACACAGTGTGCTATAGCTAACACCATTAAAGTGGTTACTACACAACTCTGAATGTAGTAAAACCTTTAGTTTTCTAACAGTGAAAGTTGCCAGTTGCCATAACTATATACTCCCATAAGGTGTGCTATCACATAATTGCATGTGTCTGCTTACCATAATGTCTGACTTGGTCACAGTGTCACAGAGATTTGAGATCATAAGAACAGTTCCTGTGGCAATGCCATGACTCATGCTACTGTACATCGCTGGGGTGGGCTTCTCCCTTGGAGGTTGCATATTATAGGAAGGTCTCGGAGAGGGAGCCTTAGAGAGATAGAAAAAGAACAGCTACCATATAATTATCAAGCTGGAACTGTAGTTGGAAGACCACAGTGCATTCGCAATCACTCACTCTTGGCAATGAACTGGGTGGGTACATGCTTTCTTTCATGGCTGAAGTGAATGTCTTTGAAATGTAATTGTCACGATAGCGATCGTGCATTGAATGTCTATGTTCCCTGTGTTCCATGATATTTTGATGGAGACGTTCCTCACGACGTGAGGATGGCTCACTCTATAGGATGAAGGTCAGAAGGTAAAGAGCTGACAGGAGAAGGAGCAAAAGGAGCAGGTACAAGAGAGAGCAAGGTACTGAGAGCCTTGCTAGGAACCACATGCAATTCAACCACAACAAACTAGTACTCAAAGGATTGCAGATTTCTCAAAGTGAATGACAGAGAAAGTAAAGGTGCTTTAATTTCATCACGTAAAAATCTTTGGATTAGCTTGAAACAATAATATGGTGTAAAATGGCTGACATTTACTGGATTGAACACAGCCTTCAGTTACATCCACAGAGATCCTTCAGATCTCATTGGTCTGTCCCCACAAATTATCATAACATTAGAGATCCAATGGTAGCATACAAATGTAGTCACGGAAATGGTAGTATTTGAGTAATTTTGCCAATTTGCCTTATACAATCACAAATTGCACAATTTTGCAATTTCCTGCACTTGAGGTTAGGCTGATCAGCAGTGAAAACTTTATAGTTCAAATTCCTCAGAGAGCCAATCAAAGAATATGCAACAAAGGATTAAGGAAAACTGTTGCAGCCAATATGCATTTTATCAAAGTGACTGTTTTCCAAGTTGTACATGTACAATTTCTGGCACTGTATCTTTGTGTTCACACTTCAAGTTGAATATGCAACCTCATGAATCAATCAGGCAACTATACTCTCTCTTAATTAGGCACTGTATCTTTGTGTTCACACTTCAAGTTGAATATGCAACCTCATGAATCAATCAGGCAACACTACTCTCTTTAAGCCTGCCAGGTCTACCTTGCTAATCCAACCCCATCTGTTGACTTACTCTCATCATGCTGACTTACTTTGAAGTGTATGTACATCAGACGTACATGCTTACTCACATTACTACATAAAGTACACTGCGATATCCACTGTGCAAAGGTGCTTGTACCTGGATCAAAATCTCATAATCCCTACATTATAGCCATACCCCACCAGTATCCCATAATCCCTACATTATAGTCATACCCCACCAGTATCCCATAATCCCTACATTATAGTCATACCCCACCAGTATCCCATAATCCCTACATTATAGTCATACTCCACCAGTATCCCATAATCCCTACATTTACAGCCATACTCCACCAGTATCCCATAATCCCTACATTTACAGCCATACTCCACCAGTATCCCATAATCCCCTTATTTACGCTAGCCATACTCTCACAATTCTCACTGACATACAACACGCAGTAGCATCAGACATCAGACCAGGTACCACCTGCTGGATTCATCCAACTCTCACATACCTCTGTACGCAGACGACCCGGTACTGTTATAATTATCTTCTTTGGTTCAGTCACATGGGCAGAGGCAGTATGTCTTCTGTTGCCACGGTTACTAGAAGCAGCTGGTCTACTTTCTTGCACCACTGGAGGTGAGTACGAATGTCTACCAGACCTTGAGGATCTTGAACTGGTTGGTCGAGCGATAGCTGGTGACTTTAGGGGACGCTTTACCGCATCAGATGATCTCGTCTTTTCTCTTCCACTTGTGGCCTTAATAGT
This sequence comes from Chondrosia reniformis, assembly GCA_947172415.1. NCBI lineage: Eukaryota > Metazoa > Porifera > Demospongiae > Chondrillida > Chondrillidae > Chondrosia > Chondrosia reniformis. The sequence goes on from OX359192.1 coordinate 7,936,571, forward strand.
AGCTCTTAGATCCGGCATCGTAGCCTTCAATGTGTTTCTTAAGTCTCCTTTCGGTGTTGGTACATCACCTGTAGTAGTTATTATTCCCGCTCGCAATTCCTTAGTAGTTATGCCTATACCTTTCCGTCCTCCTCGAATAGTTTTGCCGCCCCTTCCGCGACCTCCTCTCCCTGAAAACCCTCTTTTCTGAACATAATAATTCAAAGATTTGTCTACCTGTGAGGACATGATGACCAAAAGACTGAAATACTTGTCAGATTAAGGGGGCTGATCAAACACGCCTTTCTGAGCATGCGCAGTAAATCTTAAGTAAACTTGTTGGCGCTGAATGTTATTTCGAAATCAAACGCAATCACAAAAGGACACTGCACGTATAATTAATAAAAGGAGTACAATTCTGGCATAAAATTTTCACCACTGACAATATACAACAATTACATTGCTATAAAATTGAGAATGTCAGAGACAATTTATACACATATATACACATTGTACAAGTATAATAATTATTCAACATGAAAACCGACAGTTTCTTCAATAGCACAGATTAACTTTTCTTCAAGTTTCTTAAAAGTTTCATAACGTGGAACATCCAATCGATTGAAACTGGAAAGTGAAAAATCAAGTACAAAAATTAAAGGCATTGTATATGTATCATGAAGACGACATTGAGTCTTGTATCACAATGCTTAAGCACCAGTAAGAAAGGGTATGGTATGGTTTGAGAGATAATTGGAGAATTTCCAGTATTAATTTTACATTATGACAGGAAATGTTCAAGTGTTCAATGTTTTTACGCAGATTCACAGATTCAAAGTTAACAAAGTATAAATGTACAAGTGGTAATAAGGAGTGAATTCAGCCAGCAGTTGGTATAGCACACTCAACCTACCATGTATGTGCCTTTGGTAGCCGTTCTGTTGAGCTGTCAAGTACATGAATAGTGAATAGCCTGGGACCAGCTGCTCCTGTAGAGCCTGAGTATCAGAACAAGAGATAGAAGTCCCACTGTCTCAGACATGAAGCCTTACAATAGTACACTCATTAGTTAAGTAAACCCAGACAAGACTCCTGGCTACATAATGCTAAACTAGGGAGGAATGTTGGTGCTCCAACTGACCTTGTAAAGCCTTGAATCCATGGATGGGAACACGGGATGAACCAGTCACAAACTGTAGTAACCTTGCTCGTCTTTCATCATCAAATGATTCAACAGCTTGCCAAAACCATTGTACTACACTTGTGTCTTCAGAACAGTTCTTCAACCTCGTATTTTGCTTCCAGTCATTCACATCAATCTTTCCTATTCCACTCACCAACAACTACAGTGAAAGAAACAAGTACTTTAATACATTATCTTTAAAATTTGTAACATACTCCTTAACATCATTGTACCTCTAATTCCTTCTCATCAAATGGCTTCAAAAATTCTGGCGGTATAATTTCCTGAAAACCTTTTTTCAAGGCACCCAGCTGAGTTGATGTGCCTCTTTGAAACCTCCACTGCACATAAAGCCTAACGTATTCATCCTTATTTGCCTCTGTGAGTGGAATATCCTTGCCTCCAGGCTTCAGCTCATGAGGTATTAATTTTCCAAAACTATCATGTTCTACTACAAATGTATTGTGCAATACTTGAGTAATATCATTCTCCCTGAGGAATTGAAGAGATACATATTGGCAGCCTTTATAAAAAAAGTGGTAGGAATTACACCTCTTACATTATCCATTTCAGAGAGCTGTACAATTCTGGATCAACAGAACTTATATCTTCAAGTGATATTGGCAATCCTAGTAATTGCTGTACATATAGAGAAAGAAAACATACATTTTCATCAATCACTGTACTCCCACTCTCCTCCCTTGTAAACGAGACCATTTGGCTATTATGCGATCAAAGACACAATTATTTGTGTCTCACTGCTAATTGCAATTAGGACCACTTTTAGAAGCATCTCACCTTGTAGACTGGAAGTGAGAAACCTCCATCAATGTGGTGCCCATGGAATACTGCCAAGCCAATAATCCTGCCAATGAAGTGGAAATAGGAAAGGTGCTCCTGAAGAAGAATTTCATAAAGATATAGAATTAATTAAATTACAGATTATAATTACATAAAGGCAGCCTATATATTCAAAATATTAACAAACATGACCTAAGAAAGTAGCCATTTCAAAGAAGAAGCTTATGTAGGAGGTGACAAATACTTGTCTAATAAATGAGAATGCAATGTCCTTTAAGATTGCTAACACCATTATTAGGAACACTGGCTTGTAAATTCCACAGAAAATCAATTAAACACAATTTTATGCTCTGTTCACACACTTACAGGATTAACTCCTGAATCTGGATTAATCTGTAGTGTATATATATCATCTCTTGAGTACTGGAACAGGCCGTACTGTGGGTTTAACATCTCGCGAGAGAGAAGCTCCAACCATTCTCTAGAGGAAAAAGGAAAACAAGAGAGCATTCAAATTTAAGGAAACATAGAGTTACTTTTTAATCAAACGTGAATGTGAATTGTGGGCAACAGACACTTTCATAGCAACAACATTATTAGACACAGACTAAATGAAAGCCTTTGATTCATTACAAGTCTTGACTATTAGGAATTGAGCAAAGTAGGTACAATGAAGCTGAAAGAAGATCCCTCTCAACAAACGTGAAAACATTATTCATACCTTGCTATACCGCCATAATCCACTCCCTCTTCTCCTCTGAATCGAACCATCAGCTTCTTCCTCAAATCCTTGGGTCTGAGTCTCAACGTCTGTCGATAGGATTCCTGAACATAGAGATAATAAGAAATCCTTTCTAATGCGCACAATAAGCACTTTCACACCATACACCTCTTCCTCTATTGTTAGCACATGTAAAAGGACACAGTACGGTCAGCTACACAAACATAATAACTGCTTGTACAACTACCACAGTGTATCATAATTAGCAAATCTACACCTAATGGTACCTCTAGGACGAGACCCCTGGACACTTCTATCTTGCAATGTCCTGGATGACTGTGCAGAGAGGAGAGCTGGATTTTTAACATTTTAGTTTTATAGTTTAAGTCCCTTTTAACAGAGCTTGGTTGATTGGCAGGGTCTTCCTCTTTGGGGTTCCTGTGAACAAGAAATGGAAGCACACAGTACTGAGCTGGTTCAAATGGCCAGTCCTCACAGAAGCAAAGCCAATTGGCATTCTGTGACCTTTTGAAGTATTAAAAAAACTTAATAGCCAATTAGTCCTGGGGAGGTGTGATGGGTGTCCATATACACACAAGGAATATTGAGCTAATATTACAGGGATATAGAGTTGGCACTCTCCCACAAGTTAATTGGATTGTCTGACTCAGGGCTACATCATAGCCCACTGTTATGTCTACAGGAGCTGCCAGACTTATCAAGTCCATTCTTTGTCTAAACAAACTAACAAAACACTTATAAAATTAACACCTCAAATGTCTTGCAAAGCATGACCTGCAAACAACAGCAATTAGCTCCTCTGTGGCTCAGGGTTCGCATAATTACACATAACAAACTGCCTTTGAAATTATCCACCAGACTACACATTAGACAGACAGTATACCTGCCTGGTCAACTGAGACAAGCACAAAGAAGTTTAAACTTCTTGACATTACCATCAATAATAACACAATTTACAATGCTTAAGTAAACCTTCAGTACCAAAAGTGCTAACTTTGAAACTCACGGTGATACTGATGTTGTCGTGGAAACCAGACGTGGATCATCAAACTGTGTAATTCGATAGAGATGATTAATATAGTAGACCCTTCCATTGGGGCCTGGTTTCATCTCCCACCCCTCTGGCAAGGGGCCCAGGTCAGATGGAGAGGCCTGCTGGGTGGTGACGGAAGGATTGTGCCATGTACTGACACCAGTCAGTCTGTTGACATAATAGACTTGTCCCTGTGATGTCACTCTTTGTTCTGAAGGAAGAAATACAAGCCTTATGCATACAGGACTACACTAAATAACTCTCTAATTGATTGAGACTAAAGGAACCAAAAGACTAAACAGTTCTAATTGATAATACATTTGGGAGTAACGTACCATATGTACTGTCATTCTGTGAAGCAGGGTTGGGTTGTTGAGGTGAGGGACGTCTTGAAGGGTCTGTACCAGAGCGGGGGTAGCAAGTAGGGCCGGAAGCCTGAGATACTTGGACGTGAGTTTCTGTAGTGCTAGAGTTGTGAGTAGTTACAGCTGAGCTTTGCTGGCGTCCCTGTACCATCTCGTAAGCCGGTCGAGTTGGCCTATCCCATTGTGTAGTCTTTGTGTAGCAGTTTACATAGCATACTCTACCCTGGCCAGTACGCTGGAGTTTCCATCTAGAAGTAGAGGGAGGATGTGTGAGTGTTGCAAAACTTACAAATACTAATTGGCTACATGAATATTTCAATACAAAATGCATCTACTAGTCTGGCCCAGTGGAGCAGAAGAATAAGAGAAGACTCTTGTATCCTCATCCAAAGCTCTCATTAGGTTTAGTTTTCTTTAGGTAGAATGGATGTAGTATGTAGAATAATTGAGACTACTTATCTGTGACAGGCAGCTGCCAACTGCTTTACAAGTACATTTAAACATGGCTACTTACATAACAACACTATCACACTACCAGACATGCTCGCAGGAGATCTTGTAAAGGTACAAGTCAACTTATTCAAGTGGTACAATCAAGGTAAGAATAGTTTGCCCTTGGGCCAAATATGAATATGCATCATTCACAAACCCTTCAGGAAGTTGATTAGGAGAAGAATCTGTTAGTATTCGGGTGATAGAGCTCTGTTTCTGGTCCGCTGTCAGACTGATGGAGATGTTTCCTTTGACAGTGATATCCTCCGACGTGCTCCCCTTCGTGAGCTTCATGAGCTGGGCTGCGAGGAGGAGGAGAAGGAGACACATGAAACAGGAACAGAGACAGCTGCTAAAAGTTTACAATCACATACATCCCGAGTCTTTCAATCGCTGTATATCATTTCTGGTTAGTCTTACACTGCCAAGAAAACCAGCGTGCGCCTCTTTGTTGGACTTGCGAGCGTTCCAAACGCTCAGAACGACGCAGTCGTCAGAAGCTAAATATCTACAGAGCGGTTGGACGAAATACAGGAAAACATTTGACTTTAATTGTATAGAATGGAATAGTACTTACAAATTAAAAGTTTCATTCCAACTAGGATCTAGCGAGTTCTTCACCGTAGATGTCGAGTGACACTGCCACGTGTCTTCAACGACTACCTTAACGAAGGGATCTGGCAGGCCTGGTATTGGGAAAGCAACATTAAAGGACGCAATCCACTACAACTCGAATTAACTCACTCAACCAGTCTCTTTTGTGTAGTCCTTTAGCCGAATACACTATAAATGGGAGATAGGAGGATAAACCACGCGCTCCAGGTAGCATAGGCACTATGTGATCCTGACCCACCTGTTAGTTTCATCTTGGAAAACTGCTGTCCTTGTTCTTGGTGGTTCCTAAGCTGGGTCGAGGTAGAGGTAATCATGACCTTCCTACGGCTATAGACTTTGTGTGTCATGGGCGGCACTGTGGCTGCTGCAATTTATACAGTTAATTACGTGTTATTACATGTATAATTAATTTTACATTGCTAATTCGCGTTCCTTTTCCGTGTCCCTCTTGCTAACATAATATGACTTGTCAATCGTATAGAATCTCAAGTCTTTATCCACCCATTCTTGTGCTTTTGCTATTCCTATTCTTGGGCAAGATACAATGGCTTCTTGCGGGTTCCCTTCTTCAATCCATATGCAATCAGAATCTGCCAGATTAGTCTTGTTTAACGACTTCTCAATTTTAAATGCATTGCACAATTTTGCTGGTCCGTTACATAGTGCTTTGATAGTTTGATTCTTTTTGCTTTTGATAGATCGATGTTTCTGCATACAATCAATCCCTTTAAGTGGCTTCACCGCACGAATTAGCACCGCCGCCCCCTCTCCAGCCGAAGAGATGTTAAAACAGCAATGAATACCATATATACTATAAACATAAGCAGTTCCAGGTTGCATGTACATTGCTTCGTTTCTTTCCGTTCTGTGGCCTCCGTAGGAGTGAGCCGCTTTGTCTTTTGTGCCCAAATAAGCTTCTGTTTCTACGATTATCCCCTTTAGAACACTTCCTTCCATCGATCTAACAAGTACTGCTCCGAGCAACGACTTTGCTAATGCTTGACAGGACACATTAAAGAAGTCCTTTGTGCAGCGGTTTGATTCCTTTCGTCTTTTCGCCATTTTGTAATAAAATGGCCGACGAGGAGAAAAGTAAGTGTTTCTAGGGCCGATCATGCACGCACATATTATTATATTTCAAGAGTTTGAGTGTCAGAAATCTTGGTCTTCCTAATTTAGTAATAATATCATTTAAAGCTGGACCAAATACACCATTATTTGAACCAAAGAAGCTGTCAATCCCAAAGTCTCGTAACATGACAGTTCGCGATATCACAGAACTGATCCGAAAGAAGTTGAATCTTGGCACAGAAGAATCACTAGTAAGTCAATGTGCTCTTAGATCATCTTTAAAACCTTAACAGTAACAGTTTTGATTACATTTGTTCCACCTTGAGAAACTATTTCTTCTTTACTTTAATAGTTTGTGTACATAGTGCAAACATTTGCTCCATCACCGCTGCAGGATATAAACTCGTTATACGAGGTAAGGACCTCATTTAAATGCAATTATTTAGATGTAAGTAACAATGTGATCAAAATGGTTTACAATTGTCCTATACATGTGTAGTGCTATGGAACCAACGGCAAGCTGTTGTTAACTTATTGCAAAACTGAAGTTTGGGGATAGTGAAATAAATGTTTAAACTTTCAACAAACACACTCGTATATGTATATATTCAGTCTTGTGTGGGTGGAACCCTCCATCTCAATATGCCACCATCATCACTGACACTGACAATATGTCTGCCATCTGGTGATATCTTAATCTTTGTTATATTTCCACTATGTCCTGTACCAGTGTGAGTGACCTCTCCTTCGTTGTACAACCAGAGCTGTGAGAAGCATTCATAACAATCATCATCATTATAATAATAATATTAATCATATATTAATTCGTATCCATCAATAATCGTATATAATATTACCAGGTGAACACAGGAGTACAATGACACTCTAAAGGACATTGATATATTGCCATAAGGCACTATGTCTGCCACTCACTTTTACAATCTTGTCATCCCCTCCTGTGACAAAGTGCCTCCCGCTCTCACTGATGTCAATGCCATTAATAGACCCAACCTTTGATCCCTCTATTTCCCTGATTTGGCTGCCATCATAGGTCTCCCAATAAGCAATCTTGCGATCAGTCCCTCCTGTTATGACCTGACATTCTTCAGGGTTGTAAGAGACTGCCTTGAACATGGTGTTGGCAAAGATGACTTGGTTACGCACACAGCGACTACACAAGTATATAACATAGACCAAAGTAGAGCATAGTCATTGATAGAGATACAGTTTCTTAATGTACTAACTGAATAGTACTAGATCATTATAGTCTAAATGACTCTCTATAATGTACTAACTGAATAGTACTAGATCATTATAGTCTAAATGACTCTCTAAGTTCTTTATGAGACATGTGATTGTCCTAGGCAACCTTAGCATGTGTTAGCTTACTCCAAGTCCCAGATGATGCACGTCCCATCGCTGCTAGATGTGACGCATTCCTGGTCATTCTTGCGCACTCTGATACAGGTAACTGCTCCTCTGTGCTCCTTCAAGGCCTTCATCATAGTGTAGGCCTTACTGTTGGCCTCCCAGATCCTCACCTGCCCCTCCCCACCACCACTGATGATTGTCTTTGAATCTTGGAGAGTTGCCAAAGCTGTCACTCCCTGTACCATCACAACAAACACTACTTGTGAGAGGCACATTGCAAGTACAGAGAATGTGTACCTTATTGTGAGCATCATTGATAGTGAAGAGTAGCTTGCCACTCTCGGGGGAATATATCCTAATCTTGCCATCATTCCAACCTACAAGTAAATACAGAATGTACATATATAGCTTAGGACAAATATTATAAAGGACAAATCAAAACTCCACTTTCTATCAGCAAATATTAACATTCCATGCTAACAGCTGTTAGGCAGCCACAGAATCAAAGGCATTCCAGACATGACCGACCTGTAATGATAGACCAGCCCTTTTGAGGAATATCCACTGCATTGCAGGTTAGATTAGGCAGCGATATCCTCAACAACTCCTTCCCTGATGCAGCATGCCACACACGGACATCATTGTTACTACTGGTGGCAAAGAGGTCAGAATACTCTCTACAAACGCAATAGAGATCACTTGGCTAAATGGACTGTGATGCATATGAAGTGCTAAGGTTGATTCTATACAATTGCACATTCACTGCTCACTTGGGGAAGGTAATGTCAGTGATAGGATGGTTGTGACAGCTCATAACTACCTGGGGATTGAAGTCACTAAATGCTGTGTTGTACAAATTACCAGATGAGGAGCCAATAAAGAGCTACAAAATGAGAAGACTCAAGTGGTCACATTTGAAACAGATGATTATATTTAGTGTCACTTTACAGACATGTTTAATAGGCATTTCACACGTGTGCATTAACACTGTGACACATACATGCCCACACACACTCATATGTGGACGGCCTATATACCAAGTACCTCATGTCCGCCTCGTCTGGTGGTCAGTGCAGTGACAGCTCCAGCAACCTTACAACGCCTAAACAATAAATCCAAATATGCTTAAAATGTTGTTTAACTGATAATTCAGAATAAGACAAAGATATCTTATCTCTGTTTGTACTTACTTGAGTTTCTTATAGGTAGACACTTCTAATTCAGCCACAACTCCATCTCCAGTTCCCAAAAGTATGTTTCCTGCCACACAAAACCAAGCTTGAAATGATACATAGTAATTGAATTAAGAGAACATCAGCAACACACAGAAATCGAGTATGTCAACATGAAGACCTTAATAGGGCTTCGGTCCCCCAGCCAAGATTAGACTTTGGTCACTTGGCTGGTTTGGTGTAATACTTTCCAGTAATTACTTTTGCTTATCGTCATAGCCTTCACACGGCTCAGTGCAAATTAATTCCCTTTATTCATGATGAAGACCTTCTGCAGCAGTGATACTCAAAAAACTCAAGTACATACATACCTGATGGAAGGACTTGTAAAGATTTGATGCCCAAACTAAATTTTTCTTTCTGAGGTCCAAAGTCTTTAACATAGCAAGTGTTTGTGTTGATTCTTAAGACATCTCCACTTGTAGTTCCACAGTACATAAACTGATCGTTCTTGCTTAACTGCAGTATAAATTTTTTTTGCAGATGAACAAATTAACAGTTCATCAGAGTGTTAGTGGGTTGGGATCAATCAATGATTAGCATATACAAAATGAGTGATAAATAGCGGAGGATAATTATTTACAAATACATAGTTTACAATCTCACCTGAATGCAATTGACTATTCTCTTAATGGGTCCCAAGTTGCAATCTTTTGGTCTAATTTTATGATTCTTTTCGTCAATTTCCCAAACTCTCAGAGTTTTACTAAAACATTAATACAGTACATGTCAGTCTGCTGTAGGACATTTGCTACATGTAAGAACAGGAAATGGTACATTCATACTTGCCACCAGTCATAAAGAGGTCGTCCCTGCAATTAGCAAAGCATATACAGTTGGTTGGCCCAAGGCTCTGTGTTGCAGCAGGACTACCGCACAAAGCCTCTCTTGTCTCCAAATTCCACACAACGACACTAAAATGTAAAAATACACACTTTATCAAAACAGCATTTTCCATCCAACAAGCACGCTTATAGCCCACCTCCCATCATCCTGTCCTCCCAGTGTTGCTAGGAAACGGTCACTTGGTGAGAATGCCAATGCCTCCACTTTAACTTTGTGCAGTACAAATCTGGCATACAGCTGCTTCTCAGCAAAACTCCACACAATCACGTCGGCCTACACCCAGTAAACACATCACAATTACATCCAAAAATCTCTCCAAATATAGTCAATCAATGTCATGACAGCCTCCAATATACACTCTGCCTAACTACATTAATGCGATAGCACCACTTCCAGCCCATTGTCAAAGACCTCTACAAGTAGATAAGAGCTGGAATACCTTAAAACCCATGTGAGTTTTCTGTCCGGAAGCTAGATAAGTGCCCGAAGTCGAGCTGGTTAAACATGATACATTGTTCGTGTGCCCTTGAAGCAAAATCTGCTCGTCATTTTCAGACTTTAAGTCTTTCACGACTACAGTGCACCCAAGTGAGTAGATGAGGTGCTGTCCATCCGGATGCATCACTGCGCAACCTGGAATACCTCCTGAGAAAATTCACAGGTTTGAGTAATAATATTATAAAATGGAATTTATATCAGATTTAATGCTAGTACCTTCAAATCCAATGGAGTTTTCTAAAACCAGCTTGTTGTCTTCAGCCATATTTACCCTTGCGTTGCTATGGGGACCATTGAAATATGCAAAGTTTTCCTATTTTTCGTATAACTCCTTTATGCCTCTAAAAATGGTGGGTCAATCTACAATGACCACAATGTGCAAGAGGTAGGTTTAACGTGTCAATGTTCTCTGTAGATTGTACGAGTGAGAGGAGAAGGAGGAACTAAGCGAATAGAAATTGAAGAGAATGACACTATCAGAAATCTCGTGCTAAAGGTACCTTTTGTTTTTATTTGCTAATTTGCTGAGTCACTGGAGTTACAGCAATTTTCTGTAGAAATTATTATTTCTTTTCACCATGTTTAACAGTTGCTGAATTAATTCATTACAGGTAAACCAATTATTTTCGCCATCAAAGGATCATGGTTTGTTTTTTGGGCAGAATAAATCGAAAGAGATAGAAGTTAACCACTTGGATGTTCCCCTCAACCAACTTCCTCTCAGGTAAGACTGTAAAGGTGGATTGGGTGTGTTTGAGGCATAATATAGTATAACATTACACAAGATCTGACTATCCTTGATTATCATATTAGAGTATGTATACATCTGATATTGTCCTGTTGAAAATTTGACTTTTGCCATATGTTTGATTAGGCATGGAGATATGCTATATTTGGAATTAAGGGGTTTAACTCAAGCTTCTTCTAGCACTGAGCTCTTAACCTCCAGTAGCCAGGTGACGGAAGACGATGTAGATGTACTGCTCAGCCAAAAGGATGGAAAGATACAAAGGCCAAGGAATCCACATTTGTAAGAGAAAGTATTTATATAAGTTATCATTTATGTTTGAAACAGTTGTGGTTTCACTTCCTTATATTTTGTATAATAGATGTCATCATAGTGAAGGTAATAAGTGCTTGAACTGTGCGCCCTTGGAAGTAAGTGGTAGCCCTCACAGGTCACATGCATGTCATGTGACTGGTGGTCACTATGGTTATATGTGTGTGCTGTTGCAGCCTTTTGATACAGCCTACTTAGAGAGCCTGGATCCACCAATCAAATTCCTATCCTTCCACTCCTACATTCGCAAATTAAGGAGTGGTATTGACAAGTAAGGCACTCTTGGTAGTGCCATCTGAATATCTAATACAATGCTGCCTTATTACTAGGGGAAAGTTTCTGAACCTGGAGGATTTAAGTTGCAAGGTGAAGCCTGGCTGCACAGATCACGCTCCTTGGCCACATGGGATTTGCACAAAGTGTCAGCCAAATGCTGTCACTCTAGCTAGACAGAACTATCGTCATGTGGATAACATAATGTTTGAAGATGGTCAGATTGTAGACCGGTTTATAGATGCTTGGAGGAAGTCAGGCAGACAGGTTGCTCTTGTACAGACTTGTGTGTCGTAGCAATCTGACACTTTTTTCTTCTCCAACAGCGGGTTGGGTTTCTCTATGGCAGATATGAGGAGTACAAGGATGTACCTCTGGGAATCAGGGCACAAGTGTCAGCTATATACGAGCCACCCCAGATCTCCTCTGCACATGGGAATGAGTTATTGGAAGATATTGAAGAGGATAGTGTGAATACAGTGGCAAAGGCTCTTGGACTAGTTCGGGTAGGCTGATAGATGCTTTTCAGGTAGACCTCCAGTTCATGATAGCCACTGTGCACTTGTAGGTTGGATGGATATTCACAGATTTGGATCCAAAGAAGAACGGTAAAGTGGCTTACAAGCGGCATATTGTGAGTGTACATAGACTTGAGTGTGTCAGCTATTTATCAGTATTTCTTTCCCTAACTTGAAGGAGACATTTTTCCTCAGTGCTGAAGAATGCATAACATCTGGTCACTATCAGAACCGCTATCCTAACTTCTCCAAACTAGCCTCCTCGGGATACTTTGGATCTAAGTTTGTTACTGTTTGTGTGTCAGGTAAGCCAGGCTTCATCTTGGGGTATTCCCCTCTTCTCACTCCTCCCACCCTCAGTAGTAGCAATCAAGTGTTGTGCAATCCTTCTAGGTGACGATCAGCAAAAGATTCACCTGACTGGCTATCAGGTCTCCAATCAGTGCATGGCTCTGGTCAGAGACAACTGTCTGGTTCCCACTCTGGATGCCCCCGAGCTGGGTTACATCAGAGACTCCTCACAAGAACAATATGTCCCAGATGTCTTCTATAAGGTTAAGAGTGCAAAAATGCTTTTACTTTCACTGTTTTTAAAAGTATTTAGACAAGGTGTCGAAATCTCTACATTCCATAATGTTGAACTGACTAATCTAATCACACAAACTTGTACCTTTTCAATGCTTGTAGTAACAGTGTGTATGTTTGATTTAGACAAAGAATGAGTATGGCCATGAAATCACTAAACTAGCACGCCCACTGCCAGTGGAATACCTTTTGGTTGAGGTTACCACGACAACGCCACTGGAGCCATGTCCCTACTTACCAGGTGGCCTGAATGGAGAACCATTTCCAATAGAAAATCGGGAGTTCAGTCACAGCAAGCCAGTAAGTATGGCTGTGTTGTTTTTTGAAATGACCCCTTGTGTGTTTAAAGTAGTAATCAGTTGCACTAGTAGTCATTTGTATTGCCTTCCAGGACTTTCATCATGTGGCTAGCTACTACAATGCACAGCACACAAAGGACTTTCAAAGAACTATGTCCGACTTTCATCTTCTCCTCTACCTGTACAAATGTGATGTGGTTCCCATGAGGGTAAGGCCACCATTCACAGTTTCTTCTACAATACTCCAGTAGGCCTTGAGAGTGGGGCTATTCTCTTGTGTCTCTGTCTCACTAGGTACCAGTGTTAGAATTGTGTGAGTTGATTAAGGTGAGCAATGTCTCTGCCATTGTAAAGTGGAGGTTGAAGGACCATTGGTCAACTGTAGAGCAGCTCATCAAGGCTACAGGTAGGATCAAGCAGCAATATTCCTTGTGCATGCTATGATGTAATAGTCTTAGCAATGTCTTGGAATATACATACATAAATCCTATTATACAATATTGACCACTGTTGTAATCTGCATTAAATACTATACATGTATTGATATATGACATTGAAATAGCAACTTTCAGTTATTGATGACACTCTATTCCTAAGAAATAAGTTGGTCCAAATTTTATCTTTCTCCAGAACCTTCACCAGCTATTGAAGGCCGCCAGCCCGTCTATCCTACCAATCACATGGATGTGGGCGGGTGGTCCTGCCCGCAGTGCACCTTTCACAACCAACCTAATGACACGGAGTGTGCCATCTGCACGCTTCCTAGAACTTAGACACCATCAAAGTGATCATCTCCTCTTGCTAGTTGTCATGTTATTCTTTTATGAATAGTTAATGTATACAGTATTTAAACTTGTGAAAGAGCTTTATTATACTCACTTTTAACATGAAAAAGCAGGTAGGGAAAATTGTAATAAAATTTTTGTTGGTAAAGTTGTAGGAATTAACCAAAAGTAGTAAATGTTAGTTTTCTGTGGAAAAATCTTGATGGGGGAAGAGTGTGCGTGTCTTGTCAGATGGCTTTAAGTCTCTTGTAGGTGTGAACACAGTGTCCATGCCCTGTAAGGTAGCTGTCTTGTAGCAGGAGCGGCAGACTGCCATGTACTTGTCTGCACCCCCAATAACTTCTACAGCTGTCTCACTTCCGATACGTTTAGTGAAGGCAGCATCAGTGTAGCAGATCTGGCAAACTGCCTTCAACTTGATCACATTTTCTGCCAGTGGAATAAGATCCAGTACTTTACCAAATGGCTACATTGAGACAATAATTACATACACAGAAGTACAGGTGGTGTGACTCACAGTGAGAAGTAACAATAAGGCAAGTACATGTGAATGTCTGCCAATCACTTGTGTTTACTTACTTTTCTTTGAAATGTTCCATCCAAAGCAGCTACAATCACCATCTTTCCACAGTCTGCCATTGCCTCACAAAACTCAAGTACATCTGGAAACTACATTAGATTTGTCGGTAGCTACTGAGTCAATATAGATATATGATTACCACACACATGTTATTGCTGTATTAAGCCCTTTAGGGCAGGCTGGTATAAATGAGAAACATGTGATGCATAAAGGAATATCTCACTTACTCACATTAAAAATGAAACAGCTTTAATATCGATAACAATCCACATATCTATTGTAAGGTGGGTGTATGGCGATTTAACTTACAAACTGTCCCTCATCTATTCCAATGACGCCAAATTTCTTGGCTTCCTGGAACAGCTTGTTCAGCTCTGAACATGCATAAGCTTTGGTAACGAGTTTGTCGTGTGTAGCAATGCCATCTTTGGAAAAGCGATCATCTTTGGAGTACTTTATCATCATGCAGGATTGGTTAGCTACTTGAAATCGTCTCATTCGTCTAATTAATTCAGTCCTAATAAGGAAAACGTATTTGACAACAGGATCAGAGAATGGTCATGCAATCAATATCTCATCGTATACTAGTGTAACATGCACATTTGCAGCATAAATACGTAGTAGCAATTGACATTTAAGGTACTGAGACTGACGTTTTCCCTGAAAACATTGGTCCCAAAATCAGTTGAATGTGGCCTTTGGCAGCCAAGAGATCCAATCCATTTGATATTGCAGACATTCTTCTGAAGAGTTGAATTAAAATACTGAATTTCCCGCCGAATGTTTTAATAGAATTCATGGTTGATATTAGCCCTCGGAGCTGCCAGGCAACGGTAGTACATAATAAAGATGGCTGACTTGGTAGCTCAAGAAGAGACAATGGAAACAACTAAAATTGATTCAGTTCCCGTTGAGATTGTGGAACAGGAAACAGGTAACGAAAAGGTATCGGAAAATGACGAAGCAGGTAACAAGACAGAAAATTCTGAACCAGCAGCATCAGATAATGCAAAAGACTCACCGCCTGAAGAAGAAACAATGAAGGAGAATGAGGTTGAAGCAGAACTACCTGGAAATGCTTCACAGCCAACTAAAGAGGAAGAAGGTAATGCAACTCAGAGCAATGAGGTTGAAGCAGAACTACCTGGAAATGCTTCACAGCCAACTAAAGAGGAAAAAGGTAATGCAACTCAGAGCAATGAGGTTGAAGCAAAGATGAACGAACAGTCTGATATTAAGCCAGATGAACAGGATGGTAGTAGTGGTATGAGGCAGGATAACACTGCTGATACAGAAGGTGTTACTGAAGAGCAGGAAGTTGAACCTGTAAATGTTGAAGGAGATCATCCCCAGGGAGATCCTCCTACTGCTGAACTTGGTGACTTGTCTGAGAAGCCCTCTGAGATGCCTCCAGCTGAAATGGAATCAGCACCTAGCCCATCAAGAGAAGGTTTGGGTAAAAGGGAAACTACAGAAGACCTTTTAGAAGATGAGATGGTAGAGGAAGAGTTTGTCTATACCAGAGAGGACATGTTGGCCAAACTAAAGGAAGCCTTAACCATGCAGGAAAGTCTAAAGAGTAGAAATGCACTCTATCAACACAAGATTGCAGATTATTTGGCAAAGAAGAAGGTATAGTTGATTCAGTTAGTTGTGGCCATTGTCGATCGCAATGTTGTGTCACTGTAGACAGAGGAGAAACATGATCCCAGTAAGAGTGTAACTGACCAGGAGCAGCGCTACCTCAAGTGCATGTGTGAGTATGTAATATACCAGCCAGTACTATGAAGCCATTCCTACTCTATTACTTTTGGATAATGTGCAATAGATAAATGTGTTTTGCTCTACTAAAAGATGCTTTAGAAGGCCTGCAACACGAGTTTGCTGATATGCAAGAAAAGTACATAGAGGGAGAGAGGGAGTTGGTTGTGGAAAGTGAAGTGAATTTGGATCTAGTAGCCAAGAAAAGGTTAAGGCCTACGGCTGTATAATGTAGCTTTAGATAATTGTAGTGACCTATGTATATGGGGGTACGTATGTTGTAATGCTTTACGTACGTAGGGCTGAGTATGTACTGCATTGTAAGCAAAAGTCTCTGGAGGCTGTTCATAGTAGAACTGGTAGGAGACTGGCTGGTCAGGTACGGCTGTGACCATCAGATTTATTGCATGAATATGGGTTGGTAATTAAGTGTGAATTGGTTGTCTTTTAGGAGTTCAACGAGCTGATGGCAGAAGACAAGATGATGGAACAGGAAGTAGTTCAAGCTAGATTAGAGAATATTAGACTTGCTACAAACATTCAGAAGAAGGAACAACTTGTTAGACAAAAAGTAAATAGAGTCATACTTGATGAGCTAGTGGTGAGACAGCTTGCTAAGTGATGGAGACACTCTTGTTTGCTATTTGTAGGAGGAGCTTGGAGGAGGGCTACATGTGATTGATTTTGAGCAGTTGAAAATTGATAATGTAAATTTAAATGAAAAGATAGAAGAGAGAAATGAGGAACTTACTAAATTAAGAAAAAAGATTATGGGTACAGTACAAGTGTTAACACATGTCAAGGAAAAGCTACAGTTTGTACAAGTTAGTGCATTATCAGCCTTTCCAAAGTCATCACTGAATACATATAACACTGAACATGTTTCAGGCTGAAAATGAAGAACAAAAGTCTAATTTAATTAATTTGGAACAGCAAGTTGCAAAGGTACATTTTCTATCAAGTATTAAAAGATGTTGTGAAGTATCATTCTAAGTGTAGATAAAGTTCTCCTTTGCTCTGTAGAAACGTAATCATTTGACCAGATTGAAGCAAACAAGAGATGGCCTTAGAATAGATAACATCAATTTACGACAACAAGTTGGGCTCATTGGCCATTTAGATCTTCTTCGAGACTTTGAAGAACAGGTTGATCAGGTAGGAAGTAGCTCTTGCTTGGCTGCATAGAGCTACTGGGGCCCATAACTAAACTAGAGATGTTAGATGATAGAAATTTCTTTTAACTGCACCAATATTATCTTTGAGAAGTGCAAATAAACTATAAAAAGTAGTTTATGGTGGCTATATAAGTATACGTATATTTTACCATGGATGTATAGTTTAAGAGAACTGATTGATCTTTGCTATTCCCTTTACACAGAATGAGGAGATGCTGAAGGATATTGAGGACACAAAGATGGCTTATTCTCAAAATGTGCTGGCTTGTAGAAAGGTGAAGGAAAAGCTACAACACGCTGATTGGATACAGAGAGGAGTTCCTTGATCAACTACTATGTTGGCAATCTAGTGAATATTGATAAAAATCATTATCAGAAGTACAGGTGTTAAAATAACACACATCAGTAAATCTAATGAAGATATTCTTCCATTTGTTTGCGTAAACGAGCTTTCAGCTTATTTTCGTGTTTCGTCTAAGGAGACAAAATGTCAGCAATTTGGATCCAAAGTTAAAATATTCAAGTATACTACACTAACCATCAAAAATTCATTAGCTTTCTTCTCCAATTTCAGAACATCGCCTAAGGTTAATGGTTTGTAAGGATTTTTCATCTTTACCAAAGGACATTTCGGCTCTGCTCCTTTGTGTTCGGCAAACGGGTCGTCACATTCTTCCCAACAATCAACTTCACATTGACAAACTATACATTTGACTTGATCTGGATTACTGTCGTCTCCCACGAAGACGAACCCAGCCTCTGCCAGCTATATGCAAAGGAAAACCAGGGGAGCTACGAATGGATTTATAGACTCAAAATGGTCGAATATTTCTTACCTTAAGAGGAACACAGGACCCTTCATCAAATGGCCAATGCGCATTCTTATATGATTCTAATCGTTGTTCTACCGTGTATGGTAAGTATGAAAAATCTCCTTTAGAATTCATCTTCTCCCAGGGCTAATCAGTAAAACGAGTTGAGCGTTCAAATTTCTATTATCTGAATGTTCCCGCGCTATGTTACCATAGCTACAAGGTTCATTTATTTGCTATCTAAACTTTGCTGCCTATGTTTTCATAAACTTTGGCCAACTCCTTTCTGACATCATTTCTCATTTTTATTTTTTTATTTCTCTCTCTTTTCTCTTCAACAGAAGTATTGTTACACAAAGCTGAAAGACAAGGATATTATATTTAAAACATTGTCTAATTATAAAAGGATTATGACTTACAGCTAGAAATTGATGATGAGGATGAAATTGAATGTTCATAAAGCTGTTCCATTAATTCTAGTAATTCCTATATAGTAGTTGGGGTTAGTAACTATACTGCCAGTTGTAAAACACCAATTTGAAAATATAACTTACAGAATAAGCTGCTCTGCTTGCTAAGTCAACAGGTGAATCACCATTGGAATCCAATGCATATATACTACAACCAGACTTTAACAGACGTGTGACATCATCGACCTACAGTTAGAGTACACCTTACACTCCTCTTGATTGAGAATAGGGTATGGTTGAGACTTACATTTCTCTGTACTACAGCATAATGAAGATCAGTCCCAATAGCTCCATATTCCCCACACTCTGGCCATAGTTCACTCGTGTCCTGCCTTGAGAGAGATGACAGACTTCCAATGCTGTCTCCTAAACCACTGCTGTTAATTCCTTCTGTAGATTGGTTGTGATGGGAAATGTGTGCCAAACCACTAGGTGGCTGCTTAGAGAGAATACTGTTAGATCTTGACACTGATGGTATGTAGCACCAGGGAGGTGAAATAGGGAGTCTTATCCTATGCCTGCCTTCAGGTAACCTCTCTGAATGGGATCGACGCACTTGTTTTGTTGGATCTGTAGTGTAGTGACTTGCCTCCCTGTGTCCATCAATTGAGGAAGATGGAGACTCCAATGAGGGACTTTTGGGTAGAAAAGCTCTTTTATTGCCTCCTGAACTGAGGCTATCAAAACTCTCAACTTCAGAAGGATCTAAAATTGCATATACACAATGATTCCATTGCTATCCATGACACTATGTACCTATACATACTAACATCACAGCTCAGCCTGCTATTCTGCTCAGTAGTTTAGTAGAAAATAAGATGGACTTACTGGGAGGGTCGAGTAATAGCAAAGTCACAGTAGATGGTGCCGGTATAAGCTGCAGTAGCTGCTTGACGCACTGGTGCGATTGACCTTCGACTGATAGACCGTTTACGGACTTTATGCGATCCCCAACGATTATGTTCGGCGTCGCAGCAGCGACACTGCCGGGACGAATCGATCCGATCTGCGGCCATCGCTTGCCGCCTACGATAGCCGTCTTTACAGCTATACCTAGACCTTCACTAGTCTTTATTAACTGAACTTCCCTCTCCGAATCCTCCATTTCCACACTACTCCGCCCAACAAATTAGGAACCAACCACTTTCGTGCAATGAATACTATTAACCATTCAATGAATACACTTTATTAATAAGCAGATGTTCAGTCCTTTCATTTTCCAGGCAAGATGATTCCTTCATACTGCACAAGAAGACAGAGATATAGCTCATTTAATTATCCAAACTAGTTAGACCTTGTTAAAGACACAAAGATTGACTGTGATACAATTACAATTGCATGTTTTCAAAGACTAAATCAATCAATTAAAACTAACATATCAATTGATCAAAGTGCATTAATATTTACATAAATATAACTTTTCTATTCATATTTTACAACTAATCAAATAGGAAGCAGGCATGTAGAATTATTTAAAAATACAGATGTAATCAGAAAGCATATCAAGTATTATGCAGACTTACTTTCTGTTGGAACCACTTGATTGCTTCCTCTTTGGTGACCCTATGACCTGGGCCTACTCTACTCTTGGCCTTTCTCCTATACGCCACTCTGTAACCAGGTCTGCCCAGTACCACATAGAAATCCATTCCGTAGATCCCAATTGATGGATCATACTTAATTCCCAGGTCAATATGTTCTTGTATACCAAACCCAAAGTTGCCTGTATTCGAGAAGTTCCCTTTACGTAATTCGTATTCTTTAACTTTTAATCCTTTTTCCAATATTTCTTCAGCTTTTGGTCCTCTAACTGTGCAATGGACAGATATCTTCTCATTTCTTCGAATACCAAAAGATCTGATGGTGAAACGAGCTGCATTATGAAATGAAGGAACAAATGTGATATCTAGGCGAGACATGTGGTAAATGAGCAAGTGAAGACCATGCAAGTGAAAATAATTTGAGGTTTACCTTTTGAGAAGACAGGAGACTGTCCTGTTAGTGCTTCTAAAACCTTGGCAGCTCTTGTAAGCCTGTCCCCGCTCTCCCCTACACATATATTCAGGCAGAGCTTCCTGATCTGAAGATCTCTCATTACATTACCCTTTTCTTCCTGTATTCAGAAGAAAAAGTTTGTAGCAATACAACAAAGTGGCGGACTGTTTAAATGACACCATAGGACACTAACAGATGTTACTAAAGGGTTTAAATAGTCTTAATAGTCTAAACTACTTTCGTTGCGGCAATATTTAGCGATTCTTACCCCCATCTCTTTTCCTTTGAACACGTGGGTAGTGCGCACTTATTGGAATATTCTTCTAAATATAGAC
This sequence comes from Chondrosia reniformis, assembly GCA_947172415.1. NCBI lineage: Eukaryota > Metazoa > Porifera > Demospongiae > Chondrillida > Chondrillidae > Chondrosia > Chondrosia reniformis. Next base: position 7,957,447 of record OX359192.1, read on the forward strand.
GCCCACTCAAACGTGGTATACAAACGATCAATATAATATGAATTTTATGTAATAATTTATTGTAGCAAGGTCTAAATCAAATTAAAACAATTTCAGTCCATTAACCAATTTCTCCCTATTCCAGATAAACGGATCCTATATGATGCATCCTTAGATTTAGGCCGGAAGTTGCAACTTCTTTCCTTTTATAACTGGAAAAGGTAAATAGATGTAAATATGTACAGAAATGAATACATTCTACACTGGTTCAAAGGCAGTACCTTTAGTGATGTAAAGGTAAAGGAAATCGCTGTAGAGGAGTGTCTGAACACAGCCAGCCACAATGGCAATGATGTCGTAAAAGCCCTCCGTATAGTATCGCCAGACCCAGTTGACAATGTACAACGCACGGTAAGATCCAAGAGCAAAGAGGTAGTGAGAAGTGATGGTCTCTGCTTCACCAGTTTTGGTAATCATAAAGAGCTGGGGCATGATAGCCACACTCTCCAGATATATAGAAAATGTCCATAGAATCTGTAACAATGTAAACATATTTGGCCAAAGTCTATACAGTTTCCACACAGAAGACTATAAAAATAAAATCAAAGTATTTTGCATGCAAACAGGTTTTCACATTTAATAATGACAAACAAAATTATATTGCAATGGATGCGATGTACATTAAAGTACCCAATCATCTAGATGATTAAGGCATTATTGCTAGACAGGACTTCTCTGAAGTTGAAAGAGTTTTTAAACTGACATATTTTTAAAATCAATTAACAAATGCCTAACCACACCATGTGCATGGCCAATGATCCATAGCATGGAGAAGTACTTGCCTCTAAGACACTGAACTCATGATTGACTAATACAGCTAGACCAGCCGCTGGAATAACAAGTACTTCCGCTCTAAAAGCGTCGTTCTCGAAGTCATACGTGGTCCTAAACTTCCAAAAGATGAGGACTAGAGTGGTGCATGTGCCAACGATGAAGAACACCTTCATGGCGGTGTTGTAGTACGACACAAAGTTGGTAAAGAGGTCAAGATAGCGTGTCGTGAATACGATGGCATAGAGAACCTGGGTCTTTCCACTGATACCTAATGCAACAGATGGAGACAGATGACTTTACTAAAGACTACTGGACTGGTGACTGACCTACCAGCGCACGATCTCGATCTCCATATTTTGACCAGAAGCACTATTATTGCTATCAAGTGAGAGATGTCTCCGACAAACCTAAACACGTTCATCGTGCACAATCTGCAAAGAACAATAAACACACACACGTCTTTGTCCCGTTCAAACACGAGTGTACGGAGACTTGAACGGAAATATGCGAAAAGAACACGTCAACCAAAATGGCTACTGTCAATGCTGTTTTGCAAAAAGTTTTGCAGCAAAGTTGTCGCAATACAGTTAATAATTTCTCAAGGTTAAAGGTTTCAGCAATATACACTTTAGAGAAGAAGTATATTTACACAAATGGTGCTCTGTGCAGCCAAGAAAAGGACGATCGAGATGAAATTGTTTTGTACAAGTGGCACAGAATGCGATATGTGCAATTTTTGACGCGTATCAAATTTGCCCAAGCACTGGTGGCAGTAAGTGCGATGATTCCACTCTACGCTGGGTATCAGGGAGGGACTGCGAACCTGTCGACACTTGTGCTTGGAGGATGCGGTGCCTCGGCAATTACATTGCTCTTTTTCGGACTCAGTCTAACGCTGCAAAGATTTATCGGTTTGTTACGCCTTGACAAGACAAGCGACACTGTAATTATATCTACGTTGAACTTTTGGGGCAGACGTAAGGACACCTCGTACTGTGCCGATAGTATTATACCATATGAGGACGTTAATTCCTCGTCATCATCGTGGTTTCAAAAGTTGCAGTTTATCAATGAAGATAAAGTGTACATTTACAGTCTGAAATATGGACATATACCGGATGTACAATTATTAATGCTTATATTGAGAAGTAGTAGTAGTACTTCATAATGGTTTATATTTATTAATTTCAATAAAAAAAGATTTTCCAAAGTATACATTACTCTTTAATTTGCATCTGGTATTGTAGCTGTCACAAGAATCTCTGAAAACTTATCGACAACAGTTAGGATATATGTTCTTGGTATTTGTTCATAATGAGCAATGTCAAATATTGAATGCTTTCCCCTAAAGTACTTTACCAAAGAGTTAAAGCTGGACAGATCATTCAAGTCTTGAGCTGAAGGACACTTTAATACAGACTTCAACTCAACTGGGGAGACCTGAGTTTTTAATGAATCCACAAGCTTTCTAGCCTCATCAACGTCTTTTTCTGATAGAAAAGTGTCAATCTCTTTCTCAAGCTCTCCTTCCTCCAACACCGTGGGTACTAGAAACACGTATGTTTTGAGCTAGAAACATCATAATTGAACTAGTAATAACCAGAAATAGGTTCAATACATAGCTACAGTACAATAATATTTCTAGCAGATAGCTGAACAATAATACAACTTACCTGTGATATTACACAATGTTGAAGCAGCCACGCAACCATGGAAACAAACTCCTATATAGTAAAAGTCCCAAAATAATGATCTGCACACATTTTTCCACACCATTGTATGGTTGCTACATGATGAGCAATACTCACTCGCTGTTGAAAGTCTCCTTGCAGCTCAATCAGTGGAAGAGGATCAGAGAAGCAGACAACAAGGTCCAAAAATGGCACACTCTCAAAAGTGCTTTCAAACAAAACTCGATCTTTACTATCTCTACAATCAGAGAATTGGCATCTTGATAGCACCTCTCAAGTGTGCAGCAACCATAACTGTATGAACCTAGTAAGGTCTGTATCACTTGATAACATGTACATATTGGTCTCCGTCAGTGGCTGAATCACTGTGGCACTCTTCCATTGGACAAGATGGCCGACAAGCCTCAGTACGTGACTTAACGGTAGGTCAGTATCCTGGGCTAATTGATCCAGTCTACAACAGAAGGAGGAAAGGTTAGCTACCTTGTTACAAAGATAACAGTGCAAAGTGTAAACCCACGTTTTTACAGGAGATAGCAACGATAGTAGCTTTGAAAAAGCAGTTCTCGTTTCCTGTGGCAGTGACAGGATTATGCTGTCAACATCCTTAAGTATCAGGAATGAGTGGTAAGGCCTACAGGTCAAGGAAGCAAGCAACTTGAAGCACAAATTCAGTTGAAACTAACTTGAAATCATTTATAATTTTTAACTTACTGAACAGATGTGGCAGATCTAGGATGAGAACTCAATAAAGGTTGCCATGTGATGCAGGACCAATGGTTAATTCGCTCATTAATGTAGCCCTCACCAGACCTTACACTACAAGGTAAACCACAAATACCATTCAAGTCCTCCTCACTCTACCAGCAGGTGCTGACCTATTAAAGATATTTGCTATGTGCTTGGCTAACAGACTGTCCTTGGTAACCGAGCTGTAGACCAGCTTGAAGTCTTCAATGTTCTGGAGGTTGGAGTAGTCAACCTTATTGATTAGTATCTGCACCTCCTGGCTCACAAAGCCACACCTGGACTCTTCGTGCTTTAGACATATACCAAATTTAGCAGACAGGTCTTGGCACTGAGCAACCAGATGCTTTTTACTTGATGACTGGTGGAGGGAGAGTGTGAAATGAGTAGAGTATGTGTGACATCACCCTTAAATGGCAGTATATTGGGTTATGGCACATATAAGGAGCAGCCAAATTGCATAATACTACAATTACTATAATTATACTATTGTTATTACATTTATAGTATAATGTAATCTGGATACTCATTGTATACATTTGTATACATTTGTTATATGTACCTTCAGTATAAAAACTGTGTTAAAGGAGAGGGCCCTAGCCTCATCTCTGACTTTGAACTGTTCCACATTTTTTGGGTATCCAACAAACTTGTAGTTATCAACACTCAGTGTAAACGTCTTGTCAATATACGGACTGTCGGGGACTAGGAGCTCTCCCAGAAGGTGAGGTGGTATTTCACTATTGGAATAAAAATATATAGGCAGGGTTTTCAGATACAATATTTAGAACACAGAATCGTAATGTACAATTTAAATCTTACTGCAAGATCTGTGCTCCGCCCACCTTGCTGCTTTTCCCGTCTAAATAAAAATGTACCATAATGAAGTTTTAATTTAATTACAAGTTGATCACTGCATATATACATATATATGTATATACTTATTATGACTTTATACTGCTCGAACCTGTAGGATAAAAGAATAGCAATCTGTGCCCGCGACTTCCAGAGGTAGCAAAGGCCACTGCTAACAGATCCTCCATGATCCTTCAACTGGCAGCCATTTGCAGAGCACTTCTACTGAAACAGAATAGTTGTGGTTTGGCTAATCGGCAAACTCAGAGAGCCAGACCACTTGCTTGAAATGCCGGTCGACAAAGATGTATTAGCTGGCGTTATGGATTCGCACGGACGAATACTGGATCAGTACAATCTTAAAAAGAGGACGTTCTACGAAGTATAGCTGCACACGTACTGACCGTTTATTTGCTTTATTTATACATTTGTGGATGCCTACATACTATTATAGTGTGTCACTGTATGATGATGTAGGGTGTCTCTCCTGAAGTTAGGCCTTTGATGTGGAAGTTATTGCTAAATTATTACTCTTACCAATCCACCTCACTAGAGAGGCAGCAACATGATAAATGCAAATTGTAAGTGGATAAGCATTAACTATTATGTAAATAGGACAATAGGACTGCTGAATTGAATTATGTAATCAACTTGTATACAGAGAGGAATATCAAAATATCAAGGCCTCTTGGCAAGCGCATCTTGCCACCTCTCCAGAGCTGCAGTGTCACGAGCGGTTGATAGTTAAGGATGCTGCACGTACAGACAAACACCTTGAGTACTTCAGACAATCTCAGACAAATCAACTGCTTCATGACATCCTAATGTCCTACGTAGAATATGATAAAAACATGGGTGGGTGTGGTCAAGATGTATAGGGACACAACTGTAGTCTATTGTGATAAAAACTGGAATAGCATGCATTTTGATATTCAAATATTATCTAATGCATAATATCACTGTAGGCTACACTCAAGGCATGAACGACCTCCTGTCACCAATACTGTACACATTGCAAACAGAACATGAAGCATTTTGGTGTTTTGTTGAGTTCTTTAATAAAATAGTAAGTACCTGTTGAGCATTCCTTTCAGTTGACAAAGAAAACAGTTCAAAACTATGCCAATTGCAGCCTAGACTGTTTGTACTTGTGCAGCAGGTGACTTTCTACTAATATTTAATTCATTTCTTAGAAAATTAACTTTGAAGACCTGACCCTGTCACTTCCTCTCTCCTTGGTGACCAATCTGTGCAAACACATTGACCCTCCACTTTACTCTCATTTGGGTAAGAATTCGGGGCAACAGTAACTTGTTAATACAACAGTCAAAGTGATGCTGATTAATTTCCTTTTGATCCAGAGACCCAATGTGGTGGGGAGGATTGGCTCTTTATTTACAGGTGGATATTGCTGCAATTTAAAAGGGAATTTCCCTTGGAAGTGATCAGTGTTTTATGGGAATTCATGTGGTCATGTCCTCTTACGAAATACTGTGATGTGTTTGTGGTTGTAGCTTGCCTGAGACTATACAAACAGCAAATAATGTTGCTACAATCAGTGGAAGACTTGACGGCAGTACGTTGGTGTGTTGGTATTTAACCAAATGTGATTGTACGGTAGCTTGTTGGTATGGTGTCAATGCAGTAATTAGAGTTGGCAAAAGTTGTACTATACGTATATATTTCTTTATAGTATACATCTTCAATTTCTGGAAAGCTTGATGTTGAACTTGTCTTGTGTGAAGCAAGGACCCTTATTCACCAACTTAAATTCAGTAGCATCTGTCCAGTTGATCTGAAGGTGCGATACTTGCCTACCCTATACATGTTTTACAAGGTACACTTCTGTAGCTGCTGGTGATTATGATGTGATAATGTATTATTAATGTAGTAGTGGAGATAATAGCTTTACCATTAGGGGTATTTGAATAAATGTTTTCAATCTCAAGTGATTGGCTGAAGTCGGCATGACTCCTCCCATTTCCTCAGGTACTGATTGACGATAACACTACCAGTCCTCCTCCGCAAGTTGGGTTTGTGAGAATGCGACAAAGTGTATCAACTAGAAGACAGAGGATCAGTTATGATAGCACTTTGAAATCCATATTTGGAGATGATACACAGCCCATTTCCAGACCACTCCCACCAAACCACGTGACCCCACCCACAACTGGTTTTGTTCCTCGCAAACTGTCATCTCTCAGTAGTCAATTTGAAGATATATCTCAACAATTCCCTTCCGAACCCATTAGTGAAGCAGGACTTACTTTTGATGATTTAAGATCAGAACCTTACCTTGATGATTTGTAGTCTTTAATTTACAATTCTCATTTAAACTAATTTCACTAAATAATAAACACATTCACATTTTAAAATAGAAGGGTAATATACAATTAAATTAAACAATAAAAGAAACACAATGCAGAACGTCCATATTCATTTAATAAGTTTGAATCTACAGACTGCAGGTTGGAGGTGCCGCTTATAGAACACTTTCATAATTGCATATATACCCACAGTAACCAAGTTTTCCATTGAAACTCACTCATAAATAAAAGACTTTTAGAAAGACAAATCTAAAGTACAATTAAAATAAAAAAAGTAATGCTTTTGGTTATAGTAAAAGATTCTGTAAGTAATAGCTAAAAACACAATGTGACTCCACAGCATCACAAAATAATACACTAAATAAATAACTTGTAATATCACTCAAGGTGCTATACAGTAAATGCACCTTTCTCATTGACAGCCAGTTCCTCGTTTTTGATTGGCTTATCTGTTGTTGTGTTAATATGAATTGTTTCTCCCCCCTTTTTGAAGCTGACGCTATTCTCAGGGCTGCTATTAATACGAGATTTGATCAGTTTCATTTCTAATGACTCATTGGGACTGCTTGACTTTGTTGGAGCACTATCTTTATACACACCGCCTAACTCATTATGCTGTAGTATCTCAAAGGATAGGTCATCTATTTCATCATAATTGCATTCTGGGGGCGTGGTCTTTAGCAGATTGGCTACAAACTCAACTTGACTATGAAGTGTCTGAGCTTTCCTTTTTCCAATGCATTTAATTGCTGCCTTAAATGTGACGCCATCTTTAAATCGCAACTGGTAAGACAAGCGTCGCCCTCTCTGTGATATGAACATTGTGTTGTGAGATGCTGGGTCGGGCATGTACTCCAGTTCCTACGCAAATGAGGCAATATAGCTGAAGAACTGAGTACCCAAATAGCATCAACTCACATCCAAGGTGATAACTTTCTTAATCTTTCCCTGTCCGGGCAGCCTATCCGGTTCCACCAATAAACATTGGTCAGGACTGACAGCAACAAATTGTTCTCTTTCCCTGTGAAGAAAGGAAGAGAACAATTATCATAAGGAAGAACTTACAAGTGTTATAACTACCTTCCACTGGCTGCTACAAGACAAAGAAACATATCAAAACCACCTAATAAACAGAAGATAATCACAGAGCATGGAAACACTGCCTAGCATGTGTGCAAAGATATATATAGTACTTGATTCTATGATGTCATTCTCGTTCAGTTGCAGTCCTGGAGGAGGGATGAGGTCCTTGTCTGCAGTGCCCAGTAGCTTGTGCAGGTGGAAGAATAGGTTCAAAACCTTTAAGAGATAACAAACCACAAGTCTTTCCAATTGGTCTATGAGCCAGGGTTTAACAAATACTTACCTTGACACAATCCTCTTGTTCCTCTTGTCTATTTAAGAGAATGAAGGGTTGCTGGACGTAGAGTACAGAGTTGATCTGCTTGCTCTACAACAAGAGGGAACCATTTAAAGCCAGTCAGCATAAATTGAGGAAAGGAGATATGGATGTTGGAAGTGTAGAAATCTTTTTCCTAACAGCTTTCATAATGAATCATAATTTAACAAATAAATGCAGCTGTCAGACTTAGGAACCATATACACATATACATATAGGTAAATTAGTGATTCATATAATATCCTTCACTTCAAACATTACTGTATACTAATGTGCTATATACTAATTGTATATTAATGTATTTTACACTAATGTAATGTATTGTATTGTATCACCTTTGCAATTCTGAAATGTTTGCGGTAGATCCCAACAAATTCATCAGCTGCCATGACCTTGAGCCAGTGCCTCAGCTGAGCAGAGAGACACATCTCCGCATCCTAAGAGGGAAATAGCACCTTAAGGAACTAACAAGTGAAAGGGAGAACCATAGTGACAGAACTACGTAATTCTTCCTATCCATACCTTCCTCAACCAGATGTGCAGCTGTGTCGAGGCAATTCACAGAATAACAGATAGTCATGCTAATTAACTACAACTGCTTATATCAGTAATAATGAAAGTGACAAAGATGGATGACATAGTACTGTCTTGACCTAAATGTTTCATTTCTAGCCCTTAATTCTAATTATACTCCCACTAGCATGGAACGGTTTTAACTCTCTGACAAGACTGCACTAACCATTAGGTGTTCTGGAGGGCAGTCAAGTAGTTGGAGGAGCTCAATGCACATCAGCCCAGCTTGACTGGACACTTCAGTATCTACACATGTAGTATAAATTTGTTTAGACAACCGGAAACTAAAATAGAAACTTTAACCAAAAATAACTTTTAGTAGTGTTGGAATAAAAACAGTAGTAACAGTTCTACCCTACAGGTACCCCCAGGGGATACCTGTTACATATACCAATACTTTACTAACTTTGAATACACACTGTGTTTAAGCATCCAATGACAGCTGATTGTAGAATGGACTTGTAGGTTAGACCTTCTTCATCCAAGGCACTGAGCAATGAGGTCAAGTATTCACTACAAGCTAGAAAAGGAAAAGGGAATTTCACAAGACCTTCTTGTCTTACAACAGATACTCATGGAATAGTAATCATTTAACCTATGTTCCTTAGGATAACAATGAAGAAAGAGAGTACGGCCTGGCACATCTGTTGCTTAGCAACCTCTGACAGTGCACTAGCCAAGTGTGCCAGACCCTTTAGCTGAAATCCACCATCTTGTTCCTCTTTGCAAAGGACCCTATTTACAATATAACACAGAAGTTCTCCATGTTCCACTGTTACAAACAGCTGCAGCAATAGAAAAATGTAAATGAAAGTCACTGCCACACTACAAAGTAGAATAATGATTTAAAATACAGAAGAAATGTAATAAGGTTGCCAACATCTTTACAGCTGCTTAGATAATACAGGAAACCAATTGGCCATCACTTACATGGGTGAGGAAGTAGAGGGCCTGGAGGGAGCTTATTTTGGGTACTGGACCTGCAGAGCTCTCGTCAAGGGTGTCCCAGTTCTGAAAGTACGATGCCAAATAAAGTGGTTCTATCAGTTTATTCTTGCTGGTCTTGATCACAATACTTGTGAGGGGCTCGTGGTTGAGACTGATGACATCATTGATGTAGTTCCAGTGATCCAGGTGGTCATCTAGATGAGTGGCAAGTTTACTCCATTCCTCCCTATCTTCCTCCAGCGCCTCCTGTACATTCAGTACTACACTGCCAATGTACCACATCAAATGAGTCATAAAAGGCTCTCCAGTCTTCTGACATACAAAATCAGTCACTCTTTTATCTGAAACTGAAAAAGAAATGAATTTGTTTCTTCAAGTTACGTACATAGTGAATTGAAATATGTCCATACTGACTGTTATTACAAACAATTAAGTTTGCAAATATAGCCATACCAGACCCCTCTATACATTTCATGCATGTGTGGGTATTATGTAGCCAGAATAAAATGCACTGTACACTAGTCTGTTTCCTAGCAACCTTGTCAACAGTCAACATATAGTGAGTTATAGTACACAACTCTGTCAACAGTGCCTGCATTCCTCAGAGTGTGACCAACCTCTAAATATGTTCAGTGTTATTGTTCGGACGGCTATGCGCACCATACTCTCGTGATGAGTGAAGAATTTTAGAGATTCAGTAAGTAGGGGGAAATCCCTAAGGTGCTAAAGGAGGAAGATGGGACTGCTAAAATAGATGGGATATAGCAAAGCTGACACAAATATTGTACCTCATTATAGAAGAAGTGAACAGTGTGTTGGTTGAGCCTTAGAGATAAGGTCTTCAGCAGCGACACATAATAAGCAATTACCTTTGGAGATCACATAATACGAGTTAAATATACTAACCGGAGAATATTATGGTACAGAAGTGTTACTAAACTAGAATGGCTATTATGATGACTACAAAACATATTTACTGTACATACATACCTCTTCATTGGAAAAGTCGAATTTGTGGGCAATTATTGAGTTAATGTGGTTGTTGGACAATAAATAGTCTGCAGAGATGATGTTAGAGTGTCACATGAGTGTTAGAGTGTCACATAAGTGTTAGAGTCCAGTGAATAGGTTAAGCTTACACATTGCATTCTCATTAGTCATATTTTCAAAGACAATGCTCAAAGATTGCAGCAGTTGAACAGTTAGTAAAGGATCTGAATTTTGTGCCAAAGCAGTGAGAAAGAAGCTCAGCATATTGTGTTCACAAAAGTAGCTGTGTTGAAGAGTAAAGATGGTAAATAAATATAGTCTACTCTACAATTGTACAAATTGACTACAATTGGAGAGGAGTAGCATTACGTTGTAGTAGTCCCTTTTGATGACAAATTTTACTGTTTTCTGCAATGACAATTATAAGATGGAGTCATTGTATTACCAATGAGACCAACTGACTAGCTATACAATGACAGCGTTGGCATGGCAACAAACAAGCTGCATACACAGTGTGGGTAGATGGTGAATAAGTGGCGTCATCAGTAGGATACCTCAGGATACACCTTGCGGGTCAAGAGAGGTCAGAGGGAAGATCTATGTCAGCCTACACTTCACTCTTCCCAAAGAACAGGAAAACCTATCTCAACACTGTAATGTACCAGACGCAAGTGAAGTAATATCTAACATTACTGTCATATTAATATGGGGGTTGAAGTTATAAGAAATCAATGTCTTAGAAACTAACTCAAATATTTTGCTATCATTCTGGTCTCCCCAGATGAGAATCTCCGAAATTGACCTAAACACCTCTACAAGACCTTTCTGGTTATCTGCTCGCAGTGCTTGATTCCTTAGCAACTCAATATGAAGGGATCTAGGTGAAGTGCACGAATAAACACGCATACGTAGCTGGTTAATCCGTTTATATGTTCATACAATATTGAATTCTACACAACTTGTGAGTAGTAGTCAATACCACCAGTGGTCCATCCCTTACTTTAGTAGCTCCAGCGAGGGTGTTTTCCTCGTACGTTGAAAGACGTTGGATAACCATAATTTGGTTCTGTTTTGCCACGCAGCCATTTTGCCGAATAATAGGTCACGTGACCAGGGAACCTTACGACATATCGTATTTTCAAAAAATTAAACGTAGGTTATCTAATGTACATATGAAACTTTAATCAAGCTACAAGTAAGTAGGGGTTCCGAGAATATCGACAGCTATTGTGTCCCATTCTTTGGAAGTTTGTATAGTTCTGGGTTTGTGAAGGTAAATTCACTGAAAACTTCAGGATCAACATTCTCTACGACTTGCTTGTCCACTGCAGACAGCACAGCCGGAGCACGAGTGAATTCTGAGTCAAAGTTTTTAGTGTCTTTGCTGCCTTTCTACAGAGTGAGAAAACAAAATCTATTGAAACTTGTCACTAAGTTATCTGAGCTTAACAATTTTAATATTGAAAATGAAGATATTGCGTTTTTAATGTATCTTTCTCTTGTATGAGTTACAAAGTGACTATAATGAACACAATTGACCATTCAACGATTGTACTTAATATTAGTTAAGCCTTTGTGTACACATATGTAACTGGAACTGATTGAAAGAAATGATTTACCTGTTTGGGCTTGAAGGGAGGCTTGATTTCCCTTGCCTCTAACTTCTCCCAGTCAATGGTCTTGAAGAATGGGTGCTGTCTGGTGTCCTTTTGACCCTTAGTGGGGTGGCATCCCAGCCTCTGGTCGGGACGCTTAGTCAAAAACTAAATAAAGGTAGGAAAAACAAAACAACACAATGTCAGGTCATATCATGTATAGCAAATAGGAGTAATAGCAAAATTAAGCAAAAAACCAGGTACATACATAGGTGGATAAGCTAAAATGGTAAGACTGAAGCTAGACAACAAATCTTACTCCGGAAATGATAGACTTGGCTTCGTTGCTGAGGCTCTTTGGCAGGTAGACCTGCTTCCGCATGATATTGTCAAACAGTTCATCATCAGTGTCACCATCAAATGGTGGCTGTAGTGAGGTACACCAGTACACACGTATGCACATTTGAATGGCATTTAAAAGCTGTGGTTGTAATTAAATGTTAATTATAATGATAACGCTAATGCCAAAACAAGTTTCATTAAATTAACTATTGGAATGTCAAGTATTAGATGGCCAAAAAATGGCTACCTTATTCATATACTGTATGTATTGTGCTATGCAGAGAATCACAGACCAATCCAATCTACAGCTATTTAGTTACTATATACTGTCCCCCTCTGTTTGTAGATACACAAGTTGGAGGCAGCTGGTCGACTCACTCTTCCTACAATCATCTCGTACATCAGAACTCCCAGGGCCCACCAGTCCACGGATTCGTTGTAAGGTCGGTAACTTATAATCTGTAAGGGAAATAAAATAATTTTTACAACCAACTGAAGCCTTTCTAATCATCTTTATAGTGTACCAAGTACTTATGTATATATTTTCAATACTACAATTTTAAATAAGAAAACCTAAGAAATTCATATACAGAAAGGAAAGCCTTTTCAATTATATCATTTGTACCAGACTGACATTTACTTTAGTCACAACTAATTAATATAACCAAATTTTAGAAACCTAACTATTCATCAAACTAATTTAAACTATTCATTATGGATACTTTTAAATCCCTACTAACATTACAATGTTGCACTTGGATTGACTGATATTGTTTGTGTGGGCTGTGTGTAATGAATTTACAGTACCTAAATTAATGCATTATGTAGTTCAAGATAGTAAGTCACACATGTAGCCATCTTTGATTTACCTCGGGAGCAATGTAGTCAGGAGTTCCACAGAAAGTTTTCGTTGTATTCATGCCTCCAATTCCATCCTTGCAAAGGCCAAAATCTGCAATCTTCACATGTCCATCACTGTCTAAGAGGATGTTATCCAACTTGAGGTCCCGGTACACAATTCCCTTGTTATGAAGCCACTGCAAACCAACTATTATCTCTGCAGAGTAGAATCTGGACTGCGTCTCAGAAAACCTTCCCTGTTCAATCATATGAAACATGAGGTCACCTCCTTGAATGAACTCCATCACAAAAAATAAATGTTCCTGAAAGAGAATAGAACGAAGGGGATTCATTTCCTATTTAAAATATCAAAGAGTAACTTTTCACATTCATGATATGTAAATGGTATACACGACTATTTCCTTAAACTTGTAGTCATTAGAGGGTTGTACCTTGGTCTGGAAACAGGAGTGCATAGAAGTTAGAAATGAAGGCTTTCCCGGAAGAGCAAGAACCTGCTTCTCATTTATAGTACAGTCAATGTCATCTTCTTGTATAATCAGATCCTTCTTTAGACTTTTGACGGCATACACCTCGCCAGTACCCTTCAGCTCTGCCAGAAATACCTACGTATGTACAACATACATACAGGTGTTGTGTCATCTTACACCAGACTTATTTCATTCACACCAGACTTAATCATTCACACCAGACTTAATCATCTTACACCAGACTTAATCATTCACACCAGACTTAATCATCTTACACCAGACTTATTTCATTCACACCAGACTTAATTATGTCAGACTTATTATTTTGGTACCTAAATATATCTATGTTTGTCACGTTGCACTAGATGTGATGCTATTTGCTAAACTATTCAAGACTTTCTAAATATGTAAATACATATATATCTACATACCTACATACATACGTACCTACATACCTGATGCGAGAATGGGTTCAGTACCAAAATGATACGTATATGTAGGTCAAAGACGATACATGCACAAAAGTACACACTACCTATAGACCTAACTCTATCACAGATTTTAAAATACTGACTTTGCCAAAACTTCCTTTTCCCAGAACAGAGATTAATTCAAAATCATCAATTTTCAATTTTGGAACATCATTGGTAGGAACATCTTCTTGTATAATCTTCTTCTTTCTTCTTATGGTCTTTCTGTCATCTCTAGTGGCCTCTTTGATTAGATCTTCACTCACTTCTTGTTCAACAAAAATTTTAAAATACTTTGATCTCCCAACCGATTGTTCAAGTAACTTGAACCAGCTTTCCATCCCCTTCTGCTCAATAATGTCCTTCACTGGTATAGACATGGCCCCAATCAGCTCGTTCCGTCCCACTCTATCCCAGTCCTTTGCCTCAAAGTACAGGGAGTGCTGCATCAATTCATTGGTAATGAAGCTATGAAGGAATTTCAAATGAAAACAACATTACATTTCAGTAATACCTGGTACCATTCCCTTAGCTGATAGATTACACTGAAAGTGCACTATTTAAAAGGAAGTGAAACGATAAGATAAGACGAATGATAACACACAAATTTCCTCCATTTCCTGTGTTATATTTTTAATAAACCAAGGTATGTATACGCCTTATCCGGTGCTTCCCATCACACTGTGTTGTGAACCATGATGTCAGACACAAGTACATCCTCCCACAGTTCAATATGGAAATATCTAATTACATTTTTCAGTAGAAATTGGTTTTTCAAAGTCAAATCTATTACATGAACTGTACTGGCTTCAGGAAACAGCACTAAAAACATTGACAACCTTTCTTAAATGATAATGACCGACAACAAAACACGAACACTTTAAGAAAAGTACATCACTTTAAGGTCTGCAATATTTCCTTTCTTTAATGGAAACCTTAAAAGTGGGATTAAAGTCACCGGAAACTACTCAGATAGGAGAGTCTTTATAGTATAGTACAGTAATATCTCGTATTTTTATGAGACATTTTGTACATACTGTACATACGTAATGACAATGACTTAGTTATTGGTAAGAAATGCATTCCTAACACTAACAATGTGAAGCTCTCTCCTTCAAAATCAGGCTCTCTAGTTCCTTTGAGAATATCCGTTTTCTGTCTGTTTATTCCCTGCACAGAGGGTAACAGCTCCACTCGAATGTACGGGTCTGCCAAGCCATTGGCGTCCATTGGAGGAAGGTTGGCACATTTTATATCTATAATACATACACATGCATACATTCATACATTATCACAATATAGTAACTACTACTATGATGTAATCTGAACATATATTGACATACATACATACCAGTGATGGTGACGCAAAAGGTCCCTTTAACATCAGTTTCTTCTGACGTTATCTTGAGGTGCATTCTACCGTAAGGCTCCACGAAGCTCATTCCACAAGTATTGGCAATCAGAGGCATACAGCGATGATGAACATTCATTTTACAACCTACACCATAACAGATATTTTCTAAATAAAATTTTTGAAGTCGATATATCTTATCAAAGCAGAATGCTGGTATGGCGCTAGCATGGATGAGGAAAGCTCTGATAATGACATCACTCAGTCAGTGTCACAGGTGCTCTTGTGTTGCTAAGCAATTATAATGACAGTTAACATGTAACAGCTCTAGTAACTACAGTGTCATTCCCTAGCTTAATAATGCGTTACACAATAGCTAACTGACATATCAAAAATGTATTGTGCATAGTAAGGCATGAGGTGGTCCCAGTCCCTGCCCCAGTCCCAGTCCCAGTCCCTGCCCCAGCCCCAGTCCCTGCCCCAGTCCCAGTCCCAGTCCCAGTCCCTGCCCCAGCACCAAATGTACTGTAAAATTGCAAATGGCAGAGCTGTCTGTGCCTAAGTGAATGTAGCAGTGCCTAAGTGAATGTAGCAGTGCCTAAGTGAATGTAGCAGCGCCCACAACAGTCACATTCTACCACTTCTTAATTGTGAATTGCTTCCTGTTCACACAGCAACAGTCTCTTTGCATTAGGAATTAACAGGTCCATCCGATTGGAATATACCAGACACATCAATGGCCATATTTATAGAGATTAGTGATTGTGTTTTAATGGCCAGACTAAGGCAGTGTTGAAATCCTAACATTAGCACCCAAATAAAATAATACTCTTACACAAGAAGCATTACAAGATATCTTTAAGTATTGAAACCTTATTTGAATATGATTATTAATCTCAGTAAGTGTCTTACAAATTGGCGTACATTACACGTACGTATGTGTACATATGTGAAGGTAGTTTACACTTACTAGAACACTTTTTCCCCTGTTTTCGCAGACCATAAAGCAGTCCGCCACAATGATCACACCAAGTTGGATGAAAGTATGTCGCTTCAAGAAATTTATGCTTGTCTCCCTAAAAGTTAAAAGACAACATTTGTCAAAGATTGAAAATGAAGTGATTATAATACATAACCCTATCAATTTTGAAATTCCAAGAATTTTAACAGGTACATCGTTAGGATATGGTATATTGTAGATCTTTATCACAGGAAATACCAAATAGAATCCTACAACTTGTAGTTGTAGGTAGGATAAACACTAATTACACGGGCCGAGTGATACGTATACATTCTCATAACAACTTAAGGCTACGTCACCATAGAATATCAGGGATCTAACACTCTGCTATACATCTGGTCAACTGTAAAGTCACGAATCTAATCTACAAAGCAGTTCAGTGATCCCAACTCACAGCTGCAGCAGTGATGTTCTTCCTGTCCCTACCGGGGCAAGGAAAGGCCACGTACTCCCCGCATCTGAAGTGGATCACAAATTCGCACTCTAAACAAAGCATGAGTAGACGTGTACGTCCGGATCACAACACACATCGGTTATGCATCACATTGCTAATTTGGCCTCATCTAGCTCATTAGTTTAATTGAAACTAATCCATCACACACCTACCGAGACACTTGTATCCTTGCGGGCCCGTCACACCCCTGTAAGAGGCAGGAAGCGATACGTGGATTAATAGGATACCTTGATGCTCCATATAACTTCCTTACCAAAGAAACTTTGAACAGTGGCCACAGAATGTAAACTGCTTAAAGTAATTTGATACAAACTTGTGTCCCTTTTTCTCAAAGATAGGTCTCTGTTTGACGGCGTTTCTCCTCCGAGGTCGCTTGTACTCTGGGTTACTCATAATCTTCACTCCTCTCTGAATCAATGATGCACTTCAAGCGTGACTCTTGCGAGGCTTTTAAACTGTCAGTGAGGTGTGACGCTTCCGGGTTGCTACTACTATGAATGTAATTACAAATGCCTTTCCAAGTATAGTAGGGGATAGCCCCGAAGAAACATGGCGACGCTGGTTAATGCATTATCACTTTGGATTTAACCCACCCACTTATGACTCCTAAAACTGCAATGAACTAAGTTTATTATATTCTTCTAGATGTACTAGTCACTGCAGATGCCAGACTTTTTAACAATGCTATTTCCTGCGCATAAACTTGCTTTGCGAATTAGAACAAGAAGTTAATTCAGAAATATAAAAGCCTGGGTGGTAACAATTCCACTTGCCAAATACTATACAATTTTCATATCAGGTGAAAGTCATGCAATGATAAGATTAATTGTATATCTCCAGTACAAAAGAACTAGTATACTACCCGCAAACTAGTATACTACCCACAAACTAGTATACTACCCACAAAAACTATACAAAATTAGCATTCCAATCCAATCATTTACTTGGGTGTGTAATCCCAAGATCCCTCAATAATCCAGTCTTCGTCAAGGTGGAATTTCTAACATAAATACAAATATGAAACTGAATACATAATTATACTAAGCAACCATCCATCTTGTGGCGTGTACCTCAGCATTAGCGTCAGGAACTGCACATTCTCCTTCGTGCCAAAGAGCACGGCACATAGCACAATACTCCCTCTTGCAAGCCTGTGACAATACAACACAATGTTGCCATTAAAGGTCCTCCTAGGTGAGTTACTAATAAGTCAGAATACTTTTTCTGTGTGTTTGGCTGAAATTCAGTGCAAAGCTAAAGACTATATACTGACATGCCACATCTGAGAGCCAATTGAATTTTAATATTTACCCATAGTGAAGTACTACCCTGGGGTACAGTGCAGGGGTGCCACACCGGGGCAGCCCAAGGGTGCCACACCGGGGCAGCCCAAGGGTGCCACACCGGGGCAGCCCAAGGGTGCCACACCGGGGCAGCCCAAGGGTAGCACACTGAGGTAACCATAGGTTCAATAACTTACTGGCTGTGGACACACAACCTTCTTCTTTTGTTCTTTCTTTATAGGTTTCTTTGCAAACCATGATCCTCCAGCTTTCCCTGAGCTCTGAGCTGCTACGGGGACAGTAGAAGTGTCCCAATCAAGTGCATTTTTGCAGCTAAGAGAGGAAACAGTAGATAAACCTCTACAGACATACAACCAAGCTCTAAACCTCCTTTGTGGTCTATAACAACTCCACTACTCCACAGAGTTGAGGCAAATCTGCAGAACACTCACAAACAAAGATGTCCTTTCTGTTTATAGTCTTCCATGGCTTTCTCATGATATTCTTTATACTGTAATAGAGCAGAAGTATTCCTAGGTTGACATATACATTTTAACCCTTTCAGAGTTTTGAACTAACAAATTCTTTCCCAGCCACATAAAAGTGATGAGGGTCAAGGACAGGTTTTCTGTCACAATCTAAACGAGAAAGAAGGATAGTCAGTGCTAGTACTACTAAATCTATGCAAAAGAAGAGTTGATCACAAATGTACAACTTTAGGATTACATACATAACATCATATTATTAAAGCTACATTCATGACACCAATTTGACTGGAACACATACAATAAACAAGACATGTGCAGCTTAAGAATATTTCCAGCATAAACCATGACATAATACAAAGAAGACTCACTTGAGGCTGGACAATTAACAGTAAAACCAGCATCTTTCAAGTTTATAAATTTCTCATTTTTCAGCTGCCAATTGCAAAATCCTTCAAAGCATAATATACACATTATGTGTTTCTTTGAGCAGTTGAACACATAAACCAGTTCATCCTTTCTGGAGAGAGAGAGAGAGAGAGTGAAACAAAAAAGTAGATTTTCTAATAAATGGCAGAAAGATAATTCTCAAAACCACTTTAGAATGTCTGTTTACCTTTCGACACCACACTTCATGCAGATAATCCCCTTTGTATTTTTGTAAATATTATTTAAGAATGCTCCATAATGACCCTCCCCAGTCTGCGAGGCCTTGCATTCAAACTGCACTCTAGCCTAGGAAAGAAGAAAAGTCCAATAATGGAGAGTCTCACCCATGTATCACCTCTCTGGTGGTGGAGATGGGGTAGCTGGTGGGGATGGGGTAGCTGGTGGGGATGGGGTAGCTGGTGGGGATGGGGTAGCTGATGGTATCTCACTTTGCCACAACCACACTCAGTGCAAGATCCCTCTAAGGCATCTGTTACTTCATCAACATCAAGCTGGCCTTTTAACTCAAAAGCAATCTGTTCAGATCAAAATGATACAGTTCTGATAATATCTACTCCTATACTACACAAGTTTATGGATGGGATTCTAGCTAATGTCAAAGATCAAGTGTCAAAGTACCATCTACGAGCTTATAACCAGATTAAACTAAAAGTAGGTCTTCTGAGGTCTTCTGGACAAATATAGCCACTGTATAATGCAACCCTAACAGTCTCTGGCATGTGCTGTGGCAGAATATTCTTCCTAGAAGGTTGCCAAATTTTATTAAAAAGTGATCCTCTTTGCTGGAGTAGACACTATTAAAACTACTCAGTATTTATATCTCAATTACTATTACTGTATGACCCTCCAAAAGATGTCACTGTACACTTCAACTCACTCCATTACATTCATTACAGACGAGAACAGGTCTGCCAGGAGCAAGATTGTCACAAGACTTGCAGTAGATATAGGCTTCCCTTCGCAGCAATTCACTCTTTTGGCCACTTCGAGCCGCAAATGAGCTCTGGAATCTGGTCTGGTTCTCGTGAACAAGGTGTACAACGGTGGAACTCTTCAACTCTGCAAAAACGTCCTAAAAATGGAGAGAAAATTGGTATAGTCCAATAAAATATAGTGAAGGGATTGATCAGATTCGGCCACTACCGTCCCAATACGCAGGGATGCTAGTCGACTTACTAAATACCAAAAATCTATTTCTCATATTCGCACTACTACATTTAGCACTCAAGCACCCTAATCAAAAGCCATAACAAACCTTCACTTTCTTATCAATATCGATGTTCAGTCCTTGGTGAAGTAAAACTAGATCCTTGTCGCTAATCTGCAGTTGTTTTGCAGCTTGGCTCACCACAGAGCGAATGTTATCCTCTACGTTAACTTGCAGCTGGACATTGTGCCCCTTGTACTTAGTTACGATTACGACTTTCTTAATGGATCCTCCTCCAGTAGCCATCTTCAATGACGTCATTAGATAGCCACACCTTTAGGGTACTTTTCAAGGGAATTTCCTTACTTGGGGCTGCGGGGGAGGGGGAGGGGATAGCAATCTGAGATTTCAATACGCGTACGTGTTTTCTGGCGCAACAAAGAAAAGAAGTTTACTGACAATTTCATATTATGTCGAAATGCTGTGACTCCTGGGAACATCTACAAGTTCAATAATATTAAATATTACAAATTTGTACAGCCACAACCATATTGTAAATATTTTAGTTTTGCAGCTCATACAATTCCTGGGCTATATATAACTGAATCAGATTAAAGTTACAATTTATATGAGGTTTATTTAAAAGTGACTGATGCATTCAGTGAGGTCTTTCAATGAGAAGGTTCCACTATCGATGTTTGTGCCATTTCTATTGTCTCTGGAGGAGTGTCAGGAAGTTTCATAATTATCTGGGATGCTCCAATGGACTGCAAGAAATAGTTTATAATAAATCAATGCTTTACCATAAAACAAAGATGGTATCAATGTCAACCATACCTCTGTAGAGTTTTGATGTTGGTAGAGTTGAGCTTTCAATTTAGTGATTTCTGCTAACAGCTCCGCTTGTGATGGCCCAGAGGTAGTCATGCGCACCCCTGACTCATTCGTGGCCTGGGGCTTAGTTAAAGTAAATTCTTTGCCCTTGGGGTCTTTGTAAACAGAGTGCATCTAAGAAAGAAATATAAAGTCATGTGCATGTGCAAATTAAGGTTGACAATTAATTGAACATGACTAAATTTGGTATATATACTAACAGTACCAAACAACAACTTATCCTTATATAGACATAGTCTCTCTCACTGAAAATATTAATGCTTTCCAATAATTACTTGAATGTCTTTCTTTATAAGACTTTCAATATATTCATTCATATTTCTGCTAACAAAATATGATTGGATTTCTACGTATATTTCAAACAGTACCTACCTTGGGTATGAAGATGATTCCCAGGATCACGGTGGTACCAATATTTATCAACAGTCCAATGAGAGCATACCTGATGGTCACATAATCAACCAAGAGGAACCCAATTAGGGCTAAAGTGGCACTTAGGATAAAGATGGTATAGATTACAGCTCCAACTATAAAAGATTCGTTTAGTTCTGGTATTTTAATGGACCTCGTCTCAAGTGATAATATGACTCCAATCACAAGCAATAGACCTTTATATGACAGCATCACTGATACCCACACGGCACTGTTGTCGGCAACACAGATACCAACCACTTTGGGGACAGTCCCCGGCTACATATATAGGGACGTGTGGTGTACATATGATAACTGCGTATACGTGTATATGTACGTACGTATATATTAAATTTTTAAGCAGTTTCGATAGCTTATTAAAACACATTGCTGTACCTCTAATTCAAGTTCTTTGGTTATCAAATGTATTCTTGTTGACTGTAGCCCGGAGATGACAGTCAGAAACACCAAGTCCACAAGGAGAAGAACTCCTATCAAGCCATACAAATGTAAATCCCTTATTGGCTGTAAAGGAAACATATCATGAAATGTAGTTTTACATTGAACAATAATATTTTGGAGAGAACAGTCAGATATACATACAAAATGGTATTCATGCATATTTTAGCAATTATTACTTCAGTAGAAACAGTGTATAGTGTGGAAGAAGAAGGGTACATGCCTCCCACGGCCCCTGGTGGCAAACTCACTTTCTTCTTTTTAACTCTTGTCAAAATGTCTCGAAATATGTAATAGATTCTCCACGTCTTGGCAAACACCGTTCCAAAGACGAGGGTGAATGCAAAACAGGATAGCCATATTTGTAGCCTGCACATTGCACTGGCTGTTAGAGAAGCAACCAGACCCTCGTCAATTCCAAAGATGATTGCAACAACGTAAAACAGAATGGCTCCAATTCCAATAAGAATGTTGACAAATGGACTAGATAGCTTTACATTTCTATGCAGAAATATGCATAAGGATATCATTGTATGTATGTATGTATATATTTATTTATTTATCATTTATTAAAGTGACACATGCACATAAAAAAGAGCACAAGACCATATGCATATAAGTAAAGCATTGCAGATGTGTAGTATATACTCACGGATGATTGCGAAAAATCAGGTTAAAAACAATACAAACTATTGTGAAGCTAATTCCAATGATTGCAAGTATAAGACAGATTATAAATAATGGAAGAGATATGGTGATCTTTCTCTCATCTTCAGGGACACCCCCTACAGAAGGAAGAAAAACAAATACAGTGCTGTAATCCCTTATAGTATGGATATAGGAATACAGTAAGTATATACTGTCATAATGTGAACATCTGGTTTGGATAGATTTGTCAGCTCAGTTAGTAATATGTAAATGGAGATCACCAAGTCTTGTATGTCTCCAAAGAATGCAGTGCATTGAAAAGGCTTTCTAGCTCTGTGGTATAGTTGTCAGTATTTGAGTATTTATTGTCCTCTAAGTTTTACTTTGTAATGCACTGCATCGACTTACCAGGAAATATTGTACTGTTAGACTCATGGGACAGTATACTGGCTCTCCCTGATATTGATACTGTTGCAACTGGCTTGAACACAAAGGTGACTCCATCTACATAATATACATATATACATACAATATGTGTATGTATATAATAAGAGATCCATATCTAGTTAAACCTGCATTTAAGTACCATTTTGTCTGGCTTTAAGAATGGAAATACTAGTAGTGCGATCACCATTATTATCAAATTGTACTGCCCCCTATATAAACATAACAGATAAATGTAATATGACAACAGTGAATAACAGAACAATGTAAACACAGATGTGCTGGTGTACATTCCCAATAACACTGTATATGTACATACATACAGTCATATTTATATATAGTATATCAATAAGTAAAAATATAATATTATATGATCTATATATGTAACTGCTAACTCACAGAGTGCCCTAAACAACACACACATTTGTACATACTCATCCTACAAGACGTTTCTTACAGTTAATCCAAGAAATTCAGTCTTCAGTAGGTTGTCATGCAACGCAAAAGCATCTTCCACTGTACCAGAGTTAATAATATCTTGAGACGCATTCAATGCTAATGCTAATGACCAAACAGCATCAAATGTAAAAGCTGCCACTCGTAGGTCAGGCTCATTTACAGTTTTGCTATCAATTGAACCATTATGCTGCTGTTGGTAGAGTTCCACATATTCTGTCCATGTCTATAGCATCGATGTTGGAGACTGTATATACACATACACTATCAAATCAACTATTCTTCTCACCAATCCACTGTCTGTAATCAGAGAGTTGTCTGTCAGTTTTGGGGCAGGCTTGATAACAAATGTTTGTTGCAAGATGCCATATAAAGTAGTACATTCAGATGATCCTTTCATCCACCATCTCTTACTAAACCACCCATTAATAAGCCATACATATTTATTGAGCCCCATCTTCTGAGCCTGTATAACATTATAAGGCAGATTCACCTAATATGTGCCCCAGCTCCAGAGAACTGGAATAAGCAGACAGACATACCTTACACAGTAAGTATCTGGTCAACTTTTCATTGGTATTTAAATAAACCACTAGAGCATGGGATTGCTAGAGATAAAAGCATTTTGACTCTGTTAGCATAATGTCGCAATTGATTATGCATAATATATATAGCTGTAATGTACATATATAAGTACTAAACAGTACGGTCCTTACTGATAAATCTTGAATTGCCTTTTCTGTGTTCAACAAAATGTCACTTTCATTGTCTAAAGTGTTTAACAGTCTATCAAAGATGATAGACCTAGAGCTTTTATCTAGTTCTCTATGCAAAGCTTCCCAGATCTACAAGGTAAAGTCAATGACATTAATATTAAACTAGTATACCATCAAATGTTTGCAATGATAGAACCTCTTATATAAGCAGCAAATAATACATATTGGACTGTTATTCTTCTCAATAACTTTTAACATTTTTTAACATTTTACTTTCTTGTATAGTGCTGCATGGGGCATACTCTCACCCTAGTGTGCAATGCACATTAATAATAATTGTCAACTTAGAAAATGGTTGGACTATAATTCATGATCACAACTTATGAATATGTGTTAGTATTTACTTTATGTATTCTAATACATTTATGAATAGTTAATTGGGGAAGCCACTTTTAGTCTTGAAATCCTATAATTTGGTTTGGGATTTGTATTCTACACTTTTGGCTTCAAATGTGATAACTTATAGAAACTATTTGTGTAGATGTCACACAGAGGGAGATGAATGAAGGTAATGGCAAATAGATCTGGTAGTCCAACAACAGAAGCCCTTGAATAAGGCATGGGGGAGTCAATGCACCCTATACAGTCAAGAGAATCACATCTCTCCTGTCTAGCAGAAATTAGTGGATGATCTCATTTGCCATAAAAATGTATTTTTACTTTATAAGAGATTTAATGTATATATCTGTAAGATTATACTTTTTATATATATTGAATTTCATTATACTTATATACAATTTTATTTACTATATAAAGAGAAGGAAAGGAAAGCAGCCGTGAAGAGAGGGAAAGGAGGGCATGCAACCATATAAAGAGAAGGAAAGGAAAGCAGCCATGAAGAGAGGGAAAGGAGGGCATGCAGCCATATGAAGAGAGGGAAAGGAGAAAAACAGTTTACTATACATGCATGTGTTAAACATGTGTGTCAATTATGATAATATCCATGTATGGCCAATAGCCTTAGGCTGGTGTGCAAACCACATGAAGCACTTAAATATAATCAATAATATATACATTTCATAAAACTCACTGGTAAAAAGCCAAAACTCTTTTCTGATATAACGCCCACCCTCTGCCAGCCAAAGAGCCGCATGACTCCAACGACTCCAAAGACTACATGTGTGTCTGGTGGCACCATGCGACTCACCAGAGGAAAGTGGGCGGGATCTGAGAGAACAGGGTGACTAACGGCAGGGGATATCTATCATGGGAGGAGCAATAGATAATTACTTAATGACACAAACATGCATAAATAGATAAAGCTAATTACTTGTAAAGTTTTAAATACTTCGGCTACATCGGCCACAGCTTGAGTTGAATTAAAACAGTCTGTCCCTATAATTGCTATCGGTTTATCTTCCTTGAGAATGTCCACTGCTGCAGTCGCTGCGATCCGTCCTTCGCACTACGTGCAGTGCAGTTTAGAGTAGAATTATGTCGAGTGAACATTGATTGAATATAACGAATATACATTACACTATAACTTGGTACATATAGATGCAAATCTCTACCAGCAGCCTCATGCGCACTATACCTGTACGTTTCTGACGATGAGTTCGATTTTGTGGTTAGGAAGAAGCGACGGGGATTCGTTCACTTTTGCAACAGCTATTTCGGCGACCGACAGAGATGTCGAGGTATTTCGTTCCGACAGCTCGAGCATGATCGCAACCCGCAGGCGCGTCTCCTCGGGGGCCACCAGAAGCGCTCCAGCAGCGAAGATCAGAGCGACTACAACTGTTCCCTCAACGCTCAGCATCCTCACTAATTAGGAAAAGACGTATCTTCCTAAATAAATACAATATGTACACATAAAGTATTTATATGTCTGCCACATACAAATTAAGTTACGCAATTCATCGTTGGAATACATAGATAGTCAAACTGGTCTATAAAGAATTGTCGTCACATATTTCTCTTTGTACCGCTGGGTAGCTGCCAATACTAGTACGTGATCCTAGAGAGAGGAAAGAAAGACAGCACTAAAGGCTACCTGAAGATAAATCGTTATATAATGACAGAGTAGAGCTCCACAAGGAGTAACACATTCGCACAGGGTACAGCAGAACTCACCTTAACAGACAGTGCATATAGATGGTTCAAAATAACATGATTAGGTTCTGGAAGTAACGTGGGGTCCTCCTGTAAGTGAAAAAACACAAAGTCATAGAGTACACAAATTGTTACAGCAAAACAAGCTATATGTCTGGGCTTCTGTGTGTCCTCTACAGCTGAAACTGCTGAGCATCAGGATCAGGATCAGCAGAAAGTGAACCCTGTCTGATTTGTTTGAGCCAAGCGAGCGTCACTCACATAGGAAGGGGGGTCACTGTTGAGGATGGTTTGTTGGAGCAGTTGAGGGAGATGGGGAGGCAGCCCCGACACTGATGAACGAAGAGGTATGTCCTGTGTGTAGTTACCAGGTGGACTTGATGATAGACCTATATGTGTGAATATAGAATGATGATACACACTCAATCAGAATTGATATCCATATATGGCTCAGTGCACAGGAGGAAATGGAGATACTTATTAAACATTACATTGGAACAACCTACCTTGCTTTGCAGAAGCGATGAAGTCTATATTATGATAAGCTTCAAAGTCCTTCTTAGTGACATTAATTACGTTATTATAACTCCCGAGATTGTTGTCTGTAATTTCCTGTAGGGTGTAAAGGAAAGTCTAGTCTACTTCTTTGAGCTAGACTCTTAACAGATAAGACATAATTGAAGTAACAGCTGCTTAACTTAAGTGCATATGATATGACTACCCTAAACAGTTAGTTATCAACTACTCCCTTATATAATAGGGTTTTACTCCCTCATGTAATAGGGTTTTACTCCCTCATATGACAGGGGTTTTACTCTCTCATGTGACAGGGTTTTACTCCCTCATGTGACAGGGGTTTTACTCCCTCCGTGATAGGGTTTTACTTCCTCATGTAATAGGGTTTTACTCCTTCATGTGATAAAAATTCTACATACTTACTGAACTAGGGTCATGTACCCATTTCCCATCCACGTAGAACTTGTACTCATGAGATCCTTCAGGCAACTCAATGATAGTAGAGAAGTCACCATGTTGACTAAAGAAGAAGAGACATGCTCACACCAGTGTGATGAAATGAGACCTTTTCATTGCACAATAACAATAATTAATTATTGTTATTGTGCAATGAAAAGGTAAAGTATTATTAACTTTCATTGGACCATAGATGATCAGACTATGCTTGAGTTACTATTATAGGGAGTAAACAAAAGTAACAAGTCATCAACTAAATCAGTTTCCAACAGCAGTTTATGTAATCTCAATATCATTTCTATAAGTAGAAATCTAGTCTAGTACACTGCATGCTGACCTTTTACTTAATGGTATGTTTGTTTTCCAGTTGGTGAATGTACCACAGACGGAGACATCTTTTCCGCCAAACTCCCATCGAAACACAAAGGGAATTTTACTTTTGTCCACAGATCTGTTCTGTTCTAACTTCTCTGACAAAGGAATAAGTTTGTGCTTGGTTTCCAAGCTTTCTGTGTCCTGTAAATAGCTACCAACTGATGGAATTAAAGGAGAGTATGGCAAAGTTGATTCAGCTGTATGTCAACCATATATACAGATACAGTTAATGGTCTAATGAGTCTCGTGATTGGAGTATGGTAAAATTGTGATGTTCCAAATTACAGGTTCGGGTAAGTCATACCTTCCACTGGCTGTTCACTTGCATCCTGTGATTCAGACTGAACCGAACTTGCGCCTTCATCAGCAGGTTCTTCGAAGGTTTTGCTTACTTTTCCCGTTCCTTGTCCCATTACAATTCAGCCATTTTAATAGCGAAAAATGGCGGCAGTTTCTGCTGTACCTCTCTTGAAAGGAATTTCAATTCGACCGATAGTAAGTAGCATTAGCTTTCGATTGGCCAGTAAGAAGGCAGGAGGAAGCACTAGAAATGGAAGGAAAAGTAGCGGGAAAAGATTAGGACTAAAGATGACCGATGGTAAGTTTAACCCATTGTCACTTGTCTCTAGTCTGTAGCATATAATCTTTGTTGTTTGTTATTCTAGGGCAGCACGTGATACCCGGTAACATTATAGTGAGGCAGAGAGGTACCAAGTTCCATCCAGGGAATAATGTAGGCTGAGAGATAAGTGCTTCATTGCTATGTCATATGAATATATCAGCAGCTACTGGCTGCCATCTGGTATAAGCCACTGCTCCTAGATTTGCAGCAACTGCTGTGGAGAAGAGGAGAGAGAGTTCTTGCATCCTCATCCAAAGCTCTCACTAGGTTTAGTTCCCTATAGGCCTTTTACTCTAGAGTAGATGTACACAGCATGTTGAAAAACGTCAGATTATTCACATGGATCATCTCTGTGAAGTCTAATATGAGATGTACTCTCTGCAGGTGGGAATGGGAAGGGACCACACTCTGTTTTCACTGGTAGAAGGCTTTATTGAGTTCACTCGGGTTCCACCAGAGGCAACTGACACTAGATTTAGCAAAGCACCCATTCCACGAAGTAGAAGATCTTGGAAGAAACTTGTACATGTTATTGAAATAGCTAAGGATCCAAAATTTGTATTAACAGACATTATACAACCCAATCTAGACTTATAATTAAGGAACGTTTATCTAATCATGTATCATGTACATTGCTGTTACTATTATAAATTTTATGGTATATAAACACATGCAGCAATATCATATGCATCTGTATCAATATCATTACATTGGTAAGGGACCAAGGTCCTCTCAATAAGTACATATAATATAGTGGGACTTAAAGAAGACAAAGACTCCCAGGGTCATGTACTGATAAGGCAGAAACAGCTGTCTGGCCCAGTGGAGAAGAATCTTGTATCCTCATCTAAATCTCTCACTAGGGTTAGTTCCCTATAGGCCTTTTACTCTAGAGTACGTAGCATGTTGAAAAATGGTGTGTTAGATTATTTATATGTCTGTGTACATACGGACTGTACAATATTATTGAACATAAATCTGTATGTATTATACACACATGAGCCAAGGATTCAAGAAAAAGACACTGATAAATTCTCAGAAACAGCTGTCTGGACCAGTGGAGCAAAAGAAGACTCCTGTATCCTCATGCCAATCTCTCACCAGACTTATTTCCTTATTATAATTTAATACAGAGTAGGCATAGCATGTAGGAAATGGTGCACTAGATTATTCATGTGTACATACATATAGATAAATATATAATACCTACATGCAGATAAATAACAACTATGTTACAGTGGCAAGGATAGAGGATGTCTGTTTGCAATCAACTGCATCATCATTGGTTGCGTATATTGTTCCAGCTGCATCCAGGAACTCCCTACAGTCCTCCTCAGTGTCAAATGCTAGTACTCTACATATAAACTCTACTGGTAGGTTGGGTCTGTACCTGTGTAAATAGGAAAGAAAGAAGCGGATGTAAGAGGCAGCTCCTACTAAACACACATACGTACATGATACATGTAATACAGATGGCTCCCCCAGTATATTACACAAAATAAAAATACAAAAAGGATGATTCAGAATATAGCAGTCACTGAAAAAAAAGTTTCCTTCAAGAGTAGAATGCTTAAATTGTTCAATAGTGTCTTCTGCTATCGGTTGCTAGGGAACTGGTATACAGGAGTACCTTTCCTAGGAGATATCAAACTTTAGAGGCAGTAACATTTCCAGGGCTCAGCTACTAAATGGCATGTTCCTGTATAGCAAATGAGGTAGCTTTAGTCCTGGGTAAACTTGGACAGAAAAACACTGTGGATTAAGCAAATATTGAAAGATTTTTATATGATGGATGCCTCTAACGAATGTGGCGCACAAAACCTGTTTCGATGAGCTTGGAGATAAATTATTCATCTGCTTCTTCACATCTTCCTTGTTTGCATGGTTCTTTGATTATAACACTTACATATATAACACCTATACACTACCTACTACCCCATGATAACCTACGCTTTCATCAAGGTCTTCAAAGCTGACTTTCTCTGGCGAAGTATAAACTTATTCAATAAATACCCACCCATATTTGGAGATGATTGATAGAGTAGAAAGAACTTATGGTAATTGCCCAATGCCCAAGCTTTCTGAACATCCAAAGCATGCTTTATCGCAGGGTGGTTGTGATCATCGGGTGTCAACCCTGCCAACGTTGCACTTAGGTCAGTTGTACTGTTGGTGAATACGTGATACAGTATTCGATAGGCTATGAATTCCTCCCTGTTCCCAGGTATGTTATCAGTATACAGCATCTTGAGCTGGTTCTGGCACTGGTTGAACTCCTCGTGGTCCCCTCTTTCTAATGCAATTCTAGCGTGTGTTTCATACACTTCTACTGTAAATTCATTTCTAATAAACTGAATGGTCAGATCCTGTCGAATAGACTTTAGCTGCTCACAAACATAATTGTACTTCCCCTTTTCTTTCCATCTCAATTTTATTAAATCCAAAGACTTCTTCAAGATATGCTCAGGTCTGACAGCAGAAGCATCTGGAGCTGATGTTAGTCTAAGATATTCCTTCTCCAAATTGGTGCATGTTCCAAGGATTCTCTGTCCATGCCAACCTTCCACACTATCATCCTTCCTTTCCTGCAAAAAATGAGAAATTGAAATTCTATATGTGAACTCATCAAGTAGATGAAATTAAAGGGTCTTACTCACAGTCGTTTGTAAAAGGTCATCCCAAGAGAATGTCTTTTTAAAGTCTTGGTTCCCTAATGATTCATGGAAGCGCTGGGACCGCATGCTCAACTTGGCCTGGTCAACCTGTGTAGCCTGCATACTGGAAGAGACAAAATAGACGTACAGTAAAGGCTTAAGATCCATCATTTAAACCTTCTTCATTGAAATAAGAAAGCTTCCATTTACGTATGAGGATATTTTTATCAAGTCCTAAAGTGTTGAGGTCACTTTCGTTACTATAGTCCAAATATGTCATTAAAATGACACTTGTGCATACGTATATACTTCAATGGTCACAATTTTTGAAAAATACATGTACTTACGCTTGTTTCTTCTTCCAAAACTTATTTTTCTTCTTATTTGATTGCTTTTTCTGCTGAGGAGTGACAACACTAGGCACAAAGTCCTGATAATGACGCTTGGCCCCCAAGTGGATGGGCGACAGACCAGGAGGGCCCCCACCACTAGGGGGTGGTAGACCAGGAGGGCCCCCACCACTAGGGGGTGGTAGACCAGGAGGGCCCCCACCACTAGAGGGTGCAAAACCAGTAGGGGGTGCTGGAAGGAGAGGGACTCTTTGGTTATAAGATCCAGAATGGTTTAACGACATAGACATATTTTGTGGGTGTGGTTGGGGTCCATTTGATAGAGGTGATGGTGATGTAATGCCTGCATATCCACCACCAGTGGTAGCAGGAAGGGGCATGTCCCAACGAGACTTCTTTGGGGATGGTTCTGTAAGACGTCCTCGAAGTCTGCAGAAATTACAATTAACAAAGCCAATGTAGTTAAAAGAAATCCTTATTCCATTAACAATTATACTACATTTTTACGTATATTGAAATGTTGGCACCTGCAAATAATATGGCTGACATGTGTAGAAAAGAGTTGTGGTTTCATTATCAGTTGATGGATTGACAGTAACTCACATTGGAGGCAGAGGATAGGTAGCAAAATCAATGTCCCACTGCTTCTTTTGCTCCACAATTCCAGTCAACATATCTCTGAGGTACTCACCAATCTGATCCCTTTCACTATCAGTGACACACAGTTGAAAACACTTTTCAGCATACAATCTGTAGGAAGGGAGCAAGTCTGTCAGCCATTTTGTTGTTATGGACCGAGAACATAAATATACTTCAACATAGGAAACAGCACAGAAGGTGTCTTGGAAACTGTTTATACAAGATAATGTGTTACATAACAGGCAAAAGTCAATGAAAACTGCTTTCGACAATTACAACTTCTAATTTATATCAACACTTTATGATTGCAGTAGTGCTGTTCACTATAATATGTACTGTCTGACAATAGAAAGTAGTTCTATAGTGCAGACATGCTGACAGTTGCCAGTACACAGTTAGGGCTGACAGGAAATTTGTACATTATATAAAAGAGCAGAGGACATATAAACACAAACCAGTAGATATGTACCTCATGTTGACTGGAATGACTTCTTCTTGGGGTACATTCTGGGCTCCTACTGGAGGAGGTGTTTCCCCTTTGGGGAGCGGGGACAAGGGTGGGGTGTCTACATCTCTGGGAGGGCTTGGAGGGACTATGTCCATTTCAGAGGGCTCAGGCCCTTCTGGTAGCGGAGGTGTTTGTGGCTGCTCTGATACGAGAGGTGGTGTGCACGGTGGATGGGCAATCTGAGGAATCTTTTGATTTTCAACCGTAGTCTCACGAGTGACCACTGGTTCGGTCCCAGGAGGCTCTGGCTCCGAAGTGGCCTCTTCCGTGGGTGGTGGTTCGGTAGGAGGAGGGGGAGGGGCGGAAACTGGGTATTGGGGATACGAATAATGGCCATACGCATTGGGGTGGTTATAATAAGGCTGGTTGGGCGGCGGGTAGTAATACGCAGGCACGTTCCACGACTGATTATAACCCACCACTCCCGTATTTACCTCTGTGGAGTTAGTTGGGACGGTCTGTCCTTGACTTAGCGTATGGCTGTAAGCATGCGGGTAATTGGCCGGGTTCGAAGAAGAACTGGCTTCTGGTTGCTGAGAATAAGCTTGCTGGTAGTAATTGGCGTTCTGATAATAGTTTTGTGAATCATAGTATGGATATCCTCCTGGATTTTGGTTATTCATGACCTAAAACTTCTGTAACACTTTCGCGTCCAGCGGCCACCTTGTTATGACGTCATCCGACGTTTACGCGTGTTTGGTTCAAAGTGCTCAGGAGTTGTTCGTAGCTAGATAGAGAGAGGCGGTAGGTTAATCTTTTTGAGATTTTGTGTAACACTTAAAATCTTTAAATGTTAAATAATAACTTTACTAATTCTAATTCGAAGTTGGCCTCTGATAATTAATTTGTTTTCAACGTTTTTCCTTCAGCCATTTTGTGATGGATCGGGCAGAGATTAAACTTAAGACGCCCCAATTTGATGCTCGCTTTCCAAATACAAACCAAACGAAGAACTGCTGGCAAAACTATGTAGATTTCCATCGGTGTCAGAAAGTAAAGGGAGAAGACTACGAGGCTTGTCAGTACTTCAAGAGAGTGTACAGGTCTCTATGTCCGACTAGTTGGGTGAGTGAATGGTGTTTATCTTCTTTGGTCAACAGGTAACACAAACCTGAACTGGTTCAGAAGAAGACGAATCCCGTGCCTCCCTTATCAGTGGTGCACGTCCACTGGAAATTGTAATGTGGATACTGTAAACCCCATTATTACCGAGTTCCTTTTATTTAGCTATAAATTTGGGATTTACAGTATGTACCTTTTAGAATGAGTATTAGTTAACAGCTGTCTGTGGCTCGACCATCTCTCTGAGGGGCCAAGGGGAGACCATAGTTACCATCAAACAAACTTCAGTTCCTACTATTGCTCATTGTACTCCTCAGGAGACATGAGTGGGTGGGGTAAATTCAGAGTTCAATGATGACATTAGCTCTTAGTTGTTGGATTCATAAAGAGAAATGATTATTTGTGCTTTCAGTAACAATCAATCAAGGATGCTTTAACCATTGATCTACCACCAGCTAGTGTTACTATACAAAGTGTGTGTAAAACATATGGATATATTTAATGAATAGAGTTTTGATTTATTAGGTGGAAACTTGGGATGAACAAGTGGCAACTGGCAATTTCCCTGGCAAGATTTAACTGTGCTAGCTTATGACAGTGATGTTGTCATGCATATTATCATGTAACAATATTATGGTAATTTCTACACTGTGTCATTTACTACAATTTGTTAAATTATTAGTCTATTATCAATCACCTGCAATGGTGCATGCATTTAAGTGAAATATGAAGGAGACATTTATGAACTATGTACATATTACTTCAGTGATGACATCTAATTATAACCCTATATAGTACATCCACTTCTTGTTAGAGTTGGAGCATTTATTTTGACCACTTTTCACTCAAAGTTCTACTTATTTAAACAGCATTACAAAACCTCTTCCTACATTAATCTCTATATTATGTTTTAGTTCACACACGTCCATTATCAGGTTGAAGAGCCACCATCTAAATCTTCAGACCGGCTATCGCACTCTCCAAGCTCTACAGAGTAACAAAATAATTTAATTCTACTTTTACATCTAATTATCACTCCAATCATGAGCTAGATGCAAGAACATGCACCTTTGAATTCCAGACAACCAAACGACCATCTACCCCTACAGTTGCAAACTTAGTCAGAGCACCACGCTTTCCAGTTACAATTGAGATGTCACTGAGAGAAAGATGAGACAGTATTATACTGGAACACCTGCTTAACCCAGGACACACTCTTACGTGATAGCATTTTGATGGACAGTACTCAATTCTGTCCCTGCAGTCTTCTCCTGAGCGCGCTGGTCAAGACCCTTGAACTTGGCCATTGCACTGAAGCTATCGGCTTTCTTGGACTGTTTCCCTTGATCAAGAGAGTTGAGGTAGGTCAACTTGTCGTTATCATCATGGTTGAACACCATTGGCTGACAATCATGGCCTGCTGCAATGATGCTATTCTCAGAGGAGAAAAGACAAGTCAGAAAGGGGAGGTACTTGGTGCGAACAGTAACCACTGCTTCCTTTGTCTGGTTGATCACACTTATGGTAGAGTCATGGCCAACCCAAGCCAACTTGTTTCCCGAAGGAGAGAAGGAAACTCCATGCACCCATCCACCTGTATAACAAGATGCATGCAGTATCATCAATATACATGGCGTTGGTTTTAAGGGGAGCAGAGAACACTGTTAAGCATGACTGAAAGTGCTTCTGATACTCGCATTCATGTACATACAAGTTGTGATACCTTGCATTCCAGGAGCCCCATCTTTCTCACCTCTTCCATTTGAGTATTCAGCCATCAAATTTCCAAATGGCATCTTCTTTCCCCAACAAGTGGCTTCAGGCTTATCTTCAATTTCTTTTGTGTAAGCAGAGTATACCCTGTGTGTGAGAGTGAGGGTAAGAGAGAGGTGAGGGTGAGGGTGGGGGTGAGGTGAGGGTAAGAGAGAGGTGAGGGTGAGGTGAGGGTAAGAGAGAGGTGAGGGTGAGGGTGGGGGTGAGGTGAGGGTAAGAGAGAGGTGAGGTGAGGGTAAGAGAGAGGTGAGGTGAGAGAGGGGGGTGAGGTGAGGATAAGAGAGGGGTGAGGGTAAGAGAGAGGTGAGGGTGGGGGAGACTGTTTGTATAAACCAGAACATTCATATCACCTTGCTTTAAAGTCAGCACAACCACACGCCAGAAGGTAATTGTTTGGATGCCAGTCCACACTAAAGTAGAAAAATAAATTTACATTGATTCTGTTCAAGTTGAAAATTAAGAACCTCTATTTTCTTACCAAAGCACTGTAGAACGAATTGGCTTCTTAATGTGCTTGCTTACCCACCTATTCAATGTAACAAATCACAATATCAAACAGGCATGCCTTCCAGGTCACTGCCACATACCAGTCATGTTCCTTCTCAAAGTAGCAAATGGAAATACACCTCGCTCCACTCCCAACTGCAAATTTGTTCTCTAAGTACACCAGAAGAAGTAAGAAGTAGGCAAAGCTACTCTCCACACAGTCTGACCTTAACAACACACAGTAACCCCACCCACCCCACCACAGAGAGCTCAGAGCCCCACCCCCACCACAGGGAGGCCAGAGCCCCACCCACCCCTCCACAGGGAGGCCAGAGCCCCACCCACCCCTCCACAGGGAGGCCAGAGCCCCACCCACCCCTCCACAGGGAGGCCAGAGCCCCACCCCCTCCACAGGGAGGCCAGAGCCCCACCCACCCCCACAGGGAGGCCAGAGCCCCACCCCCCACCACGGGGAGGCCAGAGCCCCACCCCCCACCACGGGGAGGCCAGAGCCCCACCCCCCACCACGGGGAGGCCAGAGCCCCACCCACCCCCACAGGGAGGCCAGAGCCCCACCCACCCCTCCACAGGGAGGCCAGAGCCCCACCCCCCACCACAGGGAGGCCAGAGCCCCACCCCCACAGGGAGGCCAGAGCCCCACCCCCCACCACAGGGAGGCCAGAGCCCCACCCACCCCTCCACAGGGAGGCCAGAGCCCCACCCCCCACCACAGGGAGGCCAGAGCCCCACCCACCCCCACAGGGAGGCCAGAGCCCCACCCCCCACCACAGGGAGGCCGGTATGCATATGCTACCTTACCCAGAGGTGACCACTTCACACACGTGGCTGCTCGGTTTATCCTCAAGATAACCAGTGATGGTTTCCAAGTACCATCAGTGAACGTCCACACATAAGCATTACGGTCCTACATAGGGGGCAATCATTACACAGCTGTTCTCAATCTCTTCCATGTACAAGAAGCATCTCAAGGGCACTCACAGCTCCACACGTAACAAGGTGGTTAGACTTTGGGGCCCAGTCCATCCCCAGAATACGCTGTGTGTGCTACAGGCAGATATGGGATATTATAAATAACAAGAGACACGTGCATAAAGGAACTGAAATAAGTTGAATGCTTCGATTGAAGGGGTAAAATAAATCATTCCAAATCTGTCTGGTCTAGTTATTTGAGGTCCTACTTGAAAATATCTCCAGTTCGTCTTCACAGTATACCATTCTACCCTGTTCTCGCAACAGTCTTAAAACCTAATTTGAAATGAGACAATATTCAGTGTCTTCTCTACCAACCTCTTTCAAAACGTGTTCCGGTTCCCATCTGTTTCCCTTCTTGGTGTAGATGTGAACTTCGTCGTTGTTGGGGCAGATAGCAACTTCTGAAAAGTAAGGGAACGACAAACTGATAACAAGTACGAAGTTGCGTCCACTCAGGGCACACGACAGATAGGCAATAACCTACTGGTTCTGTCTCCGTTCCAACAGTGACAGGTTATTGGAGCTGCAACAAGGGGGAATTCTTCGAAGGATGACATTTTAACTGCGGACTATGGTCAGTCTACACAGCTACAGTTTAGATCACTTGGCTCTCTTCTTCACGATCGTGGCTAACGAATAACCAAATATGGTAACCTCCAAGGTAGGGCCTTTATTTAATCGCCCCAAAATGGCAAGAAGCGCCAGTGAAATTTTGCAAAGATGTGTAATAAAACAAGCGGCATCTAAAGAGACTACTGCAGCGGTGAGTAGTGTAATGTATATCAAGTTATGCATCCTATATTGGCTTCGCCAGTGGCCTTTGTCAATCAATACATGCCAAATATAATCTTTTCATTAAAACCTCTTGATCTGTACCATAGCTTGTATTTCTCCATGGACTGGGAGACACAGGGTCAGTTATTTCATGCTATGTAATACATGTAAATGCATACTGATTGTATAGTGTAAGTCTCATTGTACCATATGACTTTTGTTTGCTGGGGGTCATAATGTAAGTGACTGTTTCATATTCCATTCAGTCATGGTTGGGGAGAGATTCTTGAGGGGATGAAAGTCCCCCACATGAAGATAATATGTCCAACAGCGTGAGTAAGCAGTATCTGACGACTATACAGGACCTAACTCTCTTGATTGTCCCGTTATAGTCCAGTTATGCCTGTGTCACTGAATGGTGGCATGAGGATGCCATCTTGGTTTGACGTCTATGATCTAGGGGAAGGTAGCAAGAAGTATGATGAACAGGGAATAGAAAAAGCAGTTGCTGATGGTGAGAGGAGAGACAGCTGCATCACTGCATCCCACCAGCTTCTCTCTTCCCTCTACTCAACTTGTAGTTCATACTCTCCTGGAGAGTGAGGCGCTGAAAGGTATAGACATCTCAAGGATCGTTATAGGTGGGTTTTCTCAAGGAGGTGCCTTGGCCCTGGCCTCGGCCTACAGTTACCACACGGACTTTGCTGGGATATTAGCACTGAGCTGCTGGATACCGCCAACAATGCAGCCTAAATTGATTGAGGTACTGAGAGTGATTTACTACTGTTACAGCCCTGTCAGTCTTGTATAAATACCAACATACGTAAGAGTACATTAAGGATGTACACATAAGCTACTTCACTTCTATTGCTATCCATTTAGAATATGAAATCTAACAAGTCAACACCAGTGTTGCAATGCCATGGCGATATTGACCCAGTTGTGAGGTATACAGTCGGATGTAAAACAGCAGAAATGTTGAAGTCCTTTAATCCCAAGAATCATGAATTCAAAACCTACAGGGGATTACCACATTCGTCCTGTGACCAGGTTTGCTTGATTGACTAAAGCCTGTTGCAAGTGTTCACATGGTAATTCTTCATTTTAAGTTCTATTCTTGAAATTTGTAGGAAATGGAGGATGTGAAGACATTTATCAGTACTGTTCTTACCCACGGAAAACTTTGATATATGATAGTTTTAACTTTTCCATTTTCTTTAAGAGTCTGTGTCAGTTAAATGCAAACAATTTGTTTTATTAATATAACTAGGAATATTGATTTATATACATTGCTCATATACTATATGAAAATCTAAGATACCATTTTCCTACATGCTATATGCCTATTCTGTAAAAGAGCCTATAGGGGAACTAAACCTGAAGGGCTTTGGATGAGGATACAGGAGTCTTTTCTTCCTTCTTTTCCCTTCTTTCATCTTCTTCTCCACTGGGTCAGACAGCCGTTTCTGGGAATTCCACCCTTCATCAGTGATCCTGGGAGTCTTTGTCTTTTCTTTATCTTGATCTTCTGTGAATCCTTCTGTGTTTAGTGTGTATGTATGTATATTTAATGCTGCAATTATATATACCAAAATCATTAGCTGTAAGAGTTTGAGGTGATTAAATTAGTTGAAACAAGCAGGATAGTGCATCATGGTCGTGCATGTTAACAATATACATGATTCAAATGTATCACTTCGAAAATTTGTCCATATAAGATGAAATGTCATATTCAGATTGGTAATCGCTCTCTGACCAGATATTTGTATCAGACAGGTTCTTTAACATTTCCTGAAGGCTACTGCTGTTCCCCCGCTTTGACACTGATTTCTTGTCTGGTGAAGTGTTCTCTAAACTGAACAAATCAAAGATTCCTGACGTATCCATGGAAGCAAAGGATGCATTTTCCTGTGAAACAACTGTGTTGGCTATATTCATTTTGAATTTTTGAAGACTGGTTAGCAAAAAGACAATATGAATGATAAAAAATAGATAAAGTAATGTCATTCAGTACACCAAGTACCTCATGATTTTTTCTTCAAGAGTACCACGAGTGATAAGACGATAAACATTGACAACCTTCTTCTGACCGAGTCTATGGCATCTATCCATTGCCTAAAAGTGTAAAAATTACTTTTCAAGAAAATGTATCAGTTGAGCATTCAACCCACCTAAATGAATAATCTAATTCACTATTTGTCAATGTGCTATATTTACTTTAGAGTAAAAGGTCTATAGGAAACTAAACCTAATGAGCTTTGGATGAGGATAGAGAGTTTTCT
The DNA here is from genome assembly GCA_947172415.1 of Chondrosia reniformis. Taxonomy (NCBI): domain Eukaryota; kingdom Metazoa; phylum Porifera; class Demospongiae; order Chondrillida; family Chondrillidae; genus Chondrosia; species Chondrosia reniformis. The sequence continues at coordinate 7,997,349 of OX359192.1, forward strand.
CCACCCAGCTACATGTATATGTATCAGCTATGATTCAACCCATCTCTACATCAGCGAGTGTGCATTAATGCAGTGTAACCTGAAGGTCCTTTGTGGGGTTCCAATCATGTTCAATGAATATGACTGTGTCAGCACCTGTCAGGCTCAAGCCGAGACCTCCAACGTGAGTGGTCAGAAGGAGCAGGTCAATAGATGCATCCTCGTTAAACCTAAGTTACAGACAAGTTTGAACTAGAAGAACTGGAGAGCTCGGCTGATGGCATATCATACCTTTGAACTATTCCCTGACGCTGCTGCACAGGAGTGGAGCCATCAAGACGGAGATAGGAAATCCCTGGTAAATGCTTTCTGTACATAAAATATACAGGAATAAAGGGGAGTAAATTGAACTGAGCCGTGCAAAGGCTATAATGATAAGCAAAATTTAATAGGGTTTTGGTCCCCCAGCCAAGATTAGACTTTGGCCACTTGGCAGGTTTGGCATAATACTTTCCATTTTGCATATCATAAAATATACACGTAAACACTGGTAGAGATCTTGTATACAAATATTAGTGGAATACTACAAGAGCTTATAGAGAAACAGTATATTACTTTAGGAGGTCATTTTCCAGTATATCAATCATACTCTTCAGCTGACAGAACACAAGTGCTCTGTGTTGTGAGACTGCTGCTGTGTTAGCTATGTTATCATCCACTTCTGCACTGCTGTTAAAACCACAATCTACAAGCAGCTGCCTGTAAAGAGGTACAAACAAACATGCCACTCACAGCTGGAGAACACTACTTGCTAGGAAGTCTAATAAGCAGGGGAGAGAATGCCACTAAACAGAGACACACTTTAAAGCCATCAATTTTGCTGAATGATTGATGCTACCAGTTGAGGTCTCATCTCCAAGTGACTGCAGTAACTTCTTTTTTGCCTCTTTTTCCATTTTATCTAGGACCAGTTTTGGATGATTACAAACCTTCTTTAGATACTGGAGAGCCTGTGGATTGCAGATATTGTCTAAGTTGTCATTAACATACAATTTACATTTCCACTGCTAACCTGAAATACATGAGGAACATTGGAAATATCTTCAGTGTTTTCACCCTGTATCGGGCTATTATCTTTCTGGAGATCTTTGGCTAACTGTTCATAGAGTTTAACCTATAGAAACACAATGACAATATAATGTAGAGTGGTACAGATAAATAAAATTGCACGGTCTCCTTGACAACCTGAAGTGGACTGAGCTCGCAGAAGTAGTCTTGTATAATCTTAGGTGGTAGGTCCTGCAAAACGTCGTCTTTCATTCTCCGAAGCATGAATGGTAAAATCTGCTTATGAAGAGATTCCATTGCCAATGCACCTGAGGTAGACACGTAATCTCACACTATACTGTGATACATACATATGTCCAAGCTCCTGTATGCATACTCTACCACAAGCAGGCATTCCAACACAACTTGAGGTGTACAGATACACATACCTGCTTCTTGTTCTTTAGAGGAAGATTTAGCATCTCTACTGGATAAAATGGCTCTACCAAATCTGTCATGGAACTGCCTCTGTGTTCCTAGGAAACCAGGCATCAGAAAGTCAAAGAGAGACCACAAGTCCAAAACATTGTTCTACAAAACAAAATATATGCAGTCAATCCCAACCAATCAGCTGAGGGCAGTTGTGAAAGATACCTGTATGGGAGTTCCAGTCAGAATTAGCCGATGTCTGCACTTCAGGTCTTTGACAGCTTTTGTAATCTGAGTTGAGAGAGGAAATTCAAAAGTACCAGGACACAAGAGTTGTGAGTGACCAATCTCACTTTTGCCTTGGGATTCTTAATCACATGACCTTCATCTAACACACAGTAGTGCCACATGATGGCTCTACAGTATGGTATGGTATAGTGTAGCATGGTATTAGGTTTTACAGGTAAAATACACTAGTGTAAGGGGCCTAGGCTAGGATAATATAGGAATAGAGTACCTGAAGAATGCTATGTCATTCCTGACAACATCATATGATGCAACTACCAGGTTACACTTGGATACCTCAGACTGGAGCCTAAAGGAAGACAGGAGATTCCTGCGCGTGTGTATAGTCACCAAAACAGTGAAATAATGGAAACCATTTTACTGAGACTTGTCATCAGAATAAAGACAATACTAGTAATCAGTTAGCTAGCAAATTGAAAGTTTAACTGTGTGAGGTGAGTACTCTGAAATGCAAAGTTTCTCACTGAAGACGTTCCACAGGAGTGCCTATATAGTGGAGCACATAAAGGTCAACTTCTGAGCAGAACTTTGCTACTTCATGACACCAATGCCCAGTCAAAGTGGGGGGACATATGACAATGGATGGCGGCAACTTTGTACCCTGCAAATAAAAATTTGGATTAAAAATTAAGCTTTGCAGGACAGACTTCTCTTTCAACTAGCATAATAAGCATATAACATAATTCTTTTAATAACTGTATATAATATGCATACATACCTTTTGCTTTACTAGATCGAAGTGATCCCCAGCCATTATGCAAATGGACTGAAGAGTCTTCCCAAGTCCCATATCTATGGAAACAGTGAGATTATGTAGATTGATGAAAACCACAAGTGTTTCATATATTGGAGTACCATCACAAAGGATCCCGTGCAGGTTGTATTTGTTCAAAAAGGCCAACCAATTGACTCCATCTTTCTGGTACTTGCGCAAGTCTGCATTGATCTTAATGGGTATATCGTAACTACAGATGCTGTTTGGGTGCAACAGCTGGTCCAGGAACAGTCGACTTTCAGCAATCCTGTCTTGAAACTCACTTGGCAGTGAATGTTCGGATTTATTCTACAAAAATAGTGCATACTCCTCCTGCAATCAGATGCAGCTACAAATGTGTGTCAAGATACCATAATGGCTGCTAGGGGAACCAGCTGTGCAAAGCAGAGAGAAGCCAATAGTCTCGTGTGTTCATCTTGGTCAGTCATCCTGCCAAGTGTGGGCATCACCAGGAGAATTGCAAAGCTACTGACATAGTTACTGTAGTACATCACCAGGACTTGGAGGAGGAGGAGGAGTCAAGGAACAATAGAAACATGTAATTACATCACAGGCTGTTACTATAAATAAACACATACAAGGCTGGTATACTTGTTACAATGTTAATGTAGCTAAGGATACTGTATATTAGCTCTGTGATGCCCTGCCTCAGTTCAGTCTTCACATCAGAAGCTTTTGGGAGCACTTGAAGAGACAAGAACTACTCCAAACAATAAAATGTTTGTTATTATAGAGATTTTATACATTTTGTCATATTCATATGTGAACTATAGGCTTACATTTATAATCAATTTACTATTTATTTATTTTTTAAGTATACTAGATCTAGCTGTTTATTGACACATAAAGCACTGTAACAATGTATGCTTCATGCACAACCTGTAGAACATGATTACACAACTCACTTCCATAACCTCTGGGACATCAATTTGCACCAGTGCAGCCAGGCAACGAGCAGCCATGTGCCGCACGACAGTCAGGGGATGGCTCAGTAAGGTTCCCAACTGGGTCAACAAACCAAACAACTGCAATCGACAAGAAACACATCACTGGCTAGAGATACAGTATGACAGCGTTCACATTTAGTGGAAGATGGCTCCAGAATGAATATTGGCACCACAGTCAAATTAATTCTTACTTTCTCCCCATCTTGCACATAGCTACACAACACCTCAAGCATTTCCATTGAACAGAGACAAGAATGGATATCCGATGCACTGTTACTGGGAAATTCTGTTGATCCAATTCAAAACAAAATATAAACAATCACAGCATAAAAACTAATTAGTTTAATGATAGAACTTGCCAGAAAAGTTTATGTATTTGGTATTTAGCAAATCAATGTTCTCAGAAATTTGATCCCATAACCATGGCAACTCGGAGAACAAGGATGCCTCAAATATCCTAACACAGGACCTCAAGACTTGGTGAACACCATTAAACTGCACCTTGGCGACCTGTGAGAGTGAAAGAATGACATCTTGTAAAGCTACATTGATAATATGAACAGTACCTCCAAGGATTTGAGCCTTTGTGAGTCACCTACAGCCACACTGAAACCAGCACTTCCACTGCCAATGGGCTACACAGGTAGACAACACTCGTGTCACAAGGTACACTCAGCATGGAGCCACACCTACCACTGCGGGGAAGTCCAACAGTGCTAGTATACCAGACCTCCAGGTGCAAGTGATGTCCATAGCCTTGGGATCTGACGCTGCCATCTTACCAACATTGCTGGGTGCAGTAAAGGACTCCTTCAGACCAGGAATGGCACAGGCATTGCAACTGCTTAGCAAGCTTAGGTTTTTGATGACTTTGGGATTTGGTGAAGGGTGTCTGCTTCTACAGACGGATAACAATTTTGCCAGCCAGGATGCGACCAATGCCTGTGAAATGAATGGTAATGCAGTGAATGGCAATGCATTGCGAGATTAACTTATTGTAAGAAGGGTTTTATCAGTTCATGTGGTGAACTCAAATAAGCATTCTTTGGGGTACCTGAAATGCTGGGTTACGTTCTGACTTTAAGACATCCATGACTGGTCGAATTATAGGATTGAGTTTGTCTATAACTTTGTTCATTGTCAGCAGAATGCCTGCAGCACACACCGATACTCTGCCAAAGAGAAACAGACAAAAATAAGCAGAGAAAACATGATTCACTCACTGTCAGACACACACCCATACGTACACTAACACACTCACACACTAATACATTCACACGTACCTATCACAGGTTACTTTACTGTTTTCTTTCACTTGTCCAATTCCAGTAATGACATTTTGCTTCAAAATCTTGACTTCCTTTTAGTATGTGAGTAGGCAGGGTGAGGGAGGGGCAGGGTGAGGGAGGGGCAGGGTGAGGGAGGGGCAGGGTGAGGGAGGGGCAGGGTGAGGGAGGTGTGAGGGAGGAGCAGGGTGAGGGAGGGGCAGGGTGAGGGAGGTGTGGGGGAGGGACAGGATGAGGGAGGGGCAGGGTGAGGGAGGGGCAGGGTGAGGGAGGGGCAGGGTGAGGGAGGTGTGAGGGAGGAGCAGGGTGAGGGAGGGGCAGGGTGAGGGAGGTGTGAGGGAGGGACAGGATGAGGGAGGGGCAGGGTGAGGGAGGTGTGAGGGAGGGACAGGATGAGGGAGGGGCAGGGTGAGGGAGGTGTGAGGGAGGGGCAGGATGAGGGAGGGGCAGGGTGAGGGAGGTGTGAGGGAGGGGCAGGATGAGGGAGGGGCAGGGTGAGGGAGGTGTGAGGGAGGGGCAGGGTGAGGGAGTTGTGAGGGAGGTGTGAGGGAGGAGCAGGGTGAGGTAGGGGCAGGGTGAGGGAGTTGTGAGGGAGGAGCAGGGTGAGGTAGGGGCAGGGTGAGGGAGGTGTGAGGGAGGGGCAGGGTGAGGGAGGGGCAGGGTGAGGTAGGGGCAGGGTGAGGGAGTTGTGAGGGAGGGGCAGGGTGAGGGAGTTGTGAGGGATGGGCGACTCTCACCAGATAGATGAGGGAGAGGTGAGGGTGGAGGGTTACAGAAAAAGGTATATTGGTTAACACTCACTTCTACATCCTTGGGGTCCAACTTTAATTTAGAAATTGTGTTATCATTCAGAGAGGTCACTAATTTAGTAGCAAATTCAACATTGAATGTGGAGCTACTTTCTGAAGAGTCTAAGAAAGTTGATCCTCCCTTCTTCACAACAAAATTATTAAGGAGCTAGTATAGAAGCAAACATTAGGTACTGTGAGAAGGTGAACCTTCAAGTGGTACTTGCTTCTTAAGTTACCTGACAATCATTTTGGAGAGAGACAAAAACTGGTATAACCTCATCGTAGAGAGGTTGTTGGGACAAGATCTGATATATTAGTGGCAGCAGATCTTTCTCTTCTTCCTCTGTCATCTATATACATCACATTAAACAAGTTCTTCACATCCCATAAAGTTAATCATTCCCCCCCTCGTACCTTCCCATAAAGGGACCAGAAGTAGACTGTAAGACAAGCCAGTATTCTCTGGTTTGCAATTTTCGATTGCAACATTTGACACAAAAGTTGGTTTGTTGTGTTTAAGAATGAACGAAGCTCTTCACTTTGTCCCTGTTGACTACATCTTGCCATCAAGAATCCGATCAGCCTACAAATACACACACTAAAGGTCATCTCAGACACTGATACACAAGTCAGGCCACAGACCTTGCGCAATCAATGCGAGCTGTCAAGGTGGCCGTCTCTCTCTCCTCTGAGAGCTCTGATCCATCAAGCCCACCAAGGATACATGGAAGGGGCATCCGCCCACGGCCATCTGCAGCACCTTCAGTGTCCAAAGGCTACAAGGGTGAAAGGTCAAAGGTCATAGGTCATAGGGAGACTGCATACAGTGAAAGGGCAAGGCGCTAGCATAACTAAGGAATGTGTACCTTGGAGCTGCTAACCAAGTTGACTTCTGACAACTTCTGGACAAGAACGCTTCCTCTTGCATGCATGCCCATGGGATAGGAGGCTAGTTCCAACCAGTGGACCATCCAGTACTGACAGATAGCTAGCTTAGCGGCCCGGGCCACAAGGACCCAGAGAACAAATAAAATATCTCGCAGTTTTTCATCCATTTCAAAGGCAGTCATGAAATATATTAAACAGAGAAGTGTCTCCTGGTGGGCTATCAGCCAGGGCTCCAGAGCTCCTTCTAGATAATACAACCAGAAACCAGAAACAGATCAAACATTTGACCTCCTCTGAATTGCTACAGTAACACCTACCATTCTCAAGTACAAGTGTTGGGCAATAGTCATGTCGGGAGGGAATCTGACTCATAATGAAGTCTCCATTTTTGTTTAATAGTGTAACCAAGGCAACAAAACAGGATCGTCTAACATTCTTGATCCCATGGGACATGAATGGAAAGAGTCTCGGTGTTAGCTCCATCAGTTCATCTACATTAACAGTTGACTACTTGTAACACTTGTGGTTAAAGATAAGAGGTCAAAGTATATACCTTTAAAATGGCACTTGGATGTGGCTAGGAGTTGGGCTAGCAGTTCAAGGATACTGCCTGTGGCAGCACAGAGGTCATCTAGATGGTGCAAGGCCTGCCACAAAAGATTCATCACAAACTGACACTGCAACAAAAGATATCACAGATAATTAAGAAGAACCTTGTTAAAAGAGAGAAAACAGCTTAATCACAAAGAGCATTCTGAACTCGTATTAAAATATAAAATGTGGTCACTAGATGGGATACCAAAGGTAGGTATGACTTAGTACCTATACATACGTACCTCTTTTGGTAAGTGCATGCTGAAGCATTTTGATACTGGTAGGAGTGCTGATGCAGCCGCTCCTTTTACATCGTCTCCTCCCTCCTGCAGCCCCACCAAAATGGCTGGTGTGAGCACTGGCAGAAGAGTCTCTGCATCTTCCTGTACAAATACAAGGAGGGTATATACAGCAATCTGATTGGAGGGTATACACAGCAATCTGATTGGAGGGTATACACAGCAATCTGATTGGAGGGTATACACAGCAATCTGATTGGAGGGTATACACAGCAATCTGATTGGAGGGTATACACAGCAATCTGATTGGAGGGTATACAAAGCAATCTGATTGGAGGGTATACACAGCAATCTGATTGAGGATATACACAGCAATCTGATTGGAGGGTATACACAGCAATCTGATTGGAGGGAATAGTACCAGTTACCTGTCTAACTGCTAAAAGATGTTGAATGGCCAGTAAAGAAGAAAACTGTATTTCCCACTGCTTCTGGTGGGCCAGAAAGTGAAGAAGATGAGATATTTTAACAACCTTTTCAAATGGTAGCAGTCCTAGCACGCTCCCCAACACTTGGGAACAGGTAGATCTCACAGGTGCTACAACCTATGGACAAACAAAAGCATGAATCACTTAGAGAGCTATGACAAGCTATACTTCACCTCATCTCCAATGTAATCAGCAAATCTGTCCAGCGCTAGAACTATGATTAGCCGGACTGCTGCATCCTCCAACCATTCCTCATTGCACTGATCTCTCTATGCAAATATTGACATGAATGCATGTAATCCAGACACACCCACCTACTCCTTCAGACACATCCACCCCTTCAGACACACCCACCCCTTCAGACACACCCACCCACCCCTTCAGACACACCCATCCCTTCAGACACACCCATCCCTTCAGACACACCCACCCCTTCAGACACACCTTGTCCAGTGAGCAGGAGCTGCAGTAGCCAGCAGTGGTCCCGTGAACTTTAATGACACCTCGCAGAGCTGTGGCTGCACCATGACGATACTGCAAGAACACAATGTATCCAAGGTACTGCACTGCGTGTGAGGACCGTTGAACACCTACCTCCCAGCGTGGGTCCATCAGGTCAATAAAAAGCTGCTCACAGAAGCCTGTAAAAGGCCAAGTCGACTCCTACAGGTGGAAGTGGATCTGACTGATGTACACACAGTTGAACCAGATATCATTACCTTAACTTTTATGGTACATCCTTCAGATTTTTCTTGAGTCGTGCCCTCAGATTCACATTCCTTTGGTCTTTTACTTGGCGGCTCACTATGACAAGAAGGACACCCGTAGGCAAATCAAATAACTAGATATTTAAAACAATTGCAAATTTTTTAAACATCCCCACTGACTACTTCCTGTTTTTTAAACATCCCCACTGACTACTTCCTGTTTTTTAACATACCTACTGACTACTTCCTGTTTAACTGACACTGATGCAGGTCTCTTTAATGAGCCAATGTCAAACGTTTGACCTACTTCCGGTTTCATCTAAAGTGAAGAGCCACCACTAACCAAACGCTAAGTGTGGTACATGCCAGTACACAGACAACTGACATACCTATTCATGTATACATACATTAGCATGAAAGAATAAGGAGTACTTGTTGCGATCATTATGAGAATAAGGAGTACTTGTTGCGATCAGTATGAAAACTATTGACAAGACATGTAGACATCTACTCCTGCGGCAGACCTACTTGTGATTGGGAGGAGTTGTCTGGTATGAGGTCTGAGTCTTCAATAAACGTCTCCAAACCTAACAATGAATACACTTTCATGGTCTAAATACTCCACCCAAGACATACATATGGCATTACCTGTATCTATTTTTGCTGCTCCTGAAAGACCTAGTTTTTCACGGAACTGTTTTTGGTAAAACATTTTTTTCTCTTCACCAGTCATATGTGTTAACTCAGCATCCAGTGCCATGTACTCTTGACCTGAGGAGGCCAGCAAGTGTTCTCCATGAGAAACTATATGACCAAGGTCTAATTCATGGACTTGTAACTTCCCAGAAGAAGAGCAATTCACACCTGCATAAGAGAAACGGCATTCCTAAACCTGTCTAGGCAAAATTGTGATTAATAATAGATAAGGAGTGCAAACAATACAAGTCTAAATATGTTTGATATTCACATTTAGTGCAATACTACAACTTGATAAAATCAGTCAAAAAGACTTGTCGATAATACCATATATGGAATGTATACAATTGACTTGAGTGTCAGTATTTGAACTAAGCTTGCAATTGTCATTAACATACATTCAGCTTCATTTGACTGCTTTGGTGGATTCCAAGGTTTGACATTTCTAGCAATTGCCTCTACTGCCTGTCCAGCAGCTATCCGGGTCTGCCAGCTCCTACTTCTCAAGTACTTGATCACCTAACATTAACAGTTGTACATATATACAGTTGTACATATATACACGTTATCAGGTAATCAGTGGCTACTTCAACGACAAGTAGGAAGATGCTATTATATCAGTCAAAAGTATCGAGTGCTTTACTGAATGTAAGTTATGTGAGGCTTACAATACTAACCGACAAAATCCAGAGATTAAATTATAGTCTTTCTATAATCAAACTTCGAGTTAACAACTGTACGTAGTCTTACCGTATTAATTAAGTGCTCCAATTCGCCCGGCTGCGAGGCTATGATGTCTCCAATCTGCTCAGCGGCAGTTTTCCTCAAAACAGGAGTAGAACCTTGATCTAACAATATCCAAAGGCGCTCCAATCTGGAGGGCATATCACAAACACACACAGACTTAGCTTAAAATCTATTCAGTGAATCGCGGGACAAACCTTGACGCCATATTGGATTTATGGGCAACATCAGTATATCAGGCATGTACAATGTGCGATATTATATAATGCGATATTGTACGTCTTTTTAAATGATGCGATACACTTACCTTATATCTTCCAACAATGCAATGCAATATTTGAACTAAGTTAATAACTAAGAGTTTCAGAATTCTGATTTCGATACATAAATTTGACCTATATCTTCGAATACATTAACTTAATACAATGTACATTTCCTGCCACAACTCTATCAAATAGGTAAATAGCTTACACTTGCGTCTGCATTCAAAGACATGTATGAAACATTTCTAAGAATTTTAGAAATTTTGATTTCTACATAAATTTGCCCTATCTCTCCACATACATTAACTTAACAAATGTACATTTAGTGCCGTAACTCTGTCAAATGGCTAAATATGAAGTTTAAACTTGGTGTCTACATTCACAGACATGTATGAAACATTTCCAAACAGTTTTAGAAATTTTGATTTCTACATAAATTTGCCCTATCTCTCACCATACATTAACTTAACAAATGTACATTTAGTGCCGTAACTCTCTCAAATCGGTAAATAGGAAGCTTAAACTTGGTGCCTACATTCACAGACATGTATGAAACATTTCCAAACAGTTTTAGAAATTTTGATTTCTACATAAATTTGCCTATCTCTCCACATACGTACATTAACTTAACAAATGTACATTTAGTGCCGTAACTCTGTCAAATGGCTAAATATGAAGTTTAAACTTGGTGTCTACATTCACAGACATGTATGAAACATTTCCAAACAGTTTTAGAAATTTTGATTTCAACTTAAATTTTTGCCCTATCTCTCACCATACATTAACTTAATACACAATACAATGTACATTTAATGCCATAACACTGTCAAATGGCTAAATATGAAGTTTAAACTTGGTGTCTACATTCACAGACATGTATGAAACATTTCCAAACAGTTTTAGAAATTTTTAATTTCTACATAAATTTGCCCTATATCTCCACATACATTAACTTAACAAATGTACATTTAGTGCCGTAACTCTGTCAAATGGCTAAATATGAAGTTTAAACTTGGTATCTACATTCACAGGCATGTATGAAACATTTCCAAACAGTTTTAGAAATTTTGATTTCTACATAAATTTGCCCTATCTCTCCACATACATTAACTTAACAAATGTACATTTAGTGCCGTAACTCTGTCAAATCGGTAAATAGGAAGCTTAAACTTGGTGTCTACATTCACAGACATGTATGAAACATTTCCAAACAGTTTTAGAAATTTTGATTTCTACATAAATTTGCCTATCTCTCCACATACATTAACTTAACAAATGTACATTTAGTGCCGTAACTCTGTCAAATCGGTAAATAGGAAGCTTAAACTTGGTGTCTACATTCACAGACATGTATGAAACATTTCCAAACAGTTTTAGAAATTTTGATTTCTACATAAATTTGCCCTATCTCTCCACATACATTAACTTAACAAATGTACATTTAGTGCCGTAACTCTGTCAAATCGGTAAATAGGAAGCTTAAACTTGGTGTCTACATTCACAGACATGTATGAAACATTTCCAAACAGTTTTAGAAATTTTGATTTCTACATAAATTTTTGCCCTATCTCTTACCATACATTAACTTAATACACAATACAATGTACATTTAATGCCGTAACACTGTCAAATGGCTAAATATGAAGTTTAAACTTGGTGTCTACATTCACAGACATGTATGAAACATTTCCAAACAGTTTTAGAAATTTTTAATTTCTACATAAATTTGCCCTATCTCTCACCATACATTAACTTAACAAATGTACATTTTGAGCCGTAACTCTGTCAAATGGCTAAATATGAAGTTTAAACTTGGTGTCTACATTCACAGACATGTATGAAACATTTCCAAACAGTTTTAGAAATTTTGATTTCTAAATGACAGAGTTACAGCACTAAATGTACATTAGATTCTTGTATACAAATTTAATGTATGGTGAGAGATAGGGCAAATATGAGTGAACATCAAAATTTATATAACTCTTTGGATATGCTTTATGTATGTCTGTGAATGCTGACAACAAGTTTCAGCTTCACACCTTTCCAATTGACAGAGTTATTGAACTAAATGTACAATAGATTCTTGAATACAAATTTAATGTATGGTGAGAGATAGGGCAAATATGAGTGAACATCAAAATTTGTAAAACTCTTTGGATATGCTTTATGTATGTCTGTGTATGCTGACACCAATTTTTAGCTTCACATCTTTCTAATTGACAGAGTTACAGCACTAAATGTACATTAGATTCTGCTATACAAATTTAATGTACGTATGGTGAGATATAAGGCAAATATGAGTGAACATCAAAATTTGTAAAACTCTTTGGATATGCTTTAAGGATAGCTGTGAATGCTGACAACAAGTTTCAGCTCCACATCTTTCCAATTGACAGAGTTACAGCACTAAATGTACATTAGATTCTGCTATACAAATTTAATATACGTATGGTGACAGATATGGCAAATATGAGTGAACATCAAAATTTGTAAAACTCTTTGGATATGCTTTAAGGATAGCTGTGAATGCTGACAACAAGTTTCAGCTCCACATCTTTCCAATTGACAGAGTTACAGCACTAAATGTACATTAGATTCTGCTATACAAATTTAATATACGTATGGTGACAGATATGGCAAATATGAGTGAACATCAAAATTTGTAAAACTCTTTGGATATGCTTTAAGGATGTCTGTGAATGCTAACACCAAGTTTCAGCTTCACATCTTTGCAATTGACAGAGTTATTGCACTAAATGTACATTAGATTCTTGTATAGAAATTTAATGTACAGGAGTTTCGTAATAATATAAATGGCCGACCTAGAGAAGGGAATATTGAAAATACATTACTGTTATATGTATATTTGAATGACGAGAACGCTTTTAAAGATTTTAATGCACGTGGATATTCACTCTGTAATACTTGATTGTTTTGAAGTAGTATCTGTCCATATTATAATATATGGATGTCGCTAAAGTGAAAAATCGCCAATCGACTGCTAAAGAAACTCCAAAGGAAAAAAATTGGACCATACCGAACGCTACCATCCACGACGCTCAGAGGCCGGGATCGGTGGTAACGCTCTGCCGAGTTGAGCTTTGGGTGTCACTTGCGTGAGAAGAACCAGTTCTTCTCGATATGGCCGACTCATATGAATCCTAAGATATCAGATGCCAATCCCACATTACGTGGAACCCCCCCGAAATCCGGATTATTGGTGAGCACGTCTCTATGGCACCAACCGATTAGGAGACAGCTTCAGAGTCTAAGCGCTACCAACCTCTATGGGAACCGCAACCACCATAGAGATGTGTCCAGGTAGGCCTACTATTATAAGGTTTTATCTTCTATTTAAATAAAGTAATTGCCTATGAAAACGCTTGTGGTTTGCGAATTTTCAATACTTTAGAATAGGGTATTTTTGGATCTGCAGTAACTCGGGTATCCTTTTTTGAAATTTTACAAAACTAGCAGGATATACTGTATAGCTATATGTGCATACAGCCAGGAGGTTTCAGCTTCATATCTTTCCAATTGACAGAGTTACGGCACTAAATGTAGATTAGATTCTTGTATACAAATTTAAAGTATGGTGAGAGATAGGGCAAATATGAGTGAACATCAAAATTTGTAAAACTCTTTGGATATGCTTTATGTATGTCTGTGAATGCTAACACCAAGTTTCAGCTTCACATCTTTCTAATTGACAGAGTTACAGCACTAAATGTACATTAGATTCTGCTATACAAATTTAATGTATGGTGAGAGATAGGGCAAATATGAGTGAACATCAAAATTTGTAAAACTCTTTGGATATGCTTTATGTATGTCTGTGAATGCTAACACCAAGTTTCAGCTTCACATCTTTCTAATTGACAGAGTTACAGCACTAAATGTACATTAGATTCTGCTATACAAATTTAATGTATGGTGAGAGATAGGGCAAATATGAGTGAACATCAAAATTTGTAAAACTCTTTGGATATGCTTTAAGGATGTCTGTGAATGCTAACACCAAGTTTCAGCTTCACATCTTTCTAAATGACAGAGTTACAGCACTAAATGTACAATAGATTCTTGTATACAAATTTAATGTATGGTGAGAGATAGGGCAAATATGAGTGAACATCAAAATTTGTAAAACTCTTTGGATATGCTTTGAGGATAGCTCTGAATGCTGACAACAAGTTTCAGCTTCACATCTTTCCAATTGACAGAGTTACAGCACTAAATGTACATTAGATTCTTGTATACAAATTTAATGTATGGTGAGATATAGGGCAAATATGAGTGAACATCAAAATTTGTAAAACTCTTTGGATATGCTTTAAGGATGTCTGTGAATGCTGACAGGAAGTTTCAGCTTCACATCTTTCCAATTGACAGAGTTACAGCACTAAATGTACATTAGATTCTGCTATACAAATTTAATGTATGGTGAGAGATAGGGCAAATATGAGTGAACATCAAACTCTTTGGATATGTTTTATGGATGTCTGTGAATGCTGACAGCCAGTTTCAGCTTCACATCTTTCCAATTGACAGAGTTAGAGCACTAAATGTACAATAGATTCTTGCATACAAATTTAATGTATGGTGAGAGATAGGGCAAATATGAGTGAACATCAAAATTTGTAAAACTCTTTGGATATGCTTTATGTATGTCTGTAAATGCTAACACCAAGTTTCAGCTTCACATCTTTCTAATTGACAGAGTTACATCACTAAATGTACATTAGATTCTGCCATACAAATTTAATGTATGGTGAGAGATAGGGCAAATATGAGTGAACATCAAAATTTGTAAAACTCTTTGGATATGCTTTAAGGATGTCTGTGAATGCTAACACCAAGTTTCAGCTTCACATCTTTCTAAATGACAGAGTTACAGCACTAAATGTACAATAGATTCTTGTATACAAATTTAATGTATGGTGAGAGATAGGGCAAATATGAGTGAACATCAAAATTTGTAAAACTCTTTGGATATGCTTTGAGGATAGCTCTGAATGCTGACAACAAGTTTCAGCTTCACATCTTTCCAATTGACAGAGTTACAGCACTAAATGTACATTAGATTCTTGTATACAAATTTAATGTATGGTGAGATATAGGGCAAATATGAGTGAACATCAAAATTTGTAAAACTCTTTGGATATGCTTTAAGGATGTCTGTGAATGCTGACAGGAAGTTTCAGCTTCACATCTTTCCAATTGACAGAGTTACAGCACTAAATGTACATTAGATTCTGCTATACAAATTTAATGTATGGTGAGAGATAGGGCAAATATGAGTGAACATCAAACTCTTTGGATATGTTTTATGGATGTCTGTGAATGCTGACAGCCAGTTTCAGCTTCACATCTTTCCAATTGACAGAGTTAGAGCACTAAATGTACAATAGATTCTTGCATACAAATTTAATGTATGGTGAGATATAGGGCAAATATGAGTGAACATCAAAATTTGTAAAACTCTTTGGATATGCTTTATGTATGTCTGTAAATGCTAACACCAAGTTTCAGCTTCACATCTTTCTAATTGACAGAGTTACATCACTAAATGTACATTAGATTCTGCCATACAAATTTAATGTATGGTGAGAGATAGGGCAAATATGAGTGAACATCAAAATTTGTAAAACTCTTTGGATATGCTTTATGTATGTCTGTGAATGCTGACAACAAGTTTCAGCTTCACATCTTTCCAATTGACATAGTTATTGAATTAAATGTACAATAGATTCTGCTATACAAATTTAATGTACGTATGGTGAGAGATACGTAGGGCAAATATGAGTGAACATCAAAATTTGTAAAACTCTTTGGATATTCTTTATGTATGTCTGTGAATGCTAACACCAAGTTTCAGCTTCACATCTTTCTAATTGACAGAGTTACAGCACTAAATGTACATTAGATTCTTGTATACAAATTTAATGTATGGTGAGAGATAGGGCAAATATGAGTGAACATCAAAATTTGTAAAACTCTTTGGATATGCTTTATGTATGTCTGTGAATGCTAACACCAAGTTTCAGCTTCACATCTTTCTAATTGACAGAGTTACATCACTAAATGTACATTAGATTCTGCTATACAAATTTAATGTATGGTGAGAGATAGGGCAAATATGAGTGAACATCAAAATTTGTAAAACTCTTTGGATATGCTTTATGTATGTCTGTGAATGCTAACACCAAGTTTCAGCTTCACATCTTTCTAATTGACAGAGTTACATCACTAAATGTACATTAGATTCTGCTATACAAATTTAATGTATGGTGAGAGATAGGGCAAATATGAGTGAACATCAAAATTTGTAAAACTCTTTGGATATGCTTTATGTATGTCTGTGAATGCTAACACCAAGTTTCAGCTTCACATCTTTCTAAATGACAGAGTTACAGCACTAAATGTACATTAGATTCTTGTATACAAATTTAATGTACGTATGGTGAGAGATAGGGCAAATATGAGTGAACATCAAAATTTGTAAAACTCTTTGGATATGCTTTATGTATGTCTGTGAATGCTAACACCAAGTTTCAGCTTCACATCTTTCTAATTGACAGAGTTACAGCACTAAATGTACATTAGATTCTTGTATACAAATTTAATGTATGGTGAGAGATAGGGCAAATATGAGTGAACATCAAAATTTGTAAAACTCTTTGGATATGCTTTAAGGATGTCTGTGAATGCTAACACCAAGTTTCAGCTTCACATCTTTCTAATTGACAGAGTTACATCACTAAATGTACATTAGATTCTGCTATACAAATTTAATGTATGGTGAGAGATAGGGCAAATATGAGTGAACATCAAAATTTGTAAAACTCTTTGGATATGCTTTATGTATGTCTGTGAATGCTAACACCAAGTTTCAGCTTCACATCTTTTTAATTGACAGAGTTACAGCACTAAATGTACATTAGATTCTGCTATACAAATTTAATGTATGGTGAGAGATAGGGCAAATATGAGTGAACATCAAAATTTGTAAAACTCTTTGGATATGCTTTAAGGATGTCTGTGAATGCTAACACCAAGTTTCAGCTTCACATCTTTCTAAATGACAGAGTTACAGCACTAAATGTACAATAGATTCTTGTATACAAATTTAATGTATGGTGAGAGATAGGGCAAATATGAGTGAACATCAAAATTTGTAAAACTCTTTGGATATGCTTTGAGGATAGCTCTGAATGCTGACAACAAGTTTCAGCTTCACATCTTTCCAATTGACAGAGTTACAGCACTAAATGTACATTAGATTCTTGTATACAAATTTAATGTATGGTGAGATATAGGGCAAATATGAGTGAACATCAAAATTTGTAAAACTCTTTGGATATGCTTTAAGGATGTCTGTGAATGCTGACAGGAAGTTTCAGCTTCACATCTTTCCAATTGACAGAGTTACAGCACTAAATGTACATTAGATTCTGCTATACAAATTTAATGTATGGTGAGAGATAGGGCAAATATGAGTGAACATCAAACTCTTTGGATATGTTTTATGGATGTCTGTGAATGCTGACAGCCAGTTTCAGCTTCACATCTTTCCAATTGACAGAGTTAGAGCACTAAATGTACAATAGATTCTTGCATACAAATTTAATGTATGGTGAGAGATAGGGCAAATATGAGTGAACATCAAAATTTGTAAAACTCTTTGGATATGCTTTATGTATGTCTGTAAATGCTAACACCAAGTTTCAGCTTCACATCTTTCTAATTGACAGAGTTACATCACTAAATGTACATTAGATTCTGCCATACAAATTTAATGTATGGTGAGAGATAGGGCAAATATGAGTGAACATCAAAATTTGTAAAACTCTTTGGATATGCTTTATGTATGTCTGTGAATGCTGACAACAAGTTTCAGCTTCACATCTTTCCAATTGACATAGTTATTGAATTAAATGTACAATAGATTCTGCTATACAAATTTAATGTACATATGGTGAGAGATACGTAGGGCAAATATGAGTGAACATCAAAATTTGTAAAACTCTTTGGATATTCTTTATGTATGTCTGTGAATGCTAACACCAAGTTTCAGCTTCACATCTTTCTAATTGACAGAGTTACAGCACTAAATGTACATTAGATTCTGCTATACAAATTTAATGTATGGTGAGAGATAGGGCAAATATGAGTGAACATCAAAATTTGTAAAACTCTTTGGATATGCTTTATGTATGTCTGTGAATGCTAACACCAAGTTTCAGCTTCACATCTTTCTAATTGACAGAGTTACATCACTAAATGTACATTAGATTCTGCTATACAAATTTAATGTATGGTGAGAGATAGGGCAAATATGAGTGAACATCAAAATTTGTAAAACTCTTTGGATATGCTTTATGTATGTCTGTGAATGCTAACACCAAGTTTCAGCTTCACATCTTTCTAAATGACAGAGTTACAGCACTAAATGTACATTAGATTCTTGTATACAAATTTAATGTACGTATGGTGAGAGATAGGGCAAATATGAGTGAACATCAAAATTTGTAAAACTCTTTGGATATGCTTTATGTATGTCTGTGAATGCTAACACCAAGTTTCAGCTTCACATCTTTCTAATTGACAGAGTTACAGCACTAAATGTACATTAGATTCTTGTATACAAATTTAATGTATGGTGAGAGATAGGGCAAATATGAGTGAACATCAAAATTTGTAAAACTCTTTGGATATGCTTTAAGGATGTCTGTGAATGCTAACACCAAGTTTCAGCTTCACATCTTTCTAATTGACAGAGTTACATCACTAAATGTACATTAGATTCTGCTATACAAATTTAATGTATGGTGAGAGATAGGGCAAATATGAGTGAACATCAAAATTTGTAAAACTCTTTGGATATGCTTTATGTATGTCTGTGAATGCTAACACCAAGTTTCAGCTTCACATCTTTCTAAATGACAGAGTTACAGCACTAAATGTACATTAGCTTCTTGTATACAAATTTAATGTATGGTGAGAGATAGGGCAAATATGAGTGAACATCAAAATTTGTAAAACTCTTTGGATATGCTTTATGTATGTCTGTGAATGCTAACACCAAGTTTCAGCTTCACATCTTTCTAATTGACAGAGTTACAGCACTAAATGTACATTAGATTCTTGTATACAAATTTAATGTATGGTGAGAGATAGGGCAAATATGAGTGAACATCAAAATTTGTAAAACTCTTTGGATATGCTTTAAGGATGTCTGTGAATGCTAACACCAAGTTTCAGCTTCACATCTTTCTAATTGACAGAGTTACATCACTAAATGTACATTAGATTCTGCTATACAAATTTAATGTATGGTGAGAGATAGGGCAAATATGAGTGAACATCAAAATTTGTAAAACTCTTTGGATATGCTTTATGTATGTCTGTGAATGCTAACACCAAGTTTCAGCTTCACATCTTTCTAAATGACAGAGTTACAGCACTAAATGTACATTAGCTTCTTGTATACAAATTTAATGTATGGTGAGAGATAGGGCAAATATGAGTGAACATCAAAATTTGTAAAACTCTTTGGATATGCTTTATGTATGTCTGTGAATGCTAACACCAAGTTTCAGCTTCACATCTTTCTAATTGACAGAGTTACAGCACTAAATGTACATTAGATTCTGCTATACAAATTTAATGTATGGTGAGAGATAGGGCAAATATGATTGAACATCAAAATTTGTAAAACTCTTTGGATATGCTTTAATGATGTCTGTGAATGCTAACACCAAGTTTCAGCTTCACATCTTTCCAATTGACAGAGTTACAGCACTAAATGTAGATTAGATTCTGCTATACAAATTTAATGTATGGTGAGAGATAGGGCAAATATGAGTGAACATCAAAATTTGTAAAACTCTTTGGATATGCTTTATGTATGTCTGTGAATGCTAACACCAAGTTTCAGCTTCACATCTTTCTAATTGACAGAGTTACAGCACTAAATGTACATTAGATTCTGCTATACAAATTTAATGTATGGTGAGAGATAGGGCAAATATGATTGAACATCAAAATTTGTAAAACTCTTTGGATATGCTTTAATGATGTCTGTGAATGCTAACACCAAGTTTCAGCTTCACATCTTTCTAAATGACAGAGTTACAGCACTAAATGTACATTAGATTCTTGTATACAAATTTAATGTATGGTGAGAGATAGGGCAAATATGAGTGAACATCAAAATTTGTAAAACTCTTTGGATATGCTTTATGTATGTCTGTGAATGCTAACACCAAGTTTCAGCTTCACATCTTTCTAATTGACAGAGTTACAGCACTAAATGTACATTAGATTCTTGTATACAAATTTAATGTATGGTGAGAGATAGGGCAAATATGAGTGAACATCAAAATTTGTAAAACTCTTTGGATATGCTTTAAGGATGTCTGTGAATGCTAACACCAAGTTTCAGCTTCACATCTTTCCAATTGACAGAGTTACAGCACTAAATGTACATTAGATTCTGCTATACAAATTTAATGTATGGTGAGAGATAGGGCAAATATGAGTGAACATCAAAATTTGTAAAACTCTTTGGATATGCTTTATGTATGTCTGTGAATGCTAACACCAAGTTTCAGCTTCACATCTTTCTAAATGACAGAGTTACAGCACTAAATGTACATTAGCTCCTTGTATACAAATTTAAAGTATGGTGAGAGATAGGGCAAATATGAGTGAACATCAAAATTTGTAAAACTCTTTGGATATGCTTTATGTATGTCTGTGAATGCTAACACCAAGTTTCAGCTTCACATCTTTCTAATTGACAGAGTTACAGCACTAAATGTACATTAGATTCTTGTATACAAATTTAATGTATGGTGAGAGATAGGGCAAATATGATTGAACATCAAAATTTGTAAAACTCTTTGGATATGCTTTATGTATGTCTGTGAATGCTAACACCAAGTTTCAGCTTCACATCTTTCTAAATGACAGAGTTACAGCACTAAATGTACATTAGCTTCTTGTATACAAATTTAATGTATGGTGAGAGATAGGGCAAATATGAGTGAACATCAAAATTTGTAAAACTCTTTGGATATGCTTTATGTATGTCTGTGAATGCTAACACCAAGTTTCAGCTTCACATCTTTCTAATTGACAGAGTTACAGCACTAAATGTACATTAGATTCTGCTATACAAATTTAATGTATGGTGAGAGATAGGGCAAATATGATTGAACATCAAAATTTGTAAAACTCTTTGGATATGCTTTAATGATGTCTGTGAATGCTAACACCAAGTTTCAGCTTCACATCTTTCCAATTGACAGAGTTACAGCACTAAATGTACATTAGATTCTGCTATACAAATTTAATGTATGGTGAGAGATAGGGCAAATATGAGTGAACATCAAAATTTGTAAAACTCTTTGGATATGCTTTATGTATGTCTGTGAATGCTAACACCAAGTTTCAGCTTCACATCTTTCTAATTGACAGAGTTACAGCACTAAATGTACATTAGATTCTGCTATACAAATTTAATGTATGGTGAGAGATAGGGCAAATATGATTGAACATCAAAATTTGTAAAACTCTTTGGATATGCTTTAATGATGTCTGTGAATGCTAACACCAAGTTTCAGCTTCACATCTTTCTAAATGACAGAGTTACAGCACTAAATGTACATTAGATTCTTGTATACAAATTTAATGTATGGTGAGAGATAGGGCAAATATGAGTGAACATCAAAATTTGTAAAACTCTTTGGATATGCTTTATGTATGTCTGTGAATGCTAACACCAAGTTTCAGCTTCACATCTTTCTAATTGACAGAGTTACAGCACTAAATGTACATTAGATTCTTGTATACAAATTTAATGTATGGTGAGAGATAGGGCAAATATGAGTGAACATCAAAATTTGTAAAACTCTTTGGATATGCTTTAAGGATGTCTGTGAATGCTAACACCAAGTTTCAGCTTCACATCTTTCCAATTGACAGAGTTACAGCACTAAATGTACATTAGATTCTGCTATACAAATTTAATGTATGGTGAGAGATAGGGCAAATATGAGTGAACATCAAAATTTGTAAAACTCTTTGGATATGCTTTATGTATGTCTGTGAATGCTAACACCAAGTTTCAGCTTCACATCTTTCTAAATGACAGAGTTACAGCACTAAATGTACATTAGCTCCTTGTATACAAATTTAATGTACGTATGGTGAGAGATAGGGCAAATATGAGTGAACATCAAAATTTGTAAAACTCTTTGGATATGCTTTATGTATGTCTGTGAATGCTGACAAGAAGTTTCAGCTCCACATCTTTCCAATTGACAGAGTTACAGAACTAAATGTACATTAGATTCTTGTATACAAATTTAATGTATGGTGAGAGATAGGGCAAATATGAGTGAACATCAAAATTTGTAGAACTCTTTGGATATGCTTTAAGGATGTCTGTGAATGCTCACAACAAGTTTCAGCTCAACATCTTTCCAATTGACAGAGTTACAGCACTAAATGTATATTAGATTCTTCCATGCAAATTTAATGTATGGTGAGAGATAGGGCAAATATGAGTGAACATCAAAATTTGTAAAACTCTTTGGATATGCTTTATGTATGTCTGTGAATGCTGACAACAAGTTTCAGCTTCACATCTTTCCAATTGACAGAGTTACAGCACTAAATGTACATTAGATTCTTGTATACAAATTTAATGTATGGTGAGAGATAGGGCAAATATGAGTGAACATCAAAATTTGTAAAACTCTTTGGATATGCTTTATGTATGTCTGTGAATGCTGACAGCAAGTTTCAGCTTCACATCTTTCCAATTGACAGAGTTACAGCACTAAATGTACATTAGATTCTGCTATACAAATTAAATGCATTGTGAGAGATAGGGCAAATATGAGTGAACATCAAAATTTGTAAAACTCTTTGGATATGCTTTATGTATGTCTGTGAATGCTGACAACAAGTTTCAGCTTCACATCTTTCCAATTGACAGAGTTACAGCACTAAATGTACATTAGATTCTGCTATACAAATTTAATGTATGGTGAGAGATAGGGCAAATATGAGTGAATATCAAAATTTTTAGAACTCTTTGGATATGCTTTAAGGATGTCTGTGAATGCTGACAACAAGTTTCAGCTCCACATCTTTCCAATTGACAGAGTTATAGCACTAAATGTACATTAGATTCTTGTATAGAAATTTAATGTACGGGAGTTTCGTAATAATATAAATGGCCGACCTAGAGAAGGGAATATTGAAAATACGTTACTTTTATATGTATATTTGAATGACGAGAACGCTTTTAAAGATTTTAATGCACATGGATATTCACTCTGTAATACTTGATTGTTTTGAAGTAGTATCTGTCCATATTATAATATATGGATGTCGCTAAAGTGAAAAATCGCCAATCGACTGCTAAAGAAACTCCAAAGGAAAAAAATTGGACCATACCGAACGCTACCATCCACGACGCTCAGAGGCCGGGATCGGTGGTAACGCTCTGCCGAGTTGAGCTTTGGGTGTCACTTGCGTGAGAAGAACCAGTTCTTCTCGATATGGCCGACTCATATGAATCCTAAGATATCAGATGCCAATCCCACATTACGTGGAACCCCCCCGAAATCCGGATTATTGGTGAGCACGTCTCTATGGCACCAACCGATTAGGAGACAGCTTCAGAGTCTAAGCGCTACCAACCTCTATGGGAACCGCAACCACCATAGAGATGTGTCCAGGTAGGCCTACTATTATAAGGTTTTATCTTCTATTTAAATAAAGTAATTGCCTATGAAAACGCTTGTGGTTGGCGAATCTTCAATACTTTAGAATAGGGTATTTTTGGATCTGCAGTAACTCGGGTATCCTTTTTTGAAATTTTACAAAACTAGCAGGATATACTGTATAGCTATATGTGCATACAGCCAGGAGGTTTCAGCTTCATATCTTTCCAATTGACAGAGTTACGGCACTAAATGTAGATTAGATTCTTGTATACAAATTTAAAGTATGGTGAGATATAGGGCAAATATGAGTGAACATCAAAATTTGTAAAACTCTTTGGATATGCTTTATGTATGTCTGTGAATGCTAACACCAAGCTTCAGCTTCACATCTTTCTAAATGACAGAGTTACAGCACTAAATGTACATTAGATTCTTGTATACAAATTTAATGTATGGTGAGAAATAGGGCAAATATGAGTGAACATCAAAATTTGCAAAACTCTTTGGATATGCTTTATGTATGTCTGTGAATGCTAACACCAAGTTTCAGCTTCACATCTTTCTAATTGACAGAGTTACAGCACTAAATGTACATTAGATTCTGCTATACAAATTTAATGTATGGTGAAAGATAGGGCAAATATGAGTGAACATCAAAATTTGTAAAACTCTTTGGATATGCTTTAAGGATGTCTGTGAATGCTGACAGCAAGTTTCAGCTCCACATCTTTCCAATTGACAGAGTTACAGCACTAAATGTACATTAGATTCTGCTATACAAATTTAATGCATTGTGAGAGATAGGGCAAATATGAGTGAACATCAAAATTTGTAAAACTCTTTGGATATGCTTTATGTATGTCTGTGAATGCTGACAACAAGTTTCAGCTTCACATCTTTCCAATTGACAGAGTTACAGCACTAAATGTACATTAGATTCTGCTATACAAATTTAATGTATGGTGAGAGATAAGGCAAATATGAGTGAACATCAAAATTAGTAAAACTCTTTGGATATGCTTTATGTATGTCTGTGAATGCTAACACCAAGTTTCAGCTTCACATCTTTCTAAATGACAGAGTTACAGCACTAAATGTACATTAGATTCTTGTATACAAATTTAATGTATGGTGAGAAATATGGCAAATATGAGTGAACATCAAAATTTGTAAAACTCTTTGGATATGCTTTATGTATGTCTGTGAATGCTAACACCAAGTTTCAGCTTCACATCTTTCTAATTGACAGAGTTACAGCACTAAATGTAGATTAGATTCTTGTATACAAATTTAAAGTACGTATGGTGAGAGATAGGGCAAATATGAGTGAACATCAAAATTTGCAGAACTCTTTGGATATGTTTTATGGATGTCTGTGAATGCTGACAGCAAGTTTCAGCTTCACATCTTTCCAATTGACAGAGTTACAGCACTAAATGTACATTAGATTCTGCTATACAAATTTAATGTATGGTGAGAGATAGGGCAAATATGAGTGACCATCAAAATTTGTAAAACTCTTTGGATATGTTTTATGGATGTCTGTGAATGCTAACACCAAGTTTCAGCTTCACATCTTTCTAATTGACAGAGTTACATCACTAAATGTACATTAGATTCTGCTATACAAATTTAATGTATGGTGAGAGATAGGGCAAATATGAGTGAACATCAAAATTTGTAAAACTCTTTGGATATGTTTTATGGATGTCTGTGAATGCTAACACCAAGTTTCAGCTTCACATCTTTCTAATTGACAGAGTTACATCACTAAATGTACATTAGATTCTGCTATACAAATTTAATGTATGGTGAGAGATAGGGCAAATATGAGTGAACATCAAAATTTGTAAAACTCTTTGGATATGCTTTATGTATGTCTGTGAATGCTAACACCAAGTTTCAGCTTCACATCTTTCTAAATGACAGAGTTACAGCACTAAATGTACATTAGATTCTTGTATACAAATTTAATGTATGGTGAGAGATAGGGCAAATATGAGTGAACATCAAAATTTGTAAAACTCTTTGGATATGCTTTATGTATGTCTGTGAATGCTAACACCAAGTTTCAGCTTCACATCTTTCTAATTGACAGAGTTACAGCACTAAATGTACATTAGATTCTTGTATACAAATTTAATGTATGGTGAGAGATAGGGCAAATATGAGTGAACATCAAAATTTGTAAAACTCTTTGGATATGCTTTATGTATGTCTGTGAATGCTAACACCAAGTTTCAGCTTCACATCTTTCTAATTGACAGAGTTACAGCACTAAATGTACATTAGATTCTGCTATACAAATTTAATGTACGTATGGTGAGAGATAGGGTAAATATGAGTGAACATCAAAATTTGTAAAACTCTTTGGATATGCTTTATGTATGTCTGTGAATGCTAACACCAAGTTTCAGCTTCACATCTTTCTAAATGACAGAGTTACAGCACTAAATGTACATTAGATTCTGCTATACAAATTTAATGTATGGTGAGAGATAGGGCAAATATGAGTGAACATCAAAATTTGTAAAACTCTTTGGATATGCTTTATGTATGTCTGTGAATGCTAACACCAAGTTTCAGCTCCACATCTTTCTAATTGACAGAGTTACAGCACTAAATGTACATTAGATTCTGCTATACAAATTTAATGTATGGTGAGAGATAGGGCAAATATGAGTGAACATCAAAATTTGTAAAACTCTTTGGATATGCTTTAAGGATGTCTGTGAATGCTGACAACAAGTTTCAGCTTCACATCTTTCCAATTGACAGAGTTACAGCACTAAATGTACATTAGATTCTGCTATACAAATTTAATGCATTGTGAGAGATAGGGCAAAAATGAGTGAACATCAAAATTTGTAAAACTCTTTGGATATGCTTTATGTATGTCTGTGAATGCTGACAGCAAGTTTCAGCTTCACATCTTTCCAATTGACAGAGTTACAGCACTAAATGTACATTAGATTCTGCTATACAAATTTAATGTATGGTGAGAGATAGGGCAAATATGAGTGAACATCAAAATTTGTAAAACTCTTTGGATATGCTTTATGTATGTCTGTGAATGCTAAAACCAAGTTTCAGCTTCACATCTTTCTAATTGACAGAGTTACAGCACTAAATGTACATTAGATTCTGCTATACAAATTTAATGTATGGTGAGAGATAAGGCAAATATGAGTGAACATCAAAATTTGTAGAACTCTTTGGATATGCTTTAAGGATGTCTGTGAATGCTGACAACAAGTTTCAGCTTCACATCTTTCCAATTGACAGAGTTACAGCACTAAATGTACATTAGATTCTGCTATACAAATTTAATGCATTGTGAGAGATAGGGCAAAAATGAGTGAACATCAAAATTTGTAAAACTCTTTGGATATGCTTTATGTATGTCTGTGAATGCTGACAGCAAGTTTCAGCTTCACATCTTTCCAATTGACAGAGTTACAGCACTAAATGTACATTAGATTCTGCTATACAAATTTAATGTATGGTGAGAGATAGGGCAAATATGAGTGAACATCAAAATTTGTAAAACTCTTTGGATATGCTTTAGGTATGTCTGTGAATGCTAACACCAAGTTTCAGCTTCACATCTTTCTAATTGACAGAGTTACAGCACTAAATGTACATTAGATTCTGCTATACAAATTTAATGTATGGTGAGAGATAGGGCAAATATGAGTGAACATCAAAATTTGTAAAACTCTTTGGATATGCTTTAGGTATGTCTGTGAATGCTAACACCAAGTTTCAGCTTCACATCTTTCTAATTGACAGAGTTACAGCACTAAATGTACATTAGATTCTGCTATACAAATTTAATGTATGGTGAGAGATAAGGCAAATATGAGTGAACATCAAAATTTGTAAAACTCTTTGGATATGCTTTATGTATGTCTGTGAATGCTAACACCAAGTTTCAGCTTCACATCTTTCCAATTGACAGAGTTACAGCACTAAATGTACATTAGATTCTGCTATACAAATTTAATGTATGGTGAGAGATAGGGCAAATATGAGTGAACATCAAAATTTGTAAAACTCTTTGGATATGCTTTATGTATGTCTGTGAATGCTAACACCAAGTTTCAGCTTCACATCTTTCTAATTGACAGAGTTACAGCACTAAATGTACATTAGATTCTGCTATACAAATTTAATGTATGGTGAGAGATAGGGCAAATATGAGTGAACATCAAAATTGTAAAACTCTTTGGATATGCTTTATGTATGTCTGTGAATGCTAACACCAAGTTTCAGCTTCACATCTTTCTAAATGACAGAGTTACAGCACTAAATGTACATTAGCTTCTTGTATACAAATTTAATGTATGGTGAGAGATAGGGCAAATATGAGTGAACATCAAAATTTGTAAAACTCTTTGGATATGCTTTATGTATGTCTGTGAATGCTAACACCAAGTTTCAGCTTCACATCTTTCTAATTGACAGAGTTACAGCACTAAATGTACATTAGATTCTTGTATACAAATTTAATGTATGGTGAGAGATAGGGCAAATATGAGTGAACATCAAAATTTGTAAAACTCTTTGGATATGCTTTAAGGATGTCTGTGAATGCTAACACCAAGTTTCAGCTTCACATCTTTCTAATTGACAGAGTTACATCACTAAATGTACATTAGATTCTGCTATACAAATTTAATGTATGGTGAGAGATAGGGCAAATATGAGTGAACATCAAAATTTGCAGAACTCTTTGGATATGTTTTATGGATGTCTGTGAATGCTGACAGCAAGTTTCAGCTTCACATCTTTCCAATTGACAGAGTTACAGCACTAAATGTACATTAGATTCTGCTATACAAATTTAATGTATGGTGAGAGATAGGGCAAATATGAGTGACCATCAAAATTTGTAAAACTCTTTGGATATGTTTTATGGATGTCTGTGAATGCTAACACCAAGTTTCAGCTTCACATCTTTCTAATTGACAGAGTTACAGCACTAAATGTACATTAGATTCTGCTATACAAATTTAATGTATGGTGAGAGATAGGGCAAATATGAGTGAACATCAAAATTTGTAAAACTCTTTGGATATGCTTTATGTATGTCTGTGAATGCTAACACCAAGTTTCAGCTTCACATCTTTCTAAATGACAGAGTTACAGCACTAAATGTACATTAGATTCTTGTATACAAATTTAATGTATGGTGAGAGATAGGGCAAATATGAGTGAACATCAAAATTTGTAAAACTCTTTGAATATGCTTTATGTATGTCTGTGAATGCTAACACCAAGTTTCAGCTTCACATCTTTCTAATTGACAGAGTTACAGCACTAAATGTACATTAGATTCTTGTATACAAATTTAATGTATGGTGAGAGATAGGGCAAATATGAGTGAACATCAAAATTTGTAAAACTCTTTGGATATGCTTTATGTATGTCTGTGAATGCTAACACCAAGTTTCAGCTTCACATCTTTCTAATTGACAGAGTTACAGCACTAAATGTACATTAGATTCTGCTATACAAATTTAATGTACGTATGGTGAGAGATAGGGCAAATATGAGTGAACATCAAAATTTGTAAAACTCTTTGGATATGCTTTATGTATGTCTGTGAATGCTAACACCAAGTTTCAGCTTCACATCTTTCTAAATGACAGAGTTACAGCACTAAATGTACATTAGATTCTGCTATACAAATTTAATGTATGGTGAGAGATAGGGCAAATATGAGTGAACATCAAAATTTGTAAAACTCTTTGGATATGCTTTATGTATGTCTGTGAATGCTAACACCAAGTTTCAGCTCCACATCTTTCTAATTGACAGAGTTACAGCACTAAATGTACATTAGATTCTGCTATACAAATTTAATGTATGGTGAGAGATAGGGCAAATATGAGTGAACATCAAAATTTGTAAAACTCTTTGAATATGCTTTATGTATGTCTGTGAATGCTAACACCAAGTTTCAGCTTCACATCTTTCTAATTGACAGAGTTACAGCACTAAATGTACATTAGATTCTTGTATACAAATTTAATGTATGGTGAGAGATAGGGCAAATATGAGTGAACATCAAAATTTGTAAAACTCTTTGGATATGCTTTATGTATGTCTGTGAATGCTAACACCAAGTTTCAGCTTCACATCTTTCTAATTGACAGAGTTACAGCACTAAATGTACATTAGATTCTGCTATACAAATTTAATGTACGTATGGTGAGAGATAGGGCAAATATGAGTGAACATCAAAATTTGTAAAACTCTTTGGATATGCTTTATGTATGTCTGTGAATGCTAACACCAAGTTTCAGCTTCACATCTTTCTAAATGACAGAGTTACAGCACTAAATGTACATTAGATTCTGCTATACAAATTTAATGTATGGTGAGAGATAGGGCAAATATGAGTGAACATCAAAATTTGTAAAACTCTTTGGATATGCTTTATGTATGTCTGTGAATGCTAACACCAAGTTTCAGCTCCACATCTTTCTAATTGACAGAGTTACAGCACTAAATGTACATTAGATTCTGCTATACAAATTTAATGTATGGTGAGAGATAGGGCAAATATGAGTGAACATCAAAATTTGTAAAACTCTTTGGATATGCTTTAAGGATGTCTGTGAATGCTGACAACAAGTTTCAGCTTCACATCTTTCCAATTGACAGAGTTACAGCACTAAATGTACATTAGATTCTGCTATACAAATTTAATGCATTGTGAGAGATAGGGCAAAAATGAGTGAACATCAAAATTTGTAAAACTCTTTGGATATGCTTTATGTATGTCTGTGAATGCTGACAGCAAGTTTCAGCTTCACATCTTTCCAATTGACAGAGTTACAGCACTAAATGTACATTAGATTCTGCTATACAAATTTAATGTATGGTGAGAGATAGGGCAAATATGAGTGAACATCAAAATTTGTAAAACTCTTTGGATATGCTTTAGGTATGTCTGTGAATGCTAAAACCAAGTTTCAGCTTCACATCTTTCTAATTGACAGAGTTACAGCACTAAATGTACATTAGATTCTGCTATACAAATTTAATGTATGGTGAGAGATAAGGCAAATATGAGTGAACATCAAAATTTGTAGAACTCTTTGGATATGCTTTAAGGATGTCTGTGAATGCTGACAACAAGTTTCAGCTTCACATCTTTCCAATTGACAGAGTTACAGCACTAAATGTACATTAGATTCTGCTATACAAATTTAATGCATTGTGAGAGATAGGGCAAAAATGAGTGAACATCAAAATTTGTAAAACTCTTTGGATATGCTTTATGTATGTCTGTGAATGCTGACAGCAAGTTTCAGCTTCACATCTTTCCAATTGACAGAGTTACAGCACTAAATGTACATTAGATTCTGCTATACAAATTTAATGTATGGTGAGAGATAGGGCAAATATGAGTGAACATCAAAATTTGTAAAACTCTTTGGATATGCTTTAGGTATGTCTGTGAATGCTAACACCAAGTTTCAGCTTCACATCTTTCTAATTGACAGAGTTACAGCACTAAATGTACATTAGATTCTGCTATACAAATTTAATGTATGGTGAGAGATAGGGCAAATATGAGTGAACATCAAAATTTGTAAAACTCTTTGGATATGCTTTAGGTATGTCTGTGAATGCTAACACCAAGTTTCAGCTTCACATCTTTCTAATTGACAGAGTTACAGCACTAAATGTACATTAGATTCTGCTATACAAATTTAATGTATGGTGAGAGATAAGGCAAATATGAGTGAACATCAAAATTTGTAAAACTCTTTGGATATGCTTTATGTATGTCTGTGAATGCTAACACCAAGTTTCAGCTTCACATCTTTCTAATTGACAGAGTTACAGCACTAAATGTACATTAGATTCTGCTATACAAATTTAATGTATGGTGAGAGATAGGGCAAATATGAGTGAACATCAAAATTTGTAAAACTCTTTGGATATGCTTTATGTATGTCTGTGAATGCTAACACCAAGTTTCAGCTTCACATCTTTCTAATTGACAGAGTTACAGCACTAAATGTACATTAGATTCTGCTATACAAATTTAATGTATGGTGAGAGATAGGGCAAATATGAGTGAACATCAAAATTTGTAAAACTCTTTGGATATGCTTTATGTATGTCTGTGAATGCTGACAGCAAGTTTCAGCTTCACATCTTTCCAATTGACAGAGTTACAGCACTAAATGTACATTAGATTCTGCTATACAAATTTAATGCATTGTGAGAGATAGGGCAAAAATGAGTGAACATCAAAATTTGTAAAACTCTTTGGATATGCTTTAAGGATGTCTGTGAATGCTGACAACAAGTTTCAGCTTCACATCTTTCCAATTGACAGAGTTACAGCACTAAATGTACATTAGATTCTGCTATACAAATTTAATGCATTGTGAGAGATAGGGCAAAAATGAGTGAACATCAAAATTTGTAAAACTCTTTGGATATGCTTTATGTATGTCTGTGAATGCTGACAGCAAGTTTCAGCTTCACATCTTTCCAATTGACAGAGTTACAGCACTAAATGTACATTAGATTCTGCTATACAAATTTAATGTATGGTGAGAGATAGGGCAAATATGAGTGAACATCAAAATTTGTAAAACTCTTTGGATATGCTTTATGTATGTCTGTGAATGCTAACACCAAGTTTCAGCTTCACATCTTTCTAAATGACAGAGTTACAGCACTAAATGTACATTAGATTCTTGTATACAAATTTAATGTATGGTGAGAGATAGGGCAAATATGAGTGAACATCAAAATTTGTAAAACTCTTTGGATATGCTTTAAGGATGTCTGTGAATGCTGACAGCAAGTTTCAGCTCCACATCTTTCCAATTGACAGAGTTACAGCACTAAATGTACATTAGATTCTGCTATACAAATTTAATGCATTGTGAGAGATAGGGCAAAAATGAGTGAACATCAAAATTTGTAAAACTCTTTGGATATGCTTTATGTATGTCTGTGAATGCTAACACCAAGTTTCAGCTTCACATCTTTCTAAATGACAGAGTTACAGCACTAAATGTACATTAGATTCTGCTATACAAATTTAATGTATGGTGAGAGATAGGGCAAATATGAGTGAACATCAAAATTTGTAAAACTCTTTGGATATGCTTTAAGGATGTCTGTGAATGCTGACAGCAAGTTTCAGCTCCACATCTTTCCAATTGACAGAGTTACAGCACTAAATGTACATTAGATTCTGCTATACAAATTTAATGCATTGTGAGAGATAGGGCAAAAATGAGTGAACATCAAAATTTGTAAAACTCTTTGGATATGCTTTATGTATGTCTGTGAATGCTGACAGCAAGTTTCAGCTTCACATCTTTCCAATTGACAGAGTTACAGCACTAAATGTACATTAGATTCTGCTATACAAATTTAATGTATGGTGAGAAATAGGGCAAATATGAGTGAACATCAAAATTTGTAAAACTCTTTGGATATGCTTTAGGTATGTCTGTGAATGCTAACACCAAGTTTCAGCTTCACATCTTTCTAATTGACAGAGTTACAGCACTAAATGTACATTAGATTCTGCTATACAAATTTAATGTACGTATGGTGAGAGATAAGGCAAATATGAGTGAACATCAAAATTTGTAGAACTCTTTGGATATGCTTTAAGGATGTCTGTGAATGCTGACAACAAGTTTCAGCTTCACATCTTTCCAATTGACAGAGTTATAGCACTAAATGTACATTAGATTCTTGTATAGAAATTTAATGTACGGGAGTTTCGTAATAATATAAATGGCCGACCTAGAGAAGGGAATATTGAAAATACGTTACTTTTATATGTATATTTGAATGACGAGAACGCTTTTAAAGATTTTAATGCACATGGATATTCACTCTGTAATACTTGATTGTTTTGAAGTAGTATCTGTCCATATTATAATATATGGATGTCGCTAAAGTGAAAAATCGCCAATCGACTGCTAAAGAAACTCCAAAGGAAAAAAATTGGACCATACCGAACGCTACCATCCACGACGCTCAGAGGCCGGGATCGGTGGTAACGCTCTGCCGAGTTGAGCTTTGGGTGTCACTTGCGTGAGAAGAACCAGTTCTTCTCGATATGGCCGACTCATATGAATCCTAAGATATCAGATGCCAATCCCACATTACGTGGAACCCCCCCGAAATCCGGATTATTGGTGAGCACGTCTCTATGGCACCAACCGATTAGGAGACAGCTTCAGAGTCTAAGCGCTACCAACCTCTATGGGAACCGCAACCACCATAGAGATGTGTCCAGGTAGGCCTACTATTATAAGGTTTTATCTTCTATTTAAATAAAGTAATTGCCTATGAAAACGCTTGTGGTTGGCGAATCTTCAATACTTTAGAATAGGGTATTTTTGGATCTGCAGTAACTCGGGTATCCTGTTTTGAAATTTTACAAAACTAGCAGGATATACTGTATAGCTATATGTGCATACAGCCAAGAGGTTTCAGCTTCATATCTTTCCAATTGACAGAGTTACAGCACTAAATGTAGATTAGATTCTTGTATACAAATTTAAAGTACGTACGTATGGTGAGAGATAGGGCAAATATGAGTGAACATCAAAATTTGTAAAACTCTTTGGATATGTTTTATGGATGTCTGTGAATGCTAACACCAAGTTTCAGCTTCACATCTTTCTAAATGACAGAGTTACAGCACTAAATGTACATTAGATTCTGCTATACAAATTTAATGTATGGTGAGAGATAGGGCAAATATGAGTGAACATCAAAATTTGTAAAACTCTTTGGATATGCTTTATGTATGTCTGTGAATGCTAACACCAAGTTTCAGCTTCACATCTTTCTAATTGACAGAGTTACAGCACTAAATGTACATTAGATTCTTGTATACAAATTTAATGTATGGTGAGTTTTGATTTCTACATAAATTTGCCCTATCTCTCACCATACATTAACTTAACAAATGTACATTTAGTGCGGTAACTCTGTCAAATGGCTAAATATGAAGTTTAAACTTGGTGTCTACATTCACAGACATGTATGAAACATTTCCAAACAGTTTTAGAAATTTTGATTTCTACATAAATTTGCCCTATCTCTCCACATACGTACATTAACTTAATACACAATACAATGTACATTTAATGCCGTAACACTGTCAAATGGTTAAATATGAAGTTTAAACTTGGTGTCTACATTCACAGACATGTAATAAACATTTCCAAACAGTTTTAGAAATTTTGATTTCTACATAAATTTGCCCTATCTCTCCATATACATTAACTTAATACACAATACAATGTACATTTAATGCCGTAACACTGTCAAATGGCTAAATATGAAGTTTAAACTTGGTGTCTACATTCACAGACATGAATGAAACATTTCCAAACAGTTTTAGAAATTTTGATTTCTACATAAATTTTTGCCCTATCTCTTACCATACATTAACTTAATACACAATACAATGTACATTTAATGCCGTAACACTGTCAAATGGCTAAATATGAAGTTTAAACTTGGTGTCTACATTCACAGACATGTATGAAACATTTCCAAACAGTTTTAGAAATTTTTAATTTCTACATAAATTTGCCCTATCTCTCACCATACATTAACTTAACAAATGTACATTTTGAGCCGTAACTCTGTCAAATGGCTAAATATGAAGTTTAAACTTGGTGTCTACATTCACAGACATGTATGAAACATTTCCAAACAGTTTTAGAAATTTTGATTTCTACATAAATTTGCCCTATCTCTCACCATACATTAACTTAACAAATGTACATTTAGTGCCGTAACTCTGTCAAATGGCTAAATATGAAGTTTAAACTTGGTGTCTACATTCACAGACATGTATGAAACATTTCCAAACAGTTTTAGAAATTTTGATTTCTACATAAATTTGCCCTATCTCTCACCATACATTAACTTAACAAATGTACATTTAGTGCCGTAACTCTCTCAAATCGGTAAATAGGAAGCTTAAACTTGGTGTCTACATTCACAGACATGTATGAAACATTTCCAAACAGTTTTAGAAATTTTGATTTCTACATAAATTTGCCATATCTCTCACCATACATTAACAAACCCTAATTGCTTAATACTATAAATGGCCGACCTTAAGTAAGTGTAAGAGTGAAATGCGGTACTGTATATATTTCTAAAAAAATAGAACTCTTTGAAAGATTTCTTATACACGTGGATATGCAGTGTGTAGTACTTGATTGTTGTTGAAGCAGTATCTATCCACATATATTATATGGATGTCGTTAAAGTGAAATTTTGCCGATCGACGGCCAACGAAACTCCAAAGAAAAAAAGTTGGACCATACCGAACGCTACCATCCACGACGTTCAGAGGCCGGGATCGGTGGTAACGCTCTGCCGAGTTGAGCTTTGGGTGTCACTTGCGTGAGAAGAACCAGTTCTTCTCGATATGGCTGACTCATATGAATCCTTAAAGATATCAGATGCCAATCCCACATTACGTGGAACCCCCCCCGAAATCCGGATTATTGGTGAGCACGTCTCTATGGCACCAACCGATTAGGAGACAGCTTCAGAGTCTAAGCACTACCAACCCCTATGGGAACCGCTACCACCATAGAGATGTGTCCAGGTAGGCCTACTTTATAAGGTTTTGCGCTTCTATTTAAACAAGAAAATTTCAAAAGGAAACGATTGTGGTTGGCGCAATTTCATACTTAAGAATAGGGTATTTGCGAGAAAAATGTAGTCAAATTATATCAAGTTAATTCGGGATGAGTGCATCGTTCCAAGCCATTTTAAAGGTATATCCAGTATTCGTGGTTCATCTAGAAACTGGGAAAAATGGATAGAATCCTGTAAGTGTCTTGATTGGCGGAGGAGACCAACTTTTCTGGTCCCATGTAGAAACGATTTTAGCGAGAGGTGTTCCGATATGAACGTAAACTGGTATAACCAGCCACACTCAATCTCAATTGCAGTAATAGCGTAATGGCTACCTGCCTCTATGTAAAGACCTTCTGACAGCTGCGTTCTGGACTGTCCCTCCGTGTTTCTAGTTGCCCCATTCATGTCAAAACATTTTAACTTGGTATGCCGATAATTTGCATAATAGTATCGCACGATATATATGCTACACCATTTAAGGTCGTATAGTAGAAATTTAATGTACATTAGAGTGCTGTAGCTCTGTCAAATGGAGAGATATGAAGCTGAAACATTGTGTACGTATTCACAGAGATGTATGAAAGGTATACATTGAGTTTTGCAAATTTTAAAATCAACTGAAATTTGCCCTATTTCTCACCATACATTAACTTTGTATAGCAGTAGTTGAAAGTACATTTATGGCTCTAACTCTGCCAAATGAAGAGATTTGGATCTGAAACCCTATATCAGTATTCAAAGACATGTATGAAACATTTCCAAACAGTTTTAGAAATTTTGATTTCTACATAAATTTGCCCTATCTCTCACCATACATTAACTTAACAAATGTACATTTAGTGCCGTAACTCTGTCAAATGGCTAAATATGAAGTTTAAACTTGGTGTCTACATTCACAGACATGTATGAAACATTTCCAAACAGTTTTAGAAATTTTGATTTCTACATAAATTTGCCCTATCTCTCCCCGTACATTGACTGAATACAATGTACATTTAATTTAGTGCCTTAACTCTGTCAAATGGGTAATTTTATTGCTTAAATTTGGTGTCTACATTCACAGACATGTTAATATGAAATATGTCCAACAGTTTTAGAAATTTTGATGTTCACTCATATTTCCCTATATATCTCACTTGGTGTATTCAATAACATAGTGATGTATGAATTATGTGTATACTTGACAATCTAAATACAGTACTTGCTATACCTCTCTCCTATAATTTATATATTGGAGAAATACCTGCGGAAAGCAGTAATATGTAGTGTACGTAAGTACAATGCTTCAACAGACAGAGAATTAAAGATAAATGAATAATTTAAATTTGTATCATTAGTTCTGGAATACTGTTCTATCCATTCTCTAGGTATAACAAACTAATTGCTGAATTCATTAATATAAAAATAGTTTCTGTTCATTTTTTTGCACCCAGGTGTTTTTGCAATACCAATTTGGCAGATACAATATCTTCTACAGCAATTCCTGCAAGGAAAATGCAGTACACAATGTAGTTTCTATGCTTCAGAACAAGACCACAGTAATTTAGTAGTAAATTTAAATCACTCTTGTACAAGGTCACCTAAATAATGCTATTGTAACTAACCTGAAGATTTGAATACTATAAATTTCTTTTCTAATTTCTCAGGAGGGATAGACTTTGACTGATTGATCAATTCACCCAGCTCAGCAAACACAGAAACCTAGACAAACAGTCATGAACATACATGGTTTATTGTGCAACTCTTCTACCAGCATATAGTTTGATATAAGAGGGATAAGGAGTGTTCCTCCAAGAGTGTTACTCACTCCAGATTGTATAATATCTCCTGATTCCTTTTCTGCAGATTGCCTGCTATCAACCACCACTAGAGAATTCCTCATGACAGCGTCATCTGTCTCTCTCCATGCAGCTGTACAGGCACCCACAACTTCATTGAAAGACGCATATACAAAGTAAAGGCCATTCCATCTGTTGACATAATACTTCCAATTAACAAGTTTGCACTCACTACAGACAAACGCTCCTTCCTTCAACCAGTCTCCACACAGAACTGGTTTTGGTGACATGGTAACAGTTAGGACTACGTCAGCACCTCTGGCTGCTTCAGCAACTGTTTCACATACTTTTACTTTTGCTAAAGATTTTTGAGCCTCATCAGCAAATTTAATAGCATTTGACTTTGTCCTATTCCAGATTCTCAGCTGCACCAAACATTGAGCACCAAAACAAGTAACAAAAACTAATTTTATATCCAAGTAGTTGTTCAAATCATACTAGGATTCATGAATATACATCTGTACATATTAACACTTTCATTTGAGTCTTGTATACTGGTGGCCTACAGTTTGTGACAAAATATCTAGCTGTTTTAGCAAACCTCCTTTATATCCATCACTTCTTTAAATGCCCGCAGGTGACTGTGGGCCTGAACTCCAGATCCCAAAATGCACAAAATCTGTGAGTCCTTGTGAGCTAAATACTGTATAATTATAGCAGTTCACTCGTTTAGGATAAGGCACACAGTGTAGTAAATTAACTTCCAAATGCTTGGACACAATTAAATACCTTCAATGCTACAGCACTTGCAGCTGCTGTTCTTAAGCTTGTAATTAAGTTTCCATCCATCACCTGGTGAATAATAGACACAGATATATTGTTGTCTACATTATAGTAGAGTGTATAGAACTAACTGCTTGTGGTACACCAGTCTCAACATTAAATAGTACAATTAGAGCTTGGTGAGTTCCAAGGCCCTTTTCAGCATTACCACGTGAAAAGAAGACCATTTTAGCACCAACGCTATTGTCCTGGTCACTGTAGACTGGCATTGAGCCAAAGAAGCTACAGAGAATACACTCAGAATACCAACAAGGTATTTTGGTATTGAGTAGTTTATATATAACAATTCCTAGACACAACTGTCCGTACAAGTGGAAAGGATCAAAGAATAAACGAATCCTCCTCCAAGGCTGCGCATGAGTGTTAGATAATGCTGGTGTCCACTTATTAACTAGCTACCTGGTACATTACATATGACAACGACTGCAAGGTATTTAGCCTCGAAAAATTATCTTAAATCGATTTACATGTTGTACTAGGTGCCAGGAGGAGCTTGGCTCAACTTGCCGCACCTATAATAACGAACTTCAATCATATAACTTGATGTCAACTTTATGCTACTTGTGAATG
The DNA here is from genome assembly GCA_947172415.1 of Chondrosia reniformis. Classification (NCBI taxonomy): domain Eukaryota; kingdom Metazoa; phylum Porifera; class Demospongiae; order Chondrillida; family Chondrillidae; genus Chondrosia; species Chondrosia reniformis. Next base: position 8,037,136 of record OX359192.1, read on the forward strand.
TTTATGCACACTTGCACTTGCATAAATCAGTGCTTGAATGTATATATGTATGCGCGTTAAAGTGCGTACCTATTGTATTTCGTAAGAGGAATTACAGTTCTTACAGGTTGAACTACTCCACCATTTAAGGAATCTGAAAATCTACCGAGTCCCTTTTCTATCGCTGGAATCAGTTCCTGCAATGACAGAAGTTGTTCCACTCGGGATTCATCCAGGAAAATTATACTGTCAGCCATTTTATTTCTGCGTGGGTGCAGAAATGAAGTAAACAAATCACATGATTTGACATCAGCTATAATTATGGGTACAGTATTATGATTAATTATAGTAGTAAATTAGTAGTACATTTGGAAGGACAGGATGAAGGCTGCCGTAATCTTCTTTTATTTTATATTAATGTATTTGGAAGGTAAGTCGTCAGTATTCATAGGTCTATAGCCGAGTTACTCGCCAATCAAACGAGGTCGACTTTTAACCGATTAATTTGGCGATATTAAAACGAGTCGTAATTTAGCCTGGCCGTTGTATAATATATTGACTATTTATAGTTAAATTTAAACGTTACCACATTAATTATCTACTTTCTTTTTTAATGTTCTGTTTTTGTAATTATTATAGTTTTTATGGGATCTAGTCAGATGCAGAATGAAGCCAACGTCGCTATACCAGAAGGTAGGGTAAGATATCAATCTTTAAGTAGGAATAGTGAGCAAAGTCATATGATTCTGTCATAGTATTGTTTCTTGTTATATGGTGGGCTGCAACACTGAACTGGCTCCCACCTTAAAATAAGATTGAATCATTGATGTACTGGGACGTTTATACATTTCAGGTCATGTAAAATGCAAGAGTATCAATTTGTCCCAAATCTGTTTTACTGACTTTCCTCACGGCTCCCTGGATATATCGCAGTGGTTCTATTACAGCAGTAGAGACTTGAGATGTTTCGAGCTCAATTGTGTCCCTAAACCAGAGGCAATAGGTCTGATATTTGGAGATTATGATCACTGTAACGCTAACTGCAGTGTAGCAACAAGTGAATGTGGTTCCAGTAAGCATGGATGTTGCCCAGATGGAGTGACTGTAAGATTAAGCGAAGAAGATTGTAAGGCTGGACCAACTAAATCTACAGGTAGATCATGCATGTAACCAAACTGTATATAGGGCAATACATGAATACTATTAACCCATGCATGTATCAACTAAAAGTGGTACAGTTAATTTTCACTTCTTATTTATAAGGTTGTTTATCTATCTATCTATATCTATTGATTAGTAATGTTTCTTCTTTTGTAAACAAGGTAATGTTGGTCTGAGTGAAAATATGAAGATGGTTTTAGCTGTAATTGGAGGAATCATAGGTCTTGGTTCCGTTCTCTTAGCGGGGTGTGGCTTCAGGTTACTCTGGAAATCCTATAAGAGAAAACAAGAAGAACGGTATACCAATAATATCCAAAAGATGTTTGGAAAATCTAAAGCAAATATTTCAAGTTCTGAGAGTGATTCCGAACTGGAGGATGACCATGTAACTTCCAGACTATTATGAAAAACTTGATGTATTTATTTGTCATTCATTATACAAACAATGTAAATAAATGACAATATTGTATAATAACTATTATGTTACCTTGTTAATATGTTGTCACTAATGAAGTGGAGAATTTCGTTCTGATTTCTTATCAGAATGGTATTTCTTTTCACTTCTCCTTATTCTTTCAGCCTTTCTCTTTCTGCCATACAGAGATAGAAATTACTGCTCTACCTTCACCAGCATATACATATACATAAACAATACTTGGCAGATATTACAGAAGTTTGATGTATACTTTGAGGCTCACAGTGCTTTGATCCTTGCTTTAGTTTGTTTTGAAGGCTCACGAGGCACTTCTGATGCTACTTCTAGAAATTGACTCAGCTTTGCAATAGCATCTTCTAAGTTTTGATGTTGTGTTCTATATTTTTGGGAGGTCACTACTAACTCACCAGATTTGTTGATGCGAGTATTAAACTGCAATGAAAAAGCGAACAATCACTAATATTGAAATATTGAAGCTAGTAAAAACTAGTGCAACTTCCAATCTATACAGGTTTCAGTACATATATGGCTATACCATTTCTTGGAATACACTACAGAATATGAGATCACAGACAAGTACCATCTGTTTCATTTTTCCTTTAACTCTATCTGATATCCAGCTTGCTGATTCAATGTTAAACCTTACATCTACTTTTGTATTCACTATTATAATGGAAAATTCAATTTATGAACTCACCACTAAGCCCATTAAATCACAATAGTAGGGAACAGGGAGAATGACATAACTTACACTTGTTAACATTCTGACCACCGGGACCACTACTTCGAGCAAAGGACACAGAAAGCTTTTCTGGATAAATAAAAGACAAAAATATATTATTCATCAGATATACTATGACCATAGATCTTATATACTTACGTAAGTATATAAGATCTATGCTATGATTGATCATATATGATGGACATGTGCATATAGAAGTAAGGTAAACTGCTTCCTTCCTATTCATCGGCCTAGGGTGCATGCTTGTTGCAGGTGTGGATAACAATACATAACCAAACAGTTCTACTTGTACAATACAATACCAGATTAGTCATACTTCGCTCAAATAATAATAAAGTAATGAGAAAATGTTTGCCCACATATAAACATTCCATAAATAGTAAACCTCTTGGAATAGGCTTTTCAAAAGTGTCCTTGGTGAAACTATCCTTGTGAGGAGTATCGGTGGAGAAGGATGTCCCATTATGCTACGCAAAAACATATAATTTGTAATAAACAAAATGGGAAAGATAAGATATCATTTTCTTACCGTTTCGTACCGCCTCGTTATGCTTATGTGAAAAACATTGCAAGTTGTCCTTATGCGCAGGAGCTTAGAAAAAGAATCTACCAGAAGCGCCATTTTATATTTGCGGAGGCGGCCTTATGGCAAGCCAAATGTAACAATATTAAGTGGCCATGGATTGCCAGTTTAATTCTGTCATTAATAATACTACATACACAAGACTAGCAATTAAAGTCAAAGAAGATGTGGTTTGGCATACATGGGTAGATGATAGGAGTTGTAGTTTAAGAATAAGAGAAGGTGCTGTTCCACTGAGGCGCCTACAGGAAGGTCCTTAAAGGTCTTCTTCATAGCATCCCGTTTTGTCTGTGACACCTGAGAATACAACATAAACTATGCACATGCACTACATGTTGCATGTCGATACTCATCAATGCATGTCGACACTCATCAATGCACCTACCAGGAGATCATCGGGAAGCTGGTCGGTGACAACATCTTGAAAGGATTTTCCGTCAGTTGCCTATAAACAAGCATAAAGTACACAAATACCACATTACACTGATTAACTGTCTCACTGATGGCTTCTGCAGTATCTCTCTAATTTCTTCCCTGAACACTTTGAATCTATCATGAAAAATGGCTGCTGTCCACGGCTCACGGAAATAACTGTTAATGCAAAAGATATGGACTTGATAGAATTAGGTATAACAGACACTCCATATAGCTACAAATGGACAGTTGTACCTGTATAAATCCTCAATCAGTTTCTCATCAAACCTCTGCACCAAGTTGTTGAGGTACTTTTCATGAATACCATACACACTTATAATATTATCAGTGTCAATGGGCTAAGTGGATGTAAATAAGGCTGTACTCGTATTCACAGTACTGGATAATGGGATGGGCCACATACCTGTTTATTGAGACAAGTGATGGTTTGGATACAGTTATAACAGTTAATGTGCAATCTAAAGTAGGCATCTTGGGAGCCAGTCACCAACTCTTGCCCCTACACATACAGACATGGTACACAACTATATGTAAGTACCTCTAAGTATTTCTTAGAAGTGCAGCAGCTGACAGAGCAAGGTGGAGGGAAATGATGAAGAAAGACTGATTACAGCACCAATAGCATTCATTAACAATGTTTTTTCTATTACTGCTGTAGAAACCAGTTTAATAATAATAAAAATGTAAGTACTTATGAAGATTTAAGATTTGCTACTTTAGAATGATAGTAGGTATTTAACAAGTTTAGTCACATTTGTTTTACTGTGTGCAGTGTGTTGCATAGTTATACTGACATAATTCTCCTTCTTCATTTGTTCCTCCAAATTCTCACCCACATTTGGCTTCTCCACGTGGAGGTAATGTATACCGCCAGGTAGGACTCCGCCTACTGTGGTGGGCTGGTGGAAGACAGGGATGAGGTCTTGGGTACCTTGCGGCGGTAGGTAGGTTGAAGCATCAAGAAGAGGCAACAGAACAGAGGCCAACTGCAATCACAAGGAAGAGGGAAGCAATATGCACAACAAGTACGGTGCTAGTCATTATTAAAGATACCCTGCTTAGAGATTTACATACGTATATACTGTATCTATGCACATGTACACTAGGTATATATACAATAGACCATTTGTAATATTACAAGGTAAATGCATAGCCATATGTAATGCACTTTTTGTCCAACTTCTTTTGACTGGAAATTGGCATGAGTCCTAGAATGTAGAGAACATGCATATGTAAGGAGTAAAACTTCAAATAAACACTGTTTATCAACAATGCTTACCACTTCTCACTGTAGTACTTTCTAGAGAACTTGGTCGCTGGACCAGCTCCAAAAACATATGGATCGTTGGTCTGAAAGTGTCTATCCACTACCAGACGCCGGTCAAATACCAGATAGGCATTGTTCACAGCATTGAACATATCCAAATCGACTCCTTTCTCATGAAGATACAGCAAGGCCTAGCAGAGAAAATATGTCTCACAATTAATTATGAGAGACCAAGAGTTGGTCTCCTGACTTACACTACACTCAATATCTGTCAGGGCCCCATTTTCCAGTGAAGGATTGGTTAAAGTCACTCCTGCTAGCACTCTGACCTGTTCTCTGCCCTCCTCTACTCCCTCTCCCTCTCCCTCCCCTTCCTCCACAATGGAGCTGTACCTCAGTATCTTGTAGCCTTCATGTATAGTAACACCTATGCATATATTTGAGTAGGTCAACCATTAACACATGAAAACACTTTAGTTATATGTAGAAGATTTGTCCTCAGTATAGATATAGGACATCTGTAAGGGAAAGATGGAGATGAGATCACCATACATACCGGCTTCTTTCAGTTCATGTATCACTCTGTTTAACACTGCTGGATTGTTGAAGCACCTTGGTGGAGAAGGGTGAACAAGAACAATCTGCTCTCCCTTCACTTGACACTGCATGAGGCCTTCCACAGCAGTGAAGGCACTCAAGTCACAGCCATAGACCACAAACCTTCCTATAAACCACAAATATTTATGTATCAATATATTACCAAGCTATGTATGTGAAATCTAGGGAATGTTCAAGTCCTCTGGACTGAGTGAGATAATGAGATTCATAATTATTGTGATTTTTTTGTCATAACAGTCTTGGATTTTGAAGCAGCCAGTAAGGTAAGTAACCATCACACCAAGTTTAAAATTTAGTTGAAATATGTCTCCTTGTTTGCTCTGCAGTGCTGCAATACAAATCAGCAAACCTTGCTTCTTGCCGGTAGCGCAAGCCTCTAACCAAGCTCCAAAGCTCAATTCATCCTGAACATCATTGAGAGTGAAGACATTGTGAGGAGGTTTCTGTCCCTCCTCGTCTGGTACAATCTGGTATTGGGTACCATTGGCAAAGATGAGGTACTCGTAGGAGAAATAGGAGGCCCTGCCATCTTCAGCTACCACAGTCAGTTGTTTCTCTGACCTAAGGTTTCAAAAAGTACTCATATAATATTGTGTGGACGTTTGATATTCACACACAGTTCAGCCTTAGGACTACGTGAGTTGGGTCTGTGTGAGTTGGGTCTGTGTGAGTTGGGTCTGTGTGAGTTGGGTCTGTGTGAGTTGGGTCTGTGTGAGTTGGGTCTGTGTGAGTTGGGTCTGTGTGAGTTGGGTCTGTGTGAGTTGGGTCTGTGTGAGTTGGGTCTGTGTGAGTTGGGGCTGTGTGAGTTGGGTCTGTGTGAGTTGGGTCTGTGTGAGTTGGGTCTGTGTGAGTTGGGGCTGTGTGAGTTGGGTCTGTGTGAGTTGGGGCTGTGTGAGTTGGGTCTGTGTGAGTTGGGTCTGTGTGAGTTGGGTCTGTGTGAGTTGGGTCTGTGTGAGTTGGGGCTGTGTGAGTTGGGTCTGTGTGAGTTGGGGCTGTGTGAGTTGGGTCTGTGTGAGTTGGGGCTGTGTGAGTTGGGTCTGTGTGAGTTGGGTCTGTGTGAGTTGGGTCTGTGTGAGTTGGGGCTGTGTGAGTTGGGTCTGTGTGAGTTGGGGCTGTGTGAGTTGGGTCTGTGTGAGTTGGGGCTGTGTGAGTTGGGTCTGTGTGAGTTGGGTCTGTGTGAGTTGGGGCTGTGTGAGTTGGGTCTGTGGGAGTTGGGGCTGTGTGAGTTGGGTCTGTGTGAGTTGGGTCTGTGTGAGTTGGGTCTGTGTGAGTTGGGGCTGTGTGAGTTGGGGCTATGTGAGTTGGGGCTGTGTGAGTTGGGTCTGTGTGACTTGGGTCTGTGTGAGTTGGGTCTGTGTGAGTTCGTTGGCTTACCTGTCCATGTGAACAACTCTACCATGGACTACATTCAGCCATGTTTGCAAAGCCATGTTCTGATAGTCATTCCAGTTATAGGAAAAGCTAGATAAGGGAGATACGTACATGGTTGGTGCATCACATCACATGTAGCGGTAGCAATCAGCTACGGTGGTATGCACTTGCACTATAAAACATGAGATATACAGTACATAACACACTTGTTTGGTAAGAAGTGAGTCATGTTCTTTTGAGGTATAGGCAAGCCGTTGGGGGACACAAGCGTCAGGTTATTAAACTGGATATGAGGACTACATAGGAAGATATCAGACATACTAAACTGATGTACGTACGCATGTACGTACGTAGGTCAGTGATAGGGCTATGTATGTCCATACTTTGTAGTAATAAGTGACTCCAGCAATGATATTGCTGTATCAGACGCTCCAACTACAACAATTCTAGCATTTATCTGAATCTGCAAAACACAAAATATACAAACACATATGAGCTATCTACTTAGGGGATTACACAAACTCTCACCAATCACACAGGCACAGGCACACACCCACACAGGCACAGGCACACACCCACACAGGCACAGGTACACACCCACACAGGCACAGGTACACACCCACACAGGCACAGGTACACACCCACACAGGCACAGGTACACACCCACACAGGCACAGACCCACACAGGCACAGGTACACACCCACACAGGCACAGGCACACACCCACACAGGCACAGGTACACACCCACACAGGCACAGGTACACACCCACACAGGCACAGGTACACACCCACATAGGCACAGGTACACACCCACACAGGTATATGTAGAACAAGGAAGGCCTGCCATGCTATAGGACTAGTACTGAATACAATACCTTTGGTTCATGAGCTAATTTCCTGTTGTAGTGATAGAGAGCAAATGGTGTCTGCTTCTCCAGGATCTCTTCGCGAGGTGCATTGAGGCCAAGAGATGCTACATTGTACTGGACCTGCCGCCTTGGCTGCACCTGCACCATCACAGGCAGTGCAGAGATGACTGAGTGAGGCTTGCGTCCCTACAAGTTGTCCACGAAGGAGAGATGTCTACTGTACGTGTGGTACACATAAACATACTTACCTCAGGTTGCAGCCCTGCTGGGTAGAGAGGATAGTAGATAGAAGTCTTTTGAGTCACTCGAAGAACTTCCTGTACAATACATGTACACATAGTAAGCAGATTGTATAAGTGTACTATACATGCATGGCTGCACGGCGTATGTGTAGTATGTATGTATGTACACCTATGTACATTTGTGTGTGCATGCTTCACACTCGTACACACAGAGAATTGGAACAGACAGTAATAACAGATGGTTTTGCATACATTCAAAAAATGTCTGCAGTGAGTTTGAAAGACTGGATTTAGCACAAAGTGATACATGTGTCCATGTTCTTCTGGAGCATGGTAGTTGTAGTAGATAAAGTCCTCAATGTTGTAATGAGCTCTGAGGTAGTCCATTGCAGCCTCTTGTCTCAAAACAGCAACACCAACCACCTGATCCATGCAGGTTGCCACCACGGCTTGAAGTGGAGACGCTCCCTACACATTACCCATAGAATATAGTGGAAATTATTAGACATGCTGGTTTGTTGTTAAATTTGGCAAATTATTAGGACTTTTAACACACGTCTTTGAACAATTCATTTCAAATAATCAATACAACGTTTCACCCTTCTCTCGGGCTTCATCAGGTATACAAAAATTAGCTGACAATGGGCTTAAATACTGTATGGGATGGTGATTGATTGACATTGACATTACCCATAGATGATGCATGGATATCATCCTGTTATTACGTACGTATATGAAACTTAAAAGTTCTCAAAGCTGAACAAGAATGTTCTATCAAGTGGTGACTGCTACGTTAGATAGGACTTACTTCAGACTGAGGATCTCTTCTAGCAAGTAGATAATTCTTGACATCAGTGACAACATTGTCTCCTCCTTCCACTCCAGACACAAGTGCAATGATGGCCTCCATGTCAGAAGTCAGGACTGGTCGAACAAAGAAGGACCTGGACATACATATACACCAACATGACAGGTACACACAGTATAGACACACGCACATAGCTAATAATCAGCTAAAGTTGTAACTTACTCTAACAGAGCACACTTGTGGAAGACATACAACTCTTGCGACAGACTGGCGGTAGACAGAGGAGTCACACGCTACACAGGACAGCACAAGGCTATGCACATATAAACACTGGTCAGCATGACACCAGGCACGTATGATGACTCACAGTGAAGTGGTTAATCAAAGGATTGTCTGGTGAAGAAGGCGGTTGCGTCACCACAACCAAGTCCTTATCCTAAGGCGTGCAAATGGTTACTTTGAGAACTGCAGCACCCTCCACACTAGCAGGATACACATACAACTGGACTCACTGGAAAGAGCTGAAAGACGGCTGGTAAAAAGTCAACAGATCTGAGCTCATGTTTCTCCTCCATACAGAAGAGCTGTATGCTGACGGCATTGCTGGGTCCCTTGTCCCTTGTGTGGTCATGTGACAGAGGTCTGGATTGTGAGGACTGTTCAGCAGCAGTCACAGACTGTTTTGACACTGCATCCAAGGGAACAGAACTCTTCTCCTGTAAGCTAGTGCCACTAGAGTGAGGAAGACAAGTGGGAGTGGCTATAAGCTAGCACATTGTAATGTGTATATATATATATATATATATGTATGTACATACGTATGTATGTACCTTGTCATTGAGGCTGAGTCTATCAGTTTCTGCTCTGTGACTAAGGCAACACTGCTAGCTTTACTTTGCTGCTTTTGGAACACTTTGAGGTAATAGATACGCAATCAACATAACAGCCTATTATAACTCATTACTACACATAGCTTACATTGAGATTTTGAGCTCTGTACCGGCTTCTCTGAAGTCGATGAGTGTACAGGAGTCACCAGTGGACTACAGGGATAGATAAAAACATATTTGCAAAAGAATGAGCAAAAATGGTTTAAAATTGCTATATCATATAGCAAAAATACAAGCAAACCTTGTCTGGCTTTCATTCCTGAGCACAGATGCCTGTGAGGTGGCCTTAGGATCAACCGTCACCTGCTTAAAGGAACTCTTCTCCTTAACAACTTGAGATGCAGCAGTGCTATACAGTACACACAATAATAAATATACAGGTATGTACAATGGGGGAATCCCTAATAAATACAACTCACAGAACCTGATCTGAAAGTAGTGAAACATTTGATCCCAGATGTCCATCAGCTAATAAGAGAATAATGAATTATTTGAGGTATACCTACAGCTGTATGTACATTTATGTATAGAACTAGATACACACTGTGACACACAAACCTTTGTCATCGGTCAATAATACTTCACCATTTGGAGGAGGCTTTTGAAGATCGTGAAAGGGAGCCAGATCGAAACAAGAATTCAGCAACTCCAAATCCACCTCTGAACTGATGCTTACAAATCCTTTGGCCACACCATCCACCTGCATCAATACAGCATCCCAACACAGTGTACAGTAAATATAGTATGTATGTATGTATCCAATATTCTATAGCACATATAAGTACACACGTGTACCTCTGCCACAATGGTACGATGGTCCTGATCTTGACACTCTATCATTTCCGCAATAAAGTAATCTCCTACAAGCACCATTTCCATACTCGTCACATACAAATTCCTATGCACATACGTATAGCATATTCACTGATTTACCATACTGCTTGTCAAGGTTTTGGTTACAAGTCTTGAAGATTGGGAGCAAGTCATCATTGTCCTCCACTCTAGCCTCTCTGATGTGGAGAGAGGGACAGAACTTGTGCCTTGTGGCCACTCTCAACTCGTGATCCAAAGACTTGACACTGTCCTTTAAGGGAACAGGCTCAAAGAAGTGGAGATACACAATATCTACATACGTATATATAATAATACTAATTAGGTGATGGTCATGTGATGATCATGTGATGATCAGTTGATGATCGAGTGGCGGTTGTGGGTCAGGTGATGGATAGCATATTATGATACTAGTCTTGGAGTAGATCAACCATTCCATACATACCTAATTTGGTTTGACTTGGAGCTGCAAGACAAACATACTGCAGAAAGGGGAGGGCAGTGAAGGCTATTCTCAGTATCTCTCCCATGGCTGCCAAGCAGTACTCATCTCGACTCACAAACAAGTGCAGGTAAAGGGTATTCAGAGGCTGTGGACAATTAAACAGTGAATGATGCATCGCTTGCTACGCTCCAGTTGCACATTCTCACCACTGATCCTGGTAAATCATACTGTTTGGCCATCCAATCCTCCCATTGTGAGGAATCCACGTCATTTACATTTGGATAGTTGTAAAACGAAGCATGTGACACTATCAAGTCCTTCCTGTCTGTCAGGGTCAGTGCAAAGCTTGCTTTCTCTCTGAATGCAACCGTGGCAATGCAAGAAATAGATAATAATACCCATTAGCACTTTATCATAAGAAACCTACATTATATCAACAATATCTACTCTTCCATAGAGTGAAGTAACCGATTTTCGAACGAGTGTTGTGATGTTCTCAGCATCTACGCATTCAGTTCTCTTCGCGGTAAGGACAACCTTGTCGGTGTCCATTTTTTCTGCCCTTGTTGTCATGACAACTGTCCCGTATGCCAGCACATGTCAAAAAGGGCATATTATTTCTAAATTTATAACTTATAGAAAGAAATGGCTGCTAGCTACCTTGAAAACTCATGCACTGTATGAATTTTGGAAATCCTGTTATAAAATTTATACTATAATAATTACTATGTACATTATGTATATATGTGTAAAATGTGTTCTTATATAAATCTAAGAAGATAAAGCTGATTTGAGCAACTGTGTAATATCATGGTGCTCAAATTCTTGTGCTAAGTCTAGAGAGGTCTTTGTAGCAGGTATCCCCATCTTAGCGTCCAATACTGCTCCTGCTTTCAGCAAATCAATCACAACATTCTTGTGTCCTGTGGTAGCAAAGTACAAAGAATGTCTAATAACTTTGTCGTGCTGGTAGTGCTACATTTGGTATACAAATTTCCTGTCAAACAGCTACAATGAAATTGGTCCATAAAGATTCTGCTCTGTGGACTCACCATACATAACGGCTAGGTGAAGTGGTGTAGCTCCTTCTGCCTGGGGATTCCACACATTGACTTTGGCTGCAGCCTTGACGAGGCACCTTAGGCACTCCAAGTTGCCATTTGTTGCTGCAACATGCAGGGGTGTGTTACCAGAAGAGCTGGGTACATCAACATCAACCTCCCTGTTATGTAAGGCCTATATGTACAAGTAGAAGCAGTTCACCCTAATGTATAAGGAAAATAGTTTGTAATTTTAGTATATGGTACAAGTCTGTACCTTGTCTGATAAATATTTTAGAATTTCCTGTTGATTGTGAAGAACAGCTAAAAAAATAACTGATCTCCCTTGGCCATCTAGTTCAGAGAACTGTTCTCTATTTCTCTCCCAACAGTACCTTACAACAGAGATGTATCCATTACTGACAGCGTGCTGCAAGAGACTAACAGCCCCTGGCTGTGATTCTGGAGATGGAATGGGATAGGCCTTGCCTGTAACTTCACAAAAGAACTTTACAATAGCCTTTAACAGACTAACAAGACCAAATGATCGAATGCCTAGGAGGGTTTCGATAACAATTTTATTTTTAGTTTTATAGTTTACATCAGTCAGCAAATTGCGAAAGGTTTGACTGCGACCGGATGTCACTACATGCATCATATCTAAGGCATATTTCTTTCCTTTTAAACTGCAAAGAACAGTTGGATATTCATGCAATGCTACACGCAAGAGACTATATACATCCTTAATCTTCACTTCACCAGTTGTCAAGGAGATGGTGAAAGCTGATTGTACCTCATCACGCACGACAGAATACTCCAAATTTAAGAGTTCTAAACGCTTTCCTTCTTGAACTTCCTTTAACCAGAAATGAATGCACTTGCAAGCATTATCTGGACTTTGCCACCATTGAGACAACTCACTGACTATCTCATTACTCCGAAGTAACAAGTCTTTGAGAGATTCCGCATCAACAAATGGAACGATTTCTTCAAAACAAGTATTTAGCGGTTCGCTTACATCTCTACTTGCAGCGAATGATAAATAATCACTACTGCAACTAATTTTCTGAAATAAACGGTTGCCAGTACCCTCCAATGGTCCACTGTTTGTGCTATGACCTTCTGAGAGAGGCGAAGCAGTGGCACCCAGGCCACTGTTACGGTCCTGTTTTTCGGATTCCGTGTCCTCTATTTCAGATAAATTAGAATGTGATGCATTTATCTGGCCATGGTCTTCCCTGAATGATAATCTGGAGACGTTTATCAGCTCTCGTAAATCTCTTACTCCTCGCGACATTTTTCAAAATGGCGGCAAGCTCAATTTAATTGGGAATTCCCCAACCTAATTCCGCAGGCGAACCGATGGAGTCCACGCCAACTAGTAAACGTCGTCGACTAACCAAGTCAGAGTTACAATCACCTTTGTCCAAAATTTCTAATGCTGCGGAAGACAAAAAATCACCAGAATTTGCAAATTCTAAAGGTTGTGTAGCAAACTTTACTCGAGATAAGCGCCGCTCCCAGGAGGCAGCAGAAGCGGATTTAAATAAGATCATAAATGATCAGAGCGTGTATGCAACAAAAGATGATATGCTTAAGGCTTTAGGAATAAAATACGCGGATGCATCTACACAAACAGAAGGTTATGGACGTGAGGTCAAAGTTCACCTTCCTGCCAATGGTATTCTAAGTACACTCCGTAAGACGAGGAGAAGGAGCCGATCTAGCGACTCACCCGCCAAGAGGACGTCTAGGTCATCTTCTAAAGATGCACAGAGTCCAACCTTTAAATTCTCCAATAGACAATCAAAGATTAATCCTGACTTGGCACCAAATGTTATTAAATGTGGACTGTGCACGATGCCAGCAGTTGAGTTTCAGTTGGGACCTTTGTACGGTCCGTATAAGTGCGAAAAGGAGCCAGACGAGCGTGCTTACTCTATTCTAGGCGCCAATGGTGGCGCGACAAGAAAGGAGAAGAAGAGTGAAGCGGTAGCTGTGGATAATTTGGTGTGGGTACATGACACGTGTGCAGTATGGACCCCAGGAGTGTTCTTGAATGAAACCAGACTAGAAGGACTGGAGAGTGCCATCAGTTTGGCAGCTAATACAGTAAGAACTGGTAATAGACATATTGTCACATTATGTAAGGTCACTTCATTAAATGTCAAGAATTCTTCCTGTTGTATTAGCAATTTTTAGATTCAATTGCAAGGAATTTAGAATTTGATGAGTTGATATTTGGTTATATTAGGAATGTGTAAAATGTCATCAAAAGGGAGCATCGATACCTTGTATGGAAAGTGTGTGTCCACATTTCTATCATTATCACTGTGCAGTAGAAAGAGGTACTATAAATTTATATGTCTACATAACACATAGTATCTGTACTATTCTTGACTGTTCCATACATTTTAATATCACTTGTTATGTACTATAATTTCTATTCATCTGGCTATGATGTCATACGCACATACATATATAAATATAATTATGCTGTAGTCCATTTAAAATAGCTCTTTTTGTATCATATACATAATGTGACTACCATCACTGCAGGGTGTCTGCTAGACGAAGATACTTTGAGTGTATACTGCTTTGATCATTCAGAGAATTGCAAGTAGAAGGATCCTTAATGACCCAACTATCATTCTAACTTATTATACATATTTGGTGTATTGTATATATATAATGATAAATGATGTATTATGTTTGTATTAAATATTTTGTATTTGCATAATGTCAGACATATGGTATAACTATGCCAAACCATTCACAAGACATGCAGTACTTCCAGTTTAGAAATTACTACAATCCAACTAGATCCATATACGTATACTGTACAACTAATAACAATCAACATAGATATATAATTGCTTAAGTTATAACAAACCCCAATATTATACTATAACATGTGCTTCTTGCTGTAATAAATCAACTAAAACAGTAAAACATTTACCATTCCTTCTCTTAGACTATATGCATGTAAACAGATTAGGAGATTGACTGTTACATTGTACAATAAATTAATAAGCATACAAATTTAAACCGTTAAGTTGTCTAATAAGCAAACCGTATTGGAAGAGTTGTGTATGCAGACTAGACTTCAATTATGGACAGCTACCGCAATATGCCATGAACCATCTCCTCCTTGTGGACTAAATGAGTGGCCTTATTTACAAGTGACATGAGAGAGTTGAGGTTTCTGGACCACTCATTCAGAACGTCAGCTGCATCCTTGGTTTCTCTGAAGGTTACCACACCTTCGGGTCTGTCAATACGAGCAAATATAGTCTTCTTTGTGACAAGATTGGAAAGATATTCCTCAATTTCCTGAAAGGAGAATAAAACTCTCTATTGTCACACTACACAAGACCATTATATGTATTATGGAAAGGAAGCTGTGACATGTGATAAAAGCTGCAATGTATAGTTAGCCAGTTACAAAAGGCACAATCTCAAGTTGCTGAATATGAGCTGTCACAAGATTTACTTAGAAAGCTACACATATGCCAATATACAGACAAAGTAGAAAGGTTTACTGACATCAGTTGTGAGTGAAAGGAGCTCTGAAAGTCTTTGAAGCCTGATTCTACTGTAGTAATGTGAAACTGTTCGAATGTTCTACAGAGAATAAGAAGAACACTTGAAACTGCTTATCAACTAGCCTAATGAGAATGCAGTACTATAATAATTATAAAGTGGTCATCAAATATCTTAGCTACATCATCATAAAGTATTCTTGTAAACCTCACATGTTCTATGATTCGCTTGCTCATGTCCTGCCAGTAATTTGGAAACTGTTCAAACACACCTGTGGCAGGCTCTGCTTCAGTACCGTCTATAAGTGCACATCTAAATTTATCAGTAAATTCCCTTAAAACTATAAGCTCCTGAGTAACAAAAACTTTAACTAGATCATGAAAGATGGGCATCTCTTCCAAAAGTTTCTGACAATCCTTCTTTATCCTGTGCAAGAGGTCGGACTGCTCATTGTCATAGGGTGCCAACAAGCAGTAGATGATAACATGACGAAGAGCCTACATATGGAATACACTACTGAATTGACATTTTATGGCAAACTGTTGCGCAATGTCCACACCCTCCCTATACTAGCTATATATGTGGGTTATGCAATAAATCCACTATACCTCCTTATGCTTAGCATCTACTTCCTTGATAGATGGTGTCTGGAATATTGCATAATAGTGTCTGCTGATATTAAGAAAACTGCCAAAATGGTGATCAAGTTCTATCATCAATCGATAGAATCGCAACTTTAATTCCTATCAAAATAACACATACAAAACATTAAATAAAATCTACTTACACTAATCCATTACATACCTGAGACTCCAAGGATGCTTCGTTGTCGCTGAAGAACTTAATGTTAATTTTCTTACTGACAATCTGAGCCTTTACAAAGTCCTTCTTAGCAATACAAAGCCTCATCTGCTCCAATATAAAATGAACCTTTTCTTCTCTTTTCATTGATCCAAATGTTTCCACCTTTTTTGTTTGAAAAAAATAATAGGAGTACAAAATAATTCTACTAGTAGCTTTAAGAGTTTTGAGAGCAATCCAAATTGACATGAATCACAAATATCTACATACACGTCACACCTACTGCAATGTGAGATTAGAGTACCTGCAGTTCTTGTAAAACAGATGCAGCCTTTGAAACATCGTCATCTTCCTCTTTCATTTTAGCAAGCTCCAGTGTCAAACGTGCCCTCTCCACCTCAACGTATATCTATACACAAGACACAGGAGATATAGGAATACACATTCAACCAGGGGAGAATAGGATACAGCCAGGCCTTCACAACAGTGTGCAACACACAACAAGTCGTATAACAGAATTGCTAACTTTCCCTTCAGTTGCTTCTCTGAGTGTGTTAATGAGTTTATATTTCGTTTCTCTGTCTGGTGATTGAGGTAGGAATTTACAGCAGGTCTCAATCATGCCTTGTATGGCTGCCTTCAGTTGCCCCCTCCGCTTGGTTAGGAGGATTACATTCTCGTTCAATCCCTCCCAGTCCCCAACGTCAAAACACAACTGAACTATAGCAATTAGAATTCTCTTTGTAGACTGAGCATCAGCTGCCTAAAGTTGATAAACGTTAATTTATAAATAAAAGCGAAAATATCCTTCTTCGGTTCAACTGTCTTACCAATCTCGTTTTCTTTTCCAGAGCAAGTAATGATTCTAGTGCTTCAGATGTACGTCCCTCCTAAACAAAAAGCTCTAGTTCGTATATTCTTGTATACTTACGAGTTAATAATTACCTCTGCTAAAGTCTGACACCTGGGAAGTTCTTCGTCTACTTCCACAGTGTAATCCTTCTCCATTTTGACCATTCTCGCTACCACTTCAGCCATTTTGTGTCTGCTGAGTCGTATATACCACGTGGGTGTTTCCGATTTAAGAATTAATTTCCGTTTTAGCAATTACAATGAAGTTAAGTTGTAATTGTACATAGTTACTTATCGTCACTGCAAGAGAGAAATTTCTCAACATGTAGAGAAACTCTTCCAAGTCTTTTCATTTCTCCTTCATTCCTAGAGCCACTTTTTGACTTTACATTATCTTGCTCCACCCTCTCTGCTAAAGGTGGACTTTCCACAGAGGGCTTACGATAAAGTGTGTCAGTCATGGATGAGTGCAGTTTCTTTCTCTTCAAGAGAGGAACATCTCTCAAGTAAAATCTACTCATCACTCCTATTTGGACTAACCCCTTTAGGCTTTATAGTGTCTTCTTCTCCTACTGGTGCCATACACAACTCATAGGCCTCTGCTTTGCTCCCATTTCTGTAACCATACAAGTCACTCCTACAACTCGGACTTCGGAATTTCCTGTTAAAAGTAGAGAGGCATCAAATATCCACTTTCCTAATAAGTTAAACTTACTTTCCCTTAATTGTTCTGACTCCTGTTAATCTAAATATGCCATTAATATTCCATTGCTCCTTATGGGATTTGATTCTAGGTAACGTTTGAAGTTTCAGCCTTCGAGCAGTTAAATCAGACCTTCTTGCAAACACTGGGGCCCTAGATATAGTAAAATTACTTGTACAATATAAATGTGTACATAATTAAAATCTTGCCTTCCAAGGGCCTCTACAGTTACGTAAGTGCCAAAGTTTTCAGGACAATCAAGATTTAAATAGTCCAGTAAGTGCATCACAGCTCCATCAGCCAACATTGCAGCTCCTACAATAGTTAACTGTATAAGAAAACATCAACCATTCCATCTTAGGGGTAAAAATGTTTACTTGTGTTATCTGATTGAAATATACATGTGAGAGTATAATGCAGGTTCCCATGGCAACCTCATCCACCAAATGAACGTGAGGTACTAATTTCACTATTTTCTCCATCTATAAAAATATACCTTAAAAAGACAACATTTTTTCAGGAAAGATATTTTACCCTTTGCATTATTTTAGGTTTTATGGTGTCATCAGTCTGGTGGCCAAGAATTAGTGTGTAACCAGGGAGGGCAACACAGTCCTTCAGGAGTACAATTGTAGTGCAACATTGAGCCCATGGATCTGTCCACAGAGGAGAGGACACAGAATTGCTTTGCAGGTAACTGTACATTGCCTGAAACACAAATGGAAAATTGGACAAGCTAATCATCAAATCCATTACATGTACCTGAATTATCACGCAAGCAGATAATGAGATATTTTAAACATTATTCCATTAACATATAGAACTATAAATTTTCATTTTAAAGTTATGTCTGTTTTGAAAGGTATGCTCATAGCAAAGAACTTACACTCTGACTTCTTGCTTGGGACTAACCTTAATGCCTACTAAGGCTTCAGAGAGCTTGTGGATGAATCTTACACAGAACACTCTGACCTGTTTTGATTCCATCATCATTGTGTTCCAATTTGACAACTAAGATATATACAAAAAAGAAAGAATATTACATATGTACATGAATGCTAATATTTGCTTACAGATTGGGTTTTCTCATCTAATGTATAAGCAAGTTCTTCTGCTTTCTCTGCATCCATTTCTCCTTTTGATTGGAGATGGTGCAACTAGATCACGCATAATAAACCATATCATCATTGACATGAATTCTAAAATGTTTTGATAAGTAACTTGTTAACTTTTTGTTTTATCCCAGACCGCTGTTTCTCATGTGATTTAATAGAGGCCTCAATTAGGTCTCCTGCGACATCCTCAGCAAATTCTGGATACTTATCCAAATCACAGTCCTGTGGCAAAAAATTACAATCAGCTGAAATTGTTTTCTTGAATGTTTGAAAAGTACCTACTAAATCTGACAATACATTCTTCAGGGCTGACAAAAGTCTTCTCTTCTGCTTGGCCAACTTCTTGACTAATCTTAAAGCCTGATACTGCAAAGTATGTTTGCAGTATGGTAGTACTTGTTTGACCTAGCTACCAAAATTTACCTTTCCAGCTAAGAGAGGTGCTGCTTTAAATTCTTTAAATTTATCTGCCTCTTCTCTGGGCAACTCTTCTGATGTTTCTTCTATTATGCTTTTTAGTTCCATAGATATTTTCAGGCTAGCATCAGTCTGCTGTAGCTGCATTTCAGGGGTTAGTTTGCCTTCTAACAGAACTGAGTTGAGAGGGGAAAAAAAGGTTGAAAAGCGACCCCGGAGGGACTCGAACCCCCAATCTTCTGATCCGAAGTCAGACGCCTTATCCATTAGGCCACGAGGTCCTCTCGCTAGAAAGCGCTAAATGACTCGTTAATAAATGAATGCAACAGATTTGCAACTCACCTAACGGTCTTGTATCGACCATAAGTATGCAAAATAGGCCGGTTCGTCCCGTATGACTTACACGACCGTTCCACCAGTCCTCATAGGGCTTGCTTAAAATTTCTATAAAATCTCCCTATTTCACAAGCATAAACATTACATACAGTTGAAGTTATGACATATTGATTGTTAGCTATATATACCTCATTGAAACTTAAATGTTCAGGCATGGAGCCTGTCACATCCTCAATAGCCACTACAATTTCATTTGAGCCACTTTTACCACCTACAAAAATATTACAAATTAGTTACATGTCCCAATCTCTCCCTGTTGACATATGTACAACTTATAAACTACCAGTGGTGCCATCCAGCCAAGCCATGATACGCAATTGCCTCTCATCTTGTGCTACCTGCCTGGGAGTCTTCCCATCCTGAAAATATGGAACTATTTGTTGGTGCCCTTAATAAGTACAAAACAATACCTTATTCAGTTTGTGGACAGAGGCACCATATTTAACCAAAAGCTCTGCTATTTCCAGATAACCGTGAACACATGCCAAGTGAAGGGGTGTATCTCCGCTCTTTCAAAGAAGATAAATTTTTTACCTGAATACATATATCATTGACTCCTCAATAAACTCACAACTCCTTGTATGTTGGGCTCAGCATGATGCTCTAAGAGAAGCTGAGCTATCTTTAAGTGTTTCCCAAGTACTGCTCTATGGAGAGCAGAATAACCTAAACAGTTGGTTTTTCGGTTCGCATCTGCACCTAGCTTCAGTAAAGCTGCAACCACTGCTGCTCTGCCATTACTTGCAAAGTGAAGGGGTGTCATTCCATCCTTATTCCACAATAAACAGATGCAGCAAAGTTTCACTTTAATGTTTAACAAATATATAAACGGGTACTAAAGTGTTTCCAAAATTTTAACTATAGTTGACTAAGATTTAAATTAATTTGGACAACACTCACATACCTTATTAGTGGCGTTAATATCAGCTCCAAGATGTGCCAGCCAGTGTACCAAGTTGGATCTACCACCTAGTGCTGATGTATGCAGAGCTGTTACTCCATTCTAACGGATACGATAAAATGAGATGCACAGCCAGGCACTTTGACTTAATGTCATTGTACCTCGGATGCGGATTTAACGCATGAACCGTAATCGACAAGCAGTTTAGCCATGTCTTCAGAGCCAAGGAAGCACGCGTGATCTAAAGCTCGCAGCCCATCCTATAGCAACAAATACATAATGCACAGAAAACATATATACCTATTTATTTGATTACATCATCTAATTCATCCGCTGAAACAAGACCGCTTTTTAGGTATGCCTCAAGATTTTTCGTTTCTCTAGATTTACACGCTTTGAAAAAGGCCTCCTTTGCTGAAGGGTGTTCCGATTGCAGTGGGGGCGTAGTCCCTCTTTTGATGAATGCTTCCATTTCTTTTAATGATATTCATGACTTGTCATATATAGATAAATGTTAATAAAAGGCAAGCCATTTATCGCTCCAGCGTGCTATGATTCATAGAGGAAATGTCAGTTTTCGAGTTTGTAAAAGTCCTGTACAGTTACAATGCAGAAGATGAAACCATCGGTCTGAAGCTAATCGAAAATACTGTCTTACAGTTTTTGGAAGATAGAGGTGATGGCTGGTCTAAAGGCGTGATAGGCACTAGAGAAGGATGGTACCCAACTAGTTACGTCAAGAAGCTAACCGTCGATGTAAGTGATTTGAATTTTGCTACGCACCCGGAAGTAAGCATCAGTTTCTAAAGCCGTAGCTGGTCCATTAGTGAAGGATAAATGTTTTAAATGTTGCCTGTTTAGTGCCCTTTTTGTAATGCTTTAGCGATAGACACACACCAAAGTCTTGGACTAAATGTACTTTAGCACTTTACTATACCGCTCGTACGTAGTTGCTGCATATCACAGCAAACAATCCACTGGCTAATGTATGGATGATATTATAATGGTTAATGAAAAGTTGCTTTTGATAGGGTCAGTATCTAGATACCGGTGTTCAAAGGGACTAAATTCACCTACACTATACTTCATTAGTCAGTTATGAAATGTTTTACTCTTGAAAACGACAGAGTAACTGATGGCTGTTGAGATATTTAGTATCCATACAAAGTCTTTGAAAGTAGTAAAATATTTATTATTGATAAATTTTTGAAATATGAGTCTGTCAACAAGAGTTTCTTAGATATTAACTGATTATCAGACAATTACAGTTGTATGGCTCCAAAGGTTTAAACATTGCATTCCTAAACCTTGGCAAATAAATATTGAAACCACATTGATGTTCTATGTATCCCATTCAAGATTATGTAGTCTGCAGTTTGCCACAACTTCAATTTATGGGCAGTGTATATATGGCACTTAGGCCATTGATCTCAGTTTGTACAAATACATTTGCTTATAGTTTCTCACTATATACACTTGGATTGTATTGTATTTTCTGTTTCACTGTTAAGTACATATTAAATTTAACTGAAAACTTGGATAATAAATGTTTCTGTTATTGTTAAAAATATGAAATATTTCCACTTTTAGTAAATAGTATACCTTTTGTATCCCTGTCTTTTATGATGTCATTTATAACTTATGTTTCCTTTTAACTTGCACATTCTTCTCTTTTATGCCAATACACTAACGGTGACTTCTAGCATAGAATTACATTTCCTTGTTTCTTATCTAAAAACTGCTTCTACTAGATACATCCAGTACACCTAATACAGCAAAAATGAAGTACCATCTTCCCGAATAGTTGATATGGATACGAGGCTAAGAAAACATATAAATCACTATTTTTCTAAATTTATAATTTAGGGCATGTATACAGAGTTTAGGATGGGGATACTGTTTTCAAACTGAAAATTTTCCTCCACTCCACTTCCTAGCTCCTCTCCATTCCACTACCTTTATGTACACTTGCATGAACTGCTACTTGCTCCTCTTCTCTCCTTGCAGGGTGTCATTGATCCAGTTAGATTGGCTGCAGTCATACGTTCCAGTGATTGGACAGTATGCTGTACTGATGAAGATAAATTCTACTATCTCAATAAAAAGTCACAAGGTATAAATATTCTCACACGTTTACCTTTATACTGCATGCTTACATTTTTTCTATTTATGTAATTCAGAATACATTAAGTGGAGGAGATTTATTATTGCTATGTGCGCTAATAATAGAAAGAAGTCTGTTATTTTCATTATAACGTTAATTATAATATATACATGCTGTTATCTAACATGTCCACTATCGCTCTGTTTATAGAAACTACATGGGAGTTACCAGCAGTACCAGTGCCTCAAAGCCTGAGGCAGGCCAAGTCACCGACAGATTTAACTCCTGAAAATGGTTTGATACCTAATTCTCTGAGTAGACATAGTTTAAGTAAGTCGTTTTTTGTCAGTATTAAATGACCACATTACATCTGACAACAGCTACAAAATATGATCTTAATAGCTTAAATCATTCCTTTCTCCTTTGCATGATGCCTTTAGCCCAGTGTTTTCTTTGAAATAATGTCATATGTCCATAATCTTATTACAGACCTTGACAGTCAGCCAATGAACGGTCCAAAGGATTTACAAAGGAAAAGCAGTCTTAGAGACCTTGAAGTATGCTTACTAGGCTGTTCAATGTTATTTCAACAATTTGAGCTTTTGCGCTGGTGATGGTGTTGCACTGGTGTTTTATGTCCTTATTGTTACAGAAACCCAAGAAAAGTGACAAGAACAGTCAGAAGGTTGTGAATGGGATAACCTTTCCAGAGTCCATAGGCGATCAAAAGCCTCTTCATCCGGGAGAAGACCATTACTGTGACTACTTTTGGGTATGTATTTAGGTGACTATTGTTCCTGCATCAATTGTGTATTATTTAGCTACTTATCAAAAGACTCTACAATTTGCTTTTACTGTGATTCAGAGTGACACTGAAACAGGCACTGGATTTGAAGTTACTATTCAAAAAGCCACAAACGGAAAATATGTAATTAAGGAAATGTCTGAGTTTATGAAGGAAAGGTATGTATGTACATATAATTCTTTTGTGAAATGGCAAGCAAAACAGTATGTCACTATGTAAACACTTGTGGATTTACGATTATATAGTGTATGTTAGGCTTATTAATTATAAAGCAATTAACTAGTATGTATTGTGGGATATCTCTTTAATTACTTAATTTAATTACTTTAGAGCTGTTATAGAGGAACAATATGCAAGAAGTTTGCTTAAACTTTCCAAATCACAACTAGGAGAAACAGAAGAAGGGTACCTGCAACATGTTACTAGATATGTCAGTGTGTACCTGTGACCCAAGTGCTTCTATTTTGCAATAACTAGTACACTAAGAAGAGCATGGCAGATTATAAAGACTGAGCTAGCCGTCAGAGCTAAGATACATTCAAACTTTGCTGGCAGTGTGAGTGAGAACACAACTCTCATTAGTAACCAAACAGAGATGCTTTACATGAATTTACATTTGTAGGTTGCCTTAAATTTAGAGAAGCCATTATTAGAGTACAAAGAAGCACTTAAGCAACCAGAGAAAGAAGTAAGATTTGTCTAATAGCAGCTATGTACGTTTGTAAGGTATTTGTAATTTGTAATATTGTAAGTGGATGATTTGTTTGTGAATCAGAAAGGTGTATTGGTTATGCATGTGCAATTCACTTACATGCCTATATGGCTTTATCAACTATTGTGCTAAACATTATACAGTATATTCCATTGATGGATCAAAAACGGAGGCAACTAAAGGAACTGGATATGTTAATGGAAAAAGTAAGCATGTGCTACAATCATTCCTTTGAGTGTACCTACTCACTCTAAACATGTTCTTCTTGTCAGGCTAAAGGTAACCCTTTGTATGCCAATAGAAGACCAACTCTCAAGGCTGTAAGTGATCCACCTCACCACAAGTTCACTAGCTGCTTGTTGGAAGGCGGTGATTGCATCCCAGTGGAATGCCTGTGCTTGTCTACTGCATTTTTGTGGCAATGTACATGTGAATATTAACCTTTTCTTATACATAGCTGAACTCAGAAGATTTTAAATCTCTAGATAGGAAAGGAAGAAAGCCAAGTATGTTGCATTTAAAGGTGACCAGACTCCTCATTGCATCTGTTCCTCCTCATGTCTTTAGTTTTAGAAGATGCCACTCGAATGCTTGCAGCTTACAATGACATTCAGCAGAGCTGGCTGGAGACTATGATTCAAGCCTTACAGGTGTGTCTGCTACTGATTGAATCTACACATGTTACTATCAAAGGAATTTTTGTTTGAATAAATCACTTAGCAACAAGTGTGAATGTGTACTCTTTCCTATATTTTCCATTTGTCTTGTCTGACTAGGAAATGGAACAGCAGGAAGAAGAGAGGTCTGACAACCTAAAGGGACTCTTTCTGAAATACATTGACCTCAATGTTCAGATAAATGAAAATATTGCAGTAGTAAGATATTATTACTGTTATAAATATAATGGATCTAAACACATATTGTGACATGTGACTGTGTTTGGATGTAGAATTTGCAAAAGGTCCATGATACAATAGAACACATCAGCAAGAAAGCTGACAGAGAGTTATTTATTAAGCACAGAGCAACAGGCCGTGTGCGACCAGTTAGTAGAGACCCTTCTGCAAACCTTTTTAGAGAATGCTAAGTTGTACATACACAGACTATCTCATACTGAATACTGTTAACATGTTCTTTACAATGCATTGTTTGTCAATAAATTGTACAATTGCATTTCTATTCAAATGTTATTGAATGAAGTGATCATGAACTTTGAATTTGACACAGAATATACTAATCCAATCAAACTGTATCCTTGCTAAAATTTGTTAATGATATGTGTTATTGAGTTTAAATGTGCAGATTATCTCAATGCTAAATACCGTAAACACCTTTATTTACAATGCATTCTTTATATCAATAATTGTACACTTGTATTCTTTCAATTTAGCTGTAGAATTAGTATTGAATGAATTATATTTCAACTTCAATTTAATACAGAATATAAAAATCAAATTCCATTCTTGTTAAGATCTGTTAATGGAGCGTGTGTTGTCACTGCTTTTTCAATTTCTATCAGAGGAAGAGAAGGGATTGAGATTAATGGCTAAGCTTGTTTTCAGAGATCTGTACTTACTAGTCAACTGTTTTTCTTTCTTTTCCAATTCTTTTTCTTTCTGAAGTAACTGATGTTGCCACTTGCCTAACTTAGCTTCAAACTCAAGCAGTTCCTTCTCTTTCAAGAGAGTGCTCAGTGTGTGAGATTCGGTAAATACCTTAGTGATGCTAGGACGAACATCAGGGTCAGGACTTAACAGGGCAAATATGGCACGCTGTAGTTCATTGGAATAAACAGAAGGAATAGGATTCATCTTCCCCATAGCCACTTTGGATGCAAGGACCTTCTGATTAGGTGCCAGGAAAGGTGGGCTGTATGACAGAGCATTGTGATACAGTGTATACGGGGTTCTTAAGGGGTAGGGGCATTTACCCCTCGTACATTTTCTAATAGAAACCCTATATATACGTATACTCTCTACTGTGCCAATAAGGTAAGTTAACTTACCTCTGTGCACAAAGTTCATACAGCACACAGCCAAGTGACCAAACATCTGATTTCTCATTGTAAGCTTGACCCCTGAATATCTCCTGCATTCACAAGCAGAAGGTGACGTTTGGAGGGTGTGCACATGCTATATATAGGGGCGTACCGGTGCCATGTAGTAAGGGGTGCCCACAAAGCTTGTGGCTAAGCTGGTGTTGTGGTGGAATATCCTCGCTAGACCAAAGTCACCCACTTTGATATTATGATGCTTGTCCAAGAATATATTGGCTGGTTTCAAGTCTCTATGCAGCACCTGTAAATGAGTGTCAAACAGTGCAGACAAGCTAGTTGTGGGAGAAGGACTAGTTGTTTACCTTTACACGACCTCTCTTTTCTCTACTGCACTCTTGCAGGGCCAGAGACATTTGAAAGAAAAATTTCCAAATTAAATCTTCTGGAATGTATTTCCTACGGTCAAATAGCAAGGGTACAGTACATGGCAGCTGATTACTGTATGCATGTAATACTGATAGACTACACTGCAATTGACAGACATTCACAGAGTGAAGTAGGGTATTTTGGCTGGTGTAGCTACTATGGAATCTGAGAGGTTGGCATGTCAAGTGTTGGTACCTCTTCGCTTTGTACTGCTGTATTACCGTACTGAGGTCACCTCCTTCACACCATTCCATGATCAGGTACAGTGTACATGTAGTACGGTCAATTATCCTGTCGTAATATCGAACAATGTAGTCGTGCCGCAAGTCGCGAAGTAGGTTCACCTCTTGACACAGTAGTCTTTTTTCATCCTCAACCATCATGCCGTAATCTATTTCCTTCCAGGCAAATATTTTACCATCGGTTCTTCTTTGAACTTTCTTACATACTCCAAATTGACCTGATCCTATTTGTTTCAATACTTTGTAGTCCCTTGCCGCCATATTAATTTTCAAACAGGGCTCAAGTTGCCATGACAACGAAAGTACAAAACTGTACTGAACAATTACAATACACATGTATAACGAAGCGGTTATGATTAACACAGAATGCAGAAAAACTAGAGTCGTTTAAGTCCTTTTTTATCCTTTTTCTTCTTTCCTACATTTGGATCTGTCTCAATACACTTTCTTTTACTTGTAGCATCTTGGGGAGCATCTTCATCTTGCTTTGAGGGCATCTTGGCATATATGGATGTAAACATCTGAGCTCTTTTAAAGTACTCATCATAGTGTTCTTGAAGCAACTTGCCTGCCTCCTCATTGAGGGCCGAGTCGGGATTGGGGTAAATAAGCAAGCACTTGATAGTCTGGATCAACAATAAGTGGAACAACTTGACAGTAGAGTAGCCTAGGAGATTACTAACAACAGTATCTTGAAAGGTTAAACAATGGAATAAAAAGGTCAAGAACAACATGTTGACAAAGAAAAACAATCAAATCCATTACATTGCTTCATTTATTGGGTCCTTTCTGATGAAATCATATCATTTACAAAGGAGCTAGATAAATTACTACAGTTGAGTATCACGGGGTTTACCACTAAAATGTGCTTTATTCCATGATCTGGTTTCCAGTCTCTTTTCAGCGTATTGACACAAATTGCTCCATTACTTGCAACATTGGGATGAAATATTTTAGTCAGAAAAAATCCTACCGTACAAAGCAGTTGCAATGTGCATCATGTCTAGTCTACTGCATTTAATACACCTTTCAAAGATATACACCTTACCTTGTGGAGGAGAGGCTGGAAAGTCTTTGCCCAGCACTAATTTCATCTTAAATAGTCCTCCTTGAAAGGGAGTACCATCTGCAAAGCAAAAGGTATTTTAAACAAATAGATAATAACGTATTCAACAAATATACATAATCTCACATCATCCTCAAACAAGAATGTGCTGAATAATTAGTTTCATATAATTAGTTTTGGCTAGCGTTCTTCGGGTAATTACTCCAACTGACTGACCTGGTCCTATTATTTTAGCTTGCACATTACTGATATCCTCCTCATTGAATGTCACAGTAATCCCATCTAATGGTTCCTTCACAAGATCCACTATTTCTTTTCTTATTTGTCTTAAAACTTCGGGAGATAGGTTCTCCATATTTGACGATGACTACAGTGAAGACACACAAACGCGTGGTATCAACACCTAGTTAGCTACTCGTATGTAGTGATAGAACAGAGCAGACGAGAAAATCATTTAAAGTTCTGAACTCAATTTCCAACTCACAGATGCCATCTCAATCACGCAAAATTTGAACTAAATGCGCCGAAATCAAATCGTTTGGTCGCAACGCATATTATCGAAGTCGTTTTTTGCCGTTTATCTGCAAACAAATGAGTCATAAAATGTCGGCTAGCCGCGTGAAACAGCTTGGGCATAATGTACCGAAATTTAAAAAGGTATTCCCAGCGCACTCAAGTATCTACTTTGTGTCGACTGGAATGTACTTTGGAATCCTGTACTTTTACGTTACTTTACTTGTCCATATATTTAAAGTGTTCAAACTCTCCTACTGGTGTAACTTTGTTTAATAGGGACACTATGGCTCGTCTAGAAGCTTAATTCGGAGACTTGGCAGTGCTCTACCAATTCGACCTAAATACCCAGTAAGGGAATGCACGAAGTGTAGACAGTTTTACAACATTCTGCAACCGTATTCCATAGCTGAACTTTCTTTTGTGTATATGAAGAAACTACTCACTTTGTTTCCCATCAGCTACAGATCATTAATCATGACAAACTATCCAGGTCATTAGTGACAGAGTTTGAGAAGGATCAAAGTGGGTGGCTGGGAGTGAACCTAGGGTTGCAAGATCTCTGGTATAGTGGGACTGAAGTCTTGCCTCCTGCAGATGAGGCCTTTGTAAATGATATTGGTCCACAGCAGTTTCAGGGAAGTGAGTGATCTGTCATATATACAAAGGTGGCTTGTAATAGCCACTCGGTTATGATTTTGGATTTCACTGTTTTCTTCTTCCAAAGATGCTGTACAAAGGATTGCAAATTTAGAAGCAGAACTGGAACAACTGAGGTCAAAGATAGCTTGTTATGCTCTCAGCAGTGTACAACTATTGGATGAAGATCAATCTCATGAGACAAGTAGTAGTACGTGATACAGAATTGCTGGACGTGCTTTTGGAAATTTGTCCCGTTCATTTTCTCTTGTATTTTACTTTACTCTTCAGGTAAGGTCCCTCCTACTCCTGTTCCCCCTCCCCCTCCAATCCTCCCTCCCCTCCAGGTATGTCTGTACCTCCACTCATTGAAAGGGTAGACACCTATTTAATCTTCTTGTTGTCTTAGAGTACTACAGATGGTCCAGTTAGAGATCCAGTTACACCAAAGCCAAATCCATCCCTGCTTTCAGAAATTGGGAGTGTTAGGTTAAAATCAGTTGTAAAGTGAGTCAATAAGGATCTTGGTGTAATCGCATAATAGAACATGGAATATGGTTTTTGTATGGGTTATCAGCATATAATCCAGTTGGCAGCTTGTTAAGCTGTGTATACTGTTATTGTCGCATACTTTGCCTGTTTGTAGGACTTCACAAGGTACTGCTATCTCCAGAGAGAAGGGTACACCTTTAGATAATGATCCTGCAGCAATTATCGCTAGGGCTTTACAGAAAAAGTTTGCCCATTTGAATTTTCAAGGTAGGTTTAAAGAACATCAGATGTCTACTTGATGTTGTATTTTTAGCATGCCCATATTCTGGTATTAACGACACATTAGATGATGATGAAGATGATATGTCTCCTTTTGGAACTCCAAGTTGACTTGACCCCGTCAGTATTAAGGCAATCCATCATTCAACAGGTCGTATGCCTCCTGGACCGTGTACCATTCTATCATTCAAAACTATATTTATATTCAAACTGCATGTGTATTATGAAAGTTCTTATTTATGAGGTCCTATTCCTTCGCAACGGCTCGTGTTAATACAGTAAAAGTGGTGTAGGAAAATGAGTAGGCAGTCAGTTTTCGAAGAGACCAAAATTTCTAGTGAGATAAGGTAAACCAACAAATATGGCGGCAGTTAGGCCCAGAAGACAAACTGCAAGGAGAGATGTAAGAAACGTTTGTTGTCCACAGTAACCAACATTTATCGTGCAAGTTAATTATAATTACGATTGTGGTCACTATCGGGTCTGTACCTCGTGGCTGTAGGATGATTCATTCGTTGGCCTATTACCCGACGAGGAAGCTGCGGTTATACGGGCTATGCGGGCTTCACTGTCAGACACCCACTGTTCTCCCAAGACAAATAAGAAGGAAAAAGACAGCTCATGTCAGAGTACAGTCAACGAGGCGATTGAGGTTTTATGCGCAATACACTGTCAATCAGTTATTCACTACGCCAGCCTTTATGACATAATTCAACGTTATATGTTTAGGCCCTCAAGGAGTACATATTGTTCGTCTGTTCTTGTAGGATAGCAGCGGCTCTACTGTAGACATAGCAGACATGAGAACACTACAAAGTATATTTGCACGCAAAAGAAAGTATCGAAAACACAGGACAAAAACGACTCTAAATCAGGATGCATTAAAAGTACGTGTACTATGTACACATTCTAATGTCCAATAAAATGAGGAATTCATAGTTGGTAAATTTCTCTGTGTGATGTGTCAAATCCATTTCTTAATTATAGTCCATATGGCAATTTATGTAGTCTAGAATGCACTACTTTCATCAAGGCTCAAAAATGAAACAATAAAAATTCTTCAATCACTAAAATGATTAAATGCATTGTCCAATTATGTGTTTGTGATTGACATTTTTGTGGCAGTGGACAAGAAGTGTATCTCACTAACTCCTCTTTCTTCTACAGAACAATTCCAATGAGAAGAAGAGGGTTGGCAGACCAAAGGGTAGCTTGAACAAGACTACAACTCGACAAGCCCCACTTGTTTGTACTCTGAGTATTTCAGATACTCTAACAGATCATGATATATCAACACTTTATGAGAGGATACAAAAAAGTAGAGGCACTGGCGGTAGTACACTTGCCAATGGCCAATCTAAAAATGGGTTAGGAAAAATAAAGACAGAACCATTTAATCATTGTGCTTCTCTGAAGGGTTTGAGTAATTGTAGACACAGTAAGCTGGATGTTTCCCCTAAGTGCCATCCAAAAAACAGTAGATTGGGGACTCAGGAACAGTCTGTATTCTACTTTACCAGAAACACTTCCAACGAGACAAACATTTCCATTGAGAAATCTAAATGTTCAAGACTCAGTTGTAGCAGCAATAACTTATCCAATAGCACCTTAAAGAAACATGTAAAAGATAGATCAAAACATAGTTTGAACAAAAAGCAATCTGTAAGGCCAAGAAGGATATTTTCCATTCCTAAATTTGATATTGGAAAGAGCAAGAAAAATATCCCAAGGAAGGACCCTGAAAAAGATGTGTTTTGTTACACTTCTGAGCAAACTGAATCTTCAGAGGACAGTGATTTTGAGCCTCCTCCATCTCGCTGCCCCAAACCTGTAAAAAAGTAGGTAATTAGCTTAGTAAGGAGTTGTAGTGTTGTACAGTACTTGGCAGGTGACTTTGAATTTTTTTGCTTTGCAGAAAAAAACTAAAAAAGGAGTCCATCAGTAGTCTGTTGAGTCAAACTGATGTGATGGTCTGCAGTAGCTCCAGGTAAATATGGTATTTAAGCTATGTTCACACTTAGATTTCCACAGTTTTACCTATGTATATTATGTTATAAGTTCCTTATCTTGTCCTTTGAAAGCTTTGGGTGTTGCCCAGGGTAGGGTGGAAAGATTTAACTAGCTGTCATGTCTTGGTTGCCTGACTCTCAAGTGTCTTGTCCTTTCTTGTGTATGTATAAACCTTCTGTGTATTAGTAATCTCTTATTTTCGAGACCTTTCGAGTTTGTAACCTTGTTAGAAAATTAGCAATGTATGAACACCATTTTCCTGGCTTAACAGGAACTCTAAGGAACCATATCAAAAGGATCTTCCTGACTAATAACTTAGGGCAAGTCTATAGAGATTTGGATGTACGTATGTAAACTTTTCCTCCTTTCTTCACTGGGCCATACAAGCCTTAGCCAAATGATCCTGTTAATTCCATATTACATGTGATTAGTAGACCTTCCCTTCTGAATGTAGTGATTTTGAGGTGAAAGAGAAGAAAAAGTGTCAGAGAAGGGCCAAGTCTTCTTCAGAGTGCGGATCACCTGAAGCAAGTATAACTGTTGAATCACCAGCTAGTACCGGGTTGGTTTATATTACTTGAATAAGATTCCTGTGCTTATCACATGTCTGTACTTTTGACTAGGTCTTCTTATTCTGCTCAGAGGAAATTTGCTCAGAACTCTCCCAACTTTAGTCTGAATGCCAGGTATGATCCAGTATGTTGCCATATAAGTGATATATTCATTGAGTTTGGAAGCAGAGCCAATCATATACTGTTATTTGGGAAATTTTTGCTGTTAAAATATTTTTATGGTTGGCCCAAACCACGAAAATTTATCGCACAAAATGTTTGCTTGTTCATTTGTTTGTGTGAATCAAGAAGTGTGGACGGTTTAGACCATGAAGATATTTCAACATGAACATTTATCACACGAAAAATTATGGTAAAGCAAACCATAATAGAGTACTGGGTGATAGGGATTTCTTCTGACTGCACCAAAGTTATCTTTGAGATGGTTTATCTGAGCATTTAGAGATGCAGTTTTTCTTGTGAATCGGATGTTTCAACTCTGGAGGTCTTCTTCACAAATGAAGACCCCAAGGGCTGAAACATCTTTGATAGCAGAAAAAGGGGAAAAGTGTACCCTTATTCAATGGTGTAAACTGTATAAAGTCCTTAGTCTAAATAGTGGTTTCTTTAGGTATGTCTTATCCCTTGGTCATTATAGTATATAATACCTAACAGTCTGTATCCCTAGCAAATGTCTATATCTTACTCTTAGAGTGTCACATCAACACAAAATGGCTCCTTCACAAAACGGTAATTTGTCACTTGGCTCACTCTCTGCCGAGTGTTTCCCAGTTGGCAGACCCAAAACGGAAGATTTCTTAACATTCCTATGTTTAAGAGGTATGCTTGCAATGAACTGGTATCCACAGAAGTGCATTCTTTGAGATGCAATAATATAGATCGAAGCCAGTTTTACTGGATCACTTAGATATACCTATGTTTGTATCTATCTATGCATCATGTACACATACTTTTTGTCAAAGATTGGGCTTCGGTATCATTTTGAGAATTGTATGTTATATGCATAATATATGTAGGTACAAGAGATGAATCAAAGGGTAATAAATTTGGCATCTTTAAAGAACCATGGACTGTTCCTTCAGAAACCCAAACTAAGCCAGTAAGACACCTCTATCAATCTTCATCCCACATGTGGTAATCAGACACATGTAGTGGTGAAGTCACAGAGTGACCTAGAAAACTGTGTTTCCTATCAACATCTACAGACCTTTTCCTAGACTTACTACTCAGGGAAACCTTGAACGAGGATACATTACATATCCATTTTTCTTCCTTTTCTCCACTGGGACAGACAACTGTTTCTGGTAATTCATCAGTGACCTTGAGACCCTGTCTTTATGTCTTCTTCTCTCAGTTCTGTAATTGCTACATCATTAATAGTATAGATTTGTAATATCTAATTTTTTGTTTCTTTGCAGAAATTACCTCCTAAAAGATTGTTCAACCCCACAAAGTAATTTGCCACTAACTGATATTACAAAAGGTTAATATGTGTATATTGTATTTCCATCCTTACCCCCTTAATTTATTCTTGTATCATAAATTTTGTGTTTCTGGTCTCTTTTTGGACTACTAGCTGTTATATCATATCAATTAATATAATGTGTAATTGTATTGCAAATCGAATGTAACAACACATGCACTCTTCTATCAAAATTAACAGGATATAACTGTATGGTGGGCAGGCTTAACTACTAAATATTCTAATAGTCTGTATATGAAAAAATAATATGTTTTAGTTAATTCCTATTATTAGAAAATGTAGTTTTGATCTCCAACTCTAGTACAAGGAATGGGCCTCCCATTTCTCAAACAAAGAGAATATAATTCACTCTTGAACTCATCAATATTTATGTAACCAATTACTACATGCCTGATGCCACCATTTAACTGAAAACCATATCTGGAATGCACAAATCTCCGATTGTTGTATACCGTCATTTTTCCCTCTTCTAGAATAAATTCTTTCTTTAGTGGTGAGGTTATGATCATATTTAAGAACCTCTTTCTTGCTCTGTAGTAGGGTTCAACCATCTCGCTCTTTGTGCAGAGGGGAAGCTCAGTTCCGGGATCCCAAAACACGGCAGTGATTTCATTTTCCAATCCCAGAGTTATCAATGGTCTTTCCCTTTGGAAATGCACGATAGGCCTTTCTGTAAAATTCAGATTTTTAAACAAAACCCCAAGCCTCACTGGCACGGTGGCCAGAACATTAAAATCTTCTGGATATTTATCACGAAACTGCTCTGCTACGTGCATTGTGTCCACGTAGACACTCTCACCACCAACCACAGACGGACTTCTCTTGTAGCAGTGCAGCAATTCCAACCCCGGCGGACTCTCGTAATAGGGGACGTCTTGATGTAATTCCAACCCCAATGTGCTGTACGTCTGGTCATCCGTTTTGTCAAAGTCTTCTGACACAAGAGAATGCATGTTCCCATAATTATTGCCTCTCAATTCAAAGATCTGCCTCCCCAAGTCTGCTACAGCATCTTCCTTTGATGGAACATCCCTTACAACCACAAGCCCATCTTCTAGTATCCGTTGCAACCATTCTAATCGGACTGTATCAGATGATACAATAGCTTCAAATGAAAACTCTTTTGGCATACCCTGTAGTGGTTTGGGTCTTGCCTCTATGGCTAATTTTTTGACCTTCTCTTCTCCATATTCATTCTTTGCCAACCAACTGAGTTGATACGTACTTCGGTGATCTTGCTCTTCCTCCCAAGTCACGACAAGGCTGTCCCCAAACACTTTAGCTTCCTCGATGGTATAGGATTCCAAAAGATTTTCAGGTGGCATCAAGGGTCGTCCTGATTTCGGGTGCATACATTTCGGGCAGGAGCAATGGTGCCGTAACCAGACGGCGTGATACGTGGTGGAAGCGCTTCCATTCGCGGCAATCGTAACGGCCTTTTTGTTATTAGTCAAAACTGCAATTGCATCCTCACGTTCAGCGTAAGATCCCAGCGAGGTGGAGTTAGTGTAAGCCCTTTCGAATGGCACTGTGACCTTCTTTTGGAGGTCCTGGCAAAATAAGCAAGATAGTCTGTGACTTGCAAAAGCGTGGCATGTTCTTGCAGCTATTAATTGACCAACACTTCGTACTGCACGCAGTGAGTGGTTTAAACGTTGCAAGACAATCTGCGCCATACACCTATGCCAACCAGCCACAATATCGATGATTTATTTATAGTTTCGTTTCTATTGCAAGGCCGCCTTCTAAGGTTTGACTGTCGCAGGTATAATATGTGCAAATCGCACACAAAAAGGGGCGTTTTGTGATTTAAAAGAATTTGCTTATATAACGGTGTCTCACAATTAAATGCGTAGGTTGGTCATGCGCAAGGTACGTGACTTGACCGATGATTCGTTTTGACGAATGAAATTATTAAAATACAAACACGTTGTATCTCTTTTGTTTCTTGGGTGATAAGTTTTACTTCGCAACGGATGGCTTAAACAACTCGCTAATCGATCAAATCTCCAAATCGACTGTCAAAAGAGGATACGTATCCAATGACGTCATAATTACCTCGTGACCTCAGTGTGACCTTGTCGAGAAGAATGAATTTTTTACGATTTATTTCTTTCAAAAAGTCGGTCATGTAAACGATGGATTATAGCTCCCAAAATTTAAGGACCACTTCACAAAAGGTAAAACTAAATTTTCACCGCGTCGGCTTGTGATAGCTTCTTCCGTTACTGATATGTGCAGGTTTTTGTAATAATTTCTTATCAAAAATCCAAAGAAAGCTGCACATCTCGGGAACGAAATGGTATTTCAAAAGCCGACGCGGTGAAAATTTAGATATTGATGTTAGCAATCTTTTAAGACCACTATTGTACTTTTTAACCGTGATCTTCATGACCGCCTATTTAGTCGAAGTGCTTTTCGTACGCCCAAATGAATCTGTCTTTTCTATATCAATTTATAAAATACAAAGAAAAAAATAAGCCAGATCATTTGTTATTTAGTTAAAATCTTCAAGGATATCATTTCTTTTATCACAAATCTAAAAGAAAGGGAAAACATGCAACTTAATTTTGATCCTAGTTTTCGACGGCCATTTGTTGGAAAATGCACATCCTGAAGAAATGAGCAATCTATAAATAACACCTCTAATTTCCGAGTTAATATGTGCCAAGTTAATCGGTACCAACCGCGGTCCCGCACGGCTAAAATAATATTATGTAACAATCAACCAATTACAATCTTTTTCTTTGTTGTTCGCAGAATTAAGTTAATGGTCAAATGCAAAGCAAAACTGCATGTATCATGTCAGCAATGCAGTATTTCCTTAAAAATGACAATACCTTGGAAATAAGACATTTGCATGCATATACAGCTGTATATATACACTGCATGACCTATATGTTCGGAAATGCATTGAAAACCAGCTTCCTTATTTAGAATAGTTTTATACATAAATTAATAAAAATGTTACATAAAGACTACTGAGTCAATGCTATAGTATGTCTACGTCTGTGCGACTGCGACCAGTGAGAATAAAGCCATCGTATCATTGTTCTTTTGAATTGCTGAATCTAGTTAAGAGAAAAGTAAGCAATACTATATATTGGCTATTCATTATGGCTAAACCATTTCTGTACATGCCTTAGGCTCACACGAAATATTTGAAGACTTCAGTCAACTGAGCTAACAAAACTAGTTGCAATGCTTACCTTTCCGTAACACAATGATCCAAATGCTAAAGCCAATGTTATGATAAGAGCGCCCATAAGCAGCCTCTCCCTGAACTGCTGTTGCTTCTGCCTGTAATGAAAATATTAAATGTATCTGAACCAGCCCCAGAAAAACAACTTCTTTACTGTTTGTGGGCAATGTCCATGTATTCCTACGCAACACTAGGTAATTATATGAGTCTTTAAGTAATGATATTAGAAATTGAAATTAGCACTTACCAAATGTTAAGGTCATTGATATTAAGAAATCTGTTTCTATACATGGGCGGTAGTTCAAACGCTGAAGGAATAGGAAGGATGGACTCATAATAATCCCGGATATAAAGCTTGGCCAAATGCGCACTCTCCTT
Source organism: Chondrosia reniformis (assembly GCA_947172415.1). NCBI lineage: Eukaryota > Metazoa > Porifera > Demospongiae > Chondrillida > Chondrillidae > Chondrosia > Chondrosia reniformis. Next base: position 8,074,501 of record OX359192.1, read on the forward strand.
GGTGTGGTCAATGTTATCGTTGATACAGATAAACTTTTTTGGCTCCCTTCTCAGATGATCTAAATGCTCCACAACCTGTGGACAAGCAGAGGAGAAGCTAAAACATGAAATGAGATGTTACATTACAAAATACCTTTGATACATTTTCATTGACCATTTTAAAAGCAACTTCATCATCACTTAGTTCCTCGAAGCTAAGAAACAAAATCCACCAATAATATTGTGCAAAAGGGGCTGCATAAATCATTTACTTACTTGTACTTTTTATTTGTGGTCTTCATTTTAACTACTTTCTCTACCATGGGTTTGCAGCTTAGAAACAGTTCAGCATTGATCAAAGGCTACATAAGCACAAAGATCACATCTTACTAGAGAGTTACAGAACCAAAGTGTGCAGTCATAATCACATTTTGCCAATAGACAAGCAGTTGATATTAGTTGGTACTTCACTGAAATATGCACCACCTAACATCACTGGAATGCCTATGTTACTAGTTAATGTCATAGGGAAGACTTACAAATCCTGGATCATACAAGTTTTCCATGTCTTCTTTAGAGACCTGTGGTCTGGTACCATTGAAAGACTTTGAACAGTTCCCAAGTGTCCACTTAAATGTGTTGATAGAGTCCAATGTGATGGGAATGCCTTCAGTATGGGTCAGTAATGTGCGAAGCTCACGGGCAGATAGCACACTAGGAACATGAACACAGCTAAATAAGGACATACGTAGCTTGTGCAACAGTTCAATCTGACAGTAGCATTCTATAGCAGAAATACTGCTCTACAGAGGAGAAGGGCACTTTCAAACTAAATATCCAACATAATAACGAACGACTTGACAAATTTTGGTCAGGTCTATCACCTTAGGAATATTTACATATTTACACTCCATTACATAATACACTAGACTACGTGTAAACTGTTAGATTGAGTGCTTAGCATAGTGTAGTTACCCCGTTTCATCTGTGTCATAACTGTTAAAGAGGCCTTCTTCTTGGACTTCTTTTGGCTGACTCATCATGAAGTAAAAGTAAGAAAAGGCAAACTGCATGTCCTCTGTACTTCTAATTTTGCGTGCAGAAGTTTTATCAAATTCTTCAGGGAACCTTTAAGCATAATTATAACAGCCAAGTGATTATTTACAAAGTAAAAATTGAAATTACAAGGACCTCAAGTTAGTATTACTAACACTCACATGTCATGCAATTCTGTCATGATGTCCTTGTTGATCAGATGAGGCATGTGGGCGGGTACCTTTCTGGAGGTGTGACCAAACACCTTATTAAACAGCTTGTTAGTGTGGCGCAGGGAATCCCCAAAGGTGTCCAAAAGACGTCTTCCAGTTTTAAAGGTGGCCTTCTCCTCTTCTCCCTAAGAAAAAGGAAACTTTAAACTGAGTATATACAAAATGTGCATGGGTAGTGGATGGCTCACTTGTGGTGACTTGTGGAAAAGATGTAGTTTTTCCCATGGTAAAGAGTCAACCTCGAATGTTTCCTATAACATGACATGGCTTTAGTAACTATTGAAGTATGTTAAGTTAACATGAACCACTAACTGCAGATCCATGTTTCCTTTCCCAATCCTCCATAGCCTGTTTGAGATCAGCACTAAGCATTAGCTCTTTTTGTTTCCTTTTCAAAATATGCTCAGCCAGAACTCTTTCTTTCTCTGGTACCCAATCAGGCCACTCGGGCTAACCACGAGAAATGGTATGATTAGACTTAGCTAATATCTTTACAACTCAACCAACCTCTAAGGACAATAGCTTTCTGTTCCTATTTTGTTTATGAAGTGGCTGATCTTCTTTAGATACCTTCAGTTCTTCTTTGTGTTGTAATGATGATTCTTTAGTGATCCCTTTCTCCACAGTTCTATCATTGGATGGTCCCTGTACAATGTCTGGATCCTGTACAACTTTATCATTGTCTGGATCTTGTACAACTTTATCATTGTCTGGATCTTGTACAACTTTATCATTGTCTGGATCCTGTACAACTTTATCATTGTCTGGATCCTGTACAACTTTATCATTGTCTGGATCCTGTACAACTTTATCATTGTCTGGATCCTGTACAACTTTATCATTAGATAGCTCCCTCTTGGTAACAGTTTCATCATTTTGAGATAGCTCTGTGACAATTTGGCCGTCCTGTTCAGCCCTCAGTACAGATGGTGCACCAGCTGAAGCATTTGTGGCCATCAGTGGAGCCTTTGCAGCATGTTCCCTCCTCCAGCCGTCCAAAGCATCCAAGTAAGGTTCCAACAGGATATACTTGTGTTTAACATATCCTTTATCAGTCCAGTCACCTTCTGTATACTCATTTTCTAAAATTTCCAATTGTTCTTTAGTAGACTTTGGCAAAACATCATCAGAAACAGTGGTAAGGTTAATTAGAGGAATTTCTCCAATTTTTGTAGCTTCTGTAGGGGCAGACGTCACAGTCTTCCTATGTATGTAAAAATTCAGTTTTTCTTAGCCATGTTCTGCTAATGTGCTAGCGTATTCAAATACTGTATTGTAACTACCTTTCAGTCATCCAGTAGTTGATTGGCTTTTCAGCTGTTTGAAGCTTTGCTGCTATTTGTTCTAGAAAGTCTTGTGATTTGGTGGAGTTGAACTCCTCAAAGGATATATGCCAATATCCTCCCTTCTTCTTTGTCTGAAATGGTTGAGCAGTTGGAGTAGCTGTGTCCACCGTCACAGCAAACCTTACCTGTGGTACAAATGGGACAGAAGTGAAACAGAAATGTGAAACGGCTAAAAAAGCAAAACTGTAAACAGCAAACAACTGGGTAGTACACTCTATACTTGTGTATAAATATACAGTACTTGCATAATACATTCATGCATACGGCATGCAAACTAACAAACAGACATGTTTACATGATTTCAAACTGTTGCTCACTGTGGTCTTGTTGCCTTTTGCATTAGCACCTTCAACCGTGAAGGTTGACGAGTTGCGAGTTTGATTTTTGGTAAAAGTTAAAGTTAGCACCTTGTGGTGCTGTGACATAACAGCTGTCCTGATGACTGGGGAAGGAGTAAAGGTTGCCTTCGCAACAGTGCCATTAGCAAATATTTTAGTTAAGTTTACAAACATGGCTGTCACTCCGAGTGGTATGGAATAATTCTTGGAAATAGTACTGTCCAATATTTCAATTGCATATAATTTATCATAATCTGAAACTCCACAATCTCCAGAGTCGTAACCACAAGCGTGTACCTTGCAAGCCTACAGTACAATGGAACAGGTTACTGGTTGGGAAGAGGCTAACCCTATTAATTAGGTGGGTATATATTAAGATTGCACAGCACACAGACAATCCAGGTTAATTGTGAATTTTAAATAGTACAACATTGACAGTCTTATCTTTTGAAAGGATCATCTTTCGACTTTTAGAGTGAGTGACTCATTGAAGAAGATCCTCGGGATCAAAACGTCTGACAGCCAAGAAGAGATAGCAAAACTAAAGATGCTGTAAGATGATCCTTTCAAAAATCAAAAAATAAGTTTGACACAGTTAGAAGAAATCCTTATTCTCACATTGACAGTCTGGATAGTATACTTATAACAGTGACCAAACCTTCCTCATCACAACTTACAGCATCACAGTATCTATCTCCAAGCCAATTATTCAGACAACCAGTATTACAAATATCTGTAGTGCCTATGTATTGGGGATATATGTAATGTGATGTTTGTGATGTATTATGTTGTAATGTGATGTATTATGATGTATGTGATGTATTATGATGTAATGTGATGTTTGTGATGTATTATGATGTAATGTGATGTATTATGATGTAATGTGATGTAACGTAATAGAGTGGGGCTTACCCTGTGAGTTGGTATTAGAGCTCCATGTGTGTCCTCCTCCTGTACCTCCAGGTCTAGTCTTATCTGCAAGGAATGATCATACGTATATGTACATATCACCTGTTACCGGGGCAACCACCCCAATATGTACATACATATGTATGTATAAAGATAGCCATTAAACAGTGGAGGTTATAATTGGTCACTCTATGGACACTAAAATAACTCAGATCCAACAGACACCACAAAGCCTTCATGTTATTGTAGTATCACTTTATTCTCCTTACTTATGCAGTCAACTCCATCAAATTCACAAGCTGAATTGTTGCAAGCCGCATCACAATAGTTGTCATTGATCCAATTAGGTGGACATCCTTCAGCACAGTAAGGGACAGACCAGGCTAGATACACCTATATAGAGTATATGTACAGACCAGATGGACTTACATATGTACAGACCAGATGGACTTACATATATACTATACAATATACTAGCTAAGGTTGCGGGATATTCTCTGTTCTGGCAGCACTGTACACACACCTCACCTTCTGTCCTCTTCGTGGTGTATAGAAATCCTCAGGCCACACCTCCTTTCCCAAGAGGACATCATCATTGAAGTACAAGAACCACTTGGATAGCCCGGGTATTCTGTGGATGTGGCTCTCAATAGAGGGTGAACTGTAGGTGGGGAGATGGCTCTTGTTTAGGAAGATCTCTTCGTGGGTCACTATGGTGAGTCTGGGATTGTCCAAGTTGATCCAGTGAGGGATCTGGCCATTTGTGACTATATAAATATGGCGGACCCATGGAGCATACTTGACCAAAGAACGAATGGAATATCTCAGCTCCTACAATGAGGAATTATAATGAATTTCAGCAGTATAAAAAGAGCCCTGATTTCCACGACAACCAACTTCATTATCTTCAAATCTACTTGCTGATATAATATCTCCCTCAACATTTGCTTCATTTTCAGTCTGCTATATAAAGGGAAATAAGTATTCTTTACCAAGACAATTCTATACGGCTACTAGACATTGGATACAGGTTGCGTGGAATGTCGTAATACCTCAGAAAGTATGAAAGGCATCCATATCTGATGGGCTTGCAAAACCTGCACTGTGTCATCCCTGGACTCTGTGATATTTCTTGATAACTAACAACAAGACAAAGTAACAAAATATTACTTAATAAATAAATTAGATATTAGGAATTGGAAATAGAGAATATACGTAAGTGTGTATAGTTACTACACATACATCACGGGGTAGAATACCTTTCCATCAAGAAACTCTTTCAGCTTGTCAGTCTGAAACTCTACAATTGCAGTGTTCCTATTGCTGATGGCAACCTCAATAGACAGAATACCTTCCACGTGGTGTCTCTCAAGCGCTTGCCTGTAGTCGTCTAAGGCAACACTGTGATTGGTTCCACTGCTCCACACTGCTAGTGCAATGTTTGGTACCTCCACTGCTCCGAATAGAGTGTTGTCTGAGGTCTAACACATACAAACAGCACTGGCACATTGGCAGACATTATGGAGGAGGCAATAAGCTCCACTAGCGGGTACCATAGTTACCCATACACACAGCACTGGCACATTGGCAGACATTATGGAGGAGGCAATAAGCTCCACTAGCGGGTACCATAGTTACCCATACAAACAGCACTGGCACATTGGCAGACATTATGGAGGAGGCAATAAGCTCCACTAGCGGGTACCATAGTTACCCATACAAACAGCACTGGCACATTGGCAGACATTATGGAGGAGGCAATAAGCTCCACTAGCGGGTACCATAGTTACCCATACACACAAACACCCATACATTGTGGTTGAAACAATTAACTCACCAGAAATCCTCTTGTACTATTAACAGGGTTTCCCTCTTCATCCACCAGACCCATCTCTAAACAGTGAGTCACTATGCATCAAAATAATGCAAGAATTATAATTTAAATGAGCCATATCAAGTATCTAGCATCATTAGTATACTGGAACCCAATTGGCTCTATGATTGGCATATAGCATGTATTAACTATTTAATATTTAAACTGAATAATTGGGAACCAGATAAGAACATACATACGTAAATGGAAGACACTTCTTGCACTAGAGACTCACCATCCTTTTCTTCTTGAAACTTCAAATAGAAGACTGGTTCATGGTGGGTGACCGAGGCAGTTAAGGTACTGAAGGAGACGCTTGTAGCCATACAGGTGGACCAGGAGGCTAGATCTAAGTGGGTGTGGTTAATGTGGTCCCTTGCAGAGACTATCAGAGTCCTCCAGGGAACACAGTGGTGGAAGGGACAGGAATACCTAAACAAACAAACAAACAAACAATAAAATACAAGAAGATAACTTAAATTCATTTTGACATCTTAACTGCATCCTATGTGAGTACAGTAAGCTCCTCCCACAATACCACAATATAGCAACACAACAAAGGACTAAGAAGAGACAAGGCCTCCTAGGGTCACTGATGAAGGGTAGAATCTTCATAGCAATACACAACACGCAGGCCAGTGGGAAAGGAAAGTGAATATGAAATGTATGTATCCTCATCCAAAGCTCTATAGGTTTTCCCCAAGTAAAATGCTAGGAAATCAGTCAATTCTATTTGTGTGTTTCCCCAGCCTAAAATGTATATTAATCATACGCTCAAGAAAATGGTGTTATTCACATTCATAAATATGTACTAGTCATAAAAAGAAAATTCGCTTACATTGAATTTTTCGAGATATTTGCTGATTTGGCTTGTTTCTTTTCATCTTGTGCCATTTGACGTTTGATATAATTAAGTTGTAACAAGAGGTCAGGATCGGATCCATTCACCCAGGTATACACTACATCAACGGGTAACTGCGCCGATAACTGCCTCTCAAATGATCTGCTTCCAATATTGTTTCTATAAACACTAAACTGTGCCTCATACTTGTCAACGCTCCACTCGAGGAGGACCTAGAGTAATGGACTTACACACGTGACACTTGCAAAGTTATAGAGATGACTTAAGTGCGAGGAGTGAACATGGCTTAAGCTCCTAGTTTGCAAGCAAAACGCGAGTAATTACTTACCTCACCGAATTGTAGTACTGATAGCAAAATTAAAAAAAGTGCAGCTAGCGTTAAAGTGAGTGCGCATTTTGAAGATAAGATATTATAAAGCTGCCGTTGCAAGACTTTCGCCAGATAACCTGTACGCCTCATCGTCCATTTGTTAATGTTAGGGTATACCCCGAACTATTAAGGGCGTGACCGACATTTTGCAAAATTAATCAATTATCGGTTATTTTATTCTTTTTCCTCTCCAATAGACTGGACCCTTCCTTTTGGATAATAAAGATTTGGCGGATCTTCCAACTTCTCTGCGTTCCTTCTGGTGTGTTTTCACTCTTTCTTGTTGTGTATCCACTTTATCAGTCTAAAACCATGTTATATGATATGCTTATAATATACGATATGCTTAAAATAAAGACCTAAATGTAAATAACAGTAAATAACAATAAATTGAGCCACATTTAAATATACAAATTGACTTTGATGAAAAATATTTTTATGAACATTTGCATTGTATTTATACTATTATACAATTATTATATTGTTAGTAGAGTGCATTATATATATTGGGTATTTATGGATTGAACATATACCTTTTTTAATTTGAATGACACAGTCTTATTTCCAAAGGCAGTGCTAGTTCCCTCTGCAACACTCTCAGCCTCATTCTCCACTAGTTTACCCAAGGTTAGCCTAATGTATGAAGCCAGTACAAATAATAATACTTGGTTGCAGGATACAGACCCTACCTCCTATCTTGAGTTGAATCCTGAGGTTTGTTTATTGAATGGAAGTCTATACCTTTCTTTATTTCATACATCTTTGGACCTGAGCTATTTGATAAAGTTCTCGCCTGTCTTTTCTCTTCTCTAAATTGAGACCACATTTCTTTATCATCATCGGAACTAGAGTCAAAATCATCTTCCATGTCACTTGGTTGTCCTTCTGGTTCTGATTCCTGACAAGTCAAAATCAGATTCAAACCTTAGCTACTCAAGTAATTTGGATCACACTTATACCTCGATTTCCTCAAAATGTTTAAGCAAGGCTGCCTTCTTTTTCTTCTTTTCATGCTTTGACAGAACTGGATGTAGCAACTTGTACTCCTGCGGAGAGAAGGAGACATTTGAGCCCTGTAAGATGATATGAGGAGACTTGCCTCACTCTCCTGATCAATTGTAAAGTCTGGGTTACTGAATATTGCTGAAAATCTCTCATCTCCAAGTGGGTTAGATACTGTACCTTTCATATTCTGTGAAGGAGCTGATTCTATCAGTTTTACTGCTAGATCTCGATTAACCTTGGGTAATTGTTTTTTATTGACTCTTGTTGTCCTTTCACTGTCTAGTTTCTCCTTAATTTTGTTCCTCTTATATTCCTCAAAGGCAAACGGTGTAACAATAGACTTTGCCTGAGTGATGAGATGTTGTGTCTTGGAACCACGGGACAGAATGGATGATTTAACTTACTTTGTTATACAGCTTTATATCCATGAAGTAGCCATGCATGTAAGCACGCAAGAGATTGGTACCAACCAAATGTGACAAACCTAAACTCTCCAGATCCTTTAAAGTTACAAACTTGTAATCTTCATATACTATGGAGGATACAGTGTCTAAAGTCATACATATGTATTTATACACAGACTTGTGTAATATGGTTATAAATTTGTACAGTACTTAACTACATATACAATACAGTTTCCTGAAGCCTTTACTGAAATTCCATTAATAATAAAGCTATTCAGGCATAAAATAGGAAAAGCAGATCTATTTTGTCTAACCAGAAGGCTCCGGATTCTCCTCCAGTTCTTCCGTGAGACTGTCCAGAAAGGAACACCACCTTGGTGCTGGCCCCAGTGCCTACGTAAACATACATGTCAGGCACAAAGAACTAGCTGGCCCAGTACCTATGTAAACACATACATGTCAGGCACAAAGAACTAGCTGGCCCAGTACCCCTGTAAACACATACATGTCAGGCACAAAGAACTAGCTGGCCTAGTACCCCTGTAAACACATACATGTCAGGCACAAAGAACTAGCTGGCCCAGTACCCCTGTAAACACATACATGTCAGGCACAAAGAACTAGCTGGCCCAGTACCCCTGTAAACACACATGTTAGGTACACAATGCCTATGTATACAAAGAACTGTAAGGTCTCCCAATTAACACTACTAAGGTCATTAACTTACTGGAATATAGTATACTTGCATTTTTGGCGATTCTGAAGCCAAGAGTACAAGACCTAAATAAGAAGATCCACGCTTGCTTCATGTATAGCCATTATTCATATAGTGAAGAGCAAAGTAATACACAGTGTATTAACAGGCAAAGTAAAGCGTATAGTTGACTGGTAACTATATACAAACATGTACAATGCATACCTGATTGTGCAACATGACACACTTCATTAATGGAAGCGATTGGCTCCACTGATGTGAATAGTTTTCCCTACAATGGAGAAAGCATTATTTATATACATATAATAAGGCCTATATTGAAGACTTTGGAAGGTAGTTACAGTGTTTCTTTCCCAAATTTTTAAAATCTTTGAATCTGAGGAGAGAACCAGGTCTTGGTCGTCTTGAAAAGAGATGGTGTTTATAGGAAGATTGTAGTGATGGTCCTGAATATGGTATGGTTTATTAGCTCTGATGTCAAACAGCAGTACCTAAAACAAGAATAACATGTACCACCTGTCTGCACCGTCTCCCAATGCATCATGTATTCAAAGGGACTGTCCCTTCACTTACCTGTCCTGTACTGACACCAAAGGCAAGGTTTAGTGAATCCAGAAACTTGAGAGCAGTTATTGAGGGAATGTCGCTATGTCTAGGAGCAAACATACACGCTTATTACCGACTGTATGTTTCACACTGTGGTTGCTATGGATACAAGTCACCTACCCTAGGTCAGACATGTGCTGCAACACAGAGAGAGCTACATCCAGATTACCAACACGAGCCCTTGAACGTGGGTCCCAGCACTCCACCTGACCCTACACACCCATATGGGGAGGAGGCATTAAGTATACATACAATTATGCAATTAAATTTACAAACTCTTACTTTTTCTGATCCTGCTGCGAATAAGTGTAGCTGGGTGTTAAATTGACAAACATTGATGGCACTGGAGTCATGTCAGGAATAGCCATGAAATTACCTCACACAACAAGAAAGGACGACACAAACCTCATATTAGAAGTGAGAGAATTCAGAAATCTTCCTTGGTCCAAATTGAGTCGGTAAATATCATTACTATATAGAAATAAGAGCATCATATATGTACCTAGTATGTACTGCTCTAATTTAAACAAGCCTGACATATACTACAGGCCTGTAGTAAGTAAGTAGTACTTAGTAAGTAGTAGTAAGTAATGATTGTAGTATAAACATGATAACACTCAATCCTATTTTCACTTTGAACTAATTGGTCAAACTAGATAGCTAACCTCACACCCACTACATACAGGTCACATGATGCTGGATGATATGACATGTCACGACCAAACTTTGGCATCCTCATTCGGTAGTAATGCCCAGACTAGGAGGGAGAGGAAAGAAGTCAAGATGCAAGAGCAAGATGGCTAGCTTACCTGCGAATGAAATTCCACATGCCTATCATTCTGCAGGAATACGACCTACGCAAAGGAGGAAGTGATGACATTCATAAGCACATCATGAATTTAATTAAAAATTAGACTGGTTTCAATAAGGAAGCGGGTGAGAGATTTCTCGTCTCTAGCCGCAACATGGACAGAGAAACACGCTTAGGAACACTGTCTACAGAGGCAAAGTATCTATTGGCTCTAAAACTTAACCCGCGATCTTCAGGAACTCAGTCGAATTGGGTCGATTTGGCCGAAGAGTTGGGTTTCAGTAGAGATGTCAACTTGAACATTGAAAGACTAACGGAAAGGGACAATGTTTTCGACTATTTAATGGAAAAATGGGAAGACCTTCGCTTGGCTTCTCTACCGAGGCTTGTTAAGGCTCTTGATGAAGTAAAGAGACCTGATTGTGTGTATATCATACAGGAGAGTTTGTCAGGTAGGCCTAAAGGTGTAGATCAGATTCTACCGAGGATTCTACTGCCATTTTAGAATATTCCGATAGGTATTGTACCACATAAACAGTTGTGAACCGTTTGGGGAAGTAAATACACAATGATTTAACGTACGGGGCTGTTTAAGTATTTTTACACATTTTCACTTTCATTCAGGATCCTTCAAATTCCAAACCTTATCTAAACTTACTCATTCTATCTTAACTAGATGCAGTGTGGCGAAAAGTTATGGAAGAGTGTAAGCGTATTCCGTTCCCGTTGCCCAGTATACCCGATGAACGCGTATGGCCAAGAATCTTTGACCCTCAACCATTTACCAAACCCAACACAACTACCATTGCTATGACACGCTCCATTTACCTTTCTTATCATCCTGAGTCCCAAAAATTTGCTGGAGAAATTGCTAAGCACTTAGAAAGCAGTGGTTTACATGTGTTTATCGATTTCAAATTTCGTAAGGAGCGAGAGGAGATGGGAGATAGACAATGGCGGGAACAGAGCTTGGGAAAGGCAACGAAAATACTAGCTCTTTGTAGCCCAAAATATAAAGCTGTTTGTGATGAATCGACAGGCAAAAAGTTAACTCAGCAAGAGACAACTGTGAAGTTAGAATATGAGTATATCAGAAATGATATCATTGCAAACAATTTTATCAATAAAAAAATGTTGACCGTCTACCATTCTGCAAAGACAAAAAAGTCTTCTATCCCACAGATGTTTATCAACTATCCTCCTTACCAGTGGTCCAATGCTAGAGAGAGGGAGGACCTCGACTATGCACTGTGGGACGTTAAAAAGTACGAGCCACCGAGAGTTATAAAGAGGGGGCCGCCCAAAACTATAAAAGAAGACTTTTCTCGTAAAAATAAATAATACTGTCTGTTTATTTTTGTATACATTAACTTTATGCTTTATGTGACCTCTTTATATTATGTACACATACACACGATATCTCAATTTCTGTATTATTGAAATTAATGATATTGATGATATACAGCAAATGGGACATTCCGCTTTGGGAATATATGTGAAATGGAAAGCATACATTCATATCATTTTCACTGTAAATTACCCAAACGGAGGAGATATTCAAAGAAACCTCATATATGTAATATAATGCTGGAAATTATATGGTTCCAAGGTAGTCCCAAAAACGGAACAAATTAGATGTGACTCACTTTAGAATAATCTTCAGACAAAATGCAGAATTGAATGGCTGTGTAATAGAAATTAGCAATAAAAATGTTTTCACAGACAAACTCTACAATGTAAACATACAATTCAACTCAATAGCTACCCTACAATAACATTGGGGGCCATATATACAGACTGTAACAGGATTTGAAGTTATGGGAAGAACTGGTAACATTAATTTTATTAAAGAATGATATTTGTGGACATTGGGTATAGATAAGGAGTAACACTAAATATCAGAGAGTACGGTAGTACTCTCTAAGTAGGGATGGCCAAAAAAACATGGCCGCCCTATCCAATGTATAACTTTAGAGAAGAGGCAACAATTTATATTTTTGGGAGAACAACTTTGGGGATTGACTCTAATGGGGAGGGGGTTTCCCTGAGGTTCTGTGAACATGTCTATTTTATGATTTCTTACCTTCTGCATCAAAGCATCTTTCAAATTTCATTGACAACTGATTAACATCATAGCATCTCACTCGAGGCTTATACGTTCCTAACATGAAAATGTACAATGAGGCAGCTTAATTAGGCACTTCATTAAGTTATTCAAAAGAATGTCTATTTGATCAATCATGGACTATCTATGACTATGTAATGGTTACGTAGTCATAGATAGTCTACAGATCAATCTCCAGCATTAGCTTGCATGAATGATCATTCTGTACCTGTGGCCAAAATGTACTGTCCATCTGCTGAAGTCTGCATTCTAGATGATGCTGTAGGCATTGAGAAGTCCTGGAGTAGCTCTATTCTTTGTCTTAGACCTTAAAAGAGTATCAAATAGAATAAAAGCCTTAGAATACGAAAACAAGGTGCATGTTGCTAACCTGGATCATCCTTCAGCAACTTTCTCCTTTTACGTTCTGAAACCCACTGTAAAAAAATAAAAATGATCAACTGTTAGTGCTACGGATGGCATCAGGTAGGAGGGTCGCTGGATTAGAAATGCTATTGCATACTGCACGCAGGAATACTGTATTCAAATCTCGATTGAGGACATGTAGTGTGAAAATTGTAATTTTTCGAGTCCTGTAAAATTTCGTTGTCGTTTATACCTCAGGAAGACTTTTTCCAGCACTAAGATTATATACTTTCACATCCAACGAAGTTGTAACTTCCATTTTGTAACACGTGTGTAAGGGAAATTCCCCATACGTCACCAAATAGCTGCTGCATAAAAGGATATTAAAATATTGCAATGGCTTTATACATCTATGACTCATGATCAGTGGCAGATCATTAGTAGTGTAAACACTCCAGCTGTTCCAATGATTGATTCATTCCTATTTTCCCTCTAAGATGATGTATACTAATTAAACAGTAGTGATTTTATTATCACTAAAAATCTACTGTACAAAACCAATGATAATGTTATTCAGTCATAAAATGGTTTCTCTCATGCACCAAACTTTATTAAAAAGACAATTTCAAGCACAGCTTCTTAGACTGCATGTATACTGCCATGTTGCTTGATGGATCTCTGCTGTTTACTCCACACAGTTAGCTGATCATAATTCACGAGTGATCTATCCACCTTCCTTGTAATGCTTAGCATGTGTTCCCAAGCCTGTGACAGACTAAAGCCCAGGGCTCTTATCAAATAGGCCATAATCACTCCTGCTGACTTGGATCTTCCATGAATGTACACCAGCACTTTGGAGCTCTGATTCTCTGCCATAGCATCTGTGATAAACTGTGTGACAGCTGCCCAACATTCATACATCTGTTGAGAAGATGTGTCTTCTACATCACAGATCAGGATTGGAACATTGTTAAGACTCTGCCAGTCTACCTTGGGGTGACCTTTGACTGCCACCAGGTGTGTCATTCCCAAAGTGTCCAATTCCTGCTTGCTGTAGCTCATAGCCCTAGATCCCATGTACACATTTGGAGTGATCTCATGCGGGATGGGAGGCATGCTAGCAAAGGATATATCCCCACATAAAAATGGGTAGGACATTTGAAAGGCTGTATACCCTCCATCAATCCACCAAATCTCTGATGTCTTCTGCACAATTGTACGACAAAAGTATTCCAGAGGGTCAAAGTCACCCTCAAAATCATGACTATCTCCCTCTGTACAGGAGTCTCTGAGAACGGCTACTGTTAAACTGGCAGATTTCAATTTGGACAATCTGTTTGCTAACCACTCTACATGAGCTAGACTGCAATCATCGCTTGGTCCGTATACTACAACCGGTGAGGGGTTATCCGGAACAGAGCACTCCTTTACAAGATCGACTATAAACCTAGCAAGATGCGCCTCTCTTTCCTTCTCCTCGGTTGACAGCGGAAGGGATGGAAAAGAGACTGCCGACACGATTCGACCTCCATCGTAATGCTCTTTCTGACGAATATCTATGACAAGATGGTGCTCGTAGATCGGCAGATTAAAAATCTTTACAGGAGGGACTGTCTTCAAGGTGACTGTTTCCATTTGCTAGAACTTACTTGGAATATGCAAGTCATCGGGGTATTTCCCCCTTGTAATACTTCCATATACGAATGAAAAAAATATATAAAAAATGAAGAAGTTGGGATGGCATTATGTACTAGAGTTCCTAGATAATGTCCTGTAATCAGTATATACCACGCATCTCTATTCTATTTATTTTCAATGTAAATTTGAGACTTAGTCATGAAATTATCTGCCACAATAACTCTTAACATCTTTAGAGTTTCTATTATTTGTTCCATTGTCCCTGTGCAGCTGTCAGGGAGAGGCCAGTGATAGCAATACCAGCCAGAGTGATACTGGCTGGGGAGGTGCTGAGGTAGGCCAGGAGACTGCTGGGCACAAACAGGGCCAGCATCATGTAAATGCTCATGTGAGCCACAGATCCCTTTCCAGTCCAGAGGTACCAGATGACCAGAAGGTGAGCAGGAATGCTTAACAGCAGGCAGACCAGCTCACCAAAATACACTGCAGAGACAAGATAACACCAAGTCAACATATAAAAACATTATATTTCATTAAAATAAACAAGTTTTGGATTTTTGTAATGTAGAAGTAAAAAGACAAAACAAATTTTGTGAGAAAGATGCAATAAAATGGTTTACCTGCCGCTGTAAAAGTGGATAAACCGATGACAACTGTTATGTGAGACAGCAAACTTGACATGTCCATGATATACAGAGTCACAACTGCCACTAATGCACAAGGTGCCAGAGGAAAGTTGGAAGTAGATATTCTCAGCAAAAGTTCATCTTGCTGGATGAGTAAAAACACCAAACTGGAAACCAGAATCTAATATCAGAATGAAAATTAGAATCTAACATCAGAATGGAAATTAGAATCTATTATCAGAATGGAAATTAGAATCTATTACAAGAATGGAACACTAATGTGGCATACAGTGTATTCTAACTACACTCTTTAGCTGCATATCACAGTTATTTTCAGGTGTTACTTACTGAGACTACAAGTTGGACATGAAGTGGATTCAGTATAGTCAACACATAAAATATGAGACAAGCTATGTTGCCACAGAGAGCCATGTACGTCTGACTAGGCGACATCTCCGCAGCATGCAAGTAGTGCTACAAAAGATGGTTATAAAAGCATGTAGACAGTATAATTTTAATGTAAATAATTACACTATTACATACACCTGATAATATACAATATGTGTTATAACAGAAGAAGAGGTTGAGTTACAGTTGTATGTAGAAGAGAACTCAGTTGAGCAAACCTGCTTTATTCTGAAAGCAGCTGCCAAGACAAGGAAGACTCCTGCATGCAGCCTCGTTGTTGGTGGAGCAAAGGATGCCAGCATGGGCTGATCTGAGGGAATATAAACAATCACAATTGTAAATCTATGGATACAATTAACGTATCATGTCATATCTACCTACCAGGTTCCTGGACCTGAATCTGATCAATAGTGAAAATCTCGGTCCAAAAGTTGGTAAGAAACAAGACACTTTGCATTGCAAACCTACGAGGTGGTACTCATCAGTGACACTTGAGAAGCAGCATTCAGAAGCCAACTCACAGGATCATATCCAGGTAGGTGCCATCTTTGGTGGCCGTGGCTGCCCTGGCAACCATGGTGCTGGCCAGGGAACAGACGGCAGCATACTCTATTGAGTGTGGTGAGGTGGGAGGCTGATGGAGCAGCTGGGGAGGGAGGCAGAGACACCTTAATGAATCACTGAGATGAAACTACTTGATAGCTTACCCATGTTGCTATTAGTAAGCCAATGAATGCTCCCATGAAGCTACCCATTAGGGTGGAAGTCCATCGGAATGTCTTTTGGAGGACAGTTATGACAAAAACAACCAATGAAATAAGAACACACCACTCCAGTACTGTCGTCCAGGCAACCACTAAAACTGCACTTGTAGGCACACCAAATATGGCAGACTTATCAGAATAAAAATAATGAACAACCAGTATCACAAGAGCCTCAAAGATCTACAGTTATAGAAAGTGAAGCAAATAGCATCTGCATAATGTACCAAGCCATTGTCACATGTTCACATCCATATAAGGAGAACCAGATAAGAGCTACTCCGTGTGTCGGGTAGTGTCATAGTCTGACCTCCTTTCCGCACTCCGGCTGGAGTACACCTAGCAGGAGCGCCAAGGCCATGACACCATATGGGAGCTTCTGGAGCCAAGGGGGCGGGGCCTTCTTGAGGTACTGCTGGCCAAACATGATGTACAAACTGGTCAAGAACAGTAAAAAGGCTGCAAAAATACATGAACAATGTCTGCTATCACTGAGGGTGGTCTAGCAGCGAGAGATTATACATGAACAATGTCTGCTATCACTGAGGGTGGTCTAGCAGTATGAGACCAGGGACTATTGTGTCAGGTACTGACCAATCAGAAGTGAGTTGGGTATGGTTGTGTGGGTTACTGCAGTCCAGAGAGGCCCCAGGAGAGGTCCCACAGCCAGTAGCAGTCCAAAGAGAAGAGCCCACGTGAACAGGATCAACTGGAGAAACGGAAGTTTTACATGTTGATTACAAGGAGATATCCAAATGGTCACTTGAATATATGTCACTACATGTCAAAGCTCTCACAAGGCTTGGTCTGAGTGTCTTTTTGGTTTGATAGAGACAAATACGTAGTACAGCGATGGAGGTGAGGAAGACGGCCAGATGAGCTAGAGCTACATCCAGAGTGTTCGGGTTGGCAGAGAGGACAAGCTGTGTCAGCTTGGTTAAGTGAATGGAAACACACACCCACGCACAATTGCCACTAATGCGTCTTACAGTGTACAATCTGTAAAAACATATCAGACGAGGAGACAAATGGCAGAATATACATTATGTGTGTACTCACTACATGTGCATACCTCTGCATGACTACTGCTCCAAGAGCAGCTGTTGTTAGCAGTAGAGCTGGAGGATAGGCACCTTCCCTTATAAGGACATGTTCAAACACCACAAAGACTTTGAAAAGAAAGTTAAAACATTCCCACATAGCAGTATCATAATGCATCCCCTTATAGCTACTATATACTACATGTATATACTACCCACCAGTGGTGTATCCAGTCCAGATAACAATGTGTGAGGCCTTCTTCCAGTAGACAAACAAAACAACAGAGACAAAGGACAGCAACAGAAGGCCTACCTGCAGCAGGTGGAGTGGGAGGGGGACTACAGAGTCCAAATAGTGACTGGCACATGTTAAGGATTACAAGGTTTAATCACATGACTATCACATGACTATCACATGACCACAAGCAAACTTATACTCTAAGAATAGAGGTTTTAGTTATCAATCTTGTAACAATCAAAGTAGGCCCAAATTTATAGTTGATCTCAATTTCAGTCTGGGCATCCCTTTACTGCTCATTCCATTTGTGATACATTAGGTATAGCTGAAACATGGTCAACACAGTATAATAATGAAGGATACACAACGTACCATGGCAACCTGAGATATGCCAAAATGTACACAATGCACACTCCAACGATTGCACCTACACTTTTAACATTCAGTTCATGTTGTTCGAATGATGCAATAGCAAATAGCTGAATGAAGGCAAGAGGAAGGACAAACAGAAGAAGACCCTTTTCTCCGTTGATCAGAAGTAGCATTGAACTCAAAAGCTGGAGGAAGAAGAGAAGAGAAGGTCTCAACTAATGTAAAGATATGATGCAAACAACTCTCTTACCAAAACTAAAATACCAAACAAATGCCTTAAATATGTGATCAACTTTTTTGACACACCTGCAGTGCATAGGAGAAGGGTAATGACACCCTAGTATGTGCACATGCTGCCATGGTAACCAACTTACCAATCCAATAAAAAATATCCTGTGACTCCAATAGTGTCAGCAGGAACATTGGTAGGAACATAAAGAGAACGTTGGACTGTACAAAGGAAGTAGAGAAAGTACAGGTTGTTTAGTAGATAGGAAAATCCACAGCACCTACCAGCCATCTTGAAGTGATGTCCTGATATCTACCAAGGACCCAGTTGATGGCGGGTGGTACAAGAAGAAAGAGCCCAATGTAAGCATGGGCTACAAACCTATGCAGAATCAGGCCTACATAAAGAAGACAGCATTAGTTGATGTGGTGCAACATCCTTGCAAGCTGTCTGCCCACAGACTGACCTTCATATTTAGGAGTGCTTCTTTTCGCAAACGATGACTGAAGTGGTACAATAAACAAACTGAGACCCAAAAACCTAATGAAGAAAATCAGTCTCAACTATTCAAGTAGTGAATGGATAAAGCACAGAATGTTCTCAAATAAACAAGTGCCCTGCACAGGACACTGATGAGGATTACACTGAATCTTATTACAATGTTTACTTGTTGTTTCAGTTGGCATATTGGATTAGGTAAACAAATGCTACTGATACACATCAGAAGCCAAAGGTGGAGGTGAAGATGAAGCTTCACAGCCAGGTTCCTTACCAGGTTAGGAGGACAGTGTATGACAGATAGCTGACAGGAAATAGCATTAGATGCTCCCATATTGTGGGCAGGAGAAGCACTAACGGAAACAGGCCAGTCAACAACTTCTCCAACATCTGCAACAACAAAGCATTAATAACATAGCTTGACATAGCTCATCAATGGAGACACATATATGGATCAGTAATGGAGACACATATATGGATCAGTAATCGAGACACATATATGGATCAGTAATGGAGACACATATATGGATCAGTAATGGAGACACATATATGGATCAGCAATGGGGACACATATATGGATCAATAATGGAGACACATAATATGGATCAGTAATGGAGACACATATATGGATCAGTAATGGAGACACATATATGGATCAGTAATGGAGACATATATATGGATCAGCAATGGGGACACATATATGGATCAGTAATGGGGACACATATATGGATCAGTAATGGAGACATGTATATCAGCTCCATGTAGACACATGTTTGTGTTGCTGACTGGACTCACTATGGCGAGGGATGGATCATACTTCCGGAATGCAGACTTCTGCAGTAGCCACAATCCTCCGGAAGATAAAATGATGAAATGGGCCACCAACACTAGGGGATAGTTCAGCAAGGACCTCCTGCACCAACCAAAACAATTATTGTGTAGGCTAACAAGACTACGCTAACACGTAATAACTCAGGGTAGTTCTTTTATTTTTAACCCAAACAACAGCCTACCCAGAGAAGGAAGGACTTTACATGCTACTATTCCAAGCAGTACGCTATCTTTGCATTATAATTTTAAGCAGTAATCAGCAGGGAATACTGCCTATACTGCCCACCAAACTTGTTGGCGTTGACTTTGATAATTGAAAATGAGCTTCAACAATACCTGTAGTATTCAGAGGTCGCATTATTAGAGCCTTGGCTAAGAAACACTTGTGGTTAATTTTATCTTGATTAGGAGGTGTTAGATAAGCAATACAACCATACATCTATCGCATCAGATAGCTACACTGTTCTACTATTACATTATTGATAATAAATTGAAAATGCTATATATATTCCACTAATTGGTGTATTAATTTGCAAGATAACACAAATCAGATAATACAAAACTGGTTAATGTATTCTTACCATAACAATGGAGCTAAACTGTACAAACTGATCACTGAGAGGAAGAGCATTGCAACTATGACTCCAAGAACTGAACTATAACAAACATGACAAGGTAATAAGGTTCAAGTGATTTAATTAAATAGACTACATATATCAAAGAGAGGTACTTGGATACCATTTTAAAATTGATGCAACAATTAGAAACATGTTTTGAATGACGAAAGCAGGTTATTAAAGTGGATGGTCCATGGAATCCCCTTACTTCCAACTCCCTACAGTGTGGTGAACCAGAAACACAGCTAAAACCGAAACTGCCACAGCAGCTAGTAAACTACAGAAAAGCATACAGTTATGACACACGACCCACACTTTAGCTATAAAAACTAATACAATGCCATGTATACATGCATTCAAAGTCAAGTTGGTAATATCATGATAGTTGCAGGCACAATTATTGTAACACGATAAGATTTTCACATGCTCAATAAGAATAGATTTGAAAGAATACAATATTAAATTGCTCTAAATCGCCAGCATCTCTGTTGGTACTCACTTCGCTCCTTCTACCACTCCAAGGAGAACAATTCCGGGAATAAGAGCAAGTATGAAACGTTGATTGTACTGCACTGGTCCATCTACAAACCAAGTCGGTATCTTAAACGCGGTTACTCTGGATCGTGGTTGGTCCTACATGAAAAACGACAAGCAATCGTAAAAATCAAACGCTTTATAGCAAGATGGATTAAAATACTTGCTGCAACTCTGTAAGATTCGTATTTCCTTCTCTGCTGGGCGCTACGTCAGGCGGCTGCTGTGCAACAGCCGTGATTCTATGACTTATCTCCGCCATTTTAATTGGCTACCTTTGAACAACAAGCTTTTGTGCTAAAAATGAAGTTAACACAAATACCTTTTTAGTATGTTATATCAGAGTGACTTTCGCTGGGAATATAGTTTTACATGCCGGTTTAACAGTTCTTGAAATTACTTTTTAATAAATTATATAGAGAACATATATAATAGTGTCAGTTAATAAGTTAATAAGTTAATAAGTTAATGAGTCAATATGCAATATATTTTACAATATAATTGGAAAAGATACCACTAGCTAGTACACTTTGCAGCATGATACGGTCATAGACTCCATACTAAACCTCTGATGTATCAATTGAAATGATCATTCTCTCTCTTAATTCTTCCTCATTCTCCATTTGAACTAGTGGATTACATTTGTTTGCTATTTCTTTGTGATTGTTGGCAAATGCATTTTGTCTGAAAGTGTATCTAATTGTTCTGGCCCCCTTTTTAACTCTTTTGATCAGCTTTTCTAAAGGTCGTTTTTCAAATTCCTCATCAACTGCTACATTGCGCAATGGAGTCCTCTTCATTAATACCTTTGAAATGAGTGAAAACAGATTCAAAACCTCCTGAATAATAAGACTCAAGTATGCCAGGCCCAGGGACAGCCAGAGTACAATAAATATTATGTAAAAGGCAAGCTGAACTGGTGTGTCAATAGAATTATCTCCCAAGAGAACGATATCACCAAACCCTACTGTAGAAATGGAGATGTAGCAGAAATAAACCATATCCATGTAACTAAAGCGATTCCGTGATTCTGAATTCTCCACCAAGTAGAAGACAGCAGCTGGTATCAGTACCACCAGCACAAAGAATAGTCCCAACATCATCACATAGGCCAAAACAAGAAGAGGATAGTGCTTTCGAAACGGCTTCAAGCAAGTCTTTAAGGCTCGACTAAGAAGCTGTCCCATGGTGGTTAAGAAGATTAAGGTCAAAGGTATCCCAAAGAGAGTGTAAAATACTATGAATATCCTTCCACCTAACGTCTGAGGATACACGTTACCATAACCTATATGGGGAATCAAAATTGAGAATACATACACACGTACATAATTTATATAAGCAATATTACTATTTTTTTAATGATACATTAGCTAAATTCACATGTACATCACTATTTTATTTCTATTTAAATCATGAGTGCAATATGGCATATACAAGCGAAAATCCAAGGTCATATAGATAATAAAACTGGTGAAACCAAAATGAAACAACGTAATAACAATAACTTTTATTAAGAATGGAGGCAAATTGGTTTCTATATAAATATATAACAACAAGAACACACTAAGCCAGAATGCTAGCATATTCTTTGTCAAGGCACCACTATCCCCATTCAGGTTTCTTCTTGTATGTGGTCCTATAGGGAGGGCCTTCTGGACTGTCTAAATCTTGAGATGAGGACTGTGATACCCTGCGTGCCCATCCACCATATGTCCAGCACTCCACACAGGCTCTGCTAAGGCTACATGATACAGAGTTGGCTCAGGGAGACAGTTGTGGCAGGGATCCCAATCTATCAGCCTTAACCATGATTAGAGTGCTGGACATATATATATATATAGTAGATAAGAAGGCAGCACTATCCTACAAACAAGGGTGTTGTATGATTCATGCATAGCTTCACTGTGTAACATCCCTTTCTTGTTTCTGTGCTTTTTGTGCCATCCCTACATCTTCACTATTTTTGTAGAAAATTTTTATTGTTCTCTATATACAATATACATATACCCTATATATAGGCCCTACTGTAGAATCTACATAGTAAAATGCTTAGATAACTTGACAATGTGTATTTTCAGTATATACGTATAACTCCCACACTCTGTATACACACATAATAATAATATGTGCTTAATGGTCTGAATCAAAATTTGAAGTCACATTCCTCTGGTATCTATAGGTGTGTAGCATGTATGTATAATGTATCATCCACAGACTAAACAGGAGAGGTACATGGAGTGGTAAACATGAAGGATACTGCTTCCTATTAACTCATTACCTAGGAGATTAATTCATGGTATTGAAATACTGAATTCCATTGTGTATCAGGAAACATTTTATGATAAACTTTAATCAATCGTCTAACTACATCATTTCATCAGATAATATGCTAGCAAGACACATATACTGTATATTGATGAACCTTATGGAATTACATATACTGTATAGTAATCCAAGAGTGAGGCAGATTATAGATTACTACGAAGATGGCTTTCATGAAAAATCCATCCCAGTATACCATCTATTTTATATTTCTCATTAAACTCCCTGTAGCTGTATATAGGGCATAATTAATATGCATAGCATAATAACTACATGTTGCCTCTTCTATAGGACTAAAATATGTCTTCATTTCATTGTGCACTTGTTGTATTGTATACATGAAGCCAAAATTGACTATTACTTAAATTGGTTCACCGAAAGTATGTAGGTCTACATAATCCCTTCATTTCATTTCAAAGTATATGGACCCATATATAGTTATTATTATTATGAGCAATTCAAACACACAAACAGCTACATATGTATATTCTATCGTAACGTGCCAGACCTACCTATGGTAGTGATAGCCGCCAGCGAGAAATGTACGGCTTGAGGGAAGTCCCAGCTGGTAACGGGAGGTTCGAACGCGCCCATTGCTGTTGCCTCTGTAATATTTTCAATTAGATCCATCGTCAGTTTCTCCGCCGATACATTAGTTTCATTTCGCTGAAAAGCATTGAGAATTGCAATTATTTTTCTACTGATTGCCTCGCTTGCTGCCTCAGCCTCATTTAAGCGAATCATTTCCGCTTCTATTTCAAGGGCATGCATGGTTCCCGCTCCGACTAACAAGTAGACCACTACGATCGCAGAAACGATAAACACTCGTACCACCAACACGACGGTTCTCTTCCGGGATCGCTTCTTTTTAAGTTTTCTCTGTTCATCTTTGGCTGAGCCCGACTGCTCTTCTACTTTAGCTTCCTCCGCGAGGCAACGGGACCGTGTAGTGCTAACGCTACCGTTCTCACTCTCCCAATTGTTGTTCTGGACGAAAGGGTCTTCCATTATCTCCTCTCCTCTAGAGGTTGCATTACTCGCCATTTTGCGGGTTTTAATTACAGTGAATGAAAAAACCGAAATCTCTAAACAACAAGGGATGTGTTGGTAGTATTCAAAATTTGTTTAGAAAGACGAAGTTCTTCTTGCTTGTAAGCAATCTTGTTACACTTTTTAGTTTCTCTCCGAGCCTGAATATCACATGTGACATAAACGTAATCACATCCATTCATGTACTGAAATTACACATAACAGATATCAAACATAATATGCTATTGATTTAGAAAATGATCCTATATCAAAAATAACACACATGTGGGTACATGTACATGTCTATATCACAGCTAAGGTCTAGACAGTTGCATGCATGTAGTTATGCATGGATGGTTATGCTATGGGCTCTTCATACCTTCCTATCTGCCCTCACAGCCTGTTTCCTTGCCCTTTTCTCATATCTGCTCTCATCTTTGGAATGTGACTGGTGCAACCTAGTGATGTTCTCAGTTGATGTCACATTCCTCTCATCCCCAGGAGAGACTTGGAGTGGCTTCCTGGTGCCTTTCTTGGACTGCAGAGGAGTATATATTCATATACATATTGAAACCATATATTGAGTTCTTTTTGAATAACATATATACAGAAATTCACTTCTAAAGACAGATATATTGCAAATCAATAACTATCACTATATGGCACATGTATACAGGACAAGCCATTATACACATCAATAGCAGTAATAAAGTAGGTGATCTGAAGCGGATCTTAAAGCTGTGATGTCTCATCATTTGGCTGTGATGAGCTCATTGTACCATCAGAGACATGAGTGGGTGGGGTAACAAGAGTCGCATGATGAGACAGTAATATAATAGTTGGGTACATCTTGTGTTGGTGAATTAAGATTAGATGAAAGCCCTGCTCTTATGCCACTCACTTCAGAGGAGAACACACTTAATCTTTAATTGGGCATTACCAATACCTTGTATGTCGTGCCTATATGTGTCACACTCACTTTAGAACGTGAGGGCGATTCAGAGATCTTTGTAGGGTGGTTGTAGAGATTGGAATGTGTTGATAAAATGGATTCACAGTCCCACTGTGGTTTCTCTGCAATCTCAACCTGCTCCAGGCTAGAAGAGGAGGAAGAACCATCACTGTCCAGTTGCCCATCCATTCCCAGTTCCATGGCTAATTCTGGTGTCCTATTATTGTTTGAAGATGCCAGTAAGGCAATTAACCATACAATTTGAGATTGGTAACCCATATGAACATTATTGACTGAAAGACAAAAAATTAAAAATTGCATTTCTAAAAAGATTGCAAAATTATCAGTGAGTAGTCTATTGACACATATACTGACTTACTGCTTAGTGTCAGTATAGTTTCTTTCAAAGTCTTCAACAGCTGCTCGGAGTAGCCAGTCATCATTTCCAGGCCTGTTTGCTTCATTTCCTGTTTGAGCATCATCTTCATCCAAAGCACCAACCAACTCATCATCATAGCTCTCCATAAACTACATAATGGGAAGAGAACATTATGTAAATTCCTTATCTGTACTTTTTCTGAAAGTGAACACTACACAAATTTCGCAAACCTTTTCAAACTTTCTGTCCAGCATCATTAGACCTTTATATTGAATAGGATGGACATGTCAGTATCAGTTCAGACACATCTCAGTATGTAACTAGCTTCGGCTTGAGATGATACAAGTAAGGCTGCGTCTACCAATTAGCAAACCTATTGGTTATACTGTGCTGATTACTAAAAATTGGAAAATGGTAACTAAGTTGTAAGTATTTTTATAAACTATAAGGCCGGCAAGGAATGTGTTCATTTTCCACTATTGGTATATGAGGATAACTATAATTAAACACTTGCTACCTTCATTTCTTGGAACAATTGATGAAGTCATTGAGTATTCTGTAAAACGGGATTTTACATCAAAGCCATCAAGAGAAGATGCTTCATCACCATGGGAACCCAATCTTGTATCATCTATGTGATGTATTGCATCATTCTGATCCAACCTTGTGCAATTTCCTCTACTGTTCCTACACATGGATTAGCACATATCCACCAAAACAAGCTTTAGCATTAGAACAAGTATACTCAAAGAGAACAATCTCTTAAAGTGAGTGTTCCAAAAACAAGTTACCAAATATGGTGTCTAAACTCACTCTTCAAGTGGGCTAACTACATCACAAGTAGTTTTAGCATTGGCCACAAATATAAAGTCATCCTCTAAAACATTATCTGGTTCATCAAAGTCAAAATCGTCATCCATTGCAGCTACTATATCAGGGTCAAGGTCCAAACGGGGACCTACACACAACCATATAAACTTACATACATATACTATTTCTCTGTACAGAGCCACATGAAACCATTAGGCTCATGTGTGCTTAGCACACAATGCACACTAATAGTAATAGTAATAATAATAATAATAATAATAATAATAATTAATAATATATACACTAATATATGCGTACATCCATTCATATACTAACAGATATCTATATGCTGACAGTTCTACAAAGGTATACTTCATGCAAAGGTTCTACATGTACAGTACTCTACCATATACTGGAGCAGCTTTGTTTAACATTCCAGTCTCCTCTTCTACTGCAGTTGAGAACACTTCAGAAGGAAGCTTCAAAGCCACTGTCTAAGTGAAGTCAAATTGTAAGTAGACAAGGCTGGATCATATGGCCTGACTATATATGCGATGCTAGCGAGGTTTTAAGTGACTCATTACCTTATCATGCTGAAGTTGAGGGGACTCTATCAACTTGAATGCTGTCTCCACTTTAGATTTCTCCTTCAAATGCTGCAAATAGTCATAATTATCATCATAGTAGATACCGTACTTTTGCTGTTCCGCCTTCCTTCTTTCAGTACTAATATGACAATTAAACACTAAATTACTGACACACATATATGCACATTGACAGGACTATGCATTCCAGGATCTGTAAATGGGTAAACAGAATGCAATAAGTGAATTACGTACATTAAACACAGTTAAATTTGACCATTTAGATTAAACTGAAATCATCAATTGCATGATAGATCTTATATTACGAGTTTAATATTGAGCATAGCTGATGAAGATCTCTGGGTAGAAACGTCCTAAACTAGTAAATCCATGTTGTTGATGCTCATGCAATAAGGCTTTATTCTCAAATGATCGCAACAAGCACTCCTTATTCTTTCATCCATATGTACGTACATAACCGTATATTACATGCTTGCATGGAGTCTACGTATACCTTTTTAGGGCTAAATCTTCATTTTCCTACAAGGGAGTGAAAGATGGATATTAAAACGACGGTGAACGCGCCATGGCAAGTAAACAAGCGTTAATGCATGCATAACTCTACCACGTTAACGTTGGCGTGCCTCAATGGTTCTCTGCCGTACGGAGATGGCCAGGTCGTTTAGAGGCTTCAGTACGTGTTCGCTGGCGTCTTGGTCAGCTATCAGTGGATCCTGCTGGCTTCGATGCACTAACTTGAAGGTGTAGGCGTTCTTCTTGTCGATAAACTGCTTCTTTTTTCCTTTCCCCTGTGTAGTATGATTACGAAGTACCACTATTCGGACGCATGCATGTCATATCTTTATTGAGCTCACTATACCGTAGATATACAGGTTACAGGTTAACGACCATACGCTTACCATTTCTATATGCCATTCATCTTGTCAACCGTCGCCATATTTTAGAACTAATCTAGTAGATCGATATTCCCAAATTGAGATAATTGTGTGATGGTGTTGATGGTTTGCTTTTTTTTCAGGAAAGCTGTATCTATTTATTTATAGATTTTCATACAGGTCCTGATAATTATAAAATTAATGTTCATATGTTAAGATAATTGATTGTCATGCAAGTATAAAATCATCAGAGCAGTCTTAAAGGTATTTCTTCTTTGATTTCTTTCTCTAAGCTGTTGTACATCTGTGATCCCTGGAATGTGAAGCTATTCACGACTCTGGGGATGTGAAATTTGTTTAGACCCCTAGTATTTGCATAGTTACTTAAATTACTGTTTAATTGAAACCTTTGGCAGAGGAAATGTGGTGCTTTCTTTGGCTTACACATTTGTGCACCTGAACTAGTTTTGAAGGATTTTTCTCATACCCATCCCATACTTTTCCTGAGTTGGCTACTTTCACTAGCTTCACCGAATGAGGTCGAGTAACTTCGACCAACTGTGAAGCACTCCAAATTCATACCCAATGAAGTCGAGAAGCTTAAGCCTCGACTGACATTTAGTCACTCCAAATTCACAACCCTGGTTTGACCCAATGAAGTCGAGAAGGCTCGACTGACATTTAGCCACTCCAAATTCACAACCCGGGTTTGATCCAATGAGTCGAGAAGGCTCGACTGACATTTAGTCACTCTAAATTCACAACACAGGTTTGACCCAATGAAGTCGAGAAGGCTCGACTGACATTTAGTCACTCCAAATTCACAACCCGGATTTGACTCAATGAAGTCGAGAAGTCTCGACTGACATTTAGTCACTCCAAATTCACAACCCGGGTTTGACCCAATGAAGTCGAGAAGGCTCGACTGACATTTAGTCACTCCAAATTCACAACCCGGGTTTGACCCAATGAAGTCGAGTAGCTTCGATCGACCGTGAGTAATTTCAAATTCAAAAGCCTGGTTTGATCCAATGAAGTCGAGAAGCCTCGACTGACATTTAGTCACTCCAAATTCACAATCCTATTTTTACCCAATGAAGTTGAGTAGCTTCGATCGACCGTGAGGCACTCCAAAATTGTAATCCGACTTTTACCGGATGCGATCGAAAATGTTTCGATTCATCACTGGGTCGCTCCAAATTTCCATGTCGAATTTTTACCGGATATAGGTGACCACTAAATTTTAGTCGACAAGCTCATCCGGAGAAAGGCCGAATGACTAAAATTTTATGTTGACTACAGAAGGGGAACTCCTTCGTTTTCAGTCATTCGAGAAAATGTCGGATACAAAAATTTGAAAGTGACCCCCAAATTTCCGATTTTTTTCGACGTGTTAATAAATGTGTTAATTACTCAATTATCACAACACTTTTAAAGTAATTGAAAATTGAATCTTGTTAGTTATGAAATTGGCTTCATTTTGAAAGGCAAAAGTAGCTGGAGAAGACTTAGTTGGTCAAAATATATCGAGATGCAGTTGAGACTTTTAGTGTCTTCTTGTCATCCCCTTGCGCGCCACTGTGTTCTTGCCTACTATAAGGGGGAGCATAGTGAGCGAAATCCTACGAGCCAAATTTACGATTCGAGAAAGTCCGGTGAAGGGCAGTTGGCCTCGTATGAATGCTCCTAAGCCTTATGGGGGTAATCCGAGAATTGCCGAATAGTGATACAGAAGTGACTAGTAGTGACCATGTGACCGAAGGAATGCAATTGCAGATTCCACGCAAATTCCATAGCTCATAGAGTAGGCCTTGGACCAAGCTATAGTTTGAATCCCGAAGCTTGGCAAGTTTGTTTCATGAGCTTTGAGTGACCGAAAGTTGGGATGAAAGTTCCTTGAGCTTTTTCCAATTGGAAATGACGATCTTACAATTGTACATTGAAGTGAGGACAACTGGAGTGAATTTCCAGATTTTCTGGTAAGCTCTCCTTGATCGAAGGGGGCTCGGGCACAATCGATGGAAAATCAAAAAGCCTGGGAGCAATAGACGGTTGGAACGATTAGCCTCAGGGCCGAACGAGGCTATACTTTTGAACATTTCCCATGGCGATTCAGATGCCATAGCCTTCTGTAGCTAGGGCTTGTGGTGAATTTGAAATGATATTCGAGATTTCACGGG